>CAMZMU010000074.1:51444698-52042584 GCA_947311845.1 Poa pratensis
GGTAGCCAAGTGGACTTTTTTCTTGGTTTGTTAGGTTAGGCCATACGAACATGAGAAACCAACTTTTATCACAAATCGACACAAGATTGCCCCCGTTTCGCCGGAACGGGAGTTTTCAGCTATAAGTCCACACACTTAGTAGAGAGAAAGTGAAGCCGGTGATGTCTGTCACACCTAGGAGTAGATTCTTGGACATTTGAAACACACAACACACTTGTATACATATGGTATGGCACAACCTAGGTTTGGGTGGGGTTCCGACGCTCCGGGGCCCCGCTTCGGCGAAACCCTGAATCCGCTGGAAAAAACCCTAACGTTTCCGTCTACCCCCATAGACGTGCGTCGAAAGGGGGTTAGCCCAGTGGACTTTTTTCCTTGGTTGTGTTAGGTTAGGCCATACGAACATGAGAAACCAACTTTTATCACAAATCGACACAAGATTGCCCCGTTTCGCCCGGAACGGGAGTTTTAAGCTATAAGTCCACACACTTAGTAGAGAGAAAGTGAAGCCGGTGATGTCGGTCACACCTAGGAGTAGATTCTTGGACATTTGAAACACACACACACTTGTATACATATGGTATGGCACAACCTAGGTTTGGGTGGGGTTCCGACGCTCTGGGGCCCTTCTTCGGCGAAACCCTGAATCCGCTGGAAAAACCCTAACGTTTCCGTCTACCCCCATAGACGTGGCGTCGAAAGGGGGTAGCCCAGTGGACTTTTTTCCTTGGTTGTGTTAGGTTAGGCCATACGAACATGAGAAACCAACTTTTATCACAAATCGACACAAGATTGCCCCCGTTTCGCCGGAACAGGAGTTTTCAACTATAAGTCCACACACTTAGTAGAGAGAAAGTGAAGCCGGTGATGTCGGTCACACCTAGGAGTAGATTCTTGGACATTTGAAACACACAACACACTTGTATACATATGGTATGGCACAACCTAGGTTTGCGTGGGGTTCCGACGCTCCGGGGCCCCGCTTCGGCGAAACACTGAATCCGCTGGAAAAACCCTAACGTTTCCGTCTACCCCATAGACGTGCGTCGAAAGGGGGTAGCCCAGTGGACTTTTTCCTTGGTTGTGTTAGGTTAGGCCATACGAACATGAGAAACCAACTTTTATCACAAATCGACACAAGATTGCCCCGTTTCGCCCGGAACGGGAGTTTTCAGCTATAAGTCCACACACTTAGTAGAGAGAAAGTGAAGCCGGTGATGTCGGTCACACTTAGGAGTAGATTCTTGGACATTTGAAACACACAACACACTTGTATACATATGGTATGGCACAACCTAGGTTTGGGTGGGGTTCCGACGCTCCGGGGCCCCGCTTCGGCGAAACCCTGAATCCGCTGGAAAAACCCTAACGTTTCCGTCTACCCCGATAGACGTGCGTCGAAAGGGGGTAGCCCAGTGGACTTTTTTCCTTGGTTGTGTTAGGTTAGGCCATACGAACATGAGAAACCAACTTTTATCACAAATCGACACAAGATTGCCCCCGTTTCGCCCGGAACGGGAGTTTTCAGCTATAAGTCCACACACTTAGTAGAGAGAAAGTGAAGCCGGTGATGTCGGTCACACCTAGGAGTAGATTCTTGGACATTTGAAACACACAACACACTTGTATACATATGGTATGGCACAACCTAGGTTTGGGTGGGGTTCCGACGCTCCGGGGCCCCGCTTCAGCGAAACCCTGAATCCGCTGGAAAAACCCTAACGTTTCCGTCTACCCCGATAGACGTGCGTCGAAAGGGGGTAGCCCAGTGGACTTTTTTCCTTGGTTGTGTTAGGTTAGGCCATACGAACATGAGAAACCAACTTTTATCACAAATCGACACAAGATTGCCCCCGTTTCGCCCGGAACGGGAGTTTTCAGCTATAAGTCCACACACTTAGTAGAGAGAAAGTGAAGCCGGTGATGTCGGTCACACCTAGGAGTAGATTCTTGGACATTTGAAACACACAACACACTTGTATACATATGGTATGGCACAAGCTAGGTTTGGGTGGGGTTCCGACGCTCCGGGGCCCCGCTTCGGCGAAACCCTGAATCCGCTGGAAAAACCCTAACGTTTTCGTCTACCCCCATAGACGTGCGTCGAAAGGGGGTAGCCCAGTGGACTTTTTTCCTTGGTTGTGTTAGGTTAGGCCATACGAACATGAGAAACCAACTTTTATCACAAATCGACACAAGATTGCCCCCGTTTCGCCCGGAACGGAAGTTTTCAGCTATAAGTCCACACACTTAGTAGAGAGAAAGTGAAGCCGGTGATGTCGGTCACACCTAGGAGTAGATTCTTGGACATTTGAAACACACAACACACTTGTATACATATGGTATGGCACAACCTAGGTTTGGGTGGGGTTCCGACGCTCCGGGGCCCCGCTTCGGCGAAACCCTGAATCCGCTGGAAAAACCCTAACGTTTCCGTCTACCCCGATAGACGTGCGTCGAAAGGGGGTAGCCCAGTGGACTTTTTTCCTTGGTTGTGTTAGGTTAGGCCATACGAACATGAGAAACCAACTTTTATCACAAATCGACACAAGATTGCCCCCGTTTCGCCCGGAACGGGAGTTTTCAGCTATAAGTCCACACACTTAGTAGAGAGAAAGTGAAGCCGGTGATGTCGGTCACACTTAGGAGTAGATTCTTGGACATTTGAAACACACAACACACTTGTATACATATGGTATGGCACAACCTAGGTTTGGGTGGGGTTCCGACGCTCCGGGGCCCCGCTTCGGCGAAACCCTGAATCCGCTGGAAAAACCCTAACGTTTCCGTCTACCCCGATAGACGTGCGTCGAAAGGGGGTAGCCCAGTGGACTTTTTTCCTTGGTTGTGTTAGGTTAGGCCATACGAACATGAGAAACCAACTTTTATCACAAATCGACACAAGATTGCCCCCGTTTCGCCCGGAACGGGAGTTTTCAGCTATAAGTCCACACACTTAGTAGAGAGAAAGTGAAGCCGGTGATGTCGGTCACACCTAGGAGTAGATTCTTGGACATTTGAAACACACAACACACTTGTATACATATGGTATGGCACAACCTAGGTTTGGGTGGGGTTCCGACGCTCCGGGGCCCGCTTCAGCGAAACCCTGAATCCGCTGGAAAAACCCTAACGTTTCCGTCTACCCCGATAGACGTGCGTCGAAAGGGGGTAGCCCAGTGGACTTTTTTCCTTGGTTGTGTTAGGTTAGGCCATACGAACATGAGAAACCAACTTTTATCACAAATCGACACAAGATTGCCCCCGTTTCGCCCGGAACGGGAGTTTTCAGCTATAAGTCCACACACTTAGTAGAGAGAAAGTGAAGCCGGTGATGTCGGTCACACCTAGGAGTAGATTCTTGGACATTTGAAACACACAACACACTTGTATACATATGGTATGGCACAAGCTAGGTTTGGGTGGGGTTCCGACGCTCCGGGGCCCCGCTTCGGCGAAACCCTGAATCCGCTGGAAAAACCCTAACGTTTTCGTCTACCCCCATAGACGTGCGTCGAAAGGGGGTAGCCCAGTGGACTTTTTTCCTTGGTTGTGTTAGGTTAGGCCATACGAACATGAGAAACCAACTTTTATCACAAATCGACACAAGATTGCCCCCGTTTCGCCCGGAACGGAAGTTTTCAGCTATAAGTCCACACACTTAGTAGAGAGAAAGTGAAGCCGGTGATGTCGGTCACACCTAGGAGTAGATTCTTGGACATTTGAAACACACAACACACTTGTATACATATGGTATGGCACAACCTAGGTTTGGGTGGGGTTCCGACGCTCCGGGGCCCCGCTTCGGCGAAACCCTGAATCCGCTGGAAAAACCCTAACGTTTCCGTCTACCCCCATAGACGTGCGTCGAAAGGGGGTAGCCCAGTGGACTTTTTTCCTTGGTTGTGTTAGGTTAGGCCATACGAACATGAGAAACCAACTTTTATCACAAATCGACACAAGATTGCCCCCGTTTCGCCCGGAACGGGAGTTTTCAGCTATAAGTCCACACACTTAGTAGAGAGAAAGTGAAGCCGGTGATGTCGGTCACACCTAGGAGTAGATTCTTGGACATTTGAAACACACAACACACTTGTATACATATGGTATGGCACAACCTAGGTTTGGGTGGGGTTCCGACGCTCCGGGGGCCCGCTTCGGCGAAACCCTGAATCCGCTGGAAAAACCCTAACGTTTCCGTCTACCCTCATAGACGTGCGTCGAAAGGGGGTAGCGCAGTGGACTTTTTTCCTTGGTTGTGCTAGGTTAGGCCATACGAACATGAGAAACCAACTTTTATCACAAATCGACACAAGATTGCCCCCGTTTCGCCCGGAACGGGAGTTTTCAGCTATAAGTCCACACACTTAGTAGAGAGAAAGTGAAGCCGGTGATGTCGGTCACACCTAGGAGTAGATTCTTGGACATTTGAAACACACAACACACTTGTATACATATGGTATGGCACAACCTAGGTTTGGGTGGGGTTCCGACGCTCCGGGGCCCCGCTTCGGCGAAACCCTGAATCCGCTGGAAAAAACCTAACGTTTTCGTCTACCCCCATAGACGTGCGTCGAAAGAGGGTAGCCCAGTTGACTTTTTTCCTTGGTTGTGTTAGGTTAGGCCATACGAACATGAGAAACTAACTTTTATCACAAATCGACACAAGATTGCCCCCGTTTCGCCCGGAACGGGAGTTTTCAGTTATAAGTCCACACACTTAGTAGAGAGAAAGTGAAGCCGGTGATGTCGGTCACACCTAGGAGTAGATTCTTGGACATTTGAAACACACAACACACTTGTATACATATGGTATGGCACAACCTAAATACGTCTAGATACATCCAAATTTAGAAAAATATGTGTCAATTATTTACGCTAGGAGGGAGTAGAATACACTTCAAACACACTAAGGTAAGCAAGGCCTAATTGTGTTTGTCAAAAAACGAGAAAGTAAATCCAATTAGCACATCGGAACAATGAACATAGCACATAGTTAGTTGACGACAAAATGCAACAACAGAGGCTTTAATCAAATCTTTTGCAAGTAATTGAATGTAAAAGACGACAGATCCACTGCCTGAGACAATGTTCCTGAGGAAGAAAATACTAACAGCTGCAGTAGTCCATGACTCCATGCAAAGGGAAACTGATCACAAGACTCAGGAACTAGTACCTTGGGCTCCGAAGAGTAAACTAAGAAAAAAAGTCTAAACTACAGATTGTTCAGAGCACAAGGAAAACAATGATTAGGTTCCAAGGAAAGTCGGAACTAGCTTCAGCAGCTAGTCTCTTAGCTCTCAGACCCTATACTTTGCTCCGATTAAAGATGTCACCCGCTAGCTTCAGCATTGCCATAACACCAATCATTTTCCTTTCTCACAGCTCGGTCCTGTGTAATGCAGCCCACACATGCATACATGTTAGTCAATTAACATCATGGAGATCAAATAAGAATTGA
This sequence comes from Poa pratensis, assembly GCA_947311845.1. Lineage (NCBI taxonomy): Eukaryota > Viridiplantae > Streptophyta > Magnoliopsida > Poales > Poaceae > Poa > Poa pratensis. The sequence continues at coordinate 51,450,160 of CAMZMU010000074.1, forward strand.
ACAAATATCAAACAGTAATGCCATGGCAATAGGAAGGTCAATGTACAGTTAAAGGATCATCAATATCTTCCTAGGGGGCTAATATCATGTTCCAGATTGGAGAATAACTGTACCTAGGCTAGTAGGCTGTCAGAGTGAACAAGAAAACCACCCCCACCATCAACAACATCACGAAGAAGAAACGCTTCCATGCAACTCTGCCATGAATGATGAGGCCGTGTCCTTCTCCATAGGAATGATGACCTGAGGTAGAGCTGCCCCGTCTTGGTCCTCTATGCCCACCGGTGCCCCAATGAGGTTGACGAAATCATAGAACACCAATCTGCCAACATCGAAACACAACCCAACCAGTACAGCAATGACACCCGAGGTGCCACGGAGCACAGCAAGTAATCTGAAGGTCTATATCATGCATATTAGCCCTGGTTACCTTTTTGACGGTTATTATTTTTGACTCTGGTCACTTCATGGTTAACCCTGGTTACTTCGTGTCAGATTGCAGTGAATTGACCTTTCTATTGCCATGATATTCTATCGTTACGCTGTTTGATGTTTGTTCAATTTTTAATTGACCTCCATGATGTTCAAGTTGACTAACATTACATTCATGTGTGGGCTGGATTACAGTGGACCGAACTGTTAGATAGGAAAATCTTATAGGACCGATCTTATAAAATATTTGGTCGGGGGGAAACCAAAATAAATAAAATTTATACTAAACTTTATACTTCTATCGGTCTAATTTTTTAGCAAGTTATAGTATTACAAGTAAATTTTAGGTTGAGCTCAGGAAATTTCAAATAATTTTCCATTTTTTTCGCATAATTCAACCACATAATTGTCAATATTCCTAAATATTAGTGAGTGTTTTTCTATTTATGGAGAACTATGTTTTTTCTACAATTCATAATCTATATAATTCTTATGTTTTTATAATAAAGCAAAAGAGTATGATCTAACAAATATCTCAATAGAAGTTTCTAGTGTATGATTGAGTAAGTATATTTATAGAAACTTGTAGCTATATTATAAGGTGAACCAATGACATGACTCTTTTGCTGTCAAAATTATTTAGCAAGACAAAAGTTAACAAAGTGTGCATGATATGTACTTGATATTTAAATAACACTGTTTAAGTAAACACCAATGAAGAAATAGTATATTTTTACCATCCAGTGTACACATGTCCACCAATGATATAATCTTATTTTAATAGAATTAAACATGTAATTAAATTTAATTACGTATATTTCCATAAAACTTGGGACTTCCCCTAGAAACAGAATTACATGGCAGCCCAACTTGTTCTCAAGAGCCCAGTCGTATGTATTTCCATCCAAAAATTGTTCATTCTATAATGATAAAATACTCCATTTGTTCTAAAATGTAAGACACATGATTTTTCACCATCTTTAATTCATGTATTTGAGCAATATTGATACCAATGTGTATGGATTCATTTTGTAGAAATGACGTTGTTGCATTTTGTTTTGTTAAATATTTTTTATTGTGTGTCTTATGATATATTTTTAGACATATCATAAGTAAAATCATATCAGTAAGTTCAATCGTTATTACATACAGTTCCATGGACTACTCTTTTAAGATGTGAAATTTTGCAATAACTTGCAGCATTATCAAAAACATTAAAAAGTCTCTAACAAACATGGTAGTACAAGAGGTTAGAGAAAATTGTAGCTGACAAAGATCAGTCCCCTTTCAGGGCGATTGATAATGTGTTCAATTGTTAATCTTCTTTCTTTGTTGCTACTTAATACTCCATCTAAATCTAAATAATTGACGTGAAAGAATGCTATCGATGGCACGTCTAATCGGAGGATGTGGGCACACATCCTCGCACTCATCGTAGTTGCCAAAGCAACGCTTCCTCCTCGTTGAGCCGCAGATACAACTCTGGGGGGTCGTGCGTTGACAGTTACGGTGGGAGGCAGAGGCCGTATGATAGCTTGTCGCCCCTGTCCGGGCCTACCAAGATTGTGCTGCCTACAGAGTAAAAGAAAAACCACAAAAAGAAATTACGCTAGTCTCTGTTCAAGTGTTCATCAACTAACGAGGAATTGATACGAAAACAACAAAGAAACGCACGATCACACCTGTGAAGTGAAGAAGCGCCCGAAGGAGCTAGCTTGCTTGTCCACGGAGAAATAAGACCTCGAGAAATCTTCTGCGATGATATCTGCTAAAATATATACTCCCTTCGTCTGAAAATAAATGTCTCGGATTTGCCCAAAAGTGGATGTATTGAGACACTTAATTTGGGATGGAGTGAATATCACTGTATCTTTACTATTAAATGGGAGTTGGACTTACGTCCGTGAAACCTATGTTTCCACCTCCGTTTCTGCCTTCCGACCGCTCGCGCCGACATGTGGGCCTGCGCAGTCTGCCGTACCAAGCCGCGACTCGATTTTCCGCCGCCTCTCATATAGAGCATAAATGGCTAGGGTTACGGATTAGGCCAGGGCTGCCGCCTGGAGGTCGTCATTCACGCGCCCGCTCACACGCAACGCCGACGAGATCCCGCTCACGGCTTCTGCCTCGAGGTAGCGATGGATGTTCCCTGCAGCGCTCACCTCCAACTCGATTCTCGCCCATGACCGGCACCTCAAGGTCACCATTCACATGACCGCCGCCGCCCACACCTCCATCGCTCCTCGTCGGCGTTTACGACGTCCATCCGCAAGGATCCACCGTTAGAAATTCACCAATCGTCCCAAGGTCGCCGCCTCCCTCACTCATAAGCCCGCTACGAGGCCTGACGTGTCGGATCCGGTGGCTGCGAGGGCTACCGGCCACCACGACGCGACGGCGGCGATGCGAGCCACGGAATTCCGGGCAGGACGAGATGCAGGCAGTACCGTTCACGGTTCACCGCCGCCAAGCTCCGGAGGCGACCTCGACGACCCGCTCGTCCTCCTGCTCCTCTTCGAGTTTTGGTCCCAAGATCTTGGACCTCCATGTTTCCCCACTTGCTACTTCTCCATTCAGTGATCCTACAGGTTAAATCATTTGTTCTTTTGTGCTCTTTTGGTGATGATGGTTCGTGCCTCATGTTGGGGAAATTCCGTTTGTGCAGCTCTGCCTCTGAGCACCTCCTCCGTTGAGCTTGGTATACCCGCCGGCGAGAAGGGAGAGCATGACTTCCAGCAACCGTACCAGAAGTGGCACGTCGGTGAGCCTCCTCTGCTCTAGCTCCTGTAACCTCTGTTCATCCCCATAGATCCAATTTTCTGTTTGTTCAAATGCTATTTTATCTATGCCTACAGGGTGTTTGACAGTATTCCAATGAGGTTGCAGGATACACTAATCCATGTTATGTTGTGGTATGTTGTCTATTTAATTTGCAATAGGTTCAGTTAATCTTTTCCATACGAGTTTACACTTCTTCATGGCGGGGTTGGACATATTGCCATACGGATTTATGGTGGCTGTATGGATGTATAACTAATGTTCTGATTGTTTTCTGTGATATTTGATATTAAAATCCTCTCTTAATCTTGCAGGTTTATGTGGTCCACATGGTCTTTTCCTTGATCCTGAAGAAGCTATGCAAAGCTGAAGAATTGCTGATAGGTGGAATAATGTCCTTCGGAAAGGAGACACATGAGGGGCTCGAGGTCGGTTGTTTGAAGGTTGATGTTGCTCGTGGCAATGGAGGTGGATTCATCGTCGAAGAAGATGGGGGTTACTTGGTTCAGTTCTGGTGCGTGTTATCTTCATCAAGATAGTTTTCTGAATACAATTGATAACATGGTGTATGTCTGTCGTCGGATGTATGGGTAGAATAAAGATAGTAGATTTTGAATGGGGAAGTGAACTATCTGTCCAAGATATATTTTCATAGGATATCCAAGAATCTTGTTCACACCCTTCTCAGTTTTTATGCTTGTATACAAATATGCATGCACAGAAGCTCACAATCTTCATTTTATTGTCAACACCAGAATAGAGCAAATTATGTTAGTGTCATTTTTTTTAAACTAGAAATAGAGAGAAGTTCAGTAAAAAGTACAGGTTTGAACTGTACACCACGGGAACCTTTGTTCTGCAGATTGGTAACTATATAGGGTAGATGCTATAGTTTCAGGATATACACACCACAAGGAAACTTGAATGAATTTCTTACTTAAAGTCAGGGTGACTAAGTGAACAATTGCACACTTATGTCTGAACCGATGATACAACTAAGCACTTATTCCTGCAAGCCTAAGACAGATTTGATTGGTTTGTGTATGATGGCCTTGCTTCCAGGCCTGACTGAATATAGTGTAAAGTAAAGAAATTATTGGTAGAGCCATATTACTTTGGGAGAAGACAGAAGGCGTTTCGGGAAATTTACTTTGGCATTTGCCTATTTGTTTACATTTTCTATAGCATTGTCAAATATAACATAGTGTTTTTGTTACCAGTAGAAATGCTAATCTGTATCAGTAAACAACTGAACTTTGTTTTCCATTTTGTACACTGAATTGTTTTATTTTGCATTTATGTTAGCTGTGCACTTTTGCATCTCAATGTCTATTTTTTAGAAACCGGAGTCATCTGAATCGCCAAACCACCTTAGGAAGTAAGGAGAACTCTTTGAAGGCATTATTTCGCTAACATCTGGCGGCGCTATTTTAGGCCATGTTAATGACCAGTGTGCTTCTGGAAGTATTGTATTTTGTGCAGGTTGTCATCTAGCGGTTGCCCCAGTGTAGGAAATAATTGCACAACCTGCACATTTTGGGTACTAACAGCCTGTGATTCTCGGTTATAAGAGTATAACAGTTCCATGAACCTCCTTCTATGAAAAGTGATGTTGTCAAGCAATAGTGCTATTTTTTCGTACTTTAAAGGGCACGATTATTAGAGATACTGAAAAATAGCATGAAAGGATATAGTTTTGGATCAACATGAGAAGGCGACATGGTACCATGGAAATAAATAGATCAAGATGAGAAAAAACAATGCAAGGCGTATTGTTTTGAGGAGCTATATTTTACTTCTCTCTTCGTATCAATTTCGTGGTATTTCCAGGTTGATTATGCTGATGCCAAAGGGTCTTGAAGAGCTTCAAGTAGATGTTATTGCTAGACTATGCATGGGGATTAGGCCATTCGATCTGGAGCAGCCCTAGATAATCGAGAAACATTTTTTCATTTTCTATTGTTATTGTGGAACTTAAATCCAATCAATATGCAGTGTATCATTAACCATTTTTCACATATATATCTTCCATTTTTGTATGAATATTCAGTTGTTTGTGTCCCCAACAATTGTTCTGCAACAATTGTTCCGTGTGATCAGCCTACTGAGAGTGAGGATGTTATGTTTCTTCTTTTCTTTTGTACTTTGTTGTTTCTTTCCGCTCTGTTAGGCTTTTCTGCAGTTAGTCCTGATATTGACTTATTCTACTGAATCGGCTTCCGCACTCCTGGACTCCTGGCTGACTCTTTTATTATCGTATTTCCCTAACGTAGCTGCATTCACACAATGGCTATACCTACAGACACAAGAGAAGGAGAAGCAAGTTTGTCATAGATTTCTACACTATCTGACATGGTTTTGATGCCTATTGGTACTATAGTTGATGCTATCTCAGTAATGCTTCACTGAAACAATATCTTTGTTTACATTATGAAAAAATTCTTTTTGTTGCTTTATGTTTTATTATCAGCAATGAAAACTCTAATCCCCAATTTCACAAAACGATGAAAATTGGTCTAAGATGGGATTGCACTGTAGATAACCTCCGTGGCACTTGTCCTTCATGTTCTTCGCATAATGCCCTAATTTGGGCTAGAAACAAAGGACAACAATTTGGGAAGCAAAAGTGATTTCTGTTTGTATTCTCGGAATAAATTCTAGGCCATCGATATATGTCAAATTTTTATCCATTTTTAGTTGATCCATATCTATTTCGATGACCCATCCAGATCTATATTGAGAGAAACATAATTTTTTTGATATTGGAGGAGATGAGCACACTACACCTCGAGTCAACACTTGAAGATATTGTTATACTCCTCCAGTTAAAACAAGCTCGAAAAGGCAAAAAGGATTGTTAGCACATAATATTGTCAGAAATGTTGATTAGTGGAACATAGGGTGTGACATTTAGGGTAGCTTCTGGAGATGAACGAACTTGGTATAAAGCATCGAGATGGGAGGATGTGAGCGAAGGGGAAGACTGACTCGGTAAACATAGGCTACCATGTACCGATTTGACGTACATAGAAAAACTACTCCAATTGCACTGTACATTACAATCCTCATTTCGTTCTTATATTTCACGCTAACTAGCCGTAGCAGCACGGGCATTCATCTAGTTACTCAACAATATACGTGGACATAAGTGGCAAGGACTAAAGCGTGCAATCATGAAACAAATTTACTCTGGAAGAAATCACGGCACAGTCTGTGTGCCTGAGCTGGCCTCGTTGCGGCCCGGCCTGGTCGAATCTCCCGCCGCTCGGCCCGGCCCAGACGACGCGTAGTCTCTACGACGGACACCCACGAGCTCCGCTGCCATTCCGTCTCTCACTCGCTGGGCTGGGCGTCCGTCCTCCTCTCCCCCCGTCTCCGTCTCCGTCAGCCCCTTCCTCGTCGCTTCCCCGGCAGCCGAGAAGGGAGCCGCGGCGAGCCTTCCTCCCCGTCCCGGAACCCGCCTCGAAGGATCCCTTCCCGGCCCACCGCGACTGGTTCCTTCGGCGTCTGCCAAGGGCTGGGCTGCCGCGCTCCCCTTCCCCGTGCGGCGCGCCCTCCGGATTTCCCAGCCCGGGTGCGAGCCAGGTCAGTATGACGGCTCACGGCGCCGCGCCGATGCATTGCTCGGCTCTGAAGCCCTGTTTTGGAGCTCGATTTTGTTTTCGTGATTTTATTTATTTATTATTTGCTGTGATCGTCGGAGTGGGGTGCTTGGTGTTTAGAGTTTCAGAAATTCGATTGCATATACAGGTTCTCAGGAATTGAGGACGGGAGGGAATTAGGTGTCAGATTGAATGCGAACTGGAGTAGTATTATTTCGTTGGCTGGTTTGAGGATTTTAAAATAATAGCGCCGGATTCCGTTCAGGCTAAGATTCCTAGGGATCACGGTATTAGGTTAGGTTAGGTTAGGTTATTTGTCAGCCTTTATCTGCGCAATTCATGTGCGTGTATGCTCGCTGTGTACCCTGTGTGTGTATCATGTGATTGACCAGCCTGGTGATTCCATCTTCTGCAGGAGGAGGGGCACGGGAGGAGAATATGCGAGATCCGTTCAACACGCCGGTTGATTTGATCGGCACAGATCGTCGTGCTGGGAACGAGCTCGCCAGGACTGCTAGGGACTATGCCTTGCAAAATGGTGATGCCAAACCCTTCGCCGACACGCTAGCCAGGTCCTTCATTCTTGTGGGAATCTTAACTGTTGTGGCTGCGCTCTTAGACTATGTTCACTTGTTTTGAGAAATGAGTCCGTATCATGTGCTGGCAGGCATCAATTTCAGGGCCACAGTGACTTGGTAGCAGAAGATCCCAACACCCGTTTGATGGATCCTGAAACCAAGGTAACTGTGTGCCATCCTTGCTTTTTAAAGCCCCCTCTCCGTATTTGCTTCAGTTTCTGAAATTGGTGACGTTTGCAGGAGCTTTACTTTAGGTCACGGACACAAGAGGAAGAGATCCTGCTGCTTCGCAAGCAAGTTGCTGATGCAACTTCTAAGGTATGACGCTCATATTTCCAAGCGCAAGTGTGTCATCCTTTCCTTCTTCTATCACCTCGGTTTAACCCATAACTGTTGTTATTTTTTAATGATATTTTTAGGAGTTGCAGTTGCTGAGTGAAAAACATATCCTGGAGAGGAAGCTTGCAGACTTGAGGATGGTCTGTACGAATGATACAGAACATTTGCTTGATGACATATTTGTATAGTATGTACTAACCAAGGTTTAATACTGCGACAGGCTGTTGATGAGAGGCAGGAAGACGCCATATCTGGTGCTTTGAAGCAACTGAACGAGAAGAGAAATCACCTTGAAGAAAATATGAGATTATCGAATGACCTAAAAGTATGGTGCTATCGTACATTTCAAGAATGTATGCTCAATTCTCTTTATAATATGTTCATTTTTTGCTTGTGTCTACAAAACTGAAAATAATTACTTAAAATGTCAGGTGCTTCAGGCAGTAGATTTGATAAAGGGTTTGGTGTTTGGAGATTGTGCATGTCTGACAAGTCATTACTGGATTCAATACCATAATATGAAAAATCAGATAATGTCACAAAATTATATAAAGATGTGTGATTTGGATACTACTTTTAGACGCTGCACTCATGTACTCTTGTTGTATCATTGCATACTATTAGGTGCATACGGCTCAAAAGTTCTATGATTTAGATAAATTGCACAACCAATGTCTATGAAAGTGAATCCTCAATTCCCTAGCCTACGTGTCCATTAGATATTGGGTGGCATTTATTTTGTCCACGTCCAGTGTCCACTAACTTCACAGTAGCATATGCAGCTTAAATCCTACACCCTCCGTCCACAAAAGGATGTCTCAACTTTAGCCTAAGCTAGGACAAAATTGAGACATCCTTTTGTGGACGGAGGGAGTAGTTTGATGTATCTCGTAATTTCAGTTAACTGTGATCAACCATTTCATGTAAACTAGATTACAGGTTACATACTTTACTATTGTCTCATCAAGAATTCAAGAACTTACGATTGAGTTCTTGTAGGTTCAAGAAGAAGAATTATACTTGTTCACTTCTTCATTGCTTGGTATGTTAGCGGAATACAATGTTCGCCCACCTCAAATATATGCTTCAACCATTACAACTGTTACAAAGGTAAATCTTATTTGGTTAATTTCCGTTGAATATTCATTGCTAGAAAGTACATGCTATTGTATTTACCCAAATTAGTCTCGTTACTTGGATGATAATAATAGCGAGTCAGTCATAAACAGTGATTTATGTGCATGTGCTACCAATATATTAGCTGCATCATGTTGGCTAAAACTCTTTGTTTGTAAATTCTGTATAATTGAATTGTGAACATATCTTGGTATTAACCAATTTTTTGATTTTACTGTAATGTGCAAGTGTTGCCTAGTTGGCACTAATTGCAGTCTATTACAACATATGCTAGTCTTCATGCATTCCCACTTGTTTTTGCTAACGTAATGTATGGTGTTTATGGATGTGGTAAGAGATACAGTTTATTGCTGTAAGTACCAGCTTAATTTTAATAAAACTTATTCACTCTTTATCAGAAGCTAGGCATTAGATCCTGACATCCTGTCACATTTTTCTGATAGATACCTTCACATCGTTAGCAAAATTTATCTTAAGATGTTTTCCCTTCTATTGAGTAGTACTGCTGAGTGCTGACTGCGTGCTATATTGTTTACAAAGAATAACATACAGATGTAATATATTTGTTGGCCATTCAATTTCAGCGTTTATACCAACAGATGCAATGGAAGATCAGATCATTAAATGTAAGTGATCTCAGCTATGTATCTTCAACCTGGTGAAGTATCCAACTCTGAATCATTTGACTATTTGAAGCCCTTTTCCTGTGCGCTTTTCTGTTCGACATCTCTGCATATGGATTTTGCGTGTGTGTCTGGGCATTGCAGATCTTTGACATGTGTGTCGGCATTTTCACAAAAAGGTTCTTAGATAATCGTCAAATTTGGGAATTATGTCAAAGTGGTGCCTATGCCTTTAATGAAGTTGGCACAAAAGGGCACAACAGAAGATACCACTTTTATTTAACTAGTGCTCATTGATGTATGTTGTTCTCTGAATAGCTTTTGAATGACTCTGGATGACTACATGTATTTTTATCTTGAGTTGTGTGTTATAACAGCCTTTTTGCCTTCTGTATTATTGAACCCTGTTATTAGTAACATTTGTATCTACAAAAGTGATTTTGTAAGAGACTCAGTTGACTATTATGCTGATCCAGGACAGTTTGGGGGATACAACTCAACCTGGAGACATATATAATCCCAATCATCAACAACCAACTCCGTCGAGAAACGAACCTTCCTCATCTTACAATATGGTATGATAATTTGGTTCTGTAATTTGCTTGTGTAACATTGTAGCTCCATGCATGACTCTTCCTATTTACAGGAGCCGAATAGGAACACTGTGGCCCAGTATGCTCAAGATCCTACTGAACAAATGTTCCATGCACCCACTTTTAATCAGTATGCTCTCTGTTTAAATTTAGAAATTTTTACCTACCGCAGTTATTAGCAATCCAGTAAAATGTCTCATCAACATGGAAAGATGTTGACCTTATTTCTTGTCTGACAATATCTTTCAGGGTATAGTATCGCCCTCTACTTATTTTCAAGAAAATACTGGTCCTAGAGAAGCAAGATTAGATGACGAGTTTTATATGAATGATAATCATGAGTACTCGGCTGATGGTAAATAAAGTGCTAATTGTGTAACTACAAAAGGTTCCAGATCATATCTATTGATATACACGTGCTTCCAACCTAGGTGATCCATTACCTGGTATTGAGGGATTTCAAATTGTCGGTGAGCCTAGACCAGGAATTACTTTAACGGCATGTGGTTTCCCTACAAATGGTACTACACTTTGTAATTTTCAGGTATGCTGTGTTCTGACTCTTGATTGTGATTCTTGTATCTTCCCTTGAATATTTGAACCCTCCAATAGACCTTTCACACTGAGATGTTTTCAGTGGGTTCGCTGTCTTGAAGATGGCACCAGTCAATCTATTGAAGGTAAAGGGAATTTGTCCTCCAACATGTGTTAATGATCAGAGAAAAAATGTTTTACTGACTACTTCTATATATTTTGATATTCAGGTGCTACGATGTATGACTATGTGGTTACCGCAGATGATGTTGGCACTCGTCTTGCTGTAGACTGCACTCCTATGGATGATAATGGCCGTCAGGTTGTTAATAAGTATGCTTTAAGAGCAATTTTATTTCACAAACTGCAAGCCTATGTGATGTGGTCAATCTATATCAAATTTTGGGTAGCACTCGAGTTTCGAAATTAGCGTAGACAATATGGAACATCATTTGTTTGCAAACAGGGGGAGCAGATACACGTGCATTAAACACTATCATGCTCACTATGGGCTCGGTCTCCTCCTTTGTACTTACTGAAATGTTGCCCTTGCAATTTGAAATATTCACATTTTGTACAACTGTATAAGACATGAGCTGCCACCCTTAGGTTTTGAAGCTTTCTTTGTATTTTCTTCTTGTTGGTGTTTGCTTGTTGTTTATGTCCCATCTATTGGTACAGACTAGTTAGTTAATTTCACATTCTCTTGGCCTGGTTTGGTTGATCTTGTTCTGTTATTTTTGTTTGATCATTTGTTTCACAAGTGTGGGAACCAGCCTGAAGAACAGCTTTTAAAACATAATCCTATCCTTTAAAAATTAAAATGCTATTTGTTGATTTGATGTAGGCATAAGCCTGCAACCATCTGACTTACTTTTAAAAATACTTGTTTAGCCATGTGTCTCTTGGTTCTTGCCTTTTTAATAACAATTTGCACAACAAGTACACATGCTAATTCTCATTGATGGTTCTTTTTGGGCTTCAGTCAACCATATTTTTTTTATCATGTTGATAGAAATGTATTTGCCTTTTTCCTAAATTCATGGGTCTGATACTCTGATATGGAATTGTGTGTTCCACGGATACATGAATTTATCATGCCGATAGTTTTGTATTAGTTTTACCCACAGTGCTCTTCTTCATATTTTAAGTTCATTTGCTCCTATTGATTGTAGGGCGATTTGGTGAGAAAATTTGCTAACGGCGAGAATAAGATATCTTGTGGTAAGTTTATGATGTGTATATAGTTGCCTCCTTTTTGTCCCTGGTAGAATGGATTGTAATACTGTCATGCTCTGGTCTAATTTAATTGGATCAGCACTTATAGTTGACGTATTATCACTTTTAAATTTTATAAAATACCTAGACACTACTACTTAACAGTCCAATGCATCATGTTGGTAAAATGGAAGGTTCATCTACATATAAAATGTCTTTTTATGCATTTTCTGTTACATTTTAGTCTTTTTTCTGTTGCATATTTACCTCTATACATACCTTTTCCCAAGGTAGAACTGTGGCACACTGATATAGATTTATCAAAGAACAAAATAGTTTAGCAATATTCAAATATGCATTTTTTTATTTGAAGAAAACTAAATGGTCGTGCAATGGTATAAACTGTGAAAAAACACATTTTATTAAAATAAAAAAACTAAATAGTCGTGGTAATGGTATAAGCTGGGGAAAACACATTTTATTATAAGATGATTTACAGACATGGATGTTTGTGTTACACTATGTTGAAGGGGGAGTCTTGTAGAAAGCACAGCAAAAAGAAGGAATGACAATCAAGGATTCAATTAGTCGTAGATTAATCATCTAGTCGTAATAGGGGGCTCGTCTCGACTAGGGGAGCTAGTCGCACGACTATGCTGCTAATCGTAGATTAGGTGCTATTAATTGCAGTTTGCTGGTCGCCCGACTTGAGGGAGGTGAGAGAACCGCCGTGCCATCATGGCCTCATGGGAAAGTGGGGAGGCGTGGTCTCATATCATAGCCGACCCTCACGGTAACTCGGGCGTGTGCGGGTCAGGGCGCGGACTTGTGGACATGTGCCGGCACTGGACGCACAGACAGGTGCCAAGAGGGGAAGATCCTGGACTGGGGGCTGAGGACGCCCTCGTCACCTATGATAATAGTGTTTCATCTTTTGGTTCCTAATGTGAATTGTTAGATTTTTATCAAACAGCTGGGATGTTTGTCCTGTTTGCCACCAAAGAAGGATAAATTTACCCATGAATGCACAGTTACCTTTTCCTTAACTTGCAGCGCTGTTAGCATGGCTATGTTTTCCTTAATTTGTTTGCTGTTAGCATAGCTGCATTATCCATAAACATTTTTGTTTTTCTCAGAATTATACAAGTTCCATTCTATATTATGCAGATCCAGATATGCAGAATGACATCAATACCTGTATTTTGAGGGGGAGAGCGACTTTGATGTTTATGTCCTGGTACGTCTTGGAAGTATTTATTACACATCAAACGAGAAATGATTACATATAGAGTTATGGAACATCCACTTCAAACTTTGAAGACGAACCCTGCTAGCTCTCTAACTATTTTCTTCCAAACTATAAGATGAAAGTGACTCGTCTTGTTAGCTCAATAACAATGCTTCTAGAGTAGTTAGATTTGAGCGAAGTCAACTGTCATTAGGTTGCTAACATAATTTCTTCTAAACTACAAGTAAGATGGGATTAAAGCAAACTACCTGGGTTTTGGAGCAAGCTTCTCAGGATTAGTCATATAGCTCTACAGAGAAATATTTTGGAAATAGAAAAAATCATAATTGTGGGAAAGTCCTATGAAGTAGAGCTGTTGATTTGAGGAAGCTAGTCTAGATGTATGAAGTCACTTAAGCCGTGTTTGCACTGATGGATGAAGTCACTTAAACCCTGTTTGCATTGATGGATGGAGTCACTTAATCCGCGCATACATGGCTGTCAGCTGGTTCTGCTAGAACACCAACTCTGATCTTTCAAGTTTCATAATTTGTAATGTTTTGAGATAGGATTAATTGATTAAATATCATAGCTCATTTTCCCTATCCAGGTTAGTTGACTGACTGCAATGACCTTGGGTCTGCTGCATGGTGTGATTCAGCTTATACCCATGAGGAATAGAAAGGTTATTGAAAAGTTGAGGCTGACATATGTCTTCCTTTGCACAGCAGGGGTATTCTCCTGATGAATGGGAACATGCGACGTTGGTGCTTAAGCGAACAGGATACCAAATTAACATCAGCCAGAAAGATGAGGTTGTCATTGACGAGAAATATTCACCAAATCTACAGGTACATTCTCCGACATGCACGTTGATTGACTCAGTATTTGTGATTCCTGAAGCATTGCGGATGACATATAATATTTGACTTATTTATATTTATTTTTCCTTCACAGGCGAAAATTCCCAATGGACGAACTACTCAGTTTGTTTTAGTTAGCTCTGGGGGTTTAAATCTACCATTTAATACACAGGGAATAACGGAGCCGAATAACGAGGATAATGATGTTAGGTACCCACTCTTACCTTATTGACATTATCTTCTCACCTGCCAACCTTCTGTTTAACGTAATTTTGTTATTTTATTTGACAAAGGTAAACATCATAGATCTGATTTAAGTGATAACTTCTGCAGGTTACGCGATCTAATCGTATTGGTCATGAGAATTTTCCAGAATAAGGTATCTCTTATGTAGGGCACTTTGATGCTGAACCTTTTTTTTTTGGTACAGTGTATGATTCTGAGTTAAATCCTCGCTCATGTTTTCATGGCTGAATTGAATCAATGCAGGCATTAGATGCTAAAAGGAAAGGCAAGGCTTAGATGTGTCACAGGAGAGATTTTTCATCTAGAAGAGTTTTGCTCATTGTTTTGTGCAGTGTTCATTTTTTTTTTTGTCCACGAGGTCACCACACATTCTAAGATTTGTCTAGAAGGTGTGAAGGTACAGGAAAGGTTGGGCGGTCTTACTAGATTATCTGTATATAATGCTGTAATTTCCTGCATAATCTTGATTGGTTTGCCGCCTCCATTTTTATCTTCTTTACATTCTTTTCTATTCGCTCTCCGCTTCTAGGTTATTAGAATGGGCAAGCCGATTAATGTAATGAATTTCTGAGGTGTTCGATGGGCAGAGATTAATTAACCAGTACAGCCGCTGATTTGTTTGTCTGGTAGCTGTATGTTGTAACAGTATTCATATTGTTACGTTGCCCATGAATTCCTATTCAAGAACGGCTATAACAATTTTATATATTGTTTTCATTACAAGTCCATGATATTTACTGCACTTATTCGAAGAAAGAGATATTCACTGCACTTGTTCGAAGAGAGAGATATCCACTGCACTTGTTTGAAGAAAGATAAGATATTCACTGTGAAAAGGAAGACGTTGCTTTAACAAACAGTGTGCAAGTCCTGAAGTGCGTCAATAAGTAACACCAAAGGGAAATAGTGATATTTAAGAGGAGAAGGCGAGTTAAGAAGAAAGAGGTGATTGTGTTTTGCAACTAGTCAGTTTTCCTCTAGTGAACTTAACAAACCTTTGAGCGAGCGGATGAATGGCCAAAACTGAATGTGCGAAATCCTGACGTTTTTCATTTTGGTTGAAAATTACAGAAGCTTTAACCAGCCCATTGTACTAACTTTGAACTCAAAGATCAACTACTTGTACACAGATTTTCCCTTGGGAAAACGATCAAAGAATGAAAGAAGGAAATGCTCTTCGTCCCCATATCTCTTTGTGGCAGCATGGTAGTTGGGCGTGGGCAAGCTGCTAAGCTCTTTTGGGAAACCAATCAATTACTTCCGCGACTATCTTCTCCGGTGCAAGCTGCTCAGTTCACTCACTGCACCGGCTCCAGATGTGAGCTCGCACCACAGCCGTTGATCCCATGGTGTTTGGCAGCATCAACCTCGTGGCCGCATCAGCTGGTCGACAGACCACGGAGCAGATCATCGGCGTCTCACGCGCAGGCCTAGCTACCTGAGCTGTGAACCAGAGCAATGGAAGCTTGCTTCCCCTGCTTGGGTGCGAGAAAGAGGAGCGAGCCAGCGCCGCCGCTGGAAGCAACTCCCGGCGACCCGCACCACCGCAACAATGTCGCTGCGGCCGCTCGGACGTTCTCCGTCGACGAGATCGCGGCGGCGACCAGGGGCTTCAACGACGCATACGTCGTCGCTGGCAAGGAGCCCAGCCTGTTCAGAGCTCAGCTTAAGAACCAGGTACAATCAACAGCCAACTCTTTCTTGCTTAGTTTCTTTCACACTGTATTTGATATGATCGACTGAGGGAGAGGCAAATTAATGCATGTGTGTAGCTCGTCGGCCTAAAGCTACAGCATCTCGACGATCGTCATGAATCCGCGGATCAACTCAACAGCGAGTTCCTCGCTCGCGTGCTGATGCTCGACGCGCTGCGCCACCCCCAACCTCGTCAGCCTCGTCGGCTTCTGCGCCGACGGCAGCCACAGGATCTTGGTCCATGAGTACATGCCGCTGGGCTCTCTGGAAGATCGCCTCCACGGTATGTGTCCTAGGTAACTAGCTAGCTATACGAGATCTTTAATTCTGCTGAATCGCGTTGAGTTTGTTTGTCGTAATTAACCACCGTCCGTCCACCGGCCGGCCGGATCGACCCCTGTAAATTCCGATCGTCAGATCCGTCTCCAGAGAAGGTGCCGCTGAACTGGAGCAGGAGGATGAACGTAGCCGCCGGCGTCGCCAGAGCACTGGAGTACCTGCACGAGAAAGGCGCGGTGTACC
Organism: Poa pratensis; assembly: GCA_947311845.1. NCBI lineage: Eukaryota > Viridiplantae > Streptophyta > Magnoliopsida > Poales > Poaceae > Poa > Poa pratensis. The sequence continues at coordinate 51,466,548 of CAMZMU010000074.1, forward strand.
GGTTCCTCGGAAGTTCAGACATCCTTCTCGCCGGAGACGGAGACGGGCGCCACCCAAAGCTGTCTCCCTATGGACTGGCGAAGGCCGGCCAGTTTGTTGATGAGCACTTCCAAGCCCGGGATTTTGACAGAACAGCCGGTGTTATTGCCCTCGAGACCGCCACGACGGGGCGCCTGACACCGGCGTCGGACGTGTACAGCTTAGGCGTCCTCCTGCTGGAGCTGATCACGGGGCGCAGGGCCTTCGACCGCCTCGACGTCGAGGGTGATCGGAGCCTTGGCATATGGGTAATTAATTTGTTCACACATTCGCCGCTTCTTGTTTACTTGAACATGAATTAATGTCACTACTGATCGATTCTTAAATTGTGATGTTTGCTGTTGGCTCAGGCCCGTCCATTGCTGCAAGACAAGGCGGAGTTCCGCCGGATGGCAGACCCGGCGCTGCAGGGCCGGTACCCGTCCATGGATTTGGATTTTGGAGGAGGCGCTCACGGTTGCTTCCATGTGCATCCACCAAGACTGGCGCGTGAGATCGCCCATCGGGGCCGTCGTTTCGGCACTGGCTCGCCTCGCCTACGACCAACCGAGCTGAAGAACACTGTCCACACAGGCAATTACCCTAGTAGGAGAGAAACGATCTCGTGTGTCATCAGTCATGAATTCATGTTCATGCTAATACTTTCTTGCCGTGAGTGGCAACAAGCTTGGGACTGGAGAATAACAAGTAGTGGATGGTAGCTTGCTTAGTGTTTCGGGTTAGTGCAAAAACCAAACGAAGTTATATTCACCTGTTGGGCCGTGAACCATGTTTACGAGAGCCGGAGCTTATTCTCCATAATATCCTAGCTCGTCGAGTTATCTCTTAATTTTGTGAACTCAAGGATACACTACATATACACAGGTTTTCTCTTGGGAAAACAATAAAAAAAAAGAAATGCGCTTCGTCCCATCTTTCGGGTAGCATATACGTACGAATGGAGAGACCATCATTATCTCATGGGCAACTGAAACCACTTGCTCTAGGCATGTTCTCATCATCTCTTAACAATGGCACCAGTATTAGGAGATGATGTTAGGATCACAGCAGGGGTGAAGACTATAGATACATTTCATAAGAAGCCTTAGCTATACTCGAGCGATTCACTTTCAAGCTAATTGACCAGAAGAGCATATATATAGTTCTTCGACAAGAATTTAGAGTTCCATTAAAAGGAAATACATTCACCCGCTTACACATCAAGTTACCAACAACATGGTGAATTCTCCCGCTTACTGACAAAACCCAATAACAATACGAGAAACAAGCCCCATTTCACCAAACCAGCTACTAAACAGTGAAGAAATTTATCCCAAGACCCTGTCGCCTCCAAGTTGGTTATTTTTCTCGTTGATGATTTTTTCCTGAGGCATATTGGACCATCAATTGTCAATGCGCTGCATTACAGGGGCCTGCCCTTCTGCAAAAATAGATTTGTCAGTGTAATCCAAAAAGTATATGGTATGATAGCATATAAATTGCCAATTAAATAGGCATAAGCACAACGAGGTCTAAAATTTAAGTATACATAGCACTCAAATTTTACTCCCAACACATATGTTACTGTAACTTGAAACATCGAATGATACTACCGGTCCGGCAAAACATTCAATAATTTGCTAGTTGCACTGTATTATTACTAATTAAGAGTTGTTCCTAAATACCAAAAGAAGACATATGTAGATATACCTCATCGATTGTAGAAACTCATGTATGGAATCAAAAAATCAATATTTTCTCTCTTCCATATCTTCTTCCCCTGCAGGGACTTTAGATTAATCTCGTATATGCCAAGTTCCGTTTTCACGAAAATGATATCACTGCGGTCTACACATCCAATTGGTGTGGGAGTTTGCCAGAACGTTTGTATTGGCAGAAGTTCCTTGAGATCGATGACTATAGGTGGAGTCCATACCGCAACTTGGTCTGAACTGACCTGCTGTGACCACAAGTTGAGTATTAGTCCTTCCATGTGTACGAACCCCAAGCTGCCGTCCTCCATCCCATAAGCTTACTATCGACACGAGCACCGTCAATCTCCACCTCCGGCGGCGCATAAATCAGTGATAAGCGTTTAGAACGCAAGTCGTACCTGATAATTCTGAGATAATTAATATTGTCTTCGTGATCCCCATAGACATAATCTTTAAATATGAAATAAACTGCGTCTTGGATGAGGACAGGGGCCATTCGCACAAAGCTTGGATCCTTACCACCGCCAAGATCAAGGCCAGTGCACGGATCGCTCCACTCACCCACCTCAGGGCAAGGACACATGGGCGTACGCCTTATACCCACCAGCATATTTCAGGCCGACGAAGACGACCTGGAAGGGCCCCTCCTGATGACAGGCAAGCCAGTCACGGCGCATAGCACTGCGGCGGCATGGCCGAAGTAGTAGCCTTTGGGAGAGTACAACTCCCTCCGGCAGCCTGTCATGGGGTCCCAGACGACGATCGGCATAGGCTGCTCGCGCCTGTCCACGAGGAGAACGCGGCCATGGTGGCAGTCCATCACATGAGATTTCACGTCCTTGATGATGTGCGCGCCGAACTTGCTGGTCGATGCAAAGCGTGTGTTTGGACGCATGAAGTAAACGAAGCCCAGCCTTGGGGGAGCTCCATGTAACTCGTGGTACCTGCTGCGGAAGCCGTGGCCGGTGAGGAGGCCGAGCCAGAGCTTGCTGGTGAGGGAGGCGCGCACGAGGCATGCTGGCTCATCCGACGGGAGACGGAGGAAGATCTCCTCGAGAATCCCTTCCGGCAGCAGCGCCGGTGCCTTCGTCGTCGGCGGCATGGTCAGTATTTAGGGTTTCGGATGTGAGATGTAAACATAGGATGCAACTCGATGTATTTGATCGGGGCATGAGCACGTATATATAGTACAAGTGCTGGCCACGTCCTCAATCTATACAAGGCAGGAGTCGGGCTTGTCATACAAGGAATCGTACACGCAATACATATCTCAACATGGGAAAAGCTTGAGCTGGTGAGGTCGCGCAGCCGTGCAACCATCAGGATTCAGGAGTCCTTTTATTCACGCACGATCGGGTCGAAGTCAAATAAAGCAAACACTATGTCACCTCGCTATTGGGCAGGCCCATCGTGTTTTTTTGTTGCTATTCTGACTTCTAAGTTGTCGTATTCGAATAATCCTTTGTCCATGTGAAAGGGCGCCCATGCGAAATCTGGTCCGTCCATCTCATCTGTCTGACGGACGAGATTCGTCGTTGACCGACGGACTAAAACGGACCAAATCTCGTTTGTCCGATGGACGAGATGGACGGACCAGATTTCGCACGGACGCCCTTTCGCATGGACCAAATCCACGTTCCGTCGTATTGGAAATCAATATCACGTGCCCGCAGATATATCTCGGTGCAAGCTGCTCTGCTCTCTCCCTGCACCGGCTCCAGATGTGAGCTCGCACCACAGCCGTTGATCCCATGGTGTTTGGCAGCATCAACCTCGTGGCCGCATCAGCTGGTCGACACAGACCACGGAGCAGATCATCGGCGTCTCACGCGTAGGCCTAGCTAGTGAGCTGCGAACCAGAGCAATTAATGGAGGCTTGCTTCCCCTGCTTGGGTGCGAGAAAGAGGACTCCCGGCGATCCTCACCACCACGATAATGTCGCTGCGGCCGCTCGGACCTTCTCCGTCAGGGAGCTCGCGGCGGCGGCCTGGGGCTTCAGGGACGCCAACGTCGTCCCTGGTGACGAGCCGTGCGTGTACAAAGGGCGGTTCAAGAGCGTGAACCAGGTACGATCAATTGAATCCACTCCAGATAGCTACTAGCTAACTTGTTGTGAGGGGAAAGAAAACCGATGTTCATCAGTCACATCGATCTGTACATAGGTCGTTGCCATAAAGCTGCAGCATCTCGTCGATCGTCCTGGATCAACGGAGCAACGCAACGGCGAGTTCCTCGCGCTTTCGTGCTCATGCTCAATGAGCTGCGCCACCCCAACCTCGTCTGCCTCATCGGCTTCTGCGCCGACGGCAGCCACCGGATCTTGGTCCATGAGTACGTGCCGCTGGGTTCTCTGGAAGATCACCTCCACGGTAATTAAGTACTACGTTTGTGTGTTAATTTCACTGAATCATTTCGCTTTGAGCTTCGTCGTCGACCCTGTTAACAAATTCGATCATCAGACCCCTCTCCGGACAAAGAGCGGCTCGACTGGAGCGCGAGGATGAACGTAGCGGCCGGCGTGGCCAGGGGACTCGAGTACCTGCACGGTGGCGTGCCGATGCCTTGGAAGTTCAGACATCCTGCTCGCCGGAGACGGAGACGGGTACCACCCAAAGCTGTCTCAGTATGGACTGGCAAAGGTCGGCCAACTTTTCGATGAACAGGGCGAAGACCGGGATTTTGCTTTCGGGAGGGTTGCCCTAGAGAACACCATGACCGGGAAGGTGTCCATGGCCTCGGACATGTACAGCTTCGGCGTCGTGTTGCTGGAGATGATCACTGGGCGCAGAGCCTTCAGCCCCCAGGCCGCCATGGAAGATCGGTGCCTTGTCATATGGGTAAATGTTCGCAAATTTTGCTGCTTCTCTTGTTAATTTGGACATGAATGTTGTGATGGATTGTGATGTTTGCTGTTGGCTCAGGCCCGGCCATTGTTGCAAGACAGGGCGGAGTTCCGCCGGATGGCAGACCCTGCGCTGCAGGGCCGGTATCCGTCCATGGATTTGGAGGAGGCGCTGACGGTCGCTTCCATGTGCATCCACGATGACCCGGCCATGAGATCGCCCATCGGCGCCGTCGTTACGGCTCTGGCTCGGCTCGCCTACGACCAACCGAGCTAAAGAACTGTCCACACAGACACTTGTCGAGTTAATTGCACTGGCGGTCACACATCTCGTCGCGTATGTGCAATTAAGTCACACATCTGAAAAACGTGAATAACGGGTCACACAACTGAACAAGTGTGTGCACTTTGGTCACAAACGGGACACGTCATCCCGTTATGAACAAAAAAAATTCAAAAAAACCCTACTATAATATTAGGAGGACCATTTTGTAATATTAGGAGGACCATTTTGTAATATCAGGAGGACCATTTTGTAATATCAGGAGGACCATTTTGTAATATATTTTGTAATATTAGGGGTTTTCTGAAAAATTCTAGTCCAAAATGTGATGCCGTGTCATGACCAAAGTGCACACATTTATTTAGTTGTGAGACCAAAAAATCATGTTTTTCATATGTGTGACTTAAGTGCACATACGTGACGAGATGTGTGACCACCAGTGCAATTAACTCGACACTTGTCCTAGTACGAGAGAAACGTTCTCGTGTCATCATGATTTCTTCGATCAAGAATTCATGGGTAAGCTAAATAGCTCATTGCTGGCTTGCCGTGATTGGCAACAAGTTGGGAATGGAGAATAAAAGTGGTTGGTCTGCATGATTTAGACCTCCTATAAAAGTAGTTGGGGGTAACATGTATTTTAGGCAGGCAAAAACATGATGATGCAAATAATTGAAAAATAAGAGAGATAACTGGGGCAACATGGCGTTTTCCAATGAATAATGACTCTACAATATAATGAATGATACACTATGAAGATAACTCCACTATGAGTGGTTTTTAGCCCGTTCAGACACAATCCACGCGTAACGAGTAATTAGTTGGTAGTTTTTTATGAAAGGAAATTTTACCCCTATTTGATCAACAGAAATCTAAATCTAGAGTGTTCAACGGGTCACCACCATATTTTTACAAGTCTCAAGTGCAAAAAGCACAAAGAATGGAATCTAGTAATATACTTCCAGGCGTTCCAGCCCGATGGTGAGAAAACAAGAAACAGTGAACCAATGACAACATCCCATCTGGAGAAGCGATCACAGGTTCCATAAGGCAGAAGAAACGGAGTGACCATCCTCCAAACTCTATACTTGGCTTCCATGACACCCAACTCCGTCTCGAATGATACACCTCAGCTGCGACCCGCCCCATTAGTCATGAGCATCCTTGCAGTCCCTCCTTAGCAACCTCCTTCACCTGCAAATTTACATCACCAATTAATCTACAAACAAACTGTGTAAACCACACAAATGAGGTTTTTTTATTGTTGAGAAAAACCACACAAATGAGGTTAAAAGGTTGCATTGGACCTACTTTTTCACGAGATATTGCCTACTTAAAACGTTGCATATGATTTTTTTTTTGAAGAATACAAGAATAATGAGAATAGGTGGTTGCTTGCTTAGTGTTTTGTGTTAGAGCAAAACCAAGCGAGGTTAAAAAATTATAATCAGCTGTTGCGCCGTGAGACATATTTTGTTGGTCATACACAAGTATGTCCTTTCCCCGTAAAAGAAAAAGGGTAAGTGCTTTGTGTGGCGAGAAACTAGACGTCATTTCCAAATGCTTTATCAGTAGGAAACATTGAGCGACATAAGAAAACCAGCTTCTTGATGGGATGATGATTGTTGAGGCTTTGTATCGGCCTATGTTAATTCAATTGGAACTTTGCGAATACTCATTGTCTTTACGAGTTAGGTGGTCGCAATTCAACTGGAACTTTGCGAATTTCATCACAACTCTAGACCGACCGGCGTTTACTCTAGATGTGTGTGTAGAATACCTCTTGCCATCTCGCGTCTATGTTACAATGGTATACATTTGTGTTGATATTTTTTAGAATGTAATGTAAAATATACTTTGTTTGTGCAAAGTGCAAAAGAATATCTTGGCCTAGTTGTGTCCCTGAAGCTGCTGTTGTGCTGGGTGTGTTTGCTTGTACTGCTGTGTATTTCTGCTCTTTATTTGTATTCTCTGTTGAATACGCAGCTGTAATCTCTTTCAAAAAAAAAAAATCTTGGCCTAGTGTGTCCGTCCTTTTCGTTCCAATTCCCCTTCCCGCCAAATCCCACATCCCACCACGAATCCTCCAGGTCCGCCGCTTGTGAGCATGGCGCACCCGGCCCGCCTCCGCTCCCCTCCGTCGTCGCCGAGCTCTGACCACTGCGACCACCACCGCTTCCTCCGCCCGGGCGCGCTCGCCTGGCTCCGCGACTTATTTTCAGGTGTAGGAACTGCAACTTTGGAGTAGAAAGATTCTATGTAGCCTCATCTTTTAGGAACTGTGACTTTAGAGGATAAAATAAATATGTTGTACTGTACTTGTTTTGTTTTCATTTTTTCCAACATAATTTTGCCTATTTTGTCTCGTTCAAAAATGTACTTTCAAACATAGCTTGTCTGAACTTACATGGCTTACCTGAGCACAGTACTATAAACACACGTCTAACCTACCACAAATCTCATACAGAACTGTCAGTTTTCATTGTGTTGTACATCGATGCTGCCACTGCTGCTCCTGATAAGGATTGCAGCCGTTAATTTGTCACAGCTCAACATTCCTCCCATGCATTTCAAAACAACACGAGAACCATCGTCACTAGCTGTTGCTCAGGTATTTACTCGCGAGGGCGACAGATTTGGCGTCAATATCATTCATCCAGAAGTCTCTTTGAGCACGGCGTCGATGCCGCCTTTCACTCTTGGCCCTCTTCGGTGCCAGCCTCGCCTCCCTCGACACGTACGCTAGCCTGAACCTCTCCGCAATTGGTATTTCAGGTGGAGCGTTTGGAAGAGGTGGAGGAGCTATCCTTCGAGGGGCGGCAGAAACTGCCCATGTTTTCGGATCAATATCTTCTACAATGGAATGGTCTAGTGGTACACTTGCCAATGCTTCGCTTGGGATCTTGGATCCACATAGGTCAAAAAGTGTTCGCTGCGGGTTGACTGCTACACGAGGACACTCTTCAGCAAGAATATCCTTTGAGTAGTCATCTATCTTGGGCTATAATACATGCAAAGACGAAACACAAAGGGCACATTGTTAATTAATAAAGTGAGGATGCATAAGTCGTTATTTGGAGACAAAATAATTTTCATGCTTACCCAAACCAGCCATCTTAAAGACTCTGCGCCGCCGCCAATATCTACCGCTTCAAGTTCCTCCCATGAATCCTCTTCATGAGAATTCAGTCTGGGTTTTAAAAGATTGACACACCCACGTGCAGTGAATTCGCTTCTTGGACAGCCTCTGCAATCATGGAATTAAAGCCCCTTTTCAATCCTGCTATGGGGAATACTATGCAGTCCACAAATGAAAACTATAGAACTCGCCAACACTCACAAAGTACAGAGCATTGAACAAGTTTCTATCAAGGCTTGAACTAGTTATTTACACTTGAGCTAAGGAGGGAAGCTCAAACAGATTATACATACATATTGACCATATACCACCAGGTGGTACATATTGACCATTGATATTGGGTCTAATGAATTTTTTTTTCCCTTTTTGCTAACTGTCAGTTATAGATGAATAACAATCTAATTTTCAGTTATGAAGTGCATATATTTTATTTCAGCAACTCCAACAATCACCACTCGAAATAGAGTGGCATATAGAATAATTAGATACTGCTGATTTGAACAATTCAGATTTATTGGATAAGAAAAGGCTGGCATTCACAATTTCATAGATTAGTGAATTCAACCATGCTACAGGTAGGAATTAATCGATACACTCACGCCATTTGAGTTATCCACAAAATGTAGAGACAAAGTAATAATGACGTAGGCACCTAGATGACTTAAGTTACCCTCAAGCGTAAGAAACAGAAAAGTAAAACGTTTATGTAGACCATAAAGTAACTCTAAGCTTATAGATGCATTTAATTAGAGGTAAAAGAAAATACCCGCATCTCAATATTTCCAAGGATGGACAGTGGCATATAATCTCCGAAACGGCAGCAGCAGTTATTTTTTCACATCGACTGCATGAGAAGATATATCATCAATATAATGGAATCATGAACTAGACATTCTGTTTAACTTACTCCAATTAATAGCCACATAGCACCAAAGCTTACCTAATATCAACAGCCCATAAGTTACTACAAATGCGTGCCACAGTAGACAAACCAACATCAGTAACATCAGACCCAGATATATCAAGGACTTTCCAGGAGCTATCAGCAAGAGAAACCAGAACTTCGTCACTCAGTAGCCTCCTCCTCCTTGCAATAGAAAGAATTGCCAACTGTATCATACAATTAGCTCAACTATCACTTAGATGTACTGGTATCAGTAGATAACTAGAACTACAGTGCATTGAGGAAAGTGACACGATGTGTCATAGATAAACCATAAGTTTTTCTTTTCAGTATACCAAAATTTATACTTAAACATTAGATAAAACATACTGTGATTTGTTACTATTCTATAAGGAGGTTAGAAAACCTTATTCAAACAATATTTTTCTTATTATTGGTCAACACTTGAATTCCGTGGTCTCCTAGTGTTCCTAACTTTAACTTGTATGTCTTATGTGCTGTCACGTCATCAAGATTCAAAATTCCGCAGCAAGGAAAGAAAGCAAAACACATATTTTTTGGTGTTGCTTAAATGCCTTCTGTGCTTGAAGTGTTAAAGTACATTTGCAGAAAGAGGAGAGCGAGCGTGTACCATATATACTAAATTGCTAGAAGAAGTCGGCATTTCAAATCATTGTCTAAAGGGAATAATAGGCGAGGATGTGGTCTAGTGGTACTGGTAGGCACAAGGTTCTTGTGGTTGAGGTCATGGGCTCAAGACCTCATTCTGGCGTTCACTTGTACGTAATATACGCTGTTTCTCCCACCCTAACTCAGTTTTGATTTGATTTATGTATGTCCAAGGCTAAGTACACAAACAACTGAGTTTCCTACTGGGTCACCTAGTCAGTTAATTGGGCTTCAGTTGCGAACTCAATATTTCATCAAATACAAATCTCGAGTACAAAGTTCGTTGGGCATTAAGGTGAGGATGAAACATGAAAAGAACCATATATGTAAACTGGTACCTTTATGTGGGGTGGAAAGAAGGCAGTGAAGTCAGAAATATCAGTGATAATATCTTCAAGATGCTGACCAAGGACGCCCATGCACAAACTGACCAATTTCCGAGGCCTGGCCTTCTTCATGGGAGAATCTGAATTAGTTCAAATTTACAAATTATCATTTTGTAGATGATACATCACATCCGCAGGTACAATCTAAGAAAGCACTCGGGTTATTCTGATCTAGTATGTGGCACTGAATGAAGGTGAACATGAACGAATAAATTTCATGGCCAAAGCAACTAGTTGGAACTTTTTAATCCACGCGTTGTACTAGTAGCAACACTGGAACAATGTAGTGTTTGATTGCTTGGAAACTTTAAACGTTCCTTTTAGATATCCTGATTCTGAGATGACTAGCATGCATGAGTATCTTATACCTCCAATTGTACATACATAACCATAGCATACGAATTAGGAGGAGGAAGAGAAAGATACGAATTAAGTACTACCGAGGGGTAGGAGCGGGGAGCTTACAGAAGGACCCTGCTGGTCCCGGCGGCACGCTCGCGGCGGGCTTCCGGCGCGGGGCGACCTGGACGCCGCTGAACGACGCCGCGAGCTCCGCGACCACCGACTTCCCCTTCGCCATCGAGCGGCAGGTCGAGGTAACCGGAGCGGGGCGGGGACTCGCAAGGGCAGCGGCGGCGCGCCGGTCGTGGGGAGAATACGGCGCGAGGCGGAGCGGTGGCGGTGGAGAGGGGACGCCGACGCAGGTTGACTCTGTCCGTTCCCGGTAAGGAAAACTCATTGACACATCCAACATCCACGTATATTCACCGAACATCCACATACAGAGTACATAGATCGAAAGCAAAGAACGAACAACAATACGAGGAGGAGGAGCCAGAACCAGTTCCGAGATCAACACCTCCACCGGCGACGAAGAAGAAGAGCAGCAGCCGCCTGCTTACCACTGCCTGGGATGAAGTTTTCCCTTGGAAGACGCCGCCTTGACTGTCCGCCGCGCCGCGGCGAAACTTTGGACGCTGAACGACCGTGGCAGACGCCCCCTGGCCCGCCGACGCCTCCTAGCCTCAGCTGCCTCCGGATCCGTCGCTGGAGGAAGAAGATGAACTCGAAGCACCCTGGGATCTGGCCGCCAGATCCGCCGCCCCGGATCTGACGAGAAGCTGCGACGCTCGAGCACCACGCCGGGCGTCGAGCACCACCAAGTCGAGCGCGGCGACGACGAGCTCCGGAGAGCACCACCGCCAGAGAAGGCCCCGCCGACACCAAACCAGTCGCCGCCAGCTCCACCTCCTCCGAGAAGCCGCCGGCGTGAACCCCACCCTACCCTACCGTATGTACAGGCCGAGACGGGGATCCCCCACCCTCCCGCCGCCGAAGCGGCCGGCGGAGGAGGGGAATCCCACGCCTCGGCGGCGCGGACGCGGTGGATCGACGGGGAGAGCCCAAAAATTGCCTGTCTCTCCTGTAGCAGCTGATGAGGAGGGTTCTTCACTAAGAGCAAGCGAGTCCTCACGTCACGTCAAACAACTTGCTCCGTTTCAGAGTACAAGACAACTCGACAACTCTCGAAAAAAAAGAGTACAAGACGTATTTTTTTTTTTCCGCTAGGAGCAAAAATGCTTCTTTTGATATATATATATACAAAATTATAGGTATGCTAAAGATTTTTACATGCACATTAATAGTATCTTTGAACTAAAACACTTTTTTTCAAAATTTCCATGTTCAAATTCAGGTTCTCAATTTCGTGCATCCGAAAATCAAAATCATCGCTGTCCCGCTTACTTGGTGTAGCTTGCACCTTTTGAAATTCAAGGATTAGAGTGAGGTAAAACGGTAAGTTCAACACCCGCGGTTGCATTTTTGGGAATAATTGATATAATACCATGCTTTGCCTAATCTGTTGGTGTCATGTGATGAGCTCTCTATGGTATTACGAAATCTTGATCCATTTTACTATTATATCAAGGGAAAATGTTGTTCGTGACATGAGAATTCACGAAACTCTTGCTTTCGACACATGGAAGACAATCATTCGCAAGCTCATCCAACTACTAGTAAGAACTTATCCACATATGTGGTACTCTTTTTACCATGTCGTGTGTACAATGGTGATATCTTAAGAGTGTCACGTAAAATAGACACCGAAGTGGAGAAAGGAGAAAGTTGAAAAAAGGAGTTGCATCTCTTACTTAGAGACGATCTATTATAAGAGCATCTCCAGCAGCTTTTGCAAAACTCACTAGGAAGATTATGCTAATAAAGCAACTTTGTATGAAGTAACCCAAACTAATGTTTCCATAATGATGGTGTAAATACTTGTTTAGAGATATTTTACTAAAGTGTACTATTGCTATAGGTTTTCCATTGTGCCTGCTCATGAGGCTCTCGTTCTTGGAAATTGTGGTTATTATGGTAAGGTGTTCCAGGACAACAAACAAAATGGAGTACCATGAAATTATCATGAGATGGTTCTCACGAAAATTTGGCGGATTGATTCAGGAAAATTACATGGGTTTCGCCTGCTCGATATTTACTTATGGAAAGTCACATCCCCCTCTGTTTGGGGTCTTGTTATCAAAGTCTAGCGATGAGTGTAATCACAGTTTTTCTTTGGGTCCAGATGTAAAACATACCTTGTTTATCTAATGGATGTGTGGGACCTTTGAGATCTTTTTGTGCCGCAAAAAAGATCTACTATATAATTTGTTGCTAAAATATTGGACCTATTTTTCACTTCTAACCACTTAATTTGGGAATTCAACTTACCACTTTAACAAACGTAACATCATTTTTAGGGGGCAACTTCCTAATTACTTTAAACATGTAGTGAACATGATCATTAGCTTTATTAACTTTATCTTGACCAACTCTCGGTTTGCTTTTAGTTGTTTTTTGTTATCTTTTATAATAATCATTGTTCATCAGTTTCATACGTCAACTATGCATATTTCTTTCTAACCATAGGTAGTAATATTGATAACAAATGAATCTGTAGCATCTTCGTAACTAGTTCTTTCTATACCGACAAATAGGGGAGTCGTGACATTTGATTTCTTGATTTACATTTCTCTTTCACGTGTTTTTTTGCAAAGTTTTTCAAATAAATCTCACGCCGCAACGCGCGAGGAATGATGTATAAATAAAATGAACCGTGAAGACAGAATAAACTTCTTTGATTGGTCCATTCGACCCTCCCGTAGACCACCCCCAAAAATGTTTCTAACACCCTCATTTTTCTTAGATTAGACAACACATCTATTGCAAAAATCGCACGGATCGAGCCATATGGTTTTTGGCAACCGCTTTAAAATCCCCTCCTATCTAGGAAGAGTTACACGATAAAGCGCTTCTTCATCAGGAACCATACAGTTTGAATAAATATGGGAGTCATAGCAAAATCTATGGTTGTTGTGGAAGCGGAGAAAGATGAACACGGCATGGAGCTTCACCGTAGATTCCAACTAAGAATAAAATGGTGGTGCCATCGGGGAAGACATAGATGTTGGCGCCGATGTAATATAATAATTTATTACTAATTTATATTAAACATTTGTACCTTCTTATAAATTATCATGTTAATAAATATTATATAGTTTTAGTTCAACTTTTACCATGCAATACCAATGGATTTTTTCTCTTTTACTAAAAAACATAATAAACACATATTTTTCTTTATATTAAATACCAAAGTTTACTGTTGCCTTTCAATCCATATACCATGTTTAACATAAAATCTTATTTGGCCGAGTAGATTATATTTTTTATGTTTTAATTTTAGAATCTATAATACAAGGAAATCGAAATGTGCATAAAATTATAACCGTCTAATGATTTTCCCACAATATAAGCTTGGCACACTTCTTCGATTGGTTTACAATAGTTGGTTGGTATCCTATATAAGTGTTTTGTATCATATTGAAGTGTCTTAAAAATCCTAATCCTGGACTCCTGGTTTCCGCCGCCGCCCCTCCCCTTCCTTCGCTCCGGCGGCCTTGCCGGCGAGCGTACGGATGGCGTAGGTGGTCGTGCCCCCTCTGTAGATAGTAGATCTAGGCTTAGGTGTAGGTTTGGTTCCGCTCCTTTGTCCCATGTGGCGCATGGCGTGATGCTGCGGGAAGATCTCGCGCCGGTGACCCCGAGCGTCGTCCGGCGATGGGTGGTGCTGTTGCTTCTGCTCTCTGTGCTCCAGTGGTTGGAGATGGAGGTGGAGGAGCTGCTCCTCTTCCCCTTCTCCCTAATAAGCTCGGTTCTGGCCGACCTTGTGTCTTGAGGTGTGGCGGCGTGGATGTTCCTCTGGCCGGCCGTGGTGGCGAGGAGGGGATCTGGTGTTGTCGCTTCGTTCTCAGGCTGCAAGGTTCTGGTGCGGGGGCTGTGCTGCGGAAGTTCCGGGACCTCTTCTGCTGCATGGTGGAGAGGATGAGGCAGTTCGTCAAGCTCCAATGGATGGAGGAGATGAGGTGCATCGTTGGCTCTTCGACCTCTTCAATAAAAAGGTTCGTAAATCGCGTCTCTGTTGGTGATGGCATGAATTTGGGTATGCTCTCTGTTTCTTGGCGTGGTGGCGAGAGCAGAGTTTCTGTCCAAACTCGTGTTCTATTGCTGCTGGAGTTGCACCAGGGGAGTTTGGATGCTGCTCCCTGGAGGCCATCCATGGTGGCTCTATGTTGGCTGCCATCTCTGTTGGTCGATCGGCGACCCCTCCGTCCTTCTTCGCCGGATTCATGCCGGCGTTCGATGGTGATCAACCTCCTGGCCGTCGTGCCTGTTTGGAGGCCCTTTGGCTCTGGTGCAGCAGGCTCCCGACGTTCCTCCCCAAGTGGTTCGTCCCCGGCGGCGGTGTGTTCGGCTGCGCTACCCTTCGTTTGTTGCAGTGGAGACGGAGCCGGACCTGATTGCGTTCCCTTCTGGAAACCTAGGGTCCTTAGTGCAAATTGTATGGACTTGCTTGTAATTTTACTTCTTCTTTGGTCCTCTTTGTATGTTGCCACTGCAATTAATATAAGCATCTAGGTCCCTCTGGGACCATCCCCTGTTCAAAAAAAAAAAAAAAAAATCCTAATCCTAGAGGTTTCTACTTCCTAGGCTAGGCGCAAGAGACTAATAAGGCCGGCTTTTCTAGGATTGTGCTTTTGTATAAGCCATATTATGGGTTCGGTGGGAGTAACTATATATGCTGGGGAGAAACTCATAGAAACCGTTTGGTAGACTTAATTTGAACTTCTATAGTTTTCTCTTATTAGTTGCGACATGCCTCTAATACCCCTGAATTTGATATGTGCGTTAAACGAAGTAACGAATCATTGTGTTTCTCGAATCAGATTGCGCGACGAAATTCACAAAAACTGTTTGAATGAAATTTCATCTTCGCTAAATTCACCAGAAAAGGTCAGTAGAAATACATGTCCCCTGACAGCTGTGTCTTGCTAAAAGCTACGACTCCCTGTACCTTGTAGAAAAAACATTGCAGGAATGCTGCATTGGGACTTTGTTTTAGGATGTGTTCGGTTCCAGAATTAGGAGGAATGGAACGGGACCGAGTCGTTCCTAGCACTCGTTCCTGTGTTCGGTTGGGCAGAGGAACGGAACCGAGTCGTTCTTAGGAAAGGAATATACCTGTAAGATGCGGAACGAACTCATCCGGCCGAATCGGCCGGATCGCGCGGAACGCGTCGCTAACCACGCTCTCACCTCTCCTAATCCTCTCTCTCTCACCGCATCGAGCGGAGTTGGACTGGGCGTAGGTGGTCAGCAGCGGCCGGGCGAAGGCGGTCAGCGGCGGAGCAAGGCGCGACGGCCGCCGGGCGGAGCAAGGCGCGACGGCCAGGCGCAGAGGCGGCTCGGCCAGGCGCGGCCCGCGGCGGCGGCGACCTCGGCCAGGCGCGGCCCGCAGCGGCGGCCTCGGCACGGCGCAGAGGCGGCTCGGCCAGGCGCGGCCCGCAGCGGCGGCCTCGGCACGGCGCGGGGACGGCCAGCACGCGGCGGCCATGCGCGGGCCGGCGGCGGCGCTCGTCTTCCTCCAGCCCAAGCACGGCGCGGCCAGCCAGCGGCACAGCGGCTGGCAGGGTCCAGCCAGCCCGTGGCGGCCCGAGGCCAGCTCGAGGCGCGGCCCTCCTCCGTGCTCGCGGCCAGGACGGCGCGACGGCGGCCAGGAGGCCGATGGCCTCGGCCATGCGCGGCGGCTAGCTTCCTCCTCTCCCCTGATTTGGGGGAATAATTAGACTAACTAAATGTCTAGAGTAAATTATGCTCTAATTAATTGAATGCTTAAACTAATTATATTCCGTTCCATTCCGCTTCTTCTGAAATCAACCGAACACGGGGTCGGAGCCGTTCCATGCCCTCGAAATGGAATGGTTCCATTCCGTCCCATTCCGACCCCGGGGTTCTAGAACCGAACACATCTTTGAAAATGGCCACATCTACTCACCATCCGACGGTGGGCGAGCCAGCCGAGCGGGCGGCCCACCAGCTCGACCGACGCCCGGCGCGGGTACACGTGTCAACACCACAGAAATTTCATCACAAACCAACAAAGAAACAAAAGTCAAAAGTGTAGCCGTAGCAACCGCGATCCGCCGCCATTCCCAAACCTCCGCCACGGCGCCACCGCGCGCCGGCGAGCCCCTCGTCCCGCCGCTGCGCGCCCGCCCGCCCGCCACCTCGAAGGTATTCGCCTCTCGCCCTCACCCTCGTCCTCGCCCGCCGCGCTGGGATGCCGCGGAATGGGTGGGGATCCCCGCTCTAGGCTGGCGACGAACCCTAAAGTTTGATCTGGCCCTGCCTGGAGTCTCTCTCTGGAAATTTCTCTGGTCGAAATCCAAATCCTGCCCCGTTGAGTAGGTTGGATATGCCCCTGTGATGAAACAAATAGAGTTGTCAAACTATTTGTTAGCCGAAATTTGGCACGATTCCGTAGGGTGGCGCGAGGGGATCGAATGCCACAGGCCAACGCCGGCTTTCGCAGGCAAATCAGACGTTAGCCAAATGACCCAGGCATTACTAAAATTGATAAGCATAAGTTAGGGCTGGTTGCGTCGACCCAACACTTATTCATGGCAAAGGGGGGAGCTAGCTAGTCTTATAGGTAAATTGTTATCTGTTGTATGTTTTGGTTCTCTCGTTGTTGTAGTAGTGCTAGAAGTCTCTTGGATGATTATAGACCACTCGAGGGGCGACAGCCGGCTACCCATTGCCACCTACGTAACGTAGTTGTACTGGTATTGCAGTCTCGGTTTCCATTGGTGCAATATAGCTGTAATGGAATAGGCTGCGGCCTTTCTTCTTCTTCATCATTCATGATACAGTCACTTCTTCATGCAGAATACAACATCCAATTAGTAATAGCATCGTATTAAAAAGTTGCTCCTACCATATTGGCAAGATGGTTATGTTTGACTGTTTGTTGAGTTGGCTGTGTAGTCTAGCCGGCTAGGGTTGCGCTTGGGCTATGGTTTGTATGTGTGGGAAGGACTCGGGTGGGGCTTGCGTTCCGCCATGCTGGGATATCAGTTAAACGTTCATACTCTTGTGCTATTTGTGTACATTCCACGAAAAGAAGCATTTTGTCTCATGTCACAGTTTTTTTCAGAGCTAGCCTGCTGCAAAATGTACCCATGCACTTATTTTCTGTTTCAGGGTAATAAACTAGCACCGCCAACTCAGGAGGACCTGATAGAAGCTCATTCTGTGGATGTGAATATTCTGCATCCCATTTAAGTGTAGCTTGAGATGGCAGTTGGTATGACATCCCAGGTCTTCCAAGGACCGACAGCTACCAAGAGATTTTGCCATACCAACAAGTTTAGAGTATAGATTGCTCATGCTTTGCTCGTAGTTCATACCATCTTTATTTTCCTTTTCATGAGTCTCTGCTGCCCCTTCTCCCCTACAGAGCCCAGAGAAGCGTTGTTCTTTCTCCATGCCATCCACTTCGTTTCCTTCAGCTCCTTATGTATGGTTCCTTCCTTTCAGTCTTGCTAAGCTAATAGCATATTTAATTATAGTGTAGTTTATGAAATTGGTGTTGTGATGCTTCACTAGAAGTCATTTGACTGATTACTGATGGTGTTTTATCTATGTTTGAAATCTGAAAATATTTTTCCATCTCTGTGACCAGTATAAGCTAGCACTTGTTAATTAGCAGAAGTGAACATATGTTTCAAGGCTGTACCGATGTATATCGGACAGAATGAGCCATCCCTGTCAATTTCTCTTTTATGTAGACACATCAGACAAGGCTGGGTACAACATCAAGTAACCTCAAGGATATTGTTGCCACGTGTTGGCAGAAAAATAATGTAGAACCGAATCACATTTCAAATTAGTGTAGTCCGTTTGAAACTTTGAGTTGTGTACTGACAAAAGCATACACAGGGTTTCATAGACTGCAGATCACGCTCTCAGGGAAATAGCCCCACAAAATCGTGCCACACTGTTGGACTACTGATAACTGGCGACTTAGCGAGTAAATCCTAATGAAGATATCAGTTGCTTTGGTCAACTACACGGAAATGTTATTAACAAAGCATACTTAAGTCGGATGTCAATATCATTTTGGGGAATATCGAGTAAAATTTTCCAACATTTGAACAATATTTTTGCTAAAGGGGAGATACCCTTTGGGTACAAAAACATTTCTATTACTAATATCTGAACAGTACCCTGCTTTCTGCATGAATATAGTGCTTACTGCACCTGCACTGAACGTACTTCCATAATATTATTGTTGTGAACCTTGGTTCACATTGGCATGGCTTGGGCACTTGGATGTAGGACAAAGGTCCGAGCACTAGGGATAGGGCACTCACCCTCATCTACCTGACAGGCAAGGGTAGCTCCAAGACTTAGAGAACTTGATTATTTCATCGCTTAATTCCAACGGCCACATCCTTTGAGTATAAATGATCCACTTGACTTATCCCATAAGAGTCAAACTATCTCCAGCGTGCTTTCTGAACTTAACTGTATCCTAAAATTCCTAATCAATAATTATCTTCCCTATTTGAATGCCATTTGTTCTAACTTGTAGTAATCTAAGAAATCATGTAGACCATTTCAAACTTGCAACCTCCTTTCTTGCTCTGTCGTATATTTTGTAATTTTGTGTTGCCACTGTTCACCTTAAAAACCTTCCCCAGTATTGTAATCTTTAGAATATTCCTCCAGGTGCAAGATCCATTGGTTCAGAATGTGTTGGAGAGGAGCTACAGGCCCATGCTTTATGTACCTTCCAGATATAGGGCCTCGAGTGCCAAATCTTTTGCATTGCCAGTTCCTTGGCAAGAAATCCGTTGGTCAAGAGCACGACGTCAGCATTGGCTAGGTAGCCCCCCCCCCCCCCCCCCCCCCCCCCCCCCCCCACCATCCCCCATGTGGCATCATTTAATTATAAAGTTTATTGCATGCTTAGATGGTTTGCATTTATGATTACGCTACTGCCTAGCAGACACCAACATGGACCATTCGAGCTCTGTAAACCAGAATATCTAGTGGTTCCTTCTACACTATGTGCTGCTGGTTGGTAATGTGGTGTCCTAAAGCATGTTAGTAATGCTAGGAGCCTAGGATAGACAGATAATGTGTTCAGTGATTCACTTACTGTTATTGCACTTGCCAAGACTTCAGTAACCTGTTGAATTCAGCATTACAGATTATCTGATTGGATGCCTGAAGAAACGGCAGCATCAATATGGTAGGACATGAAAAATATTATTAACTGAACATAGAATTAAGCTGTGTACATGTTAGCCAAGATAGTTTGGTTAGTAATCTTAAACAGAACTTACTTTTATGATTGATGATAATAGTCACTAACTGGATAAATTTCTTAGTCAATTCAACGGATTTTTTCTCTTTCTTGTGGTTTTCTATACCATCTTATATGCAATGCCAATCGATTTATGCTTGACTTTACTATTTAATAGCTTTTTTTTCTCCCTGGACAGGTCATGTGACAGTTTACTTGCAAATCCTGCTACTGCCTTTGTGGCACCTGCAATTGGAATAATTGTCTTTGCTCTATGGGGCTTTTGCCTCTAATGAAGGACATCAGGAATCGTATTGATGTATGCTTCTGTATATTTGACCACATATTCAATTTTTATATTTCTGATCACCTAAAAATATCACAATATTTGTAATGTACCTTGCAGCACGGAGGAAACTGGAAACAGAGCCCTACGTACATAATTTCTAGATCCTACCTTCAACCTTTGCTTCTTTGGACAGGGGCGACACTAATCTGCAGGTATAACCAACAGAATTTAGTGATGTTCTCTTGCAGTAGTAATCCTATCTGATCGATATTGCAGCCTCAGAATTCTTAGCTATGTATCATTTACAGAGTTTGTTTTAATTTGTTTTCTTTGCTCGCAAACTGTCCTACAGGGGTTTGGATCCAGTTGTGCTGCCTTCAGCAGCAAGCCAAGCTGTTAAAACGCGCCTTGTAACTTTTGTGAGATCATTATCTACCGTCCTGGCTATTGCATATATTATTACAAGGTGCATATGATACATTCTCAACCTTGCTGATTGTTTGATACTTAGTTTAATGAATCAAAATATTTGCTTACAGATAATGCAGCAGCATTTCACTGATAGTCAAATGCAAAAGCCTGGGAAGTACTAACATGGTTTATCTTCTTTTAGTTTGATTCAGCAGGTACATAGATTTCTAGTGGACACCGTAACCCCAATGATAGAAGAAATGTAAGATCGATTTTCTTATAATATAATGTAGCTAGAATCTCTTACATTATTCGGGTACGGCTGTAGTTTTGTCAGCTTGATTCAATATTTCTGATGTAAGCCATTTTTTAGGAACATGTAGGAAATACATTTTAGTTTTAATAATACGCAATAGCTACCCCACCCAAGTGAGGACTTAAACTTGGGTGATGGGATTTTACAGCTACTCCACCCAAGTGAGCTAGCTTTCTACTGATATAACTATGACAAGATGCAGATTTTGTTCTGAAGGAACATGATGCACATTTGCAAGGTTTGCTGGGGATTGGTAGATAAGGATGTGAGTTTTTTGGGGATAGGTGGATATAGGGATGTGAGATTGTTTTGGGAAGACCCCTCCCCCATTATGTGCAGTTCTTCTGTTGACTAACTATGGAAGTAAAGAGGTGGGTGGAGGTTGTGTAGCAGTTTGTTGAAGGAAGTTTTAACCTCGTTTTCTTCAGTTATTCGTAGCAGCGGTGGGGGTCGTTGGTGCATGTAGAACTGAAGTCTGAAGATATAAAGCATGACGGTCTAGTGTTGTTACAATAGTGATAGTGTAGAATTTATGACTTCAAGGTTTACGTTCACTTTCTTGCAAGCATATACTTGAAATAAATCTGATGGCAACAGCATGTACTTGTTAGCTTGGGTTAAACTATTTTAATGTGATTGGAATTTAATCTTCTCAGTTGTACAATCAAGATATCCTTTATTTTTTATTGCTTCTTGTCACTTGATGTTTTCCCTCAATTTCTCCATGTCTTGGTAGCAGTTATTGAAGTTCGTTTCTTACAGATGGGTTTGGATTTCACCACAAAAGCTCTTTATACCGGCATTTGGATTGCTGCTGTTTCTCTCTTTATGGAATTGCTGGGTGTCAATACCAAGAAGTGGATAACTGCTGGAGGTTATGGGACAGTATTGCTTACACTTGCTGGTCGTGAGGTAGTACAGGATTTTTTGTGTTGCAGTATAATCTGTGCCACAGTGCTAAAACATGCTAATAGCTATCTCAATTTATTGCAGATTTTGACCAACTTCATCTCAAGTATTATGATCAATGCCTCACGCCCTTTTGTTGTGAACGAATGGATCGTTACAAAAATAGATGGTGTTGAGGTCGCTGGTATTGTTGAGGTCGGTGTCTTACCCTTGCATGCTTTATTTCAAACTTCCTCGAAGTATTTTCATTGTGAATATGCTCTTTGTTTGTTTCATTTTATCTACACACTTCAACAATAGCCATCTATTTATGTAGTTATTTCTTCCATAATACATATTTTTGTTTTTATGTGCCAATACTAGTTACACGTTCATGCCCATTTTTTATGCTTCTTCTTATCATCACACTGACTTAAACTAAATTGATTTTCAGCATGTTGGCTTGTGGTCTCCAACAGTTATTAGAGGTGATGATAAAGAAGCTATATACATTCCTAACCATAAGTTCACAGTGTCTATAGTGAGAAATAACACTCGAAGGAGCCATTGGCGTATTAAGACCTATCTTGCGATAAGCCACATGGATGCTGGAAAAATTAGTGTAACTGCTTTGAACCAGTCTTGCACATTACATCTTTTTCTTTGACTCTTTTTATCAGTATATGGAGACCTATCTTAAACCCGCTCCCTGTTTTTTTTGGCAGATAATTGTTGCTGACATGAGGAAAGTCTTGGCAAAAAATCATAATATAGAACAACAGAAGCTACATAGAAGAGTATTTTTGAGAAAATTGATGAAGAAACTCAAGCTCTCATGGTACATTAAGTAATCCATCCTTAAAATTTAAATGCTAGTGCATGATCACTCGTTGTGAAAGGCTATATATCGTGAGTGTGGCACACCATGATTGGCCAGAGCCTTCTTGCTGTTTACCATTTTTAGTATATATGCTCCTTACGCCCTTCCTTAATGTTTTTTGAGAGAAAAATAACTCAACTAGGAACCAAACAAAACCCTGTGATAGCAGGCTCTTATTCAATTTCATTCAGCTTACTTCAGAATTTGAAACTATAATGGAAGTCTAAAATCTAGAACACAATCAGATCAATTCGCATTGTAAAAACTTCAGCATGAAAACGCTTAAACTCCTAGCATGTAAGTTGTCCAGTTTTATGAAAGATGGATGCATGTAGTAAAAACAATCAGTTAGTAAATAATAATTGCCTTTCCCTTTTTTCCGCATCTACTTCCTTACCATTGTGTTCAACTGGTGTCAAGATTCTTCATTTCATGCTCATGCATCTAGTTTGTCTAAATCCTTAAAATATTACACGATCTTTTATTCTATTACTTTCAGTTTTGCATTGGTTTTGAACTCCTAATCTAAGGTTGGTATAATTTTGTTGTGTTTTCCTGTAGATTTACATATCCTGCTTTGTGAAGACTTCACATTTTGAGGAGTATCTTAATGTCCAGGTAAGATATCTGTATATGATGCTATATGTTGCTTGCAGTAGATCATGGGCACATATTTTGAATGGCATATGCATGGTTCGTGCAGATGTATAAATTTTCTTATGGATATTACTACCTCCTTTCCTTAATATAAGACATTTTGGCAGTTCAAACGAACAGCGGTACTACTTTCTAGCTTGTAGTGTTCGTAATAAATAGCCGGTCAGTTTAAGTACAATCAGTTGTACAGGGAGTAACATTTAGACCCATCGAGTGTATGTGTCCCTATGTCATAACCACATCCAAGGTTCCATTTCCTATTTCCAGGCTGATTCTTACCTATTGGCAGGAACTGGATTTTGAACGGTCATAGCAATCAGGGATAAACCACCTTGATCTTTTTTTCCAAATTGCAACATAATTAAAATGGTAGAGATAAGTACCATGCATCGCTCCAATCAGGATTATATGTTGATACCGGGTGGAGTATAAAACTGAAGATGTACACTAAAACACAGAGCATCAGGCCATCAGCTAGTAATGCGACGCCATTTGCTACTAGAGAATCTAAACAAAGATCGTCATTAAGTGAATGTGTGTAAACTTGGTTTAAAGTGGGTTTGTTTTGGTCTAGAATATAAGTAAACACATAGTTTTGTTAATGTGATAGAAATCATGGGCACATGCAGCGTGATCATATAGCCAGCCCCAACTTCCAAACCTTGCTGATTCTGTTGTTCCCGGTCCTCCTTGTTTAGTTTTGGTGCTTTGGGGAGTGTGTGGCTGTTTACCTGTCATCAGCATAATAAGGGAAGCAAATCGAGCTACGTAACAAAAAGATGGGCAAATAGCATGACTTAGTGTTTGAACCTTGAGCCTTAAATTTGAAACATATACTCCCTCCGATCCATATTAGTGGACATAGCTTTGTCTAAATTCATATGTATCTAGTTAAGTATTTAGACTAGATACATGTGTATCTAGACAAAGTTGTGCCCACTAATATGGATCGGAGGGAGTACAATATTTGCATGAATCCATCCAAAGCATCAGCGATTACTCCAAATGAGACCTTAACTCCTGATCTGTTCACCATGTGGTACTTCATTTGTTATCACCCCTCAATATTATAGCGAAGACACATAAGAGCTCATTCATTTGTTTTTAGATGAAGCTTGACAGGAGAAGCCTAGAATACCATTTTAGCACGGCGTGCATTTATTACACCAGCATTTAGATATCACTTTAAACACTGACACGATGTTTTTCTACTATGTTCCAAATACACAACAGGAAGATGTTATGTTGGACTTTCTTAGAATAGTTGGCCATCACAGGGCAAGGCTGGCAACCCCAGTTCGAACAGTCCAAAAGTCATATGGAAATGCAGACATCGATAACATTCCATTTGGTGATGAGATGTATAACCGTGTACGAGGCCGTCCACTTCTGATCGATACCTCTGCAAAGGTCAGTGAAGGCAAGTCTAAATCTAGACCAACATCACGTGAAGAGCGGAATGTCAAGACAAGCGCATCGGTTTCGCCTGATAGTGCTAGTTTAAACAACCCCGAGAAGAAGGAGCAGAAAAAAATGGTGTCAGAAGATGGTTCGATGAAGAATAGCAAGAATGGTCACGTGGCATCAACACCGTCAACCGAAAATGTCGATTCCAAGGCTGTTAAAGGGAGCCTCGAGGATCAGAGGCCACAGAACGACAAGGAGATGGGTCAGTCTCTCTTCCTAATCCTAAGAAAGAATCTAGACCTTCCATGGAAGATAACATTGTCCTCGGTGTAGCTCTTGAGGGCTCCAAGAGGACTCTCCCCATTCAAGAAGGGATGGATCCTCATGTATCCGATAGCCAGCAGGACACCGTTGAGGCTAGTTCATCAGTACCTAAGGATAAGAAAGGTCAAAACCACACGCCTTGAGGTCGATCGATCGAGTGAATGTTGGCTGGCCACGGGAATGTTGGTTGTGATCCAAGTTCAGACAGGCCCGTCCTTGCGAAGTATTTTGTCACCAAGCCTGCCTTTTTTGTGTGCTGGTGCAAATGCTACCGTCACGCTTGTCTCTTATTTTTTTTGTAGATTTCTGCCGCTAATAGTTCTTTTTTGGTAACCAACCTGTTAATAAAACTTAGCTTAGTCATTGATTATGCCTGTAAGATGCGTGTACCAACATATCTTACTGATGGCGCCGCTGCTGTATCGATCTGGTTGAGCTGGCTTGTTGGAGTGGTGGGCAGTAGCATTGTGTACTGGAAGCTCTCTGCAGTGCGTGGTTTTTATTCGGCAAAAGTGGATGATTGTATGTCCGAATCCTGATGATCCAGCATATGCTCAATTATCGACTCACCTGGTCTAGAATGTACTTACCAGATCTTATCAAATATCGTCCTTCTGGCAATGTCTAAACCCGTGCCCTTTTAGAATTGTGAAAATTGGGCATATGGAGTCACTTGTGTGTCTATGTTCTAAAATATGAGCTTATGTGCATCCCCAGACGAATAAGACACTAAGGGCTCCGTTGACTTAAATGAACTTTATAGGATTTTTGGAGGATTTGATCATATATGAACAATTACTATGTCGCTTCTTTTATATAATTGGTTCCTATAGGATTTTTTCACAACATCCATAGTAAATCCACAACGTTCTTCAACCTATTTTTAAAAATTCTTTTGCTTTTGCTGTGCTATCAAGTGCTTTGTAGTGCAAATTCCCGCGGTTTGCAAATCCTGTAAGATTCAAGTGGGTCTGCCACTTGAATCCTGTACTTTTCCAATTCATGTATTTTGAAACTCCTATATATTAAAGAGTTCCTAAATGGTGCTAAGAGGTCCTAAGTGGTGCTAAGAGGTGTGTAAAACAGTATTTCTTTAGTCTTTTCCCGGCGGAGAACCAGATTCTCTAACCAGAATGATAACATAATAACTAACAGAAAGGTCTTTTCCTCAGGTGACAGTTTGACGATCTTGGTGTCCCCCTCGTCTAGATCTCTGTCCTTGTCGTTTCTCGCCGGATTCCACCATCAATCAAAACTTCTCTTCGATTCTTGGTTGTGCCCTCTGGGTGCTGTTGCTGAACCCCTCACATTCCCATCAAATTACACCGCAAAAGGCACGACACCCCAAATAAATAGTCATTTTATCGTTTCAAGTGAAAAAAATGGCCCTGACCTGATCCGCCATCTTTTGTGGTAGACCTTAAAAACAATGCTGCATATTTGGACTACCGTGGTACATTTTTAAGGTAAACGGTAAACAAAGATTCTCTTGGTAGGATGGAACTTTCACACCCAACTACCGCCGGACCGACGGAAATTGTAGTGCTAACTTTTTGTAGGTACCGCGTGGAGAAATTATTTTGCCCATTGTACGAGTTTTGACCCGTTTGTTTTATAAAGTTGGTCAACTATATTCTATCTTATACACAGTGGCGGAGCTAGAGCATTCAACACCAGGGTGCATACGGGTGCCAAAGCAGATAAAATTCATCGTTTTAGGGGTGCACACATGGTGAGAATGTGTTGTTTTACAAAGAGTTTTTTCCCTACCCGGTGTCCTGTGCACCCGGGTAGCAAGCTGTAGCTCCGCCAGTGCTTATACGGGATACAAAGCGTCTTACCCTTTCAAGGTTTCCTTTTTTTGCATTGAATAATTCATCTCCAATTCCATATGGACAAGGAAATTCATAGAGAGAGATTTTTCACTCATCTCCTTATAGATTTTTTGTTGTACAATAAAATATCATCTACACCACATTCCTCTATATATACGGAGAACGAGGAATTTTACAACATATTTTGTTAATATTCTTCATGCTGCCGTCTGGTTTATGGGAGTGGCAACTGGGTAATCGAAAAGACTTCTTTCATAACTGCTGCTGCCGCAGGAGGTGGGTCGTCGCAATGCTTGAAAGGCTTGTTTCCAACTTATGGTGCTCTAGGAGGTGTCTCGCGGTATCGGGGTTCATCGGCAAACGGCGAGTCCACTCCGGCGCGTTGTGTCCTTATCCCTGTGTCATGTACTCACTCCGTTCCAAATTACTTGATTTGGGTTTGTCCAAATACGAATGTATCTAGACACTAAACAAGTATAGATACATCTGTATTTAGACAAACCCAAATCAACTAATTTGGAACGGAGGGAGTATGAGGTAATCCATCTCAAAACCATTGTAAACTGAACTACTGAAGGGATTAGGCCTAATATATTTGTGCTAATTAACAAGTGAAGAAAAAAACGAGCGAGAGAAGGCATGCATGCATGTAGGTATTGTAACTTCACGGTAAAGAAGAAAAAAAAAAGCGAGAGAAGGCATGCATGCATGCAAGTACTCCCTCCGATCCATATTAGTGGACACAACTTTGTCTAGATATACATGTATCTAGTCTAAATACTTAACTAGATACATATGAA
This sequence comes from Poa pratensis, assembly GCA_947311845.1. Classification (NCBI taxonomy): domain Eukaryota; kingdom Viridiplantae; phylum Streptophyta; class Magnoliopsida; order Poales; family Poaceae; genus Poa; species Poa pratensis. The sequence goes on from CAMZMU010000074.1 coordinate 51,494,020, forward strand.
TTTAGACAAAGTTATGTCCACTAATATGGATCGGAGGGAGTATTATTAATTATAACTGAACCCAATCGATCAATCAAATGAGAGGAGGTGGTGCTGCTTGCACAAACGGGGTTGTACTGTACCTCCCTGCACGGAGACGGCCAACAAAGTATAGATGACCAGTACAAAAGCCATCACGAGCAGCTTGGTAAGAGATGAAGCATGTCGCGGCACCATCGCCGATCCCTCGATTGTCTGTTGCTCTGCTGCCTCTCTTCAATCTTGGGGCTGTGTTACTTCGTTGGGGCTAACGCTCCATATATATCCCGAAATCCCGTGGATGGGGGCACAGCGTCTTCCATACGATCCACTCATCAAATTCAGTAATGGTTCGTCCACTCACAAATTCAACAATACCACAAGAGCACGGGTCAACGCTGCGAGTGACATTCACTTTTGCCTTTTTCCGGGGGCAAATTTTCCACTGGCTCAACAAAGGCTAGTGGTTGTTTTCGTTACCGGTCTATCTGGTTTCTGGATGCTGCACAAGCTTCAGTAGAATCCACTTCGTTCACCATCAACGAGGGATGACGCCATTGTATACGCAGAAACTGAAAACGAGGTGTACTGAAAATCAAAGTTACATGATTTACCAACTCTTGGAATTGCTGATATTTCGTAAGCTTACATATTGTAAAGGTCTATTATTCTCATGCCCTACCTCGTATTCTCATGCCCTACCTCGTTTAGTTTCCCTTGGCTGTGTCCTACTCGCTTAGCTTTACTCAGTGTTGCCCTACTTTGCTCTTTCGAGGTCGCAGATAGTCAAGCGGCCGTTACCGCCAGGTCAAACTACTTTGACCGTTACTTGGCCTGATTAGTGGTGTGGCCTGCAATATCTAGTTTGTTGCCTAACGAATGGGCCCACTAAAAATGCTGACATGGGCAGGCCTGGTGCACCTCTTTAATTAAGGAATAACACCGATGGGCCCCATGTGGTTTTTTCTTCCCTGCTCCATCCAGAGAACCCCGAAGAACACCCCGAGAAAACCCCAAGAACATAGCGAAAGGAGGCGATTCAAAGACGCATAGTCGGCATCGAGAAGAAGAGGACAAGCAGAGGAGGCCTTGGCCACTTGCGGGCGCGGTTATTCTACGGCCACCTTCGCAGATGTTGTGACTAAAATTGGGGTTTTTGGTCACCGTCGATTCCCGCCACAATCCATTTGAAATGCCAGTGCTATTTTTGAAAGGTTCCACATGGCAATCCAACGGTTGCCTGTAGATGTTTCATTTTCCCTTTAGATCTAGCTCCCGACCGGTGGACTATAATTGGGTTGATTTGACTTTCCATATAGCTGTGAATGTAGATATTGTAAATTGAAGAAGAGGATTGTCCTCTGTGCCTTAAAACCCACTTTCTATGGTAGAATCACTCGTCGATCAAATACTTCTAGAATCCCGATTGAATTCTACAATCCCAGGGATGAAGTTGTAAGTATCGTTGTTCAACTCGACTGAATGTCATAAGTCTGTCTTTCATTTTGTGTGCTCTTAGTTTGTACGGTTTTTATATGAATGTAGAGTGTGCCATGTTGTTTCAAATATTGTCTAGGGAGTCTGGTTGTTGGCACTCACAAGAACTGGATGGAAGCAAAGTGTCCAAGGGGAGACACATACTACTTCAACCTTTTGGTTAGATGAGCTAAATTCACCTATGATAATCTGTGGACCGTAGTGGAGAGTATTCTGTGAATGTTATGGCATCAATATCAATGATGTTGTCAAATTCACCTTTGAAGAAAAACAACATGTGTTCAGTGTTAAAGTGACTGGCGCAAGCAATACTACCAAACATTTTCTTCAAAACACTGGCATGTTAGTTTGTGTTATTTTCTTACACATTGTGTAGTTTATATTTTTAACTTAATTACTTCCTATCTTTGATCAGAGTGTGCATAGATTGCAAAATGTTGCAAGGCTGCCCTTCTGAAGTCCATATTTGCGAACGCAAGAAGTTATATCAGTTTTTCAGAGATGAGTAAACATATATTTTGCTTTATTCAAGGAGGCGACAAGGGAATTCGATGTTGACAAGTTCTTTGAGATCGCTCAGTTCTACGTGCACAACATTTTGGATGATAGAGAGGAGCAGTCTGTGATATCATACTGCCATCTCTGGTATCATTTACAATTTTCCTATACTCTGCCATCTGATACGATGTTCATCTTATTTTGGCCGCCGTCTGAAGATTAATGTAGCAGATGGGTATATGCTGCCATTTCAAGGGGTTTGTCATCTAAGCACGAGAGACCTTATCGAAATCACGTGACAATATGTCAGATCAGACCAGTACCTCGAGTTTACTCAAAACTGGGATTTATTCTACGGCCTCGTGGACATTTACATGGAATATCTCTTCGCCATCAAGGTACAGATCAGTGAGGTTCCACATGGCAATCCAACGGATGTCTGTAGATGTTTCATTCTAACCTAAAAACAAATAAATATTTAACTACAATCAGTAGTCCATATTCAGTCGTAATCTTACACCATAAATGTACAAAAGTTGACACACACTAAGTTATAAAACATCTAACGACCATCTAGTGTTGTGATACTCAGGCCATTCAGATTTTGCATGCTGTCCCTTTCTTCACCACCTTCACGATTATTCAGAGCAAAATATAAAGGCTCCTTTGGAGTTGGAAGCACTGCACTTTCATTCTCTAACATATATAACCGAGGACATTAGTGGCCTATCGTTGGGTTGGTCTTGAACACACAAAAGACCCACATGAACACAACGTAGAACTTCGTGAAGCGAGAATCCTGCAACAATCGATGAGTCCACCAATTCGGTAGCTTTTTCATCTTGCCATAATCGCCATGTCTGAGCAAATATAATGAAGTCAAAACCAAGTTACTATTTTGCTGAAAATTTCAGGTATTTGAGAATACTTACATAAGCTATAAGGCTAAAAAAGTTTGTTAAGAGCTGAGGTGAGCTGATCTTGTATCCACTAATAATCTCCAAGAGAAGAACTCCGAAGCTATAGGTATCTGATTTTACAGAAAAGACACCTCTCATTGCATATTCAGGAGACATGTAACCACTGTTTAAAATATTCAACAATAAGTCAGCCAAAAATATATATATATAAAAAAATATACTATGTCAAAAACTGTAGAGTTTTAGGACCATTACTTACTATGTCCCAACAACCCGGGTAGTGTTTTCTTGGTCCTGGTTTGCACCAAATATTCTTGCCATACCGAAATCTGAAATTTTAGGTGTCATTTCTTGGTCCAACAAGATGTTGCTAGCCTTGAGATCTCTGTGAATTATTGTTAATCTTGAATCTTGATGGAGGTAAAGAAGACCTCTTGCTATTCCTTTAATAATTTTGAACCGTGTCAACCAATCAAGCACATGTTGTTTTGCAACATCTTGCACGATCAATATGAAATGAAGTTAGTCATCATAAATATCATTTTTTAATGTATGAGATGTGTGATCAATGAACTAGAACATACCAAAAATAAAGGCATCCAAACTTTTGTTAGGTAAGTATTCGTAGATCAGTAGCTTCTCATCTTCATATATGCAGTAACCGAGAAGTCTGACTAGGTTCTTATGTTGTAGTTTGGCGATTAGAACTACTTCATTTTTGAACTCCAACGTACCTTGTCCAGATCCCACACTAAGCCTTTTGATAGCAACTTCATTTCCACCTCTCATTGCCTACATGAGTTCACATTTTTCAATCGAACAAGAATTGGAAACCAAAATGTTCCACTACTATAGTTGCCCAAAAAAAAAATGAAAAGGTCCATTTTAACCTCCTTTAACTCTGACCCAAAAGATATTTATCAGCTCCCAAAAATGCTTATTGGCACCTTTGAATTTACAACTAGTGCAAAGTACTATCTCATCCTAAGCCACATCAATTTTGCATAATGTGGCGTCAAGGACATGTTTAGCATGCACTTCAATATCTAGTAATTGTTGGGTCTGCAAAGATTCAGTTAGAAATAACAATAACGATAAGCAACTACGAGTGGGGATTGATTGTAGCAGTTTTATGCTTGTATATTGGATGGCATAACTCAAACTAACAATTGAGGGGTAAATTAGCCTTGCTTTTCTATCCAACACATATCACACTGTAGCAGCCACTTTCCTATTACCTTGTAAACTTTTCCAAAACCTCCCCGTCCAAGCAAGTTGGAATCAGCAAACACATTTGTTGCAGAAAGGATGTCTTCATAGCTAACAAACGAAAGTTCTGTATGTTTCCCGTCGAGATCGTTGGAAGTGTTAAAGTATCCCTGCATTAGTTTCTTCAGGTTTTCCTTCTTTCGCCATTTTCCTGCTGGTTCGGACATCCATTTATGCCCATCTTGTCGGAACGTAATACGTCAAAGCAAAGAAGACCTTTCTAACGTACCTCTGTATTTGTACCTCCAGAAGAGGGCTATGCATGCTAGTATCAGCAGGAATGCAATAATCGGGAGTACTATCTTTATTGAACTGCTTTTCTTGTCAACTGAAAAGATGCAATCAATCAGAAATGTGAAATCCACTTGCATACTTACCATCTAAGATCTATGAAGCTAATTAACTGCCAAGATTACAATAGTTGAAGTATTTAACATTATGTTTTTTGTGATTTGAAGGAGTAACTTGTTGTGTGAGGGAACAAATTCCAAATTTAAGACTCTCTTCCATTCAAATGAATTTTGGAGAATTCTACTGCTCACTTGGTTCCAAATTATAATCTTTTAGATATTTCAATCTGGACAGCATAGGGACAAAAATAAGTGAATTTACACACTCAAACGCTTCTGGATACATGTGAATCAGAAAAAGATGAACAACTTATAATTAGGAACGCAGGAACTACTTATTAGTGGACTCTCCTGTACATAGTAAGCATTTGATTAGCAGAATGCAGTCCTTCGGAAAAGTTTTCAAGGGATCATTTGTACTATATTTTGGAGAAAAAATTCCATCCACTCCAACCTATGGTTTTCCTATGCTGTATCAAACTTTAGTTATAAATCCTAATGATTTGACACTCCAATCTACACTTTCCCTATTCCCATATTTATAGAATCCTACGAATCAAAGAGGCCCTGGTGAGAGGAAAATGCCCGCGGTTTGCAATTTAGTTGGATATATGCACGATTATAATTTGTCATAAGTAGTACTGCTGCATAATTATTTCAACATCGTTTTCCAATATATGTGTATTTGCATCCTAAATCATGTGCGCACATGCCCTATATAAGACTGGTATAAATTTTGGCAAACAAATGCTATTTGTGTGGAGAACTCAGTTAAGCCTATTTGAGACATATATACGAATACCAGAAGAGCTTGCGAGCCGGAGGTACAAATTCTCGCCGTAGGTTGTCTTCGTGATGTCAATAAGCTCTCCAGACCAAACGAAGCACCTCGACGGGTCATCCACAGCGCCAGAACTGCTCAAGTTGGCGTAAGCGTAAGCCGTGCACGAGCAGTTGCGGCTGCACTCGGCCGCACATTGATCAAAGCTTCTGTTCCGTATATGCAAGAACTTGTCGGGAACCTTCATCGAAGGCAAGGTCACAAAATGACTTTGCTTGTCGACGCATTCTAGCATCGTTTTTCTCCGACATCCTCTTGAAAAATTAAGACCGTCGGGCTCAAACCCATCAAGACACTGGCATGCAGGGACGGTCTGGGTGAGGTCGCAGTAGCTGAACGGGCCGCACGAGCCGTAGACGTCGCACGCAGCAGCAGGAATTGCAGCCATGAGTGCCCATGACGAGGAGCGACTGTTCCAGCTTAGAGTGTTCACGCTGCCCGTGTAATCAAGCACGGCACGCGTAAACGGTGAGCCTTCGGAGATTTTAAACATGTAGTAGAATCGTTCCCGGAGCTGACGACTTGTTGGTACACGACGGAGCTACCATTGTTCAGTAATGTAGCACCAGACACTGACACGCTGCCCATCACGACGGCGCGGCAGTAGGGCCTGGTCTTGTTCCAAATGACGAACTGAGGATCCGGAAGTGTAACGTTGTAGGAGAAGTCCCCCGACGAAGGATCATTCGGGCCCTTCCAGGCAACAAGGCGCCCGGCGGCGACGTTGCTCACCAAGAACCTCATGCTTGGAAGGAGGGTGTCAGTGGGATGATCGAAACTTTGCCATATGTCCGTGCCGTTTGGCAACCGGACGACAAAGTTCCCTGTGTTGAGCAGCACTCCGGCTGCTCCAGAGGTACTGATGTTGTTCCTCGACAGCCAAGATGTGAGGCCTTTGGAGTCTGTCAACACCAGGTCAGAGGTGTTTGTGATGGCAAGGAGCGTGGATGAAGAGGCGCTGATTGGCCTATCACGGTTGGCGACCCAGACGACGGTGCGCTCCGGGATGTTGTTGTACCAGATGCCTAGGTATAGGCTCTGATTACTGAAGTTGGTTTTGGAGAAGAAGCCGAGAGCAAAGTCCCCGCTCTCGGAGATGAGCTTGTTGCTGGGTGAGAGTGGTTTTGTGTGTGTCAGCTGATCATCGGATCTGCAGAATGAACTCTGCAGTAGTAGGCGAATGAAAACTACTAGAATGCTTGATCTACCCATTCGGTCGGTAGCAAAGGTGTATGAGGGGGTGATTATTGGTCAAGAAAACTTAGCTGAGCTGCATAGTTCTTCGGAGAGTACAGCCGGCGGGCTTCAGATGCAGGATAATCTTGCAACGAAGCTGGACTCTCTCATCGCACTTCAAGAATGGAAGATATCAAAGTGGCAAAGTATTTTCTTCAGACTAATGAATAGTGACCGCAAGGACCTACAACTAACTAGACCATTGTCCTTTAAGATATGAAAGAAGGCGACAGGGGAAGATAATCCCACTACACTGTCCTTTAAAATATCACGCGCGGCCGCTTAAATGACCTTTCCCCGGCTGCTTAGGGACGAAAAAGTCTTGTCGTCCTGATAGAGTATTGTTCTTACTGAAACGGAGCCACCACTTGACGAGCCACGGTTGATATAGTATTGTTCTTGACTGGAAAGTACTCAGTCTCTGTCTCGGGAGCAGGCCGGTAGATAGAAATTGAAATGGACTTTATAATGGAGTATTGTTCTAGTCTCGAAAGTGATCGTCTAAGTTCTAAGGATTAGGTAATGCGCTGAACCCTATTACGGCGTTCGCCAATTTGGACTTACAACTCAGCTTCGCCGATGAGCTCACCGTTGCCATGCTCTCTCTTGACCACCATCTTGCCTCGATGAGTCCAGAACTGGCTTGTCATGGTATCGCTCTGGTTCCAACGGCGGAAACAACCATGCCCACCCAAATCGTCATACTCTGACTCAACATGATATTACTTGCGGTGTCCAAGTTCCATATTTCATAAGAAATTTGGTATTGCGAAACATAATGACTTCAGTGTTAGCACAACCTTGTGGACGGGTCAAGCTTAGCGAGTCTAAGTTGTTGTAAGGTCAATTTGGATTTGTGCATAGCTCTATGTACCTCGATGGATCTCTTTCCATCTATTATTATGTACCAAGCACAACAGTCTAGTCTGCTTGTTCCTTTTCCCCTTGCATAAAAAAGGCAGTTTCGTACTGAGATTCTTTATTGGATATGCAATTCATATATTTATTTTAGTATATACCATGGCTATCTTGTAGACAATAGACCAATATATTCATCATTAAGTTTTCTAGGACATATATATTACTCACTCCGTCCAATAATATCCGTCTCAAGTTTGCTAAAAAGTGGACGTATCCATAAATATTTCATGTCTAGATACATCCACTTTTTAACAAACTTGAGACAGTTATTATTGGACGGGGGGATTACTTGAATGAAAGACATACTGTATGTTGCAGAAAATTGAGTCGAGAATTCGAATATTATACACTTAAAAGACAGAATGGAACATAACTTACACAAAAAATCTTGGCAATTTAAACATTACTGGTGAGAGATTATATATTTATAAGCATTAACTCACGTGCTTGGTCAAGTGGTAAACAAAGTGCAGCCATGAACAATGGGACAATACCTCACATGATCGAACAACACCTTGTCGAAATCCCGGCCGCCCAGGTCAGCGCCGAACCCGTGGAACAACACCTTCATTACCGACAGGTCGAAGGCGACGATGCCGGCCTTGGTGTCGGAGTGGCCGACGTCGACGAAGGCTACGTAGGTGGGCCATCCCCGGCGATGCCGAGGTTAGAGCGGTAGAGGCCGTGGCAGACCTCATTTGTGTTTTTGAGGGAAATTAAACTCCTATGCTATTCATGGGGCTGTGCACCACGCCTACACTACATTCAAAGATGGGGATTTAGAGGATTCTGATGCCCTCACGTGATGATGGACTATATTTTCAATGAGATGGATGACGCCCAGTTCTACAGCGTACGTGTCCTAATTAAAGGGGTACTCTTGCGCCAAGATGAAGAACCGTCACGTGCCTGTCCTATTTTGATCGGGCCAGAGTGGTGGGTTTCGGAAGGCTCCGTCGGCGATTTCCAACTGGCTAATGCCTAGAGACTGCTGTATCGGGTGGTATTTGGTCGTGCCGGAGGGAGCGGCGCGAAGCTCTGCTCTGTTGCCATCATGGGCAAATCCATGGTGAAGTCAGAAGGAGAATGTCATGAAAGCTGTGATCGGAGGACTGGCGATAGTGTTCGGATCCTTTGCGTTGAGGACCTGGCTCGGAGTTTCAGGAATCGTCGCAGCAGTATGTAAGCGGGGGCGACAACACAGGTGAAGTTCAACGTCCTACCTTCCAGGGTGAAAATCCAAGGTCTGACCTTGTTTTGTGAGTGAGGACTATCTTCAGGGTGAAAACCCAAGGTCTGGCCTTAATTGGTTGTGTCTGACACTGTTTCCTTATTGAAGGCGTTGCTTTTGAAGAATTGGACATCAGGTGTTGACTTGGTGGTGGTTGCGCTGCTGCTGCAAGGATTGTAACTCTGTAGCGGGACTTTTCTTTTTATTTCTTCTTCTTATTGTTTTTCGGTTGTGTGCATCTGTAATAGTTTAGGTTATTGCGTTTGTTGCAGAGTCTGGGTTTAATTGGTATATGGTAGCTGAAGTTTAAGTCTTGGGAGAGATACGAGGTGACCGTCTGCTCCCATGGCGATAACGTGGTGCCTCCGGTGAGCTCCTCCGCCTCCATCAAGCTCCGGTGGCCATGGCCGCGTTGGGCGGGGCCGAGTCCCATACGCCGCTGGGGGATAGGTGTCCCTTCGTGGCCGTAGCTGGGCCGACATCGCCGACGAGGACGAGGCGTCCTAGGGGGAGCGGCTCGAATTGGAGCGGAGGTGCTCGACGCCGGAGCTGCCGACCTTCGGCGACTTCATGGCGTTGGCGAGGAGGTCCCCTGCCCGGCGGCGTAGCTCAATCGCCAGGCGTGGCTCGCGAAGTTCGCCGGCGCGCCGGCCGCCTCCCCGTGGTTCCCCGCAGCTGCGGTCGCTGGTTGCCTGCGGGTCTCCATCGGGACCTGCTTGTACTGGTCTGGCAGGGGCGACTGCTACAGAGAGGAGCTCTGCGGCGGGCCCCCAGCTGGACCTGGTGCAGGCGACCGGCGGTGCGGCGGCGGCGCCATCGGGGCAAGGGGCAGCGGCGGAGACGCGCGTGGAGCCGAGACCTGGCGGTCTGCCCTCGTTGTTGGGCCCTGGGCCGGCCCAAGCTGCTAACCCTAGGCCCGCTAGGGGAATCCTGGGTCCAAGGCCCATGCTGGCCTGGCGGAGCCAGGATTCTAGGGTGGGCCGCGTTGCTGGGCCGGATAAGGAGAAGCTCGTTGGGCCAATTGCGGCCTGGCTGTGGATCCACCGGGGGGACTTTGATCTATCCCGAGCCAGCCCAGCCTCGGCCCAGCAGGTCGCGAAGTTAGGTCACTCGGCTCGACGGATTCGCCTCGTTCAGCCGCCGCCACCCCTGACTTGCTCCTTCACCGCCGCAGTGATGAAGAGGCGCCGGAGCCCGTCCCTGCGCCACCGCGACGCCCGTTCACCTCCTCCTGCACGCGGGCACTCCCCTCCGCCGGCCCGTGCGCGCACCCCTCCGCTGGCCCGTGCTTCCTCTCCTCCCCGCGCTCGTGCCTCCCCGCAGCCTCGCGCCCAGGCCATGGCGTACCGTCCGCCGCCTCGGCGGTCGCCCCCGCGCCGCTCCCCGGACGGCCGTGCCCATGAGGGCCGCGGTGCTCCTGCAGCCCGTAGCCCACGCAAGCAGCGGTCTCCGGCCCGACGGGCAGCCTCGCCGGATGGGCAGCGCAGAGAAGCGGCGTTGAGGACGGAGCTGAGCCAGCGGCAGCGGGATGGAGGATGTACCCAGGCCATGGAGGGGTCATGGAGGGCTGGCAGAGACCGCTCCCCTCCTCGCCGGGAGCCGGCCTTGCCCCCAAAGTCCGGTCCGGCCCAAGGTGCGAAGAAGAAGAAGTCCAAGAAGAAGAAGAAGCCGCAGGGGGCCTCGGCCTCGGGTTCTGTTATGCCCGGCCCCGGTGCTCCGGCAACGGCAGCGGGAGGACGTCCTAGGCCGGCTGTCCTTGAGTTCTACGGGCATGGCATTGATGCCGGCTTTTACTTCGTGGACACAGGAGGGATCAAGTTGGCGACTCCGGCACACTTGGCGGTGGTGACCGTGCTTCCCGAGCAGGACTTGGCTCCATCGGTGGTGATATCAGCTGAGACCATCCGCTCCGAGCTTGCGGGCTTGGAGAGTGGGTGGTCTTGGGTGGTGAGGGAGACCTCCCCGACTGAGTTTGTGGTGGCGTTCTCCACTGCTCAGCTTCTCACCCACCTGTCCTGGAGTCCGACCATCACTCTCCCGATCCACAACATTTGAGTCTCCATCAGGCCCTCTGCCACCGACCCGGACGCGCCACCACCACTTGCCGAGGCTTGGGTCCGGATCCACGGGATCCCGGCTGAGCTGCGGAAGGAGGTGGGCTTCGTGGCGCGCATTTCCCAGGCCGTTGGTCGCTTTGAGGAGGTGGACGAGAGCACTCTGCCAGGGGATGGCCCCGTGCGGATCCGGGTCAAGGCACCGGACCCCGCCAAGCTCAACATCCCCTTGCCCACCTTCTACTTCGACGGGGTGGGCAGGACCCTGGTGGTGGAGCTGGAGTCTGAGGTGGACCGGCCGAGGTCCACTTCCCCTCTGGCCTCTCTCTCGCCGTCCCCGCACCGCAGTCCTTCCGCCAGCGGGAGGGAGACTCTTTGGAGGACGACCCGTCTGACGGTGACGTTCCCCACGCCACGGACGCACGCCCCCCTCCTGCGACTTCAGCTCCGCCTACTATAGCGCCGCCGCCCGCAGGGGTGGCATCTCTTGCAGGTTCTCAGGTTCAGGCATCTTCGCTCGGACTGTCCGACGTCCGCCAGGCTCCTTCACTGTCTTTTGGATTCCCGCTCTCACAGTATGGTTCCAACCTTTGTGAGGGGCCGGGATCCATGGACATCTCCGGCCTCGTCTCGTCTGCCTTGGGGCTTCAGCCCTCTCCTCAGGCGGAGGTGGAGGAGTCCGATGACGCGCCGAGTGTGGGGATGGAGGTCATGGCCCCTGACACTCCGCGCTCCCCGGGCGCGGTCTGGTACACCCGTTCCCCGGGCACCCCGGCAGCTCCAATCCTGGAGCCGGTCACGGTCATCCCCGACACTCCTGTGGCTGGCACCAGGGGGCGCCCCAGGCGCCATCGGTCTTCCCCTCCCGCCCCTGACACTCGTCGCCACAGCGCGCGCTTGGCGAGGGCTAGGACTGGAGGAGAGGCGGTGGAGCCTACTGTCGCGATGGTGGCGTCTCGTCGTCGCGAGGCACTTGACTGTGGGATTGGTACGTCTCATCCTACGCCTACCCCTACTCCTCCCCCTTCCTCCCTCCTTCTGGTTCCCGTTTCTCGGTTCTCGACTCTGTTCCGCTAGACCATCTTGCTCAAGTTGCAGGGGACTGTGACATTATTTTCCGTGGAGAGCGAGGGCCTCGCCTTGAGCAGATTGCGGCCATCAAGGCTAAGGAGGTCTATGAGGGGGCCCTAGCGGCAGCTCGTGCTCAAGCGGAGCATGAGCGGCAGGGGCCCCCGGCTCCCGCTGGACCTGTGCAGGAGGCACAAGGGTCCGGCAGTGGAGCCCCTCCTAGGCCTGATGATACCACGATTGTGTGCCTCCTTCCCAGACCGGGAAGAGGCGTGGGAGGCCCCCGAAGTCAGCGTCCCGGCCCTCGACCTCTAGTAGGGCCCAATCGGTCCCCCTTAAGGGGACCAACCCCGACATGGTTTCTCAATGAATGTCCTCACATTTATTTGGAACATGAGGGGGTTTGGGCAGGAGGGCCGACGCCGCCAGTTGATCAACTATCTGAGAGACGAGATGTGGACATTGTGGGTTTGCAGGAGACGATTCGCAGGATTTCTCGATTTCAGAGCTAGAGAGCCTAAGTCGTCACAAGTTCTCGTGGCATTGGCTCCCGGCGACGGGACACTCAGGGGGCATCCTCCTTGGTGCCAAGGAGGATACCTTTGAGATTGAGGATATGGACCGCGGGGAGTTCTTTGTGAGCATGTTGCTCACCCATAGACGATCGAACCTCCGCTGGGAGGTGATTATTGTCTATGGCCCCGCGGATCACCGGAGGTCCGCTGAATTCTTAGCTGAGCTCAAGGCAAAGGTGGAGCGATGCCTACCCCTGTGGTGGTGGCAGGCGATTTTAATCTCATTCGCTCCCTGATGACAAGAGCTCGGATAATGTGGACCTCCCTAGGATGCGTATGTTCAACGACTGGATTGCTGACTTGGCTCTGAGGGAGATCACTCGAGTTGGGGCACGTTATACGTGGTCCAACAACCAGGCCGTCCCGATCCGGAGTGTGCTTGACCGGGTTTAGTGTCGGTGGAATGGGAAGTTGCCTTTCCTTGTGCTCGCTTCGTGCGGTTACTAGGATTGGCTCAGACCATTCCCCCCTCCTCTCTCGTCTGGAGGGGGGCCCCGCCGAGGTCGAACCGCTTCCACTTTGAGGAGTTCTGGCTTGGTCAGCCGGGATTTGTGGAAGCGGTTCGCCAAAAGTGGGACTTGGCGGTCGCGACTCCCCCCCGCGCCTATAATGCGGTTGACATTTGGCACCACTGTGCTAAGGTCGTGCGCCAATTTATGCGGGGGTGGGGCGCGAATTTAGGCGCGGAGGTGCGTAAGAATAAGGCGGACATCCTCGCCCAGATTCAGACGCTTGATATGGCGGCTGACTCGACAGGCTTGTCCGCGGATGGATGGTTGGAGCGGTATGCTTTGGAGAACTCCTTGATGGAGATCTACAAAGGCGAGGAGATATTCTGGCGACAGCGTAGTCGCCAGAATTGGATTCTTCGTGGAGATGCTAATACAGCATACTTCCATGCCATTGCTAATGGTCGCCGTCGTAGGTGCTCTATCCCTTGCTTATGGGCGGATGGCCTCCTATTAGAGGAGGCCCAGGACCTTTCCGACCATATATACTCCTTCTATAAGGAGTTATTTACGGAGGGTCCCCGCACGGGAGTGGCTTTGGCCGCGCACTTCTGGCCCTTAGGGGCCTTAGTCTCGGATGACGAGAATAGGGAGCTTACTCTCCCATTCAGTCCCGAGGAGGTGCGCCGGGCCATTATGGGGATGAAAACCAATTCGGCCCCAGGGCCGGATGGTCTCCCTGTATCCTTCTTCCAGAAGTTCTGGGAGTATATTGAGGCGGTGATTATGCCGATGTTCCAGGAGTTCTACTGGGACTGGGTTATGTCCCGCCTTAATTTTGGGGTGATTACCCTAATTCCTAAAGTTGTAGGGGCCACGGATGTTCGTCAGTTTAGGCCGATCACGGTGATCAATGTCATCATGCGTCTGCTCGCCAAAGTGTGTGCAACACGCTTGGCGCCAGTTGTGGAGCGCCTGGCTCACCCACATCAGTTCGCCTTTCTCAAGGGACGATTTATCCATGATGGGATTCTGGCTCTTCATGAGGTTGTTCATGAAGTCAAGACGAGACACCTTAAAGGTGTCTTTCTTAAGCTAGATTTCCAGAAGGCATATGATCGTTTGGACTGGGCTTTTCTACGCCAGTCCTCGAGCGTCGTGGGTTTGACGAGCGCTTCATATCGTGGATTATGCAGATCGTCATGTCCGGGAACACGGCCATAAACATTAATGGAGACATTGGCCCTTACTTTAGGTCTTCGCGTGGGGTGAGGCAAGGGGACCCAATTTCCCCCCTTCTTTTTGACCTCGCTGGTGACGCCCTGGCGGCCATCTTGGACAAAGCCAAGACGGCCGGTCACATCTCTGGTGTGGTAGGGCACCTTATTCCTGGAGGTGGGATCACCCACCTCCAATATGCGGACGATACCATGATCATGGTGGAGGGTTCGGAGCTTGACATTATTAATCTCAAGTTCCTTCTCCTCTGCTTTGAGGCCATGTCGGGCCTCAAGATTAACTTCGACAAGAGCGAAGTCATGATCATGGGATACTCCCCTGATGAGCGACAGCGGATAGCGGACAAACTAAATTGCAAGTTGTCTACCTTCCCTGTTACTTACCTGGGGACGCCCATTAGTGATTCTAGGATCCTTATTAAGGACCTAGAACCGGTCACCCAGCGTGTCAAAGCCAAGGCGGAGCCTTGGCAAGGGCGGTTCACCTCTAAGGCGAGCAAGACTGTCCTGATTGACGCTGTCTCTCTAGTCTACCTATGTTCCTGATGGGAGTTTATATACTCCCAGAAGGCACGCACGCCTCATTTGACAGGGATCTCTCACGCTTCTTCTGGCAGGCGGCCAATGGGCGTCAGAAGTACCACATGGTCAAATGGGCGGATGTGTGCACCCCCAAAGACATGGGGGGCATTGGTATCATTTCCTCCCGTAAGATGAACGTTGCGCTCATGCTACGATGGGTATGGCGGATACTTAGAGAGGAGGGGGGACTATGGCTGCAGTAATCAAAGCGAAATATCTGCAGGGTCGCCCCCTCTTTTCTGTGACCGCCAGGATGGATCCCAATTTTGGCGATCTATCCAATCCATCAAGCATGAGATTAGGAAGGGTGTCCGCTTCTCCATTGGTAATGGAGAGGACACCCTCTTTTGGCTGGACCCGTGGCTCGATGGGAGCCCGCTACAGCATAGGTTCCCTGCTCTTTTTGCTATCTGCGCGGACCCGATGCAGCTTGTGGCTTCGGCAATACCCAATGGGACTTGGAACATCTCGTTCCGACGAACATTCGGTATTGCCGAGGCTGCGGCTTGGACGGAGTTACGGAGTTTGCTTCCTGAGTCGCTGCCAGGCGGTCGTGACCTCGTGTCATGGCACCTGACACCGTCTGGGACGTTCTCTGTAAAGTCGGCGTATCGGAGTCTCTTTAGTACCCCAGTTAGAGCTTGGACCTCTCCACTCTGGAAGGCCCCCATACCGTTAAAAATCAAAATCTTCGTGTGGCAGCTTCTTAGGGACCGCCTCCCCTCAGGGGTGGAGGTTCGCAAGCGACAGGGGCCGGGTGATGGGCTCTGCCCAATGTGTGGGATCCCTGAGACGGGAACCCATATCCTTTTCACCTGCCCCGCTGCCAGGTTTCTATGGAACTTCGTCCACGAGGCGCTGGGGCCTGCTTGGCAGGCCTCAGACCTTGGCGAGTTCCTAGAAATCCAGGCGAACCGTACCGGGGAGAGGCGGCGCCTCTTCTGGTTGGTGTTTGCCGCGTTGATGTGGACCCTGTGGACAATTCGCAATAAGATGGTGATCGAGCGGAATTTTCTCCGACGTGCTTCTGACTCGATGTTTAAACTTCTGGCTTTCTTGCAGCAGTGGCACCCGTTGTCTAGGCAGCGGGACAGGGGGCAGCTGGACGACATGATCACTAGACTTGTGGAGACCGCTCGGCGCATCTCCTCGTCTTCTTCCAGCTAGCGCCGGAGGGGCTTAGTTTTTTTGTTCACTCTCTTCTGTCTATCTTGATGTATCTCTCACACCGCCCCCACCCCCCACTTCTTTCTTGCTTATTTATGTGGGCTTACTTGTGCTGCGCCCCCAGTAAGCGGCCTTTCCGCTCTTATGTTTGTATCTGTGTATGGATTTGCTTGGCATGTTGCTTTATTTATAAAGCGGGGCGAAAGCCTGTTTCGAGGTGTAATTGGTATCTCCGCGATATTAATATATACTCTTTATCTAAAAAAATTAAAGTTGGACGCGGACTTGCGGCTCCTAGGAGCCATCGCACCTGATATGCGATTTTTTAGTAAACACGTATTTTAGGCACATATTTCACCCAACAAGTCATTATTTGGCGAAATGTTTGGTACAAATAGAATATTCGATCATGTTTACCCGCATGTCTGTTTCAGAATTTTTGACCCGTTTTTTGAATTTTAATTTTTTCTACACATCGGGTGCATCGCTATCAAGATTTTCCAATGTATTATCAGTACTAAGATATGAATCCACCTAGGGCGCAGTCGACTGAGAACTTCTCAGGAACGACGTGAGCGTTGTCTTCTTCACCTCCGGCGAGTGACCTCCTTCATAGCTGCCGCCAGCGGACCCGTTGTCCACCCACTTGCATTGCCGCCACACCTCGCCGACCCGTTCTGCCCCTAGCTCCTACCCCGTCGGCCTTTCGCCACTCAGGTCATCCCTCTAAATCATATTTTTCCGGAGCTGGCGAACCCGCACCCCCCTTTAATCGTAGCTCCGTCGCGGCCAGCCGCAGCTGAGGCGGCTCCGGCTCGCTCCATGCCACGTCGCTGCAGGAGAAGAGGCTAGAGTTTGCACGAATCACGACGCAAATGCTGAAGGGTGGATGAGCAACTGAGCGCTAAGCTAATTCTCGTCGACCGAAAATTCTACCAAGGTAAGAGCATGTCTAGTAGAACCCTTAAAACCCCAAACCCTTATAGCAGTTTTAAGGGTTGGAAATAGCCGTTTTTGTGCACTTTTACGGGTTGAAAAATAGGGGCAAAGACTAGAACCCTCAAACCCAACCCTTATAACGGAATATTCCGTTATAAGGGTTGGGTTTGAGGGTTATATTCCGTTATAAGGGTTGGGTTTGAGGGTTTTAGTCTTTGCCTCGACCCCAACCTCTAAACCTGTCACATATTCATCACAATATGACACAAAAACACAATGAACCATCAAACATACTACAAAATAACAATCATGGATGCATGGTTTAATAGTTTTTACATCACACACATCATCAACTTGCCCATCTCATTGGCACCATCACCGAAAACTTACACCTCGGCGCCATCTGCTAGGCCATCCCCACCGATGCCCAAGCTCGAACCAAGAGCACATCTTCCGCGTCGGTGTAGTTCGACGAGCGGACGGCGGGGCGAGCAACGGCGGCGAACGCCTCCTCCTCTATCTCCTCCAAGTCATCGTCGTCCTCCCCTTCCTCCTCCAACTCATCACCATCCCTAAAGGGATCGAGCGGTGGAGCCCCGATGTCCACCTCCGCTTCATGGAGCATGTCCATGAACGATGTGGACGGAGCGGCCATATCATCGAGCACGTCCGGTGCGGCGGCGGCGGATCGGAGGCGGCGGTCAAGGGCTTCTTCCTCGGGGCCCGGGCTTCGCCACCGCGGCCTTCTTCCTCGGTGCGGCGGCGGCGGCCTTGGAGGCACCTCGCGGCCCCGGCCCGGCCGCCTTGGGGCGTCTTTTCGGTGCGGCCGGGGCGGCCGCGACCATGGAGGCGGACGGGGCGGCGGTGCCGGCCGGGGCGGACGGCGGGACAACATGCTTCCCCGCCCGCCGCCGCTTGGCCCCCACGCAGGCCGCGACGACGGCCTGGACGGCCGGGGCGGGAGGGGCGGACAGGGGCGGCGGGGGCGGCGCTCGGGGCCAGGGCCGGGGGCGGCGGGGCCGGGGATGGGGCGGCGGTCGCCGGGGCGGGCGCAGCGGCGTCGGGGACGGCGGACATGGCCGGCGGCGCGGGAGGGGCGGATGGGGGCGGCGGCGGTTGGGAAATTTCCCTCCCGCGCGAGATGGGGCGATGGGATCCGGGTTGACCCTCACCAACCCCTCCAACCCTCATTTTTAGAGGTTGGGACGGGATACCCGGGTCCAACCTGCAAAAAAAATTACGGGTTTAGGGGTTCTAGTCTTTGGACTTTTTCCGACGAAAACTGTAAAAAAACAGTTATTTTTTAGGGTTTGGGGTTTCAAGGCTCTACTAGAGATGCTCTAAGGAAACGATAATGGTGAATTCCATACTAGAGTACTGCATGACCCAGCAGGCAAATGCAGTCGGCCGACCTGTCAGTGACGAGACAAGCCTTCTTCCTCGCGCGCGGCCCGGCCCGTACCCTCCGCCGCACCACCCACCCCCAAATCCCGCATCGATCGCCGAATCCGCCGCCGCCGGGATGAGCGTGGTGGGCTTCGACGTCGGCAACGACACGCTGGTGGCGGCGGCGGCGCGGCAGCGCGGGATCGACGTGCTCCTCAACGCCGAGTCCACCCGCGAGTCCCCCGCCGCCGTCGCCTTCTCCCACAACGCCCGCCTCCTCGGCGCCCACGCCTCCGCCGCCGCCTCCTCCCAGCCCCCCTTCTCCAGCCCCAAGCGCCTCCTCCTCCTCGCCTCCCGCCCCATCCCCCGCGACCCCCCGCGCCTCCCCTTCCCCGTCCACCTCCCCCATCCACCAGGCAGCGGCGCCCTCGTCCACGCCGACCACCTCGGCCGCCGCATCCCGCTCGCCCCGCCCCACATCCTCGCCATGCTCCTCGCCTACCTCCGCCGCCTCGCCGAGGCCGACCTCGAGGCCCCCGTCGCCGACTGCGTCATCTCCGTCCCCTGCTACCTCACCCACTCCCAGCGCCAAGCCTACGCCGACGCCGCGCGCGTCGCGGGCCTCCGCCCGCTCTGCCTCATGCACGACCTCGCCGCCACCGCGCTCTGCTACGGCCTCTACCGCTCCGACGACCTCGCCGCATCCCCCACCCACGTCGCCTTCGTCGACGTCGGACACTCCGACACCCAGGCCGCCGTCGTCGCCTTCGACCTGTCCGGGATGAAGGTCCTCTCCCACGGCTTCGACGCCGACCTCGGCGGCCGCGACTTTGACGAGGTGCTCTTCGAGCATTTCGCGAGGAGTTCAGGCACAGGTATAGCATCGACGTCCTCGGCAACGTGAAGGCCAGCATGAGGCTGCGGGCCGCGTGCGAGAAGGCCAAAAAAGTCCTGAGCGCCAACGCCGAGGCCGTGGTCAACAACTCAACATTGAGTGCTTGATGGAGGAGAAGGATGTGAGGGGGGTGATCCGGAGGGAGGACTTCGAGAGGCTCTGTGCGGAGTTGCTTGAGAGGGTCGTCGAGCCGTGCAAGAGGGCGGTGGCAGACTCCGGCGTTGGATTGGAGAAGCTGCACTCTGTGGAGCTCGTCGGGTCAGGGTCCCGGGTGCCTGCTATTGCTAGAGTTCTCGCGGGGTTCTTTAGGAGGGAGCCTAGTCGCACGATCAATGTCAGCGAGTGTGTTGCTCGGGGTTGTGCGTTGCAGTGTGCGATGCTTAGCCCCACATTCCGTGTTCGGGAGTATGAGGTACGCATGCTTGCTCTTTTTCTTGTACTCTTTGATGTGTAATCTTTATGATTGCTGGCTGTGTAGTGAGTGTTGGTTGCATCTGGTGTATTTCAGGTGCAAGATGTAATTCCCGCCTCAATAGGATTTTGCACAGAAGAAGGCCCAGTATCAACAAATTCAAGCAACGCGTTGTTTCGGAGAGGACAGCCCCTTCCCAGTGTTAAGATCGTCACTTTGCATAGGATCAGCGGTTTTACTTTGGATGCGTTTTATGTGGATGAGAATGAATTGCCTCCTGGCACCTCAACACAGATCGGTAGTTTTCAGGTATGCAACTAACTCTGTTGACTGATTAAAGATGACCATGTTTTACCCTTTAGCTCCAGAAGATCTCCCTTTTATTTGATTGCGTTTAAGACTGTGTTATCTCTGTGTGCAAATACTATAGCTCCAAGACAGTAGTGTTTCATTTCATGGCACCATTGTTTCTGTAGGGCTTTTGATGCTTCTGCACCTTGTTTGCAATAATCAGAAGTTACCTTTTTTCATGTGTTCTGCTGCCCTATCAAGTCACCTTGTTGTGGTCACTTAACTTATGTTTTAGTAGGCAATGAACAATACTCCTAGAATGGACAAGCATTTACCTACTGCAGTGATCTCATAATTTACTTATTGCACCTCTTGTCGTCTGAAAGCTACTCCCTCCGTATCAAAATGTAAGATGTTTTAGCTTTTTTTGGCCCACACGTATCTAGACATGTTTTAATACAAGGTTCACATGAATCTTGCATTTAAACATGTCTAGATACATGTGGACCAAAAAAGCGTAAAACATCTTACATTGTGATACTGAGGGAGTATTAAGCATGTATGCCAGTTGAACCCATCAACTGAATGATGTTAGCACTTATTGTTAAGTGCTTCTGTCTATCATAATTCCTTCAAATTATTGTAAGTGTTATTATTTGCTTATTGCAGATTGGTCCTTTCCAAGCACACAGTGAAAAATCTATAGTCAAAGTAAAGATTCGGTTAAATCTCCATGGACTGATTTCAGTGGAATCAGCTGTTGTAAGTCTTAATTTTCATACTCACTGCCACATTTTGATTAGAAGTTGTTTAATATTCTTTCTAACCTTCAAAGTTTAAACTGCCTCAGTTGATTGATGATGATCAAAGGGATGCAAATTCTGCTGACTCGATGGAGGTCGATTCCAATGATGACATGGTAAGGGTTTATGTCAGCTCTCCCTGAGCTTAGATCTGTGCTACATGTGTTCCTAATAACTTATAATGCAATAACAATAAAAAAACATCAGTATGATGACCAAAGGGATGCAAATTTCACTCAGTTTTATGTATGCAAATTCAGCTGACTATTCCTAATACTGTAGTAGCAAGTATTGCTGTATGTGTATCATTAGCAATTGACGTTCTGTCTTGAAGTAGGCAACAAGCAAGCTGTACTAACTCGCAAGCGTACAGCCTCCTTTTGCTTGTACTTCATCCATATGCATCTGTGTGATCTTTAACTATTTAAGGTGATGAAAGTCTGTGATAAATCTTATTAATCCTTAGCTGGTTTGGTGAATGTACCTTATTATTAGTTTTAAGTTGAGTATTTGAAATGGGAGAGGGGAAAGTTCCTCAGATGCATAGCATACGTTAAAACTTTAACATATCATCTTTCAATTATATGCCCAAGTAACTAGGTGTGTCAACTGTTATTATGTGCAGGATCACAAGTCAAGAAATGAAAGGCCAATGCACCAGCAGGAGTTGCCAATTGTTGAGCACATTTATGGTGTAATGAGCAAGCAGGAGTTGCTCGAAGCTCAAGAGACAAGAGCAGGAACAACATCTGGCTTATCAGGATAAACTTGTGGAGCGAACGAAAGAAAGGAAGAATGCATTGGAATCCTACGTGTATGACATCCGTAATAAGGTGTGAATCTGAGTATGTTTGTCCAATTCCTTTCCCAACCTAAAGTTATGTTCTCTGATAATCGTTTTTAGCTTTCTGAGAGGTACCGGAGCTTTGCAACTGATTCTGAAAGGGAAGGAATCTCAGTTAATCTACAACAGACGGAAGAATGGCTTTATGAAGAAGGTGATGATGAGACTGAAGCAGTTTACACTAGTAAACTTGAGGAGCTTAAAAAGGTATAAATTGAACTTTTATGCTGGTTTATTTGTCTGGATGCATGGTATTTCCTGGTATATGTTTGTTAAGGCCCTGTTTGGAACTGCAGTAACATTTCACACCTGTAAACAAATTACACTAGCAAATTACTTGGCACATGAAATTCCAATCAAGGCAGCGGTAATTTATTTTCTGTGTGAATGGCGTTTGGGTAGACACTTGGTGACACGTCTTGTCCTTGATATCCGTTGTATTAGAAAACCGACCTATGCCCCCGATTTTGTATTTCCGGATGTAACTTCCAATTCGTTGGATTTGGACCAACCCAAACCTCGGATTCCAAACAACATTTTGGTTGCCCAAGTGAATTTTGAAGGTCCGGTAAATGACATGTGTATTGTACTCAATACTGTTCTCCAAACGAGCCCTAAGCTATTTTATTGTCCTTGCTACTATAGTATTTCATGATTTCTCACTTCATCTCTTGGTTTAACTGGCCTTCCACTTGTATATGTTTTCTACCTGGTCTTTTTTGTCGCTCAGATCCGATTTTTCGTCGCATATTCCATGCTAATGCGGACTGTTATGCTAGTCTTCTGCTCCATAATGATGCGATCACTCTTTCTTGAAGAAACTATATTGTTGCACCAAACTTGATTTGGAAATATTCCATGTATTCGATACACACCATATTTGGTAACTCGTTCTATTTTATTTTTTGACAGAAGTAAATTCTATATTTTCTCATGCTGACATGACAGCTGAACAGACATCCCCAAACTTTGCACATGTGAAATAGTAAACTAGATAGATGCATAAGAGTAGAAAGTACCAAAATGTGAGGATACTAAGGTAGCTGAACTCCAATACTTTGTACTTGCCAGACGCAAAATTGTTGTAGTTGGTGATAACTCCCTAGAACTCGGAATTGCTCCTCTGTTTTATACAAGACCTTGGTTCAGAACTCTAATTTGGTTGTTTGTTTGTCATGCACCTCTTTGTTAAGACTATTTTTTTATGTTTCTGTTTATACATAAAGCTTGTAGATCCCATTGAAAATCGTTGTAAAGATGAGGAGGTCAGAGCTGAAGCCACGAGGGAGCTTTTGAGGCGTATTGTTGACCACAGAATGGCTGCCAAGTCATTATCCGCGCCTAAACGAGATGCTGTAAGTTGTTTTACCATCAGTCTTTCTTTTAGCCTGACCGAGGGAGTACTTAATAGTGAATACGCAAAGTGTCAGCACTAGTTCAGTTTTAACTTATTGGTATTGATATTTCTGTCTACATGCTGCATAGTACTGTGATACATACAGTTTGTAGCTACTGATGGTCGGTTTGTGTGTCAGATTGACAATGAGTGTACGAAAGCTGAGGCGTGGCTGAGGGACAGCTCACAGTTACAGGAGTCCTTGCCCAAGAATGTCGACCCCGTAGTTTGGTCTCATGAAATCAAGAAAATGGAAGAAGAGTTGGACATGTATTTGACTTTTCTTCTTTGAAACCCAATTTTTGCATTTCTCTTTTAGAAAATGTTTGATGTTCCATTCCAGATTATCTAAAGTACATTTTCCTGATTACACCCGCAGGTCATGTAGCAACATAGTGACTGGTAAGGCACGGGGGCACGCCAGCGATGACGGATGCTAGAGGATGCTGAGAATCAGATAGAAATATTACACCTTGCTGAGGTTTCCTGCTGAGTTGCGGTGGCCAAGTCTGACATTTTGTAGAAATATAGAGACTGGTGAATTTGTTCTAACATCGCGACACGATCAACTCTGTATGTACCACACTGCCCGCCATTGGGCCTGCGTCTCAATGCTTGGCCATGATTGTTGATACTTGTGAATTCGTTTCCTCATAATCAGATAAAAGGTTGTTTTCTTCTTCTGTTTGCTCCCCAACGAACAAGAGAAAAGGAAGAAAATGAATTGTTGTCAGTGATCAGAGACTCTCATGCGTTGAATGTTATGTTGCAGTGAGTTTTGTACTATTGGAAGAGGTCATTTCCCATTTGCCTTCCTATAGGCATGAACTGTTGTAAGACCTCTACTACTCCGTACTTTTCAATGATTACTCCTTTTCAATGAAGTGAAACGCAATTTTTTTTGCGTTATAGTATTGAAAAAGAATCTTGTGATTCATGAACATTTATTAGAATTCATGAACTTTTTTGAACTTCAGACAGTTTAGATTCGCAAACAATTTTCAAATCCATAAACACTTACTATAATTGTGAACATTTTTTAAAATTGGGAACATTTTTTATTTTCACCAAATTTTTTTGAAAATTATCCCGAAAAACGGATGTTTTTTTTTTCCTAAACCAGCAGCAAAAGCGTAGCCGAAAAAAAAAATCAGAGCAACCCGAAAACGTTGTGTTCGCGCGAGACCCCGAAATTATTCCCGCGCGACGCCGCTAGGGTTTCTATCCCCAATCTCTCTCCCAATCTCTCTCCCGCATCGCTCCCAGACCCCGCGCCGCCGCGCCGCCGCGCCTCTCTCCCGCGCCGCCACGCCCCTCTCCCCAGACCCCACGCCTCCCCTCTGTCCGATTCGTCTCTCCCGTAGCGTGGACGCCGACGAGCTTAGACGACGGCCGCCATGGAGCTCGCGAGCTTCGCCGCCGGGCCGGCTTGATCTCCACCGACGGACGTCATTTCCCCATCGTCGACCGCGTTCCAGGCCTGATCTGCAATCCTCCACTTCCGGGTTCCAATTTCCTCCGTCCGGAATCGATGGGCAAGTCCAGCGGCAAGGCGGGGCCCCCGGCAACCGTGGCCGCGGTGGAGAAGAAGGGAAGCAAGAAACCCCCAAAGAAGGTGGAAGAACACTCCGCTGTGACGGAGACAGTTCCGGAGATGAAGGCCGGTACTGGGGGCAAGGCTGTGGTCAAGGCGACCAGTGGTGAGAAGCAGAAAGCCCACAAGAGCCGCAAGGCTGAGGTCAAGGAGGACCAGAGGCACATGGGCAAGGAGGAGGTTAAAATGGACAGTGCAGCAAGTGCTGAGAAGCACAAGGCTGGCAAGAAGGGCAAGGCTAAGGCGGAGATCGGCGAGGCTGTCATGCGCAAGGAGGAGGTTGAGATGGAAAGTGCAGCTAGCGGTGAGAAGCACAAGGCTGGCAAGAAGCGCAAGGCCAAGGCGGAGATCGGCGAGGCTGTCATGGGCAAGGAGGAGGTTGAGATGGAAAGTGCAGCTAGCGGTGCGAAGCACAAGCCTGGCAAGAAGCGCAAGGCCAAGGCGGAGATCGGCGAGGCTGTCATGGGCAAGGAAGAGGTTGAGATGGAAAGTGCAGCTAGCGGTGCGAAGCACAAGGCTGGTAAGAAGTGCAAGGCCAAGGCGGATATCGGCGAGGCTGTCATGGGCAAGGTGGAGGTTGAGATGGAAAGTGCAGCTAGCGGTGAGAAGCACAAGCCTGGCAAGAAGCGCAAGGCTAAGGCGGATATCGGCGAGGCTGTCATGGGCAAGGTGGAGGTTGAGATGGAAAGTGCAGCTAGCGGTGAGAAGCACAAGCCTGGCAAGAAGCGCAAGGCTAAAAAACCGGATAAGGTTAGTTATCAAATGCAAGTTTTATTCCATATCGTCATCTTATGCATAACCAAATTGACCTAGAAAGCAGACCTATTGCTAAAAATTAACAAACTAAACGCTGTTGTCTCGCCTGACATGGTGCGTGAATTACTAAGGGGCATAGTTTCCTGTTAGTCAGAGATATTAATATTATAGTTTCCTTAGTAATACTGTGATGACCAGTTACTCTATATAGTATGCTCCAATTTGCTCCTGCCTTACCAATGTTATCCTCCAGGCTCCACTACACATCCAACCAATCTGAATGCCCAGAACTAAAGGCATTTCTACTCAATGGTTGCACATTGTCACGAAAATGATGCACAGCCAACATAATTACTTGATTACTTGATCTCATCCTATAGAAATCATTTGAACCCAATGGCTTCTCCATAATAACCATCTCATACAACCGAGACGTGTTGCATGTGTTGCGTAATTCAATTTTATAGTTAAATTGGTGATGAGAGTAATTTATTTTTGTTGTTAATGAAGCCTGTTGCTATCCTCCATGTTACCAAGAATGGTTCCAAAAAACACATTTCTAAATGACTTTTTTGTTTCCTGTGTAGAAAAGACAAAAAAAGTCTCCTAAGTGTCTTTTCAGTACCAAATTTGTCTTTTTTGTCGAGAAAATATTAAAGGCCATCTTTTAACAAAACTTTGTGCTGTGCCCACTGCCCTTATATTGCAGACGTGTACGCATAAAAAAAATCCAGATGTTTTGACACTTTAAAACATATTTAAAATGCATATTTTTAAAAACGGGTGCAGATGGTTCTGATAGTGCACTCTCTAATTAGTAGTACCGTTTCTCAGATTCCAAACTGAATCTATAATTGTATCGGAGATGCAAGGAATACAGTGAACCGGTAGGTAGTATTTACACGGTGGAATCAGAGGTTATGAAACGATGTTGTTTCATCGATCTAAGTAACAGAAAATAAAGTTTTGATGCAACATATTAATTTTTGTACACTGAACATCTACAGCTTACTGAAGATAATAGCATTTGTTCATGCATATTTGCATATTTCCCTGTTAAGTTAATAATCTAGAGGCTACATGATGAATTGCATGTGGATTTACGCATTCTCAGCTCTTCATTTTGTTTGTTCAGGGACTTGATCTCCTTATTCTTCAGATATAGATCAGGTTTGAGTCAGCAAACCTGTTCAGCTTTTTGCTCTTTCCTCTTACGCATGAGCTGCAGCTTCAACTAAATATCACCAAGGAAATGGCATGATGATTTTGAAATATGCGAGTACTAGGAGATGTTTTTTTTATACCTTGACCTTTCTTGTCCCGGATCTCAGTTTCAGCTGCCTTCTTGCAGGGTGTGATTGTTGCTTCCCTCTTCTTTCCTTGCAGCCCAGCTCAATCTGAGCGTAGATATCCTTAGAAATGTACCCTCTGCACACCCTTAAAATGCAGGGAGAAAAGTACTTGATTAGATGCCATTGGTAACTTTGGCTCTTCAATTATCTGATAGAAATCATTTGAACCCAAAGCTTCTCCGCAATATAACTATATCCATGCACCCTTCTAGGCTTCTGCTGCTAATAACTGAGACATGTTGCATTTGTCGTGTAGTAACTGAGCAATACGTTTTGCAGCCTAAAGTTCTGAAGACTATTTTCGTTAAGAACATTCCCTTCACTGCTGAATCTCCGCAAATGTAAGTTTGTTACACAAGGTCTTGTTCTTTGATTTGTGACAGATTGATATAAACCTTCGTCCATTATTGTATATAGAAAGAATTTTTTTCAGAAGGCTGGTGAAGTTGCTGATGTTAGGATTTGTCGCAATAAAGCTGGAAAGTCTGCTGGCTCTTGTCTTATTTTGTTTGCTACATCTGAAGGATGTCAGAAGGTAATAACTTTGTTGCTGTGTCTATATTTTAAGTGACGTGTTAAAAAAAAATCTCAGGTGACAATGTTGCAACAGTTTAGCTGTCTACTGTTTTATGGAAATTAATTTTTCTATTGCAGGCTCTTAAGATGAATGGCATGACGCTAAGTGGTCGTAGCCTGAGAGTTAATATAGCTAACGAGGAAATATATGCAGACACTCCTGGCAGGCAACATAGGTTATAACTTAATCTCAATCTAACCACTTCCTAGAGTAAGTTTTCATCGACCTATGTACTAATCCCTGTAAGCTGAACAGGAATGATTATTCAGTATTAGTCCAAGGATTTAATCCATCTATTTCAGAGGAGCAGGTAATTTCTTTTGTTATTATAAAGTCTTCATTCATTCTGAATATTTTGGTTTCTTATCTTCTAATTGTGATTATGAAACCTAGCTCCGAATCTCTCTTCAAAACTATTTCGCCCAATGTGGAAAGGTCACTGGCGTTTTTATTAGAGCAATGGACGGGTCAGTTCAGTTGCATGTGATTGTGATTTCGAATATGTTATGTTTCTCAAACATCCGTCCTTTATTTATGTACTACAAATAATTTCACTCTACAGGAAAGCATATGTGTATTTTGATGATGTTGATTCATTTACTCGAGCAATATGTCAAGGTGGTTCTGAGCTTGATGGTTTCAGTTTGTATATTGCCGAAAGACAGCTTCCAGGTGGTGGGAATGGTGGTGGAAGAGCTGGCTTGGGCTTTTAGAATATGCAGGTACAATTGGCATGAAATTTTATTATGTCAAGCGTATATGAAAGTTTAGTACTCTTGTTCAAAGCTAAGTCTGCGATTACGCTTTAGTACGCTAGTCAGAACTGCTGCACAATTTATTTTGCGACTGGGGCAAAAATATCTTTAAATTGGTAATCCATCTCCATCTTACTTGTACTGGTTGCTTTATAATGGTTAGCTAGCATCTTATTATTGAAAATAATGATGCATTGACAATGATGCATTGTATATGTGAAACGATTACCCAACAAAGGTGCCTTGCATATGTTCTCTAAATTCTGTCGCCATGTTGTACCAGACTTGCGTTGCTTGATGCGTGATATATTTTAAAATTGTGCTCATGATTCTGGAACTGTGGTAGGTATTTAACTAACAATGACATGGTATGTTATGTCTGCTTCAGTCTAGCTATTCTTGTTTAGTCATCAGTCATTTAAGAAGGTCAGTTGATAGAATATTTGGCTACTTGAGTTTGAATGTTTTTTTTTTGGTCTGGTCATACTCAGTGTGCAGTGTCTGTTTGAGGGATGTACATGTTACTTTTGACTTCCTGTTGGGACTGTAGCTTGTATTGAAATTCTATCTGCTTTCTAGTACTCCCTCCGTTCACCTATAGTTTGCGTTCTAGCTTTTTCCAAATTTTCCCTTTTAGTTCGCGTTTGCTAGTTGATTTACTAATCTGCCCCCACATTAGCCTCTCCATGCATTGAAACCATTCCTTCGTTGAGCGTTCAGAGAATCATTCAGTTTGCATACGGAGGGAGCGAAGCGACGTAGCCCAATGGATGAATGGCATTAATGGCCAGCAGCTGCATGCTTTTTCCGGCCACAGCGCGTGACATGGAACTGCACAGGGTCAATTTAGTCCACCTATTCCACATTTCAGTCCATCCATAGCGTTTCTTGGTACCTGTGTTTAGCTCAGAACGCAAACTAAAATAAACGGAGGGAGTAGTATTGGGTAGTGTCGTTTCTTGGTTGACAAGTGCTGCTAAAGCCAACCAAACAGCTTTCGCCCTTAACTAATGCCCTACACACTAGTATAGATAATTCTTGCTGTGGCTTAACTTGAATCTTGGCTTGATTATTCCTTGCCATATATATGCTTGCTTTCGCTCAATTGACGTTTATGCAGATCACTCTAGAAATAAATTTCTCAACATTTCAGGCTTCAGTTGCAGTATGACCCTTTGTTAACCTGCATTTTGCTGCCGCAGATACTAGCCTTTTAAATCTCCAGTTTTTCAGTTTACCTTTAATTTACAATTTTGTACCTTTGTTATTGTCACCTACATAACATACTGGTATTCCTTCTAAGCTTCTCATTTGGTTGCTTCAATATTTCACCTGTTGGTGTTATATTGACTGTCCACTTCACCTGCTGCATTAGATTCTTTAATTTCCATATCAGCACCTGCATCGTTTATTCAGATGGAATTTGCTAATTGTGTGTGGGCAAGTTTACTCCGTACCATGTGAAGCAACCACTGTTAAATTCAGTAGCACTCCTGGTAGCATTTGATATGTTTGTCCCGCTTATACGTAACTAACATTTTCTGTACTTATACAGGACTATAGGGCTGATGGCCAGGTGCACTCGCTCGACAATTTGCCGTGGTTCAGTTAGACTTCACCTGCTACATGGATTCGTCAATTTCCGAACCATTCGTTTATTCAGCTAGAGTTTTCCTAATTCTGATGTGGTAGTGTATATTTTCTACTGTGAAGGTGCATGTTCAGTTCAGTAGCAATCCCAGGAGCATTTGATATGATTTTACCCTTAAATGTAACAAATTCTTGTACGTATATCCCAGGACCTATTGTGTTGCCTCGGGACTTGGCAAGTGTTTTACACATCCTGGCCGGACGTGCGGTGAGGTACGTACGAGCAACCGGATGTTGCTTCTTGCCATCAGGGCATGTTCGGTGTTGATTGCTACGTACGAGCAACCGGTTGTTGCTTCTTGCCATCAAGGCTGTGTACGTGCAATTAACCTGATACATGGATACCTGAAAAGGACAAGGAACACGATCGACCCTGGTGTGCATGACAAATGAAGCAAGACTTGCCAGCTGTGGTATCGTGTAGTGTAAGCAAGGTGCATATAACAGTATAATTAGCTAGGAACACAATAGGTCCTAGTGTATGCAAGATGCACCACATGGTCCACATATAACTAGCACGGCACACTATAGGTTTTTCACATAGTTAATTGTGATATTTAATAGTTAGCTTTGTTTTCTTGGTATCTAGGAATTAAAATAGTGGCCTTAAATACAAAAACGGAGGGAGTAATACGATTTTCTCCACAAGATGAAAAACGCAAAAAGACGTGTTTGCCCTTACTCATTCACAGAAATAACGTATTATGCCCTCCTGAAGTGGTACGATTAATTACAGGCTTATGGCGGACATAAGCTAAAATTTGAATTCGACGGTGTCGATGGCCTGACCTGCCGCCGACTCACTTCGCTTGGGTTGTCGCTGGCCAGCAACACCTCGCTGGTGCATCGCTGGCCCTTCCGCTGATCTTCCCTGCATCAGGTCGGCGCAGATCCTTGCCTCTGCGCCCAAGATCTCCTCGCTAGCGCATGTCGCTAGCTCTCCCGCTGATCCTCGCCTATGCGCCTCTGGTCGCTGGTGCACGAGATCACCGGAGCAGCAGGTCGTCCCGAAGCTCCAGCTCCTCTGCGTCCTGATCAGCTAGCCAACATTGACCTCCATCAGGCACCTGGCCGTGATTTCTTTTCGGCAAGCGCCTCCCCAAGATCTCCATCAGGCTGCCTAGGAGAGGACACCATCTCCATCAGTTGCTTCTCCTCGTCGCCCAAGTTCCTCGCCTAGCCCCAGATCGCCGCTGCCTCTCCATCGGAAGGACGCCCGGCTTCCTGGTGCTGCCTCGCCCAGGCCTGCTGCTGCCTCGTCTCCTGCACAAGATTCACACATCAGTGCCAAATAGCGTCAGCACCATCAGCAGATGCTCCTCTTGAAGCACAAGATCAACCTCAGCGGAAATTGAAGAATAAATTGCAAGCAACTGAGTGGATGTTACCAGAGAAGCACAAGGTTGAATCAGAGGTTATCAGAGAAGGATTACCCAGGAAATTTGAAGGAAATGGCAGCAGCGGAACTCGCAATGTTGGACGTCAACTTGCCGGCACGTGAAATTGCATTCGACCTCAACTTCACACCACCTGAAGAACTTGTAGATGAAACGGATGAAGATGAACCTGCAGACGATCAACATGCAGTACCTGTTAAGCTGCTGGTACTGACACTTGACAGCAAGTTTAAGCAGTTAAGCTGCTGGTACTGCAAGCAGGAAATCCTAGCAAGAAATCAACACAAGCATTGCTATTTGCGTATTGTATTTGTACTCAGTTAACACAAGCATTGGTTCTACTCATACTACTGCAAGAAATCATCTAAATTTAATTGGCCTACCCTAACTGATGACCGGTTGACGTTTTTCCAAATTTAATTGTCCGGCATGAAATTTACTCCAAACGCAAATAGAAGCACCAAACGCAAAGAAGTGTCTACTTATGCAGCGTACTTTCTCTTTGCCATATTGCAAAGAGATAAGTTGTCAAAATGCTAATGTAATGTTGTCCATGCGATGCATATTCTATTCCCGTGATTTGCGAAATCATAGATGTAATATAATGCAGAGCGCTCCCAAATTGCAGCTGCATTGAACACCCAAACAATTTAGTACAGCAAGCAAATTACTCCTACTCGACTCTGCAAGCACTAACCAAACTGCAAGCACTATTCAAGAACTCAATAGGAGTACAGCAAGCAACGGCACGCCCTACTGTACCGTAAGAACTCAAGTAGTGCTTGCACAAGCAGATTACAGGTTAGAGCAAGCAAGCAACAGAGAGAGGAAAATTCAGGAACAAAGAGCAAGATACAGCACAAGCAAATGCATTTTAAAACTACTCCAAGTTTTACAGTATTGCATCAGGAGTACAAGGAATTTTTACAATTGTCTCCTGTTTCTTTAAGACTCTCATGAACCTCTCAAAGGGGAACATGTTGTGTAGAAATACAGGACCAAGAATGGAAATATCTTCGACTAGGTGAACTATGAGGTGCGTCATAATATTGAAGAAGGCCGGTGAAAACACCAACTCAAAGCTGACAAGACATTGGACCACACTCGTCTGTAAACTTGGTAGAGTTACTGGATCGATTACCTTCTGAGAAATTGCATTCAGGAATGCACATAGCTTCACAATGGGTACTCGAACGTTTTCCGGTAGAAGCCCCCTCAATGCAACCGGAATTAACTGTGTCATAATCACGTGACAGTCATGAGACTTCAGATTTTGGAACTTTTTCTCTGCCATGTTTATTATTCCCTTTATATTCGATAAGTAGCCAGACGGGACCTTGATACTGCTCAGGACTTGAAAGAAGATCTCCTTCTCTTCTTTGGTAAGAGCGTAGCTGGAAGTACCTTGATACTTCTCTGAATTCAGGTTGTCACTTCCGTGGTGCGTACTTTGCTGGTCATGTCGTGCATTCACTGTATCTTTCGTCTTCCCATACACGCCAAAGAAGTTTAGCAGGTTCACGCAAAGATTTTTCGTCACGTGCATCACGTCGATTGCAGAGCGAACCTCTAGGATTTTCCAATAGGGTAAATCTCAAAATATAGATTTCTTTTTCCACAAGGGTACGCGTTTGTTAGCGTCTTTTGGAACATTTAGACTGCCAGCACCCTTTCCAAATATTAATTCCAAATCCTTGACCATGCCATATATAACATCACCATCACGGTTTGTAGGCTTCGTCCGGATATCTGGCTCACCTTTGAAGTGCTTGCCTCCGTTTCTTACGTGATGCCTGTTTGGAAGAAACCGACGATGCCCTGTGTACACAATCTTGTTACCTATATATGCACTGTCAGTCTTATCTAAACAGTGTGTGCATGCATTGTATCCCTTGTTCGACTGTCCTGAAATGTTACTAAGAGCAGGTCAATCATTGATGGTTACAAACAACAACGCTCGTAAGGGAAATTCCGCCTTTTTGTACTCATCCCACACACGTACACCTTCGTCAGACCACAGCTGTAAAAGTTCGTCAACTAATGGCCTCAGATACACATCAATGTCGTTGCCGGGTTGCTTCGGTCCTTGGATAAGCACTGGCATCATAATATACTTTTTTTCATGCACAACCAAGGGGGAAGGTTATAGATACATAGAGTCACGGGCCAGGTGCTATGACTGCTGCTCTGCTCCCCAAACGGATTCAAGCCATCTGTACTTAGACCAAACCTTAAGTTCCTTGCGTCAGCTGCAAAATCCCCAAATGCACTGTCGATGTTTCTCCACTGAGACCCATCAGCGGGGTGTCTCAGCATCTCGTCTTCCTTACGGTCTTCTTTATGCCATCGCAACAACTTGGCATGATCTTTGTTTCGGAATAAACGTTTCAACCGTGGTATTATAGGAGCATACCACATCACCTTCGCGGGAACCCTCTTCCTGGGGCTCGGCTCGCCCTCAACATCACCTGGGTCATCTCGCGCGTCTTATACCGCAATGCACCGCATATCGGGCATGCATTCAGATTCTCGTACTTCTCACCGCGGTAGAGGATGCAGTCATTGATGCATGCATGTATCTTCTGCACCTCTAATCCTAGAGGGCAGACAATCTTCTTTGCTTCGTACGTACTGTGGTGTACGTACTGTGGGGCATTTCATTATTCCTCGGAAGATTCTTCTTAAATATTTGTAGCAACTCTTGAAATGCCTTGTCAGATATTACATTCTTTGCCTTCCACTGCAGCAATTCCAGGGTGGTACCTAGCTTTCTCTGGCCATCTTCACAATTTGGGTACAACGGTTTTTTGTGATCCTCTAACATACGCTCCAAGGCAGACCACTCGTTTGCAGTTACGCAGTTGATCTGTTCATCACGAATGACCTGACGAAGATCATCATCATCGGACTGATCAACAATGACCTCAAGCTCAGGTTCGTCTTCCCCCATTGTAGTATCACCGTGTTCTTCAGAGAACACAGGATAGTTGTCATCATCCTCTTCTTCAGGGTCTTCCATTATAACCCTCTTTCTCCGTGCTTGGTCCAACAAAAATAATTGGGCATGAAGCCTTGTCGCAACAAGTGGGAGTGTATGGTACTTACTCTCGGGTAATTCCTCTTATTCCGACATTCATCACATGGACAAATCATAAAACCATTCTTCAGCTTGTTTAACTCAACCACTTTGAGAAATTTATGCATGCCATCATGGAAGTCGGGACAGCGTCGGTCACCGTACATCCATTCTCGGCTCATCTGCATTAATTGTATAAATATATCAAAAACCATTACACCATAGTTATATTATGAATAGAGATACATGACCAAATTCATTAATACAAGTTCACCACATTTAAACAATTTAATACATAGTTCTCATAAACATTCATTAATTGAAACTAACATACAACTAGCTAAAGAATTTAAAGCCAACGACAAATGCGATCAAAATCGCAAGTAAGGTAACTATTGAACCAACAACATAATGATACCAAGCCTCTTGACTAATGGCATATTTTCTAATATTTTTAAGCTTCAGGCTCATTGCATTCATCTTGATCTCGTGATCCAAGCGCATTGCCTTCATCTTGATCTCGTGATCCAAGCGCATTGCCTCCATCTTGATCTCGTTGTCATCGACGACGTCGGCAATCTTGAAATCCCAACTCATCTTCTCTTCGAGACGAAGATCTTCACTTCTTTTCAGTTTTGCTTTCAAATCATTGTTTTCTTTCATAAAAAACTCGACAATAGGGTCGGTTGGAATTTCCGGTTCAACTACCTCCTAAATAAAATTATATGCACGTCAAGTTGGTCGGCATAATTGTTATAAACACGAAATTAAACAAATATATCGTTATAAAAAACAATCGTACCACATCCGAGTAATACAGCGGACGAGAGCCGGTGGGGACAGATGTCAAAACCATGACACTATATATAACAAACAATTATACAAATAAGAAAATTATACAAGTAATAATTATGCATCTAAATCATATAACTAACATTTTTTTAAATAACAAATATAGAAACAAGAGGCTCACCGAGGTGGTGTCGGCGACGGAGCGGCGCGGGCGATCGACGGCGGTGAGGATCAGGGGACGGGACGACACTATATAAAACCACAAATTATACTTTAATTTGAGCTCAAAATGCATATAAAACAAATGAAATCCCTAACTTAGGCATTTCATCAAACACCTTGCAAGCACCACCAAAATCAAACTTGCACGAAAATGAGCTAAACTTGACATGACGGAAGAGAAGATGAAGTTGCTAACCCTTCTATATGTAGGTGCCACAAATCTTGGAAGTTGTTGGAGAAAAATGGGTGAATTTTGAGCTTGGGAGAGCAAAGAGAGAGGAAAAATGGAGTTGAGTTCGAGCTCAAATGGAGCTGGCTCGGGGTGGAAGAAGGGTTATAGTGGCCGACACCTTTAGTACCGGTTTTTAATACCAACCGGTACTAAAGGGCCAGCCGTGGGGCCACGGGCCGCGGTCGCATGTGCCGGTGGTCCCCGGGCCCTTTTAGTACCGGTTGCTAACACCAACCGGTACTAAAAGGTGGCGCCGCTGGGCCTCGGCTGGCACACGAACCCAGCCGGTGCTAATGCCCCCTTTAGTACCGGTTTTTGTGCAACCGGTACAAAAGGGGCGCACCAATGTCTCCTTTTCTACTAGTGATGAGATGGATCTAGAATTCTGGTGTCATGCACGCTCCTCAGAATATTTCATGAGTATGTTGCATCCCATTGCGTACGATTCGTGGATGAGCAAGAATTTGGAATTTGTGTCGTCGTCTTCACGTCCGGCAGGGCGGCCGGACGTTCTGTACAATCTGCACGTAAACAATTGAGTACATGTTTTTCGTCTAGCTAATCTGGTATCACCATCAGGTACAACAAAAAAGCGTGGAAGTAGTGAATCAAAAAAGTTAGTTAGATCGAGTTAGCGGAAACACGTTTATACAAAAACGTGGAATAGTCGTTTTTCCCAAAACCTGGATTTCCGGTGTTACTAGAACTGAGTTTTGGATATCCTCGATTTAGTAGGGCAAACCAAACAGGGTTTTAGTTTGTTACGGTGGTTAGCACGTCTTCTGAAATCCCGTTATGTATTTTTTTTTGCAGGAAAACATAGAGCTCTTTATTCCACGATCACAGCACCAGCTTCATCAGCCTGGATACTGGAAACAAGAAAGCTAGGAGGGGAGTTCAGCCAACATTCTGACACCACCAATGTGCAAGCATGCTTGGCGCACAGGTGGGCAGACGTATTAGCATGTCTCAAAACATGTTGGATTACAAAGGAATTAAAACACCTAGCGAGCTCATCGATCTCGACTAAAATTGGCGCTATAACAGAGCGCGAGTCTTGGCGAGCCGTCCATTGCTTAACGACTTCCAAGCAGTCCATCTCCATCACCACATTCGCATAGCCTCGCAGCTGTGCAAAAATTACTCCATCGCGGAGGGCAAGAGCTTCGGCAACCAGGGGTTCGGTGACACCCAGGTGTGGCTTGCTCCATGCTCCCACAAAACCACTTGACGATCTAGCAACACCTCCTGCGCCACACTGACGATCATCAAAAGCAACACCTGCATCGGTGTTGATTTTCATCCACCCATCATCTGGCGGCCTCCATCCAAAGCCCGGAGTGATCCTTGCATGTGCTCTCGGTAACTCCAGCAGAGCTAAAGCCTCCCGAGTACGCCGCATCGATAGCACACGATCGATTCCGTCTTTATCGTGCGTGATATTATTTCTTGAGGTCCAGATTGCCCACATCACCGTGATGATCTTGGCCCTGTCACTATCACTGAACCTCTGATCACATAAAATGTCCCGTGACCAATTAAGCGGGTGGAGTTCTGGTAACTTAACATCTAACCAGCTCAAAGCTTCCACCCAAAACCTCTTCGCATGACTGCATTTTATAAGGGCATGCATCATATCTTCTTCTCCGTCGAGGCAGACTTTGCATCTGGCTAACTGAGAGATATGTCTATGCTTGAGAGTAGCTTCGACAGGCAGGATTCCACGTAGCACTTGCCACCAGAAAACCCTCACCTTTGGAACTACTTGTAGCTTCCACAAACGGGTCCAAGTCTGTTTATCATTCTCTGAGGGTTCTGTAGCCGTCCCTTCCTCTAGAGCTGCATGCTCGTTTCGAGTCATAAGAGTACGGTACGCGGATTTTACAGAATAAATACCCGATTTTTCTAGAGCCCAAGCCAAAGTGTCATCACCACCGCTTGATCTGATTGGTATATTAAGAATTGCATCAGCATCTGGCGTAATAAAATTGCTCCGTATCTTCTGGATGTCCCATGATCCGTTCACAATTAAATCTGAGACTGTCGAGAGCTCAGCAGTACCAATATGAACAGACGACATCATAGACAATTTACCAGGAATCCACTTATCCGTCCAAACTGAAATAGAGGTCCCATCCCCACACGCTTGATCAAACCTGCGCTGAGAGCAGTCCGACCCGTGATAATAGCCCTCCAAGTGGCAGAGGCGCCACGAGGTAGGCCTGCCTGCATAAAATCTGTGTTAGAAAAATACCGTCCCTTTAGGACACGACCACGCAAGGAATTGGGGTTTGTTAACAGCCTCCAGCCATGCTTGCCGAGCATTGCCAGATTGAACATCTCCAAGTCCCTAAACCTCATTCCTCCTTTAATTTTGGAGATGCAAGTTTTTTCCAACTTAGCCAATGCAATGACCTTTTATCCAGGGAACTACTCCACCAGTAATGTGCCATGCATGACACGGCATCTTTGCAAACCTTCTTCGTCAGTTTAAAGCAACTCATAGTAAACGTTGGGATTGCTTGGATCACTGACGTATATACTCGCTATCCAAACAACCCCTTAAGGTGTTTGGATCCAATAAATAATGTGCTTTCAAAACTGAAGTATTGTGTAAAACTGTAGTTTTTTGAAGTATTGGTTAAAGAGGTCTCAACCTCTTTTTTTTGTAAACTGAAGTTTTTTTTAAAACTGAAATATTCATCTGCCCGGCAATTAAATACCTTGGTATCTTCGGTTTTAGCAAAGACTGCACTGCCAAACTAGGGCATAGAGCATGTCTAGTAGAGCCCTTTAACTGGTCAAACCCTCAAAATAACTGCTTATTTGAGGGTTGAGGCCAACAGTTGGCGCAGAACAGAGCCCTCAAACCCGTAAACACTAAAAAAAATCTGCCGGGCCAACCCTCATTTTCCATCCCAACCTGCACAAACACAGGTTCAGAGGCAAAAACACAGGGCCCTTCATTCTGGTCAACGACGGGTGGCGGGAGGGAAATTTCAGGTCAACCCGCGAGCCGGGAGGAGCACGCCCTTGGCGAGCAGCGCGGCCAGGTGGGCCGGGTCGGCCGCGAGCGCGGCGTCGCAGTCGGCGAGCGCGCCGGGGCAGTCGCCGAGGCGCGCGCGGGCGTCGGCGCGGCGGGTAAGCGCGGAGCAGAGGACCCGGCGCTCCGTGGCGGCGGCGTCGACGATGCAGGAGCAGGCGCCGATGTACCCCGCCCAGTCCTCCTTGAGCAGCAGCCGCGTCGCCTTGCTCCGCAGCTCCGGCGAGCAGCGCGCGCAAGTGAGCCATGCTAGCCTCGCCGGCGCTCGCCGGCACCACCCACTCCTTCCCGGCCTTCTTGTCTGGTGGCGTCCACCTCCCGCACGCCTCCGTGCCCTCGCGCTCGCCGGCGCGGCGGTCCGCCCTCGTCGTCCTCGCCAAGGCCAAGGTGTCCACGCCCCAGGCAGTTTCCACCGGGAAGGCAGCGGTAATCAGCAGGTCTCCTCGTTCGTTCTCGCGATCGAATCGACAGATCTATCGGAAAATCAATCTCCAGCAGCTAGGCCACGCCGCGTAGCCAAGACCTGACGCCGCCGCAGCCACGACCTGAAAGCATCCACCGCTCCCCTGCCGCTGCTGACCTGCCCGGTGAGTCCGTGAAGCCCAGCTTGGTCTCCTCCGCTTGTC
Organism: Poa pratensis; assembly: GCA_947311845.1. Lineage (NCBI taxonomy): Eukaryota > Viridiplantae > Streptophyta > Magnoliopsida > Poales > Poaceae > Poa > Poa pratensis. The sequence continues at coordinate 51,532,972 of CAMZMU010000074.1, forward strand.
CCTGAAGACCAATGATAGAGTGTTCTGCTAATTTGTTTAGCTGCTGTATCTTTTTTTAACGAGTACAAGTACTGCCCGTATCCAAATTATCCTTATATCTACTAGTACAATATCTGTATGCCCGTATGTAAACATAAAATTTCAGACATGTATTTATATAGGTGACACCTCGCACTCGCAGACAGTCGCAAACTAATAAGAGAGATTTTCACCAACGTCAGGATACTTATATGTACTAGCAAAATGCCCGTGCGTTGCTACGGGCTAATAAAACAACTTAACTATTTATTTTCACATAGAATAACTCTCTATGTTCATCCAAATATGGTAAGAGTAAGGTCACTGTCTTGTATATGTGTATGCATACATCATTATGCCTCATCTTTCCAGAGGCGGCGATTTGGCTCATAGGTGCATCTACACCTATTATGTAAATGTTTTTTTTAGTTTTTTCCTCAAAATGTCAAAAAATTACAGAAAAATATGGGATGTGCATTAGAACATTATATGTTAGCATAAAAAATGGCGTGGTGAAAAAACATTTTTTGTGGCTTGTGCAAAAAAGACAAAATCGACTCGTATAAAAACATTTTAGTGCGTCCGGATTAGTCTTTTTGCACAGGTCACAAAAAAATACCTTCTTCACGTAACTTTGTGTGCTGCCATAAAATGTCTTGACCTATATGCGAAATTTTTACTTTGAATTTTTTAACATTTTGAAAATTGTTTTTTGGGTAGTGGGTGCATGTGCACCTACTACCCGAAATGGATTTCCGTCATATTTTCCCTTTATATTAAAAATTGTACATGTGTAAATGACGTAGATCTCAATCACCCATAAACAAAATCAGATCCCTAAATTTCATGAAAAAATCACATGGCTTCAGTTTAACGTTTTTTTAACACTTTAAGTGAAATGGCTATACTGCAGTTGCAGATTAGAAGTCACATGGGTATCAATCGACACAAATAAAATAAATATAGTATATCCACTTTTTTGAAGACCGCATAGCAAAAAATAAGTTCTTATATCACCTTCCTGTTTTCGAACCTACAGTATTTAACTTCGGTTGGGGACAGGTACCAACCGAAATTAATCTAGAACATGTACATGACATTTTATCAATAGGTCAAAAGGAATTGAATCGATTGCAATGTAAGACAATGTGGGGATAGGAAACAGGCCATGTTAGTCTATTTCATCATGATCTTTTTTGCATTTACAGTAAACATTTTGCATAGCCCTACTCCTAACTCAGCTCACCTAATAGCACAATATTTAATGAGACCATAAAAAACGATCTTCTACAGGTCTGAAGCTAGTCTCTCAAGCGATCAGATGAAACAAACTAAACTGTCTAGAACCAATATTGTATTGCTGGCTGTGCCTTGGGCACGCATGTCCGCTCTGTTCGCTAGACACCTGATACTTGGATCGATCTGCTCCTGACCATGGAACGAAGAGCTCCACCGCATTCCCTTCATCCATGACGCCCAAGGAATCGACGCCAAAGCGCCCCTGTCGTTGCCTCCCGGAACCAGCGACAGTTGACCCAATTGAACAACCTACCAGCGACGCTCGAGCCAAACCTGCGCGTGCTCCAGTCCGGCCGGCGAGCAGAGAAGAGCTCCAGTTTAGAAGTTCGCCGGCGTTGTCTGGCGCCAGGAAAGAGCGGAGATTGGCGGCGCGCGGCGTCGCCCCCGGCGCGGGAGGTCGTCGACTGCGGGCAGGCAAGCGAAGGCGCCGGCGCCCGGCGCGGGAGCCCGGCGAGCAGAGGCGCGTGGCGCTGGAGGTCGGGGACGGGAGCCGGTGAGTGGAGGTGCCCGACGCGGGAGGTCGGGAGGCCGACGCGAGGTGGAGGGAGGGCGTCGACGGTGAAGAGTAAAATATACTAATGATTCACCGTTCGTATGGATCGAAAGAAGAGAAAACTGAATCAGACACGCAAAGCTCACCTGCCGAGCAGCCGTATCGACCTAGTACATGGTAGTATCTAAGCTAAGCAATGAATCAAGCTAAGCAACTGCCGCAAAGATCCGATGTTGGCTAAGGATTTCCGGTGACGACGAATCAAGAATCGCTAAGGACTTCCGGTGACGACGAATCAAGAATCGCAAGCATCCGGAACCAGAAGCTTCAGCCCCCAAGCCCCACGGAACGCAACAACCAGCACACAGAGGTCGCTCACCTTCTTGTGGGTCTCGACGGGGAGCGGCATCTTGCGCTTGGGGACGCGGATGGCGCGGAGGGCGACAAGATCCAGGCCGGCCTCGGCGGCATCGGAGGAGGCGGACAAGTCGTCGGAGTGGCTGGAGGAGCCGGGCAGGGAGCTCGAGGGCGTGCGGCGGTGGAAAAGGCGGCGACCGAGTTGAGCTCGCCGGCGACGCGCGCCCGCGCTGCCCAAGCGCCGTCTGTCGACGCCAGCCGTCGAGGGGAGGGAGAGAGATTAGGAAGAGGAGAGAGAGGGCATGGAACGTTTTTTTTGTCACTTACCGATGTCAGGGGTGGGTAAAATCTCGTAGCACACAAGGGTAAAACCGGAAATTGTAAAAACGTATCATGACCATGACCATCACCACCTGTAGCCATATTATATAGTAGAGACTAGTACTATAAGTCTCTTTTATAAAAATTTCATATTATTAGTATGAGGTTTGAACAATTTGTCTGATAATTTATGCAACTTTTCTACTGAATATTTCAGTGACCTACTATTTATAACTTTTATACCATATTATAATGCAAATTTAGAATTATTTATTGATTTGGTAAACATATTTTATAAAATGGCCACACACAAAATCGTGCGGCATACCCAATAGCAAAATCCTAGGTCCGCCACTGGGTGTGATGTATGCTTATGTTATTGTTAATGAATCAGGTCTCTTTGTTTTCCTTTCTCTAATTTACCAAACCTAGATTCAGTTAAAGAAGTAGAAGTTTTCAGGGATTTATTAACAATACACCAGTGTGGATATTTTTCTGATCAATCAAACTGTCGTGCTCATGATCTACCTTTATTTTACTTCTCTATGTCCTATTTGATTCGAACAATTATTGTAATTTGCTCCAACATTGTTGTAATAACTTGAATGATTATTATGTGTTTGGAAGTACTATTCGGTGGTGTAATAATAACTAGTATGATTATTGTTTTCTGCAAACTGTTATTGAGATGATGAAATTTGTGATATGCCAAATGACAGTTTTAAAGGTTGGGGTTGAGACAAAGAGTATTCCGTTATAAGGGTTGGGTTTGAGGGTTTTAGTCTTTGCCCCTGTTTTTCAACCCTTAAAAATACCAATTCTCAACCCTTAAAACTGCTATGAGGTTTTGAGGGTTTGAGGATACTACTAGTGATGCTAGGATAGGGTTTCTTTCTTCTTCTTCTTTTTTCTGAGAGATAGAGGAGGGATAAAAAGGCCCGAGGAATCGCTCATGAAAGGAAACGTTGGATGCGGAGTGGACGGTGGATGTGTAGCTTCAACAAACACACGGCGCAAAGACCGCGTGGATTCGGTGCAGGTCGACAAGTGTGTACGTCCGGTGCACCGTGGGCCGCTCAGCATCGTATTTTTTGCCAAAACTGGCCCCTGGCCCGAACTAATCGCGTATCTGGCCCTTCCGGAAAACTATGTCCAGATCTGGCCCCTGAGGTCGGCGCCAACGCAAATGGCGCCGAACTTGTGCAGTTCGGCGCCAGCCAAAATTTCAAATCTGGCGCTAAAATTTCAGCCGAGCTAGGTCGGCGCCAATGGAAATGGCGCCGAACCCGTCAGGCACCAGATTTGAAATTTTGGTTGGCGCCGAACTGCACAAGTTCGGCGCCATTTGCGTTAGCGCCGACCTCAGGGGCCAGATCCGGACATAGTTTTCCGAAAGGGCCAGATACGAGATTAGTTCGGGTCAGGGGCCAGTTTTGGCAAAAAATACCTCATCATCCTCGGCTTGGGCCTGTTTGCCGTTTCCTCGAAAATCTAACCCACCGGGACCAAGAAGACCTAGCCGCCACACCAACCTTGAGCCAGCCATGGATTGGGGGTTTTCCGTGCTGGAGCAGGTCGGGGAAGATCCCAATTACGCCGTCGGGCGAGAGGGCTGGTCAGCCGTCAAGTGCACAAGCAAGCGCGCGTACGGATGCGGGGAGGGCGGCAACTTGGTGGTGCAGGATCTGGATCTGATCCTGCACCACGGCGACCTCACGAATCTGTCCTCCTTCCTGTCCGTCCGTGCGGGCGACCAGGTTTTTCGTTGGATCGACGAGGTGATCGCCGAGAAGAAGGGGGCCAAGATAACCCGCTGCTTCAGCTCCAAAGTGGAGATCGTGGACAAGGGCCTCATCATCGTCACCATCTCCTTCTCCGCGTATGGTGGTCTCGATTACTACCTCGTCTTCGACCACGTCGACGGATCGCTCTCCATGATCCCCTACATCCAGGACTGTTCAACCTGCTTTGCGAGATGTCCTCTCCCTCTGCGCCATGCTGACGGCGGTTACTCCCTGATCCTCTTAGGGGAGCGAGGGGATGGAAACAACTTCCTATGGCGGTGGTCTCCTTCACTGGATGGGTCTTGCAGCTCCAACCCGTGGCTGACCAAGGAGGTACGCGGCTTCCCAGCAGAGATGGAGGACGACGTGCTCTTCTGCCCCGACGTGCTCTCCTCCATCACCAATAGCAAGGCTTTCTGGACCGATCTTGCGCTAGGCACTCTATGCTGCGACTGCAGCGCGCTGCTCGGGTACTCCACCTATGTGGACTTCACCTTCATTCACTTGCCTCCAGGGCACCAGCTTGACCGATACGACGAGGATAACTTGCCGGTGGAAGTGTACCGGACCATGGGCTGCCCTGGAGGTTCTCTCATGTTCGTTGCCATTGACAAACCTTGTGATGAGCGTGGAACGAGGGTGAGGGTGTGGACTCTGAAACAATCTAGCTCCGAGTGGAAGTTATACAAGGACCTCCGATTGAAAAAGCTGTGGAAGGACTTCAAGACGGCTGGATTGCCCAGGACCTTGCCCATGTACCCTATGTTCAGGGAGCAGGAAGGTGCTGCTCTCTACTTCATACTGGCTAATAAGGACACCCAGTCAACTGATTGGAGCAACAAGTACTACATTTGCCGATTAGATATGCCCAGTAAGACTCTCCTGGAGTCCAAACTTCTCGCACACAAGTCATTGGACATTAACCCTGTTATATTGCCTCCTTGTTTCTTCGAGTACCTTGATCCTCTTCCTTCCATGCCTGGGCCCAACTTGATGGAACATTGACCAGACGTCTTCATGTTGGCCAGGTAATTCTACTAATATTTAAAGCATCATTTGAACCTTGTATTTCCTACATCTTGAGTTAGGAAATTACTACAACTCTTGCTTGTCTTGTTATTAACACTGAAGCAGCATTGGATAGCTAGCTAATTCTACTAATGTTGGCAGCATCATTTGAACTGTGAACATACATCTCGAGTTAGTAAACTCTTGCTCGTCTTGTTATGAACTCTAAAGCTGAATTGGATATAGCTAGCTAATTCTACTAATGTTGGAAGCATCATTTGAACTGTGAAATTCATACATCTCGAGTTAGTAAACTCTTGCTCTTCTTATTATGAACACTAAAGCAGAATTGGATAGCTAGCTAATTCTACTAATGTTGGCAGCATCATTTGAACTGTGAAATTCATACATCTCGAGTTAGTAAACTCTTGCTCGTCTTGTTATGAACTCTAAAGCAGAATTGGATGTAGCTAGCTAATTCTACTAATGTTGGAAGCATCATTTGAACTGTGAAATTCATACATCTCGAGTTAGTAAACTCTTGCTCGTCTTGTTATGAACTCTAAAGCTGAATTGGATAAAGCTAGCTAATTCTACTAATGTTGGAAGCATCATTTGAACTGTGAAATTCATACATCTCGAGTTAGTAAATTCTTGCTCGTCTTGTTATGAACACTAAAGCAGAATTGGATATAGCTAGCTAATTCTACTAATGTTGGAAGCATCATTTGAACTGTGAAATCCATACATCTCGAGTTAGTAAACTCTTTATCGTCTTGTTATGAGCACTAAAGCAGCATTGGATAGCTAGCTAATTCTAACAATATTTGATGCATCATTTTAACTGTGAAATTCATACATCTTGAGTTAGGAAGCTCTTGCTTGTCTTTGTTATCCTTAGCGCAATAAAGCTATATTGTATAGCTACTGATAGTCTTCTGGTCTAAGTTGTAGATTGTTTTGTTTGGCTGCAATAACAGATGAGTCAGGCTTTGATGTTTGTGTTGCAGGGTTGTTGATCCTGGGATGCTATCATCTACTATCCTCCGCTGCGGAAGATCGACCATGTTTGTGTTTCCTGCTTGGATTCTTAGTTGGGTCTGTTGTATAGGAATGCAAAACATATTTTTATGCTTTTGGTCAAAAGTACCTTTGTTATCAGTTAATGTTTATGTTCTGCGTTTGAAGACTTATATGTAATAATTACTTAATGGGGCTTGTCTAGGTTTGCTATCATTGTCAATTCCTTCTCAAAGAGTTAATATATCGATCTTAAGGAGTTATTATATCGATCTAATGCTTGTGTTCTTTGTATCCAATGTGACATGCTGTTGGTGGTGCAGAAGTGTTGCATTCGTGGTGCTAGATGGTCCCTTGACTTTATATGGAAATTGCATGACTGGGATAGTGTATATGCCACGTTTTAGCTGGTGCTGTTCTTTGGCATGTGTGTCTAAAGAAGCAGGCATTACCCACGCGCTTGATTATTTTTAGAAAATAATTGTGCTTGATTACTGCTACCACAGTCACATTTGTACCACGCAGATCTTGAGAATCTGGCCCCTCTGTCCATCTTTGCGTGCGGCATAGTTTTTCGTTGGATCCACAAGGTATCTATGATCCCTACACCACCACACCTGGCAACCCGCCATAGTGATGGCCTCTCGTATTTCTTCCCTAAAATTCAAACATGCTTGCCTTCGAATCTTTCTCTGTAAATAGTAGCAAATTGCCGCACATGCGTTACAACGAGTCTAAAAGAAATCAAAACATTCTAGGTGTAGTAAAGTAAACTCTGAATCTCTATTGTGCAGATTTCAGCGGTAAGAATTTGATTGACCACTTGAAGGCATCCATCCATTTACCAATAGAAAAAAAAAGTAAATTTACAATCCAAGGAGGAAACAAAAACCTTTTTTACACATGAAGCTTAGAGCATCTCCAGTCGGGGCGCCCAAAGGCCTTTGGGGCGCCCCGGACACTTTTTCGCCCCAGTCGCGCCGCCCAAATCTCATTTTGGTCCGGCGCGGCCCAGTTTTGTGTCCGGCACGCCCAGCCCACGCCCTCAACTTGGGCAGGGTTGAGGCGGCCCCGGACACGCCGAAACCAACGCCTCCGACGCGTGGGCCATGCCTGGCAGCGAGAGGCGAAGCGGCGGGCGACCTAACCGCTGGTCAAATATTAATGGCAGGTGGCGTCTCGGTTTCCTAGCCGGGCGCAGCGACGCGTCTCTTCACCCTACGACAACGAAGCGTCTGCGTCACGGCGGCGTCAGTGCCAGACGCTGCTTTTGAAGCGTCGGCGTTAATGGTGTGGCAGGCGAGCCGTTGGCCGGCCGGAGTTAAGGCGTTCTCATCCGTTCGCCTCCCCGGCAGCTATATAGAGCGGGGTGTCTCGCCGTCTCTGCACCACAAAACCACCGGCGAAGACACATCTCTACCCCCACGAAAACCCGCAATGGCACCAGCTGGACGACGCTCGGACGAAGAATCGGCGGCCCGCCGCCGCCGCCGCGACCTTGCGCGTCAGCGCGAGCTGACGAGGCGCTGGAACGACCACGAGGCGGGCCTTCTGCTCCACCTTCGCCGCCACCACCTCCGCCACCGGCGGTGCACGTGCTGACCGAACAAGAGCGCGCGAGCTCATCCGCACCAACACGCCGGTGCCGGCGACCAGCCGCCTCCCGGAGGGCTGGGTGACGAATCGGGTCCACGTCCCGGTCGCACCAAGGCTCGCCGGCCAGGTGCGCCTCGACTACATCGCCGCGTGCATGCAAGGCATGCCGCCCGAGGCGCACGACGACGCCAGGTTCGAGCCGAACTCGGCGTACTGGGACGAACAAATCGAGTTCGAGTACCAGTACCGGGTCAACACGTTCTTCGCGGACGAGGCGCCGTCAGACTGGTTCGACTCCGACGACGACGTCGTCACCAACACCTCCGACGAGGACTTCTGGGCGGGCGTCGAAAGGGAGAGGGTGCGCCACGAGGCCAGGAGAAGGAACGACGCCGCCTGTAGCGTCCCCTGCCGCCCCCGCCGCAACAACCGGCGGAGAAGGCTGATGGTGATGATGACGACTTCAGCTGGCCGCCAACGCCGGAGTGGGATCCCGGCCACATGCAGCGCGCCATCGAGGCCGACATTGCCTCCGCCGCCAACACCTCCGTCGCCACCACCTACACCGGCGACTACATCTACTGCCTCTGCTCCGGTTGCCGCCGGGGTCCTGTGCTCGCCGCCGCAAGGGCCGGCGAGTGCCCCAACTGCCGGTGCCCGGCGTGCTATCCGTCGAGCTAGATTTAGGTTTAGATTTAAATTTCAATGAATTATGTATGTTTTTAATGAATTTAAATGAAATGTATCCCGAACCGCCGTTTTTGAATGAAATTTGTCTACTTTTAAATATTACAAAATTTGTTTTGGGCGGCGCGAGTGGGGAGCGTGGTGCCCAAATGCGCCAGGCCTTCCGGACATCGCCCAAAGGGCCTGTCCGGAAGGCCTTTGGGCGGCCATTTGGGCGCCCCGACTGGAGATGCTCTTAATGCATTCAAAGGCAACAGATCCAGCTAACTCGCAGCTCTAGTGACATTCAGGAGATCATCTGGTCTGATGCGCTACATAAGTACAATTGTCGTCCACATCTGACTTCATCACACCCTACGGCAAGGCTACAAAAAAACATCTTCACCAAACAACCGCGAAAATAATCAAATCAGCGATACAATATCTATACTAGTTGAATGCCCGTGCGTTGCAACGGTCATCAAGTTTTTCTCTGCATCATTATACCTGCAGCAGCATGTTCTTCAATTACTACATCTTGACCATTTTCATTAACTGCATCAACTGCATCTTGATCATTTTCATTAACTACATCTTGACCATTGATCATTTCATCTTCATGTTCTTCAGGTGGTGTTAGGTTCAGATCCAACATTCTCTGAAGTTGTTGTTCTCTGAAGCTTGGAGGAGATGAACCTGGGCGAGCTGCTGCTCGTGCTGCAGCAAATGGAGTAAATGTAAGTACTCCATTTCAGTTAAATGCAAATGGAGTATGTTACTCCAGTAATTTCAGTAAAAGTGCACGTTGCTACTGCTAGAGATACTTGCTGCTGGATCAAGTTGGTACTCCATTTCAGTTAATATGTTTTGATATGCACATTTCTGCAACTATATGCACATTTCCTATCGACACCATCAAGACCAGGCTTCAGGTGAAATCACTTCTGCACTGCAACGCAGTCACCAATTTTTTTGTCTAAAGATGTGCAGTTCGGTCTCACATGGATAGTTAGCAGTTGATTGTGGTATCTGGTTTTGCTTAATTTTAATGGTGAGAAAATTAGACCCCCGAACCTACTCCCAAACACTGCATTATCTTATGCTGAATGTGCACAAAAGATACTGTACATGATTACTTTGTTGGGGATGCCAATGTCTGCAGTGCCACGAAATCAAGAGCCCTGTAATATGCATCTGCACATGAACCTCTCTAGCTAGCTATGCATCTGCACAAATTGAGCTAGCTGCTGCATTTACCTATTAAGAGCCCTGTAATATGCATATGCACATGAACCTCTCTAGCTAGCTATGCATCTTATGCTGGATTTCTTTGTTGATCCTGTGATTATATTCCTTGCAACATACTGTGATCGTTGATCCTCCTATTTTCTGCAGGGCGGCAAGGAAGTAGGCTAGGAGATGGGTGAGCAGGACCAGCTGAGGCGGCGAGGAGATGGACCTGTACCTGGAGGTGCTCGTGCCTGGAGATGGCGACCTGGTGGTGGCGCGCCTAGAGATGGCCGCCTGGAGGTGGCCGCGCGCCTGGAGATGGCTAACTGGAGGTGGCCGCGCGCCTGGGCTGGGCTGGGCTGGGACGGCGGGCGACGGCTGGGCTGCGATTCAAATTTTGACTCGCGGTGGATGATCGGTTCGATAGGACCTTGCGATAGGGCATTCCATGTAGTTCCATCCAAAATCGAGGTTATATCTGTCTTTTAGACTTTTTCACCTGGTCGGAATGAGTTCCCAAACGCACTGTATTTAGGAACGGAGGGAGTAGTAGAGATATTATACAGTAGAGATAGAGATAAAGGAGGAAGGAGTGTTTCTTCCCCAAAATTTCCTCCGTTCGGTGTTGCTTGTCGTACGTCGCTATCTTCCAGAGTTTCTCTCGTCGCTCGTTTGCTTGGTACGTCGTATGTCTCCACGTCGGTTTAGGCTTCTCAAGGAAGAAATCTACTCGTGCTCGATGCGTATAGGCTTTTCTGCCGGACAAGTTTCCGAGCTCCCACCCTTGATCTGGTTCGCTATATATACAGACGATATCAACCTATGTGTGAGATCAAGGAGACGAGATCAACCAGGTCAAATACTAACCAATACCTCCTCGATCGATGGAACAAGCGAAAAGCTGATATCGATGGCTCCCCGGAAGGCCATGGCCTTGGTGTACGTGAAGACGTGGTTCTACATGTCCGACCTGGTGACCTGCAATATGGAGGAGTTCGTCGTTGGTGTGTCCGTGCTGCCTGCTGTGTATGTTTGTTAGGAATACCTGCCCTATTTCTTCGTTGCGGTGATGAGAATCTTCGCGAAGACTCCACACACGCAAGATGAGGTGGCCGAACACCAAGGAGTGGTTTGGCGAGACGGCCGCCAAGGATATCTGCAAGATGTCGGCCGCGCCGCGGCGTCTGGCCAAGGAGTGCTCTTGCCGGCGCACGCCAAGGAGTTTCTCAAAACCGTCAAGGACCTCGCCGTCATGCTCGGGCGGCATGGCACCAGCTGGAATGCGCGCGCTGGGCCCCTGTCGGTGCAATAGAAGCGGCAGATGATGCGCGAGGAGCGAGTAAACCTCTTGAGACTGGAGGACGTAGCCCAGTAGTGTCCAACTCACGTTTGAGTCAGGCATCAATAATCTTTGATAGCGCGATCAAATGGAACCAAGTGTCGTCGTCACATCAGGATCTAGCTAGGTTCTTACCTCTCCCTGTCAGATCATGTCTTATCTATAAGAATTTAACATAATACGCTAAGTATGTTGCTTTCATCCGATAAAATCAAGATACTCGGAAGTTGTTCATGCAGACCAATTTTGTTTTTTTAGAGACCAAGGGTGTGTTTGGTTCAGTGACTATGAAAAAGTGGTTGAGGGTAACCAGAACCACGTGGTTGGTGGTAACCATTTTTCTTGTTTGGTTATGTGGGTTGGTTAGCCAAATTTTGTGTTTGGTTGAAATGATAAAAAGTGGCTATGGGTAGCCATGATTTGAGGTGTGGGTGATATGGTAGTCTTTTTAATATGATGGCAACAATACCCTCGCAACATGAGCTTGACTACGTAATCGATTAAAGTATGATATGAATAATAAGAATTTAAAATGACATCACGTTCCACTTATACACTAAGAAACAAAACTTCACGACCACACTTCAATAACGCAGACAATTTCCAAATAAAACGTTTTGGAGGACGAGCTATATGTAACTCGGTTTCCAAAACAATTGAATTATATTTTTCTGTTTCAAAAAATTCGACAAAAAATCCTACATATAGAAAAACTCAAGTCTACCAGCACGTAAAGTTTCAAAACAAAATTGGTATTATTCTAGGCTAAATAAAAAACAAATCTGAAAAATCGAATTTTTCACGCTATGTATTATGTGTTGTTCCTGTTTCAATATCTCAAATTCTGCATAGACGTAGATATAAATATAAAGTACTAATATTGGGAGGCATAAGATGGATTATTCCAGCAGGTATTGGGCATAAAAAAACTCATTTCAACAAGTATTATACATAAAATAACTTAGTTCAGCAACATATGAGAGGGGAAAAGAAAGGAAAGAGGTGAGCAACCAAAAACTGTTTCTCGGGTGATTTAGCGAGTCTGTCGAGGGTGGTTGGCCTCAACCACCACTTTTTTTGTGGTTGGACTCAACCATATTTTGGAGGGAATATACCCAAAATGTGGTTACCCCCATACACCCAACACCACAAACCAAACGGGGGCTAACCACTTAAAAAGTGGCTATCCCAACCACTTAGTGGTTAGCCACCCAACCAAACACACCCCAAAGGTCATCGGCTCTGATTATCTAGAGAGGACATTGCGAGCTATACACAACAATGTTGTAGGTGGAGCACCCTGCCATTTTTTCAGGCAGAAGAATTTCTGTTTTGGACAAAGATAATACAGATTACAAATTAAATTAAATTTATAGTAGATAAATTAAAACATATTATAAATTGTTAAAAATTGTACTTTTAAACTGTCATATGAATTATTATGACGTGTACGGGGACAGTTGTGTTAAGGTTAACTTTTCATGGGCATGTCAAATTTGGAAACAAAATCATTTTTGAGAAGATTTTACATACAGAAGTTAAGGACATGAGCGAGATGTTTAGGGCAAAAAGAAAAATTAGGGTCAACATTTATCAACCGGAAGTTTGCTTTTTTCAACTTACGGGCGTATTTTTATCTCTACTATATAATATGCCTACAGGTGATGGTTGGTGCGTTTTTCTAAGTTCCAATTTTACCCTTGCATACCATCAAATATTACCTAGGGTGACCGTGTCTATTCTATTTCCCAGGAATCGATTCCACCGCCAAAATCAACCAACCATAGCCCCCATCTCTGTGCAGGCGCGGCCGCGGCCGCATGCCTCCGTCCTCGCGGTGGTCCGGGACCCGACCTACGCAACCTCGGCGAGCATCCCGACCACCGCCAACCCAGCTCGGCGCTCACCGCCGCCGCCCAGGGCGGGCCTCTCCAGCTCCCACGCCGGCGAGATCGAGATCTTGGGCCTCGTGGTGGTTGCCTGCGGGCGCGGTGGGAGCGGGCATGCGCCACCGTCCATCCCCCACGCCGCCACGGGGGCGGTCTTCCCGGCCGCCTTCCTGCACTTGGTCTTTCGCTTGGACTTGGTCCACTTGATCTGCCCGATGCAGGACACCTTGGGCGACGACGCCTCGGGCATCCGGTACCCGCTCCCGCCGCCCCCACCGCCCTGCTTGCTGCACCTCCTCTTCCGGGCCTCGGGCGGCACGATGGAGACCAGCGGGCCGGAGAAGGCGTTGCGGTGGTTGAAGGAGGACTTGCCTCCGCCACCAGCGCGGGCGGCGAAGTTGGTGGTCGTGGAGGACGAGAAGGATGCCGCGGTGGAGCGCAGGAACGACGCAAGGACGCCGCCGGCGCCGGTGCCGCTCCTGGTCCTCGCGTGCTTGCTCGGCTTCCTCTCCAGGCAATCGCAAAACCTGGGCTTGGCGGCCAGCCCAGTACGCGCATGCCTCGTACGCGCCGTTGATCTCTGCAGCCCTTCTCCTCCTCACATCACAGTGCTCCCACCCCGCCGCCCTCCAGCCCACGAGGAGCCATGGCTGCGGCGGAGATTAGAAGTGCGCCGGCAGTCGATGGATGCGGTCGATCTCCGCCTCTGGACGCCGTGGTCGATCTTCGCCCAATGGACACCGTGGCCGAGAGCTGCCGGCGCATGGATGGGGGAGTTGCAGCGCAAGGACGCCGCCGCATGTGACGGCAACAACAGGGAACTGGAGGTGTACAACGCGCCCATGGCCTCCGTCAGACCAGACGCTGCCCATTTTGACTACAACATACACGGTGAGCATTTCCCTTTTCCGTTCCTCACCAATTGTTGCTGCTGGTCACGTCTGCATTGCTCGTTTTGGTTCATTTGTCTTTCAATTTTGGGTATAGTTTACGGGTTTCGTCTATCATTTACCTGCATCCATGGTCCTGTATGTATTTACTGCACATTCTTCATCGCTGGTTGTTGAGCGTGCATTCACGACGGCCGGAAGAAAACTGCCCATGTGGATTGTGGGGTTAAAGTGGATTGAAAATGTAAAGTAACTATGGCATTATTTTCATGTAGGATGTGCGAAGAACACACAAACGTCGACATGGTGAATACCATGGTAGGACCATTGGTTGTTTTTATGTATCTCTGATGCCTACTATTCAATGGTTGTTTTTATTCTGGAATCATTGGTTTCCCCATTCCAAACTACATTTTTTTATAGTCAAAAAGGTAATCGTGTTACTAACTTATATAGTAAAACGTAGTAATCTTTTCCATTATAATTCATTTGATGAGGGCAAATTTAGTATAAATCATCTATATCATGGCAAATTTATGTATGTGTGATTCCTTCCTCTAAATTTCTCATCTAATGTATGAGCGTAACCTGAAATTTATCAGGGGCGTCGACGTGGTAAAATAATTGGCAGTCTGAAAAATATGATCATAACACTAGCAAGATCAACCGTAAGTTTTGGACAAGGTAAGAGCTGGAACTTAGAACGTTATGACAGCATAATAGCTGGAACATAGAATTTCAGGGCAAAGTGAGAGCTGGACCATAATTGTCTTATGTTCTGTGCTTTAGTAGTTACAATTTCAATTACTCCTAGCTATGTGTAATGTTAGTCAACACTAGGTTGCAGTAGCTTTTTGGAACTGCTAAGCAAAACTTGGTTTGTAGCTTGTGTTGTATGGCAAGTGCTTACTTGAATATGATTTAGGAGGAAAACTAGAGTCCCTCGCGCTCCATGTTTTACATCTTAGAATTGGAATAACTTTTCAAAATTCAGCTGATGCCCCATATGAAGAAAAGCTTATTCTTTGGATCATTAACAATTAAAAAGCCACCTCACATGCAAGTTAGGAGATTGGAGAAACTAATCAATAGTCCCCTGTTTGACTTCCTTTGCAGCTTAATATCGAACAATCCATGCAAATGTAATTGACGCCCCATATAAAGATTAGCTTATTCTGTGGATCAGCAACAATTTACAAACTTCCTCAAGAGGCTACTTATTTTCATTGTATATGTTGCTACTAGAGCGTAATTTGTTTTTGGTTGACAGTTCTGTAAGCTCTGAAAAAAGGTTAGCATGTTTGAACCTTTGAGCTACTTTTTTTGGTTCACAGTTCTGTACACTCTGAAAACTAGAGCAGCAACAATGAAGAGCGGATGTCAAACAAGAAGGAGCACCATTCTAGGAGCCGCATGCGCCGCCATAGGTCATTAGACGACGACTCCGAAAAGATGAGTAGGTCGAGGCGCAGGAAGCATCATAAGGCAAGAACGAGTACACACAACTTCTGATTCCGACAATCATAAGCGCCACATGACCACTCAATGGGAGAATCCTTAGATGATGGAGCAGCTGCTGGTGAACCGGACAAGATATACAATGGCAAAGGGTTATCTCACAAAAGCGGGCACCACCACTGGCACAGTCATGATGATCATCACTGTAGTAGCTCTATTGGAGGATTTGATGACATGAAGCGTCAAGAGACTTAACCCCAGCCGTGAGAGATCAAAGTGCCCCATGAATCAATTGGCTGGTGGCTTATAGACGTGCGAGATGAAAGTTATTCCAATTCCATGAAGTGACTGGCTCGGCTTAGTTGGTACTGATTCATCTGCGACATTAGATTTGCTTTGTTGGGATATATTTGCTTGTTTTGATGTTTACACATATCGGTTTGATATGATGCACCATTTCGTTTGTTGAACTAGCTTGGGCACATATTTAGCAGGATTGGTTTTACTTTTTGCTTTATTAGATTTTAGTGGCCATGTACTCATATTTGAGATATTTCTACGGATTTATGCTTAACTTACTTTTGAACAAGTACCCATATTTCTTTGCATATTATGTTTGGTGCCAGCAAGAAAAAATCTGATGGATCCAGGAAATGGTGCTAGGTAGTTGTCTAGCCCGTCCATCAGTGAGAGAAAAGGAATATGGGGCTTGCCGGTTGCAACCCAAAACAGAAAGGTTTTAGACCTAACACTGTTTTGGAATTCATAGAAGGATTAAACAAGCTTAAAAAATTCTTATAATTCTAAGTGGAGTTCTGTTTACATTCTGATGGTCAAATTGTTATGGATTACCCAAAAAAATATTCCATACGCTAAATTAAGATAATTGTTTGATCGATATGTGTATGTCCGATTTTATTTTCTTTTTAATGGCAACCCACACTAGATACTTCGCCATGATTACTATCGAATATTTTTGTTACGCCCCGTTGCAACGCACGGACATTTAGCTTATGGAATATGTTGAGGCATGTAAAGTCTATTTTTGTCACATCCCAAATTTAGAAACTAAGAAAAACTTAGTTTCACAAGACCCAAATTTCAGAACCAACAAAAACTTTTTGAAATATTTCACTGATGATTGTGTTTTACTTCCCATTGCTATGTTTGAACTTATGTGATCTTGGTTGTGTTGTTGATCTTTTATGTATATGACTTGTTTGTCTTGAATGCATCATCCTTGTGGCTGTTGATCTTGTTGTGCTGTTTGCTTGTGTGGGAAATTAATCAAATTCTGCTTGAACATTATTTAGAACACACATGACAACAAATTTGGAATGTGACTTGAATAAGAACAAACCCTCTAAAATTATTCACACCTAAGTTAAAATCCTAAATTAAGGGAAGTGATCTTATTAAGATTCCCTCTCTGTCTATTCCTCTATGTTATGAAAACAATTATATTTTCTTTATCAAAATTCTAGGAATGAGATGAAATAATAATCATCTCAACTCCATACCACTCTCTCCTCAAGTAAATATACTTTTCAATTTAAAGCAAACTCCTCAAACTATTCAATAAATGGAAATTAAGATCATGAATTAAAGAAAAGATCTTAATAAATGACTTTCCCTACTTAACTACCTATTTCCTTCAAACAAATATTTTCTCTATGAAAATAAAAACTATTTGAAGTTAATATATTTGTCAAGAAAGTTCCAAGAGTTCAAAATTAATATTTTGAACTTGCTTTAAAATTTCTAAAGGATTATAAAATTGTATTTAAAAATGCCTTATTTAAACCCTATGAACAAAAGTTGTTCAAAACATTTTATTTTAACACCCCAATTTTTGTGGAGCTTCTACATATATATGGGAGGCTACATGAATTTTCTCAGATTTTTAGAAAATGTTTAAGTGCCTCAATTAAATCACTGAAAACTCACTGGTTTTAAAATAAAACAGAAAAGGACTAAATTGTAAATGGGAAAAGAAGTCCAGGGGGTTATTTGCAAATCGATCATCCTCTTCCTGTAGCTCGACAGGAGAGCTATGGCGCTAGGCCGCCGTGTCGTCTGCTCGCCGAGCTCGCCAGGCCCCCCTCCCCCTCCTCCTGCCGCTTGAAGTGATAAGGAGGCCCCCCCACCACGACGCTCTCCTCTCACTTGCTCCACAGCTCCCTCTCCCTCTGTTTTTTCCCTCCATGGCCGAACCCTAGCTCGGGCTGCCGTCGAGCGCTGCCGTCGATGGAGATCGCCTGGAGCAGATCAAAGACCATCAGAAGAACCGCCTCGACGTCCTCTCCATCCACGTCCAAGGAATCGTCGCGGGAAGCCGCGAATCGATCGGGGCATCACCGTCTTCTTCATCTCCGGCCGCCGAACATCGAGCAAGCTCGTGAGCGATTGCGTCCACCATTTCCCGCCATTCTTGCCTCCCTGGGATCCCCTCGTCGCGAGCCATCTCTCAGGCATCTCCTTTTCTTTTTAGGATCACCGGAGCGCCGTCGCCGACCTCGCCGTGCTCCCTGCTCAACCTCGCTCTGCCGTGCGTGTTCTGGAGGAAGACGAAGAAGGCCGTACCACTTCGCGTCGCACATGGGCCGCTGGTTGGGCCGTGATCTGCGCCGCACGGCCAGATCCGGGCCAGATCTGGCCCATCCGTTTATTTTTCAGTAGATCTATTATATGCTTTTATTTCCTGTGATTTTTGCAGTGTAGCTTTAATTCAAATGTGATAGATCTGTGATAGATAATTGAGTGGTTCCAATTTTGTAGAGTTCCTATGTATTTTCTTAATCAGGTAGAACTGGTTGCTTGCTAAAATATATTTTTAGTTGCTGTCTAGATTAAATCTAGTAAAAAGTACCTTTTTCACCAAATATTAAATATCTAGAGTTTTATAACTCCAAAATTTGCAAACTAAAATTCTATGGAAAGCCTGAAGTGACACCTTTCTAGATCTGTTGGTCTCTTATGCAAATGAAGTCTAAAACAAAAGTTCTATTCTTCTTAATAAAACCACCAGTAGCTTTTTGGTGATTTTTGTAGATTTTTGAGAAATGATTTTTGGAGCCAATCCAATTGTGGTAGTTTCTAATGGTATCACAGAGTCCAAATCTAACTTGGCATAATTATTTGATTAACAGAACTCTCTAGGTGTAATATTTAGTAAAAGTGAGGTTTTCTGCCTCTAATAAAAGGAAAAAGAATTAAGTGCCTTTATTAGGAAAATGTTGTTTGTATTGTTTGTTGCATGTTTAGGTACTGTTATAGATTTGCTATTGATGTTTAGTATGTTAGTACTGTTAGTAGCTTGTGTTAAGACAGTATTGAGTAAAGTATATGTGGTTAAATGATGCTAATAAATTTCAACAATTGTTTAGTTATGCTTGTGTGCTTAATAATTCATATGAGCTAAATAACCACTTGCAACTAATAATTAGCTACTGGTTGCTCAAGTTGCTAATTGTGCTTAGCCTTGCATGATTAGTAGAAGTCCCTAAAGGATGATTAATCACTACTTCAACCCTACCTTTGTAAAAAGAGAATAGTGTGGTGATTGTCAAACTTGTTTGCTAATAGCCCTCCGTCTTGTCTGATGCTTGATAGACATTGCTTGTTAAACTTGGTTGCCCTTAAGTTGAATACTATCATAGGTGTCTGGTTAATGTCTCCACCTTAACTTGGTGAGATATTTTGAATTACCAAGATTAATTGGTAGTTTAACTTTTGTCTGAAGTATTTCCTGATTAAAGAAAAGTGGTTGTCAATTCCCTCTAATTGAGGATGTCTTGGTGCTCTATGTTTTTTTTGCATGTGTTTGGTGTTATACTCCTGTGAGTATAATGCCCTTGTAAATGTAGAACTTAGTTTGTGGCTTGAGTGATTAGTTTGATACTTGTGGTTTGTTCCTTGTTTGTATACCACTTGTGGTTTGGTTTGCTTATTGCGTGTTGTTTAATTTTCATGTTGCGACGCTAGAGATAAACGCTACCGGGGTGGTATTTGGAGAGGATTTATCGGAGAAGGATGAGAGTTATTTGTTTGATCAGTGAGAAGAAGCCTCGGGAACTTCATGCTGAAATCAGGCAAGCTATTCTCTGAGCTTGCATCTATATACATCTAATTTGGTTCACATGTTTTACTTATAAAGAGTATAAATGACTTATGTGGTGTTTTCCACTAAAGCTATGATTTTGAAAACCCTTTTTCCAAAATACAAGTATATTATTTTGACACCCTATATGGAGATATTAGATGGAAATTCTTTTTCAAACTATAGGATGGGAAAAATATTGTTTACTCAAAACTCCTTTGAAAATACTTGTGTGGATATGGAATACCGAGATGTCGGTGTTGAAGTGGAGAAATGGAGAATGGTGGTGTTTATGAAAAATGCACATTGTGTCTTTGTACTATGACGACCAGCCGATAACCTGTGCGACCACATTTACCCACATATGGGAAAGGGCGTAGTCATATAATTTGCTCGTGTTAGTATGGGATGCCTCAACAACGAGGATGACCTCATTCCATGAGGGGATGGTTTGATGACGATGGTTTGATGACGATGGTTTGGTGATAGTGGTTTGGTGACCTACCCCCTGACCTGGGTCCTAACACGTTGGTGGGAGGATTGAAGGGTTCGCTCGCCGGGCAGAACTACGAGTCCTCACACTTGGGGTTCCTGTTGGGGAATTGGCCAGAGTGTCGACGGAAGTTTTCGTAGCGGCAGGGTCCTATACTAGCATGAGTAAAGGACAGGCTATGGTCGGTGACTCAACTTCGCATACACCTTGTATGGCGGGACGTGGCTGACACGATGAGTTACCGGATGGGTGTGGGAAAAGCGTGCTACCTCTGCAGAGGGTAATAAAACTATTCGAATAGCCGAGTCCTCGGATATGGACAGTTGGGAGGCTGTCCTCTGACCATGTGCAAGTTTTGGAAAGATTTGAGGTTTGAAAGGAAAATGAAGTGGAGGATGTTTTATGCAACTATGCCAACGGGCCGGCATGAGGTTGTTGGGATTGAATGACCATGAAGGGTTATGGTCGGAAAAGGAGGAGTTTTGGAGAAATAAACCAAATGGTGATTTTCCGGGAAAATGTTTATAAAAGAGACTTCTTACCTATTTCACCAGAGATGTATTTTCGGGAAAAAGTTTTAAACGAGACTTCTTACAAAAACAGATATATGGGAAAAGTTCTAAAAGCCTTCTTTTTTTTCAATAAAGATATGGAGATTTCAAAACAAAGTTTTATTAAACAAAAGTATATCCTTCTCTTTTCTACAAGGATATAGAGTTTTCAAAGCAAACGAAGTTTTATTTAAACAATAAAAAGAGTAGTGCATGCTCATTCCGGGGGTAGTTTGCGAGTACATTCAAATGTACTCATATTGGTTTCGTCCCTGGCTATTGTCTTAGCCAGATTCTGAAGAAGAGCAGTTCAAAGAAGAAGGTTTCGATGACGTCAATGCGAACTAGGGCGCTTCCCAGTCAGCTGCCTGTAGGGTTAAGGCGAATGACTTGGGCTCCACGTTGTTTGGTGATTTCCGCTGCAAGTACCTGTTGAAGTTATGGCTTCAATCAAGTAAGTAAATTTATTCGGTAATTATGGGTGTTCTGTGATGCCAATTCGAGTTATGTGCAACAACAGACTGATCATGGGATTGTTGCAGGAAACATAACGAGTATCTCGGATAGTTAATCCGGGGTCCTCACAGACTTGGTATCAGAGCCATCCTGACTGTAACAGACCTTAGTTAGCATGGACGTTAGTTAGGAAAGAAATATTTTGTTAAAAATATATTGTTACCAAAAACATAATTTTTATCTGAGGAAGTCCAAAAATAACTTCCACTCTTCTCACCTTCTCAAATATTTCCGAGTCTCATCCCTCTATTTTAAAATTTTCTAAGGATTTCTCTATTCCCTCTTACCCGTTCAAAATACTTGACGATGAACCCAAGTGAGACCTAATTAGCTAGCACCAACAAGAAGAAGCTTCCATCTCAAATATTCAAAGTTCAACATCAAGGTGATTGATCTGCAAATACTAAGATCGTCAGTATCAACAAAGCAAGAGATCTCGAAGACATCATCTCAACATCAGCAATTCTACTCAAGTTGCAAGTTCGACAATCTCAATTTCTCCAGCTGAAGACTGAGGCGATAAAATGAAGACTTCAACAGCCCTGTTTAACCAAGGCCCATAGGAAAAATATGATAGGAACCTCGGTTATACTACCCGACTACCACGAGTATTAGACGTTCTTTGGTACAAAATGTACCTTGTGTGCTTTTTGCTTGGTGTACTCTGCTGTGTGTTGTTGTTTGTGAGTACTCTACTTGTGTGTTGTTTTTCTTGTGTGTTCACAACCACGTCTTGACGGCAACACAAAGTAATCCCAAAATTCTATTTTTTGTAAAACTCCTTTTTGCCACCCAAGAGGAACTAATTTTGACTGCTTCGCCATAGTTGCACCTTGTTGCAGATGTAAACCCGCCTAGGAAAAATCTTTCTGACAATCTTTTTCCTCTCATCTAAACCATCTCCCGACAAGAACTGACAGTTTCGCAAGATACATAAGACCCCCAATCTTCAACCAAATAGCCTGAAATTTTTGCAACCTAACCGGCAAATCAGATAATGGCCTTCAAACACCATCTGGAGCAAGTACGTCAAGATTCGAAGGAGACTGCAATTTTACACCAACCTCGTGTTGTGAAATTACAAGAATACTACACTAACTTATCGTATCTAACTTTAGATTAACATCTGACTCAAGTCCACGATGGTACCAACTAATCTTCTAGGACTGCAAGCCTTGACAAGAAACGAAGACATAAGGAGACTCATTTAGAATCGGTAACTAGGAGAACTCAAGGAGTGTATAAGAGTTTCTATGAAGATTCGAGCTCAGAGACCGCAAGAAGGAGGAACTGCGACAAGAAGACTTTGAAGAGAGATTTCTTAAGTTGGCAAGGAGTAATTAATATACCAGACTATCCTTGAGTATTTGGAAACTCATATATCAGAATCTACTATTATAAATCTCTCTAGAAATAGTGTGATATTTTAATGTTCGTGTTATATAGAAGTAGTTTGGTAACAAGCCTCATGAACTTGTTAACAAATCGCTTTTGTATGCCAAACAATTGAGTGTCATATACAAATAAACGGAACGTCAGATGATCCAGTACATCTCAGCCTCTGGAATATGAAAAGTAGTTTGATGACAAGACTAGCTACCTTGTTAACAAATTCTTCTCGTGTGACTAAGGCAATTGATGTTATAAAAGACCACCACATTTTATACAGCTAACTAATAGAAAGCTCCGCTCGGACTAGTGGATGTTCACCACAGGGGTGAAGCAAATGATGTTAGATCTCAAATAAAGGACAATAATAATTTTCTTAAACCAAGTGTATACTTAGGAAATACTCAAGTTCTAAGTAAGAAAATCACATGAAGATTTATAGTGTTTCCTCAAGGATATGATTTCCGAAAACAAGAAAAGAAAAAGGTACCCTTTTGAAAAACAACTGGTGCGAAGGTTCCTCACTAACTTTTTCTAGGGACCATTAAGAGGTGCCAGTGGACGACTCAAAACTAGTTGGTAGAAAGGAGACTTTAGGAAGATATAAGGGTGTTGGATTGTAAGTTATTAGCCAAAAGTATCTCGATGAGATCAAAATTTGGTGGATGTGTTGGTAATATCAAAAATTTGGGGTTTATGAAAGGAGTGAAAACTTGGAGTGGATCGATATTAATTGGGTTTACAGATGATATATTTGATTAATACTCTGGGGCTAACCAGTTGTGGTCCCCAACCATTGGTGGTTATCTGGAACTAGAAGACGTGACCCTTGATTTAAGGTTTAGAAATAAAGGTGAAAGTTATTGGATTTTTAGGAAGCACTTGCTGATAAAATGATGTTTGGATTGGTTAGAAGCAAGTAAATTAAGAAGAATACTCCGGAGTTGGAATGTTTAGGGTGATTCCTAGCGCAAGTGACCTTGTACTAAATTCTTATGGAATTATAGGAAGTGGTCAAAGATGATTAGCAAATGAGTAGATCGTTGTATGCAAGAAATAATTGGTGGAGGATAAGTGAATGTTTATCGGATTCTAGGAATCAATATGACTTGGTCTAGTAGCAAGACATTCTAGGTGACAGTAGTTTTCAGAGCTTGTCACGCTCTGTTTGGATTATTCTTAGAAAGATCTTTTATCTTTGATTAATAGATCAAGGCCCAAAAGTGTTGAGATAAAATCTGAATTTGGTTAGAAAGTGGGGCAATTCTTGATGGTATGATCACATGATTGTTGGATGCTTTATTTAGCTTTGATGATATGGTCGTGGGAAAATGACCACCGAAGGAGTCAGATAATATGAGATATGCCTATCTGGGAAAAAATCAATCAAGAAATAATTGGTGGACCACTATGATTTTTGTGATAGGATGTAATGGGAAGACTGAGCCTGAAAGGTTCGATGGGTATCCGGTAGATTGAACTAGGCTTTGATAAAGAGTTTATGCCCGAAGAAGATGATGGTGGATTAATAACTTTAGCTGGGCAAAAGCCATGATTCAATTAACTAGTTGATAGTAGTGGCCTTACCAGAGATGTTGGAATGGTGTTTTGAAGACTCGAGAATTAGAGGCCTATGTAAAGTTGGTTGTTTTGGATCTTAAGTATAATGAGTTTGATGTTCAGAGTATAACACCCAACTCCCTTGAAAACTAACTTAAGCCCCTCAACCAGAAAGTTTTCCCGGAAACCCTAACTATTCTGGTGCACTCTAACTTACTTGTGAAGACCCAGAACCAAAGAAGTCTTTCAGGACCAGCCTTTTTCCTGCCAAGCCGAAGGAAGAAAAGCGTGAAGGAGATCTACCGGAAGTCACTAAGAAGGATCAAACAACGGAAGCACCTGCTGTTGGCGACATCAACCACCAAGCAAGTCCAGACCCTTAGAAGTTTATGACATCCCTCTACTAACTAGAAACCGGAGAGAGTCGAGTACATAGGCTCGACGCATCCTGAAACAACGCGTCCCCATCTGCGACCCTCGTAAGGAGAAATATCAGGAAGTGATATCTGCACCGACCCAAGCACCGGGAGTGACACCCAAGACGAAGATCGTCAGCTACCTCGGAAGAACAATGCCTCCAATTCGACTCCAGTTACAACCTTCAGGATGACCTTCAAAACCCCTTTTTAAGGGGGGAAGACCTGCAATAGGTATACGAGAACTTGGTAATAATTAGATCCGTGCACTCTTAGCCTTGTAGTATCTGGAAGCAGCCAACCAAGACTATCCATCCGAATCAATCGTCAAGATAACCCCAACATCAAGGATCTGAGTTCAGCACAGAAGTCTATCGACAAAGAAAGCCTCGCATCATCAAGTAGTCAAGATCTCACATGGCAACCTCACTAAAGAAGCAACGACCTCGGAAGTATAGTCAGCCCAAAAACCCGTGCCCCGTACTCCCCTGTTACCACCGGGCAAATCTCGAGGACGAGATTTATTTTTAAGGGGGGAAGAGCTGTCACATCCCAAATTTAGAAACTAAGAAAACTTAGTTTCACAAGACCCAAATTTCAGAACCAACAAAAACTTTTTGAAATGTTTCACTGATGATTGTGTTTTACTTCCCATTGCTATGTTTGAACTTATGTGATCTTGGTTGTGTTGTTGATCTTTTGTGTATATGACTTGTTTGTCTTGAATGCATCATCCTTGTGGCTGTTGATCTTGTTGTGTTGTTTGCTTGTGTGGGAAATTAATCAAATTCTGCTTGAACATTATTTAGAACACACATGACAACAAATTTGGAATGTGACTTGAATAAGAACAAACCCTCTAAAATTATTCACACCTAAGTTAAAATCCTAAATTAAGGGAAGTGATCTTATTAAGATTCCCTCTCTGTCTATTCCTCTATGTTATGAAAACAATTATATTTTCTTTATCAAAATTCTAGGAATGAGATGAAATAATAATCATCTCAACTCCATACCACTCTCTCCTCAAGTAAATATACTTTTCAATTTAAAGCAAACTCCTCAAACTATTTAATAAATGGAAATTAAGATCATGAATTAAAGAAAAGATCTTAATAAATGACTTTCCCTACTTAACTACCTATTTCCTTCAAACAAATATTTTCTCTATGAAAATAAAAAATATTTGAAGTTAATATATTTGTCAAGAAAGTTCCAAGAGTTCAAAATTAATATTTTGAACTTGCTTTAAAATTTCTAAAGGATTATAAAATTGTATTTAAGAAAATGCCTTATTTAAACCCTATGAACAAAAGTTATTCAAAACATTTTATTTTAACACCCCAATTTTTGTGGAGCTTCTACATGTATATGGGAGGCTACATGAATTTTCTCAGATTTTTAGAAAATGTTTAAGTGCCTCAATTAAATCACTGAAAACTCGCTGGTTTTAAAATAAAACAGAAAAGGACTAAATTGTAAATGGGAAAAGAAGTCCAGGGGGTTATTTGCAAATCGATCATCCTCTTCCTGTAGCTCGACAGGAGAGCTATGGCGCTAGGCCGCCGTGTCGTCTGCTCGCCGAGCTCGCCAGGCCCCCCCTCCCGCTCCTCCTGCCGCTTGATGAGATAAGGAGCCCCCCCCCCACCACGACGCTCTGCTCTCACTCGCTCCACAACTCCCTCTCCCTCTGTTTTTCCCCTCCATGGCCGAACCCTAGCTCGGGCTGCCGTCGTGCGCCGCCGTCGATGGAGACCGCCTGGAGCAGATCGAAGACCATCAGAAGAACCGCCTCGACGTCCTCTCCATCCACGTCCAAGGAGTCGTCGCGGGAAGCCGCGAATCGATCGGGGCATCACCGTCTTCTTCATCTCCGGCCGCCGAACGTCGAGCAAGCTCGTGAGCGATTGCGTCCACCATTTGCCGCCATTCTTGCCTCCCTGGGATCCCCTCGTCGCGAGCCATCTCTCAGGCATCTCCTTTTCTTTTTAGGATCACCGGAGCGCCGTCGCCGACCTCGCCGTGCTCCCTGCTCAACCTCGCTCTGCCGTGCGTGTTCTGGAGGAAGACGAAGAAGTCCATACCGCTTCGCGTCGCACATGGGCCGCTGGTTGGGCCATGATCTGCGCCGCACGGCCAGATCCGGGCCAGATCTGGCCCATCCGTTTATTTTTCAGTAGATCTATTATATGCTTTTATTTCCTGTGATTTTTGCAGTGTAGCTTTAATTCAAATGTGATAGATCTGTGATAGATAATTGAGTGGTTCCAATTTTGTAGAGTTCCTATGTATTTTCTTAATCAGGTAGAACTGGTTGCTTGCTAAAATATATTTTTAGTTGCTGTCTAGATTAAATCTAGTAAAAAGTACCTTTTTCACCAAATATTAAATATCTAGAGTTTTATAACTCCAAAATTTGCAAACTAAAATTCTATGGAAAGCCTGAAGTGACACCTTTCTAGATCTGTTGGTCTCTTATGCAAATGAAGTCTAAAACAAAAGTTCTATTCTTTTTAATAAAACCACCAGTAGCTCTTTGGTGAGTTTTGTAGATTTTTGAGAAATAATTTTTGGAGCCAATCCAATTGTGGTAGTTTCTAATGGTATCAGAGAGTCCAAATCTAACTTGGCATAATTATTTGATTAACAGAACTCTCTAGGTGTAATATTTAGTAAAAGTGAGGTTTTCTGCCTCTAATAAAAGGAAAAAGAATTAAGTGCCTTTATTAGGAAAATGTTGTTTGTATTGTTTGTTGCATGTTTAGGTACTGTTATAGATTTGCTATTGATGTTTAGTATGTTAGTACTGTTAGTAGCTTGTGTTAAGACAGTATTGAGTAAAGTATATGTGGTTAAATTATGCTAACTAATTTCAACAATTGTTTAGTTATGCTTGTGTGCTTAATAATTCATATGAGCTAAATAACCACTTGCAACTAATAATTAGCTACTGGTTGCTCAAGTTGCTAATTGTGCTTAGCCTTGCATGATTAGTAGAAGTCCCTAAAGGATGATTAATCACTACTTCAACCCTACCTTTGTAAAAAGAGAATAGTGTGGTGATTGTCAAACTTGTTTGCTAATAGCCCTCTGTCTTGTCTGATGCTTGATAGACATTGCTTGTTAAACTTGGTTGCCCTTAAGTTGAATACTATCATAGGTGTTTGGTTAATGTCTCCACCTTAACTTGGTGAGATATTTTGAATTACCAAGATTAATTGGTAGTTTAACTTTTGTCTGAAGTATTTCCTGATTAAAGAAAAGTGGTTGTCAATTCCCTCTAATTGAGGATGTCTTGGTGCTCTATGTTTTTTTTGCATGTGTTTGGTGTTATACTCCTGTGAGTATAATGCCCTTGTAAATGTAGAACTTAGTTTGTGGCTTGAGTGATAAGTTTGATACTTGTGGTTTGTTCCTTGTTTGTATACCACTTGTGGTTTGGTTTGCTTATTGCGTGTTGTTTAATTTTCATGTTGCAACGCTAGAGATAAACGCTACCGGGGTGGTATTTGGAGAGGATTTATCGGAGAAGGATGAGAGTTATTTCTTTGATCAGTGAGAAGAAGCCCCGGGAACTTCATGCTGAAATCAGGCAAGCTATTCTCTGAGCTTGCATCTATATACATCTATTTTGGTTCACATGTTTTACTATAAAGAGTATAAATGACTTATGTGGTGTTTGCCACTAAAGCTATGATTTTGAAAACCCTTTTTCCAAAATACAAGTATATTATTTTGACACCCTATATGGAGATATTAGATGGAAATTCTTTTTCAAACTATAGGATGGGAAAAATATTGTTTACTCAAAAGTCCTTTGAAAATACTTGTGTGGATATGGAATACCGAGATGTCGGTGTTGAAGTGGAGAAATGGAGAATGGTGGTGTTTATGAAAAATGCACATTGTGTCTTTGTACTATGACGACCAGCCGATAACCTGTGCGACCACATTTACCCACATATGGGAAATGGCGTAGTCATATAATTTGCTCGTGTTAGTATGGGATGCCTCAACAACGAGGATGACCTCGTTCCATGAGGGGATGGTTTGATGAAGATGGTTTGATGACGATGGTTTGATGACAATGGTTTGGTGATAGTGGTTTGGTGACCTACCCCCTGACCTGGGTCCTAACACGTTGGTGGGAGGATTGAAGGGTTCGCTCGCCGGGCAGAACTACGAGTCCTCACACTTGGGGTTCCTGTTGGGGAATTGGCCTGAGTGTCGACGGAAGTTTTCGTAGCGGCAGGGTCCTATACTAGCATGAGCAAAGGACAGGCTATGGTCGGTGACTCAACTTCGCATACACCTTGTATGGCGGGACGTGGCTGACACGATGAGTTACCGGATGGGTGTGGGAAAAACGTGCTACCTCTGCAGAGGGTAATAAAACTATTCGAATAGCCGAGTCCTCGGATATGGACAGTTGGGAGGCTGTCCTCTGACCATGTGCAAGTTTTGGAAAGATTTGAGGTTTGAAAGGAAAATGAAGTGGAGGATGTTTTATGCAACTATGCCAACGGGCCGGCATGAGGTTGTTGGGATTGAATGACCATGAAGGGTTATGGTCGGAAAATGAGGAGTTTTGGAGAAATAAACCAAATGGTGATTTTCCGGGAAAATGTTTATAAAAGAGACTTCTTACCTATTTCACCAGAGATGTATTTTCGGAAAAAAGTTTTAAACGAGACTTCTTACAAAAACAGATATATGGGAAAAGTTCTAAAAGCCTTCTTTCTTTTTTTTCAATAAAGATATGGAGATTTCAAAACAAAGTTTTATTAAACAAAAGTATATCCTTCTCTTTTCTACAAGGATATAGAGTTTTCAAAGCAAACAAAGTTTTATTTAAACAATAAAAAGAGTAGTGCATGCTCATTCCGGGGGTAGTTTGTGAGTACATTCAAATGTATTCATATTGGTTTCGTCCCTGACTATTGTCTTAGCCAGATTTTGAAAAAGAGCAGTTCGAAGAAGAAGGTTTCGATGACGTCAATACGAACTAGGGCGCTTCCCAGTCAGCTGCCTGTAGGGTTAAGGCGAATGACTTGGGCTCCACGTTGTTTGGTGATTTCCGCTGCAAGTACCTGTTGAAGTTATGGCTTCAATCAAGTAAGTAAATTTATTCGGTAATTATGGGTGTTCTGTGATGCCAATTCGAGTTATGTGCAACAACAGACTGATCATGGGCTTGTTGCAGGAAACATAACGAGTATGTCGGATAGTTAATCCGGGGTCCTCACAATTTTGCCCTTCTACATTCTTAATAGCTAATTTCATGTTAAATTCAGATAATGCAACAGTAACACATGAAAACGTCGGGGAACGAGCGAGTGCGGGACAACCACGTCGGTCCGGAACTGTGGACGGCCGACTTCGATCCGCGCCGAGATCTGTCGGTGGCGCCGGCGGGAGATCGCCGGTGGGGATGTGGGAGCGGCGGCCGGGGCTGGGAGAGAGAGGCCGGGGCGGGAGGTCAGGGTCGGGTGAGACTCGTTTCCCTTTTTCTTTTTTTGCTTCGTACCTGTTGACTCACGAACGAGAGGAGACCGCCTTGCTTCAAAAATGATTGCAAAAATGAAG
The DNA here is from genome assembly GCA_947311845.1 of Poa pratensis. Classification (NCBI taxonomy): domain Eukaryota; kingdom Viridiplantae; phylum Streptophyta; class Magnoliopsida; order Poales; family Poaceae; genus Poa; species Poa pratensis. The sequence continues at coordinate 51,562,950 of CAMZMU010000074.1, forward strand.
GCAATTCATTGCACATTATATGTTGTACTTAATTCTGTAGAAATTTGGTAGCAACATTGCTGTAAGTTTAAACGATGTTGTTCATGAAATTTGGTACAAATACTGCTCTTGAATACACCCAAATCTGGAATAGTATATGGCGCCTGCCTTTGCTGCATTACATTGTTCATGTCTCAGCATTACGTTGTTATTTTCTCTAACTGAATCTGTTGTTGGTGTGCTGTTATAGTAACAACCCTTCCCTGATTAACTAATCTTCTATTTTGTATTAAACGATTTAGCAGCTAGTAAGTTCCACGATCCTGGATTTTGTGCTTGTAAGCTTTACGCCCAAACAGATATCAAAGCAGCAGCCCAAGCACAAACAAAAGCGGAGAGCATCGATTTATGCAGATGATGTTATGATTTTCATCAAACCAGTGCAGAATGATATAGAAGCTGTCACTCAGATCCTACATCTCTTTGGTAATGCTACTGGACTTCACACTAATATGAGCAAGAGCAAGATCTTACCAATACGCTGTGAAGGGATTGACCTTTTGCATATGCAAGTGGCTTTAGGCTGCCAACTGAGCTCCTTCCCCTGTACATACCTTGGTATGCCACTCTCTGACCGAAAACTGAGGAAAAATGACCTGCAGCCCATTATTGACAGATTGGCAAAGAAGGCGGCAGGGTGGAAGGGCAAGTGGATAAGCATCGATGGTAGATTGATACTAGTCAAATTTGTAATGGCAGCTCTGCCAATTTACCAGCTCCTGGCCGTTGACTTCCCGGCTTGGACGATGAAGCAAATTGAAAAGCTACAGCGTGCCTTCCTTTGGTCTGGATCAGATAAAGTTTGTGGTGGAAAATGCCTAGTCAAATGGTCCCAAGTTTGCACTCCCATACAGTACGGTGGTCTCGGAGTTCCTAACTTGCTCTTTCAAAGCCGAGCACTAAAACTCAGGTGGCTGTGGCAGAGTAAAGCAAATCCAGACAAACATTGGCAGGGACTGCCTGTTCAGGTCTCTCCGGACATCAGGTCGTTATTTCGAGCGGCGACAACCATCCACATTGGCAATGGGGAGGCAACTTCATTCTGGTATGATCATTGGTTAGAAGGCTTTCCTCTCTGAGAGAGGTTTCCAATTCTGTTTAAGCACAGTCACAGCCGGAAGCTCACGGTGGCCAATGCAATGGCGAACAGAAGATGGATCAGCTGTATAAAGTTAAATCCTACTCTTGAGGTGCTCTCTGAATACATTCAACTATGGCAGCTAATTCAGAATTTAACTCTCTCGGAGGCCGAGGACACTATCACTTGGAACTGGACAACTAATGGTGTTTATTCTGCTAAGTCAGCTTACAAAATGCAGCTCATGGGAAGAACTGAAGCTGTTTTCAGCGACATTATTTGGCAGGTCAAGATCCCCGGAAAAGTGAGGTTCTTTGCTTGGTTGGCGATCCAAGGCAAGTGCCTGACCGCCGACAATCTGGCAAAGCGAAACTGGCCGCATAATCCCATCTGCCCTCTTTGCAATCTGGGGGATGAATCTGCTACACACCTGCTTGCTACTTGCCCTTTTGCTGCTGGGGTGTGGGGGTACTGCCTAACGAAGTATGGTTTCTCGCTAAATCTGATGCCAAGCCAAAGTTGCTGCAGTCTTAAGAAATGGTGGTTGAACGCTAGAAATAGCCTTGAAGCAAGAAGGAGGAATCATTTCTCGTCTTTGATCATGACAGCTTGGTGGTTCTTGTGGCGAGAACGCAATGAAAGGATTTTCAATCAAAACGCAAAGACCTTCTTTGCTGTCTGTGATCTGATCACCGATGAACTCAAGAACTGGGCTAACGCTGGCCTCAAAGGAGCAGCATGGACCGGCGCGCTGTAGTTTTCTACCGGCCGCTGGCCGCTCTCTGTGTAGTTTACTAATACTTTATTTACCCTCTGTAATACCTCTGTAACAACTCTGTAACACTTTTATGTTGCTCTCTCTTAATAGAAAAGATCGCAGCGCCTGCTGCCATCGTCAAAAAAAAATATCAAAGCAGCAGCAACCTCCGTTCGAGAAAAAAAAAGCAGCAGCAACCAGCTGGCTACTGATCGATTGTACCTCTTCACGCGCGCGCGCACCAGCCAGCTACCAATCGATCGATCCTCTTCACGCGCGCGCGCACCAGCCAGATAGCTACGAGTCGATTGATCCTCTGGTGGAACTGGAACCCATGGTTCCGTATTGGGTCTAAACCCACGGTTAGTGTTGGGTTTAAATCAGTTCAAGTGGAAAAAGTAGTGGGTTCAGTTTTGGGTGGGTTGAAAATAAAGTTAAGTGGGTCCAGTTGGGTTTGGCTGACACGGAAAGGTGAACGGTTGAGATTTGGTCGAGGTATGAGACCATTCTCAGGTTTAATTGGGACGCTGGAACAAAGACGATCTTTGAGAAGGAGGCGACACGGTGAAAAGAACTAGAGCGTCGCGTAGATAGGGAGCTCGACCTAATATTTGTGTGCATTTTATTTTTTCACATGCTACATGCACGCGGATGAATTTTATCTTAAAACCCGTGGCAACCCAAGGGCATCCACATTCTTAACTTTTCTTTGATTTCACAATTTTGGGCTTACAAACTTATGTTAATCTCCTTATTATTTAATGGGATGAAAGTACATTTTCTGTATGTACTATGTTTTTCTTGTTTTGATCAATTTCATTTTGGTTTCCTGATTTCGTACGTACAAAACAACATGTCGGTTACAACTTTATATCTCGTAGCAACGAACGGTCATTTAAGATTTTTGTGGTACGTCAATTTTCTACTGCTTTTGCCCTCCACAAATCACATATTTACCGAGCTGCCACTGCCTATGTGAAATAATGGTTCATCATGTCTTTCTACACAACAGCCCGAAGGAAGGGGTGACACGGGAATCCGTCGCCCCCTCGCCTTTGCGCCGCCCGTTAGCGCCGCATAGCCACGCGGCGCCTGCGTGGTTCTGGTCGTGGGCCGGCCCATTCCTCCGCGCAAGCAAAATTTCCGATCCGTGGTCGCGCGCTAAGTAAAAACTATTTGAGTGCTGCTAGGATTCGAACCACAAACCTCGTAGAACATCAACGACTGCGCTGGCCAACTAGTACATGTGATGATTGTGTTAGCCTAATTCACTAACGTTTTACTACCATCAACTTTTTTGATAGATTTTAAATATATCTTTCCAATTATATTTTTAATAAACGAAAAATTGGGAACCATTTTAAGTTTGTATTTTTTAAATTGAACCATTGTTAAATTTTGAACCATTTAAAAAAGAAATCACTTTTAAATTTGGAACCATTGTTAAAATTTGGTACCCTTTTAAAAAATGAACAATTTTTTATTTCGGAACAATTTAAAAAATCAGAACCATTTCCAAATTTGGAACCATTTTCAAATTTTAAAACATTTTAATTCGGGAACTTTTAAAATTGGAACCAATTTAAATTCGAAACAATTTTAAATTTGGAACCATTTTCAAAAATTGAACCGTGTAAAAAATGAATCATTTTCAAAATGACAATTTTCAGATTTGGAACAATTTTCATAATTGGAATCATTTTTAAATATGGAACATATTTAAAAATGGAATACATTTTCAAATTTGGAACCATTTTTAAATTTGGAACCTTTTAAATTTGGAACCATTTTCAAAATGACCAATTTCCCAATTGGGAACCATTTTAAATTCAGAACCATTTGTAAAAATCTAATCGATTTTTAAATTTGGAATCATTTTAAATTCAGAACCATTTTCAAAATCGGAATCATCTTATCCGGTTCAAAACTATTTTCAAAAAATCAGAACAATTTTTCTCTTCGAAACCATTTTTAAAAAGAACCATTTTTTAGTTAGGAACCATTTTTCAGTTCAAAACAATTTTAAATCGGAACCATTTTTTTCATCCGGAACCATTTTCAAATATCGGAACCATTTTTTTTGGTTCGAAACCATTTTAAAAAGGAAGCATTTTTTCAATTTAGAGCCATTTTCAAAAAGGAACCATTTAAAAGTTCGGAACAATTTTTAAAAAGAAACTAGTTTTTCGGTTCAGAACCATTTTTAAAAAGAACCATTTTGAAAAACGGAACATTTTTTCGGTTCGGAACCATTTTAAAAACGGAACCATTTTCGAAAATCGGAACCATTTTTCATTCTGAACCATTTCAAAAAAATCGAAACCTTTTTTTATTAGGAACCATATTCTAAAAAAGGAAAAATAAATTCTGTTAGGAACCACTTTCAAAAAGAAACCATTTTCAAAAAACCAGAACCATTTTCTAAATAATCATTTTCCAAAAAAATAAACCATTTTAAAAAATAAGCGAAAATTAAAACATAAAAATGAAAAAGTGAAAACAGTAAAACGGTAAACAGAAAAAACCGAAAATAAAATAAAAGACATAATGGGAAAAGATTAAAAAAAGAAAAGAAAAACGAAGAATAAAAGGGAAATGGAAAAAGGAAACAGAAAGACAAAATGGAAAAAAGAAAGAAAAAACGGAAAATAGAAAAGAAACAGAAACATTTGGAAACTGGCAACATATTAAACTACGAATAATGATACATTGACGTGAGCATTAACCTAGCACGCTGGTTATGTTCACCCCGCTCCCACTCCGAGGTTCCGAGAGCGACCCTTTTTTATTTTTTATCATTTTTAGCACTTGAGAATCGTTAATGGACCGGCCCATTAACGTGTCGCGGGCAAAATCTTGTAGGCGCTCCGGAATTAGCACTGAGAATCGTTAATAGGCCGGCCCATTAACGCGTCGCGGGCGAAATCAAGGCGCCCCGGAATTCCGCGGGCGGCATACTCCTCACAGAAATTTAAAGTGTGAAATGCATCAACAGTCCCAGAAGTTGTCGGTTATGACTAAAACAGTCCTCGAACTCATGATTTGCGCCAAAACAGTCCTGCAAGTTGCTGTGAATGTCCATCTACGGTCCTAATACGAGTACCTATCGTATAGCGCTGGAATTGTTGCTCACCCGTGTCGCCAGCTCTAGCCGGTCGCTGAACGATTTGCTGCGAGAAATGAGCTAGTACGTGAAACTCTGGCATGCATATTACTCCCTCCGTTCGGATTTAATTGACACACATTTTGTTACACATGGATGTATCTAGACATCAAACAAGTATAGATACATCCATATTTAGACAAAACCAAGTCAATTAATTTGGAACGGAGGGAGTATTATTTATTCCTCAGTAACTAACATCAACGTAATGCGAATACGGCACGGCGCTCGGCTGCCAAAAGAACCCAACGCAGGCCAAGAACTCGGTCGATCGCGACCCCCTGAACAACCCAAAGAGTGGATCAAGCTTAAGCTGAACTTGTAGCTGCTGCGCTTGATCTCGATCTGGTTGTCTTACTGCTGACGTTCAGGAGGTTGCCGACGATGAGGTCACAGCGCACTGCGCACCCTGGACGTGACCTTCCACGGCTTGAGGCTGCCGAGCTCCACCCGCACAGGCACGTCGGCGCGGAACAAGAGCTGCACGCCGCTCGTCTGCGGCAAGTCCCGCAGCGCCGTCATCACCGCACTGCTCAGCTCCGCTTGCCCAGCCATGACCACGCGCTCATGCTGAGGATAGTGTCGTACCACACGCTCATGCTGAGGATGCTGATGCGGCTGCTTGGGTTTGCCTATGTCACCGTCACGGCGAACCGTGCGCTGGCCGTCAGGGTCTTTGTCCACCTGGAACTGGCACACCGAGAGCCGGACCACCGACTAGCGCGGCGGCTTGGGCTGGAACACCATGTACAGGGCGCCGAGCTTGGCCACGGTGAGGATGGCGGCAGCTTGCTGCCTGCTGGTGCTGGTGGGGCGGCGGCCTCCTGTTCGCGCCCGGGTCAGTGCCCTTGCTGGATCAGAGCGAGCTCCCGGGCAACACAAGTGGTGCTGTCGGCCTCCGCTGCCACACGTCGGTCCAAGTCCACCGGGTGGATCAGCATCAGCTTTCTCTTGTGATCCGCCATGTCCGACAGCTAACTACCGAGTCAAGAACTGCGACGTCGAGGATCGTCTGGAGCTGGCGGCGCGGGTGGGCAACAACACCCTGTTCCAGTGCATCGACTACGTCGAGGTGATCTGGCGCGCCAGCAAGGTGACATATTCACGGTTTCGGCAAAGAAGCACATCTTCACGGTGTCGCCGCCGCGGGAGCTGCCGAGACGGCCGGTGTTCTAGGGGATGGCGAGTTCATGGAGCACGGGGTCTGGGCGTGGGAGGACAACATACCGAGGATAGGACTGCCAGGATGTTCGTATTGGCGCAGCCAACACGGGGTCACGGGTCTGCGGCAGGGCGGCACCATTGTCGACAACTGGGTGCTAACAATGCCTTTGTGGGCCCGTTTCATTGCCATGCCATCACTATACAGAAGCAAATCGTATTAGGACCGTAGTTGGACATTCACAACAACTTGAGGGACTGTATCGGTGCAAATCGTGAGTTCGAGGACTGTTTTAGATGTAGCCAACAACTTGCGGGACTGTTCGTGCATTTCACTCGAAATTAAATCGGCCGTAGGCGATCACCACCCACTCACCCAGCCATGATAATCATCACTTTTTTCATTCGTTGCATTAGTTTTCCTAGCTAGGTAGTAAATCTGAAGCACTGTGTTCCCAATGAACTCTGAAGGTGATTTTCGGGTTGCTGTACCGCGGGTGTTCGCAGAATCATGGATGTCTTTTGATCTTTTCCGAATGAATTTCTTTCTCATTGTGATGGAGTACCGTGGGTGCTTGAGCCTGGGTATATGGTTATTATTCTTTACTTAGTTGGCAGTCCTTGATCGATTTGATACTGAAGAACAACCTCCTCTTTGTGAATCCAACTGGAGTTTATTGCATGGGCTGTTGCATCTGTAATCAATAATACATGTCTGAACCTGACCACTCGAACTGTTAACTTGCATGTCCATTCTTCAGGTTGGGAAACTGTTAATTTGCATGTCCAATCTTCAGGTCGGGTTTAATGGTGAGATCCAATTTTCATGCTTCTCCTCAATAATAACATATCAACCCGATCTAATTTACTCTCTGTCGATTTTGCATAAAAAATCAAACTTTGTGGATTAGAGATTTTTTTTCTGAAGAAGACATGAATGAATACACGATGAAAATGAATGCATATATTGCAGTATTTTGTTCTCTTCCAATGAGCTGAAACTAAAACGTGGAAGATGGAACTAGGTTAGAGTTGACAAAATGGTTGGCCATGTTTGTGTTACTGAGTTGTTTAAGCGAAAGGTGCTCTGTTAACTTATTTCCCCCTTATTTCAACATTTGCATCTTTTAACTTATGCACTATAGCACCAAGCGGTTGGGTTTTAATAAATGATGAACATGTTCGTTATACTTGGATTATTATCTTGTTCACGAAGTTAAAGGTGAAAAAGAACAAGAAAAGTACGGCTCTCAAACACAAAATTGTTCTCTTCCTTGCAACGCACAGGCACGTTTGCTAGTTTCAAGAAAAGAATACAGTTTGGTCAGTTTCATTGGTCCAGACCCGTCTCAACCCATCTAAAAAAAAAAGATATAACAGACTATATAAGAAAGAAACACAAGCGGAAACATATACATAAGCTCATACTTAACACATAGAGCTAGATGGTTAAGCCACAACATGACGTACTGCACCGGAACAGGAATCAAACTATTCCAAGCACCCAAACATACATGGTCGGAACCAGAAAACTCCAACCCACCTTGGAGAGCAGCGTAGTGATCATGGAAATAAACCAAAGCATGAGTATACACATCAAGTTTAACCTAGCTATTATGAATCATAAACTGAGATAACTAGTTATCATGATTGAGCTAGGTAAACCAAATGGTGGTGAAAGTTTGTGAGTGAACACCCATGGGAGCTACACCCTTCCATCAATCTACATGCAAATCATCAGAGGGAAGTACCTGAAACAAAGTCTCCAGGGGGTCATGCAAATCATCAGAGGGAAGTACCTGAAACAAAGTCTCCAGGGGGTGAGTCGACCGACCGAGCTAAACCTATGAAGTTATAGTACTGAAAATAATAGTACTACTTCTGTTGCAATCAAAAATTTCCATTGATGCTAAACCTAGTCATTTCAGTGCACAAATTGTCATTATTTACAGGATGAACGAGAAAGTCAATGCTGCTGTCATTTTAATCTTTGGTGCACAAATAAACAAATGAAGTTATTCTTTTATTATCAGTGTGCCATTATTTTGCAGCTCAACAATACATCCCGAGCAAGCAACACAATTTAATTGCAGTGTACACAAATCTGGCAAGAGGGCTCAAAAAAAGGCCTAGAATATACATTTGTTTGCCCGGTTGCCCCAGCTGCTAGTGCATCTAGCACTACTATCCCTGACAGTGACTGGTACTTCTCTTCGCGAGCTTTAATCGGGCTATTTACGATTTTCAGCAAAAGCTGGGAGAGGAAGTAAGCTTCAAATTCACTTTGATATGAACTATACAGTACAAAGTGATTAAGTTTGATGTGAATTATAGCGGTACAAACTGAGACTATATACGTATTAGTGAACAGCTACATGTGCACACTATCTAAACACGATATGACTGCCACTTCTGAAATACATAATAATGTGCCCAGCATATATTTGAAGGTGAAGAGCTTAATAATGCGAACCTTCAGTTCTTTAGACCGATAACCTCACCGAGATCCACGTCATTCGATGTCGGAATAGATGTGTGCACGTGTACTAGTTGGGCAGACACGCTTGGCACCTCAGGTGTCTTCTCAGGGGGAGGCTTATTTGTCAACTCTTGAATTATGACATCCCGAATCTTTCCCAATAAATCACCCCACTTCTTATATATAGAAGCATCCAAGACACTTACAGGAAGCTGAAAGAAAGATACATACTACCATCAACAATGAACAATCGGATTAAGAGTAGATAGATTGTAAAAAGTTTACCTTGGCGTGGCTAATTAAGCATATAGTATAGTCAGTTTTAGAGAATAAGGTATCTTTATATTTCTTTCGTTTACCATTAATCCGATAGCTATAATTAGCATCCATGGTGGCAGGGACGCGTTTATGAGCACCAATGAAATCCTTAGTCCACTTAGCTTCTCCATCATGACGCAAGGCTCTATGCAACCTTTTGTTAGCCTTGGCGTTAATGATGACCGCGGTATATACATTCAGTCTTTCAGAAGAAGTCCAGACACAGAACGGTCTACTCAATGCAGAGCGACTCAATGAATTGGAGCAGAGGATAGGCTTGTATGGTATATTTGCAATATCTGACAGAAATTCTTCAATGAACATGGGAAACTGACTGATATCTAATCGCAAATAAGTGAAATGAGCTTTGACAACATCCACAATAACTGTATAATCACTGAACAGCCCGTGGGGGTTATTGCTGACAGTTTGGCATCATTAACTATCTCCACTACCGCCAGATTGCGGTTATAATACAAATGATCGGGAGAATAGTTACCATCCAAACAATATCCAGTGGCATGCAATCTCTCCAAACAATTCAGTATCTGCGATAGTGTCAATCTAGCATCCGCGGCTAACTGGACCTCAGTGGCTAAGCCATCCCACCACAGCTCGAAGGGCACAATAATTTTTTCAAACCATAGCGGGTGATTTTTGCTCTTCAGAAGCTGAATATGCTGACTAATCCTCACACGGTCATATATTTTCAGCTTCTTGTTTTGGTTGGAGGTTTCTTCTTCTCGAGGCCTTTTTTTATCATTTGCTCCACCTAACATTCTTAAATTCACGTGTACCACTGAGCCAGCTTTTATTTCAGTGCTTTTAATGATCTCAGACCCATTGTAATAATCCAGTTGACAGGTATAATAACAATCAACTTCACAAATTCCCTTGTTACAGAGGGCAATAGAAATAGTTGAACTTAGTGTGCTGTTTATATCCACTGTAGCCTCGAAATACATATTTAAAAACTCAACCTACATTACAAAAACATAAACAACCTTAAAATGAAGCTATTGTCATTATGAAATAAACGAAGGATTCATATTTCTTAATCATTCTCAGTTTATAAACTAATACATATGCTGCATGCCTATTACTATATATCAGAAGGTTTGCTATTTTAGAAATACCTGGATAGTTAGATTTGTTTCTTCTGTGGCATGTGCTGTACTGTTTAGAGAATTCAATACAGACCGGCTGGACAAGTTCTCAGAGCTAGCACTGAAATATATGCATATATGTTTATTAGCATGGAGAAGTCTTACAACAAAGTTTGTAGAATATGTTATAAGCAATAAGAAAAAAAATCACACTTGGTTGCATTAAATATCAAAGAATTTTTCAGGCCTAATACTCACAGGTTGTCGAAGGCTAACTTCTCGCAGCTTTGCGGAACTGACTCGACATTAGCGACAACTCTGGCTTTACTTGATTTTGGCACCTTCCAGGACGAAAGAAAATCATTGCCAAAGTCTTCATCTGTCATAAATATCATGAATACACCTGGTTAAATTGGCACAATTGTAAAAGGGCATTTCAAAAAAACTGTGCAGATTTAAAAACACAGTTCACATACGTATGGATTTAATTTTTTCAGGTAAGCAGGAGGCAACTATAATGGACATGACTTATATTTATCCGAATCAAATAAGCTTGACTACAGTGCAGCATAAACAATGGAGCAAGGTTCACATATGACCTACTATCAGATCAATAATAAATACATACCAAGGGATGAACTTTTAAGTTTAGCATTTGCATTAGAGACAACTCTTTTTCGTGATTTGTCAATAGTGCCACAGCCCTGGCTCGACGACGTCTCAGACATCTCGTCAAACTTTATGAATTGTGCCACCTGAGCAGCAGCCAGATATGAATAGCAGATTGAAGAAACTGCAAGGAACCAAAGCTTAATTAGATCAGGATTTGCTTGAAAATGTCGGCTTGACAGCTGCAAGAACACAAGAAACTTACCAACTGATATGGCTGTTGTACTCATGTGTTCGACATAAGAGAACGAATTCACAAGATCTTGCACATCATCTGCAGTAATGTGTATCCCATCATGCAAGATATGGTAATCTGTTGGTCCTGAAGTATCCTGGTCCAGACAAACAGGATTAGGTCTATAAAGTACAAGATAAATGGGTCTATCTGAACAAACTAGGACGATCAGACAGGTTCGCTGTCAAAATTCAGAAAAAGAACACTACAAATAAAAGTTAACTAAAGAAAGCACAGCTTCAAGTTGAACATATATGATATGATGATTAAGAATTCCCTGCTAATGAGATGAAAGTTCATCAAGTTCAATCTCTTGGCATGCAATTTTCGGATCACATGTGTTGTCAAACTACACTTACTAGATGCCAATGGACCTATAACGGAAGATAACATCTTCTTAAAAAATGCACACTTCCATGGTTGTAGACAGACTGGTCATTATATAGGGAGTCTTTGTGTCTACTTAGTACGACATGGCACACATCACAAACAAAGGAGCTACGTGGCAAAGTAATTAGGTGAAATGAAAACCTACAATGCACTTCATGGCACCACACTTGGGGAAAGGAAAAAGGCAGCAGTGAAGATGTAACACTATGTTTCCATGACATAGTAAAGGACACATGAGCCTATTATTTTTAAGAAAAAACTATTTTAATTTTTTTTAATCCTGAGAAAATTACACATTGAAATACACCCATGTACTTGCGAAACTGTGAAAAATCCATTTGTCATCTGCAGAAAAAATAATGCAAATTGTTGCATGAAAATCTAAAAATATGCACACTATTGCCACATGCACCCTTTGAGGAATTTTTTTGCAATTCCAGCAACGTTTTTGAAGCCAAGCTCTCATGAGTGACCCTACTGCTACTTTGCACATGACAAACTGAAAGGTACCTCAAATTCTGCAGTAGGTTTCAAAACCTTGACTCCCTCATCGGACACAAGTTTTGGAGGCTCATCTGCACCATGTGCAACCCCTGAAACTTTTCCTTGGGCAGAGGAAGATGGTATTTGACTATCAGATCCATTTGCAGTCGAGGCATTCTTCTTGTGTTGAGCATCAGGCTTCATTGCATTTTCTGACCTTTCATGCCTACCCTCAGTAGATTTTGCACGAATGCTATGATCTTTTGCTGTGGCAGGGTCTGCAGACTGATTTCCTGTAGGATCAAGGAATAGTTATACTCCAGCTAATCATAGTGGGTAAACAAAAACATCTTCTGTATCTTCTATTTACCAGTAATAGTTTTTGCAGGCACTGGCTTCGGATCAAGGTGACCCATACCAAACTCTTCTTCAGATAGCCATGAGCTCTGCATAATAAGTAATAATTGGGCTTTCCACACATACATCTCGTAATCATACACAAATGGGTCTCTCCTGATAGGAAAGAAAAAGGCAGCAGTGAAGATATAACACTTACCTTGCGAGATGCCAAGGCAGCAGCTACACCAGTGGCCAGCACTTTCAGGTCTTCCCTCTCATCCCCCCTTAGCTTTGCTACCTGGTAAAAATATCTGTGAGCAATAGAACAGCAGCATATCACAAATTGTGACTAGTGATGTATTTACCCTTTTCTCGACGTTGATGCCACTTTTTCGCATCACAGGAAAAATACTAGTTATCTTTGTGAGCACAATAAGGGTGTTTCTGATTTCCATGTACTCTTTTGATTCCATACATTGATTAAGCACCTTGGTAATTCTTCCACTCCATTTCCAATGAACCTTTCAAAAGCACAGAAACAATTATGTCCACAAACATATGTACATAACATGGCAGATAAAAAGACAGCAACATTTTTTTATATTAGACATTCACATGATTTTTATTGATTCAGGTGGCATGAATAAAATATACTGCACAATGCAGCGCATGCCAATAATATAAACGAGAGTCCATGAAACCATGCTGAATACATACCAGGATTCAAGAAACAGAAGTTTCACCGAAAAATGGGCAGATGCTTATCACTAAAAAGTACATGTAGTGGATCAATTTTTATATGTAGATGTACATATTATGCAAGCCTTGCAAGTTTTAACATTTTATAAAGGAGCCACTAAACTTCTGTTACACAACTCAAACATGATCAAATGTACAGCTCAATAAAGCCAAACATGTCTAGCACATAGAGCATGAACTGACAAATCTGAAATCCTTTTTAAATAAATAAAAATCTGCATGACAGGACAGCAATACTTCATTAAACGAGATCGCACGCGTTTGGCATGACAAACAACAGACAGGGATAGCTTTACTAAGAATGAGCTATCTTGTCATATTTTGCAAATCTGACCACTGACATGCTACAAGGAGTGGAAAGATTTTATGTCATATGTCCCCTATGTGTGGAACTAAGGGGATGTAGCAAGCTAACACGAAATATGCCATTGTATGAGCATTTGACATACACGATTTAGTATGAATGAGACTGGGTTCCTCTAACATAGTTTGTGCATTGGAACAAGTTCATTTGCAAAATTGTAAATCAATAAAGCCATCAGTATCTGGCATGCTAGCAACTCACACGCAAGAGTTATAGTTGGCACCTAAACATGGTTCTGTGAATAAGCATTTGTCAAAGGATTCATTCTGAACTGAGACGAAATAGAAATTTGTTGTTTATATGCACATCTATAAAGCCTCTGCTGATCTTGGTGAGATATCTAGTGTAAAAGCTTTTGGTTTGGGTACCAAATCAATATACGATTTTCAAAAAACTGATCTCATGACTCATGGACTTGTGAAAAGTTGTAACCATCAATATTACATAGAAAATATTCATTTTTGTTTATTTTAATATACATTATATTTGCATTTATTTTAAAAGGTGACAAAATGCCACAAACTAAATGATAGATTTACTTTTACTTAACTTGTGCACCTGACAGTACTTTTACACTACAAATGACCCCTACAAGCTCTTAAGATTTGCCATATTACCGTAATAATGCTAGTTGAGTACAACTTCATCCTAAAATTTTAGAAATTGTGATCGAACCATAGAACAGGCTTTCCACGTGTCAACCATGATTTCTAAGATTTTATGACTAAGCTGTACTGAAGGATTCGACAAACATAAACTGAATTATGCGACACACATAACTTCAAGGAGTGTGCAAAGCGTACTTTGACAAACTGAGGATAAGATACACGTTGACTATATGGAAATCGGAAGTATACAGCGAATCCCGGCTTAGTTCCACATTCATGTTCATAAATTGATTCATCACTCTGCAAAAAGTTGTATAAGCAAACTCAGAAGCACCAAAACAATGTAATAAACATCATGAAAACTATGGTGAAGAAGGTCTAGCACAGCTCAATTAATAGACTTACCTTCCAATGGTAGGCCGTCTTAAGTGTCTCATGAAGAAACCTTCCAAGTCTGCTAGCCTCATATTCTGTACAACAACAGATCATTGGCTGTAGTGTCTTGCAGATGAAAACATCTGCACTGCTAGAGTTATCTGAGTTATCTTCGAGTCGTTTGAGATTTTCATGCAGCTTCTTGATTTCTGCATCATAACGATCTTTTGGAAAATGAAGATCATATAGTGTTAAACCCCAGAAAGTAGCATACAATTCAGGTGAAAGACTGTTCCAGGCTTTTGTTGGCAAAATTGTTTGCATTGTGTTAAGAAGATCTGACCACCTGCAAGAAAACAGAATACAGAGAACTGCATGAGAATTGAACCTAAAATACCATGGATATGTCAATGAATCGAAACAGAAATTTTGAACTAAAGCTGTCATCAAGGAGGTTTAAACAGTTAAACTGTAAGTTTCTGAAAGCAACCATTATTAAAGGTATAGTAGCTACTCCCTCCGATCCTAAATATGTTTTAGCTTTATCTGACCCGCACGTACCTAGACGTGTTTTAGCGCAAGATTCAAACGGATCTTCCACTAAACATGTTTAGATGTGTGTGGATCAAAAATAGCTGAAACATCTTAAAGTTGGGAACGGAGGGAGTAGTTCCCTACCAGCTTTCAAGGACCACAATATCTTCGCTGATCTATTAGTGGCAAGCAAGATTGGATCAAATTTTCATAACTGTAGTAAGATACTCCACAGGGTCAATATTTTTTCTTGGCCTAAATTGTAATATACTTTCAAGTTTATTTTAACATGAACCAAAAGGTCAAAATGGAATAACTAAGACGTGATAATCCAGATGCAGATTTAAGCTCCCAGCACACGTGTACCCTTTGTTCTGAGGAAGAAAGATCAAAACATGTTCAATTGTGGGCTGCACAGAAAGACATGGATGGGGACCAAGCTAGAAAATAACGTTCCTTCAACAAAAAATGAGTATATTTGCATCAAAATTTGCAAGTGCACAATGCTGCCATATTTTCATGTGTGTTTTTTCTGGGATTCTGCACTGTGGATTTTGTTAGACAGGTGTAGGGGTGTTGCTGGTGATGACCCATACAGTTGAATTGATGATTAAGAGACTAGTGGAAGATGATCATTACAGACTTACATGATTCTTGTAAAAAAAAAACAGACTTACATGATTAACTTCTGAGATGAATCGCCATGCAAGATCATATCATCACTTGATACAGACTCCCGTTCTTCACTGCCATCCAGAGGCCAACAGGCTTCGCCACCATTAGCGCTTTCAAAAAGCCACATTACCGGGCGGTATATAAGAAAAGCAACCTAGAACAAAGTAAAGTGCTAAGATGTTTATTCAAGTCGGGGTGTATAAAATAATGAAATCTGCTCGCAGGTTAAGAAAATATAGAGTGCACGAGATATGAGTGTATTACCTCTGGCTCAATATGATACTTATGTACCAGATCTTCTGGCGGAGGTATTAGCTGAACATAAGTTGCTGGAGTTAAAGCACTTGAAAGAAACTCGGCATACTGAAGTAGTATCCCATGGCATCTATCAAACTGCTCGCTAACCATTTTGATATATGTGGCATCTGCATTTATTATAATCCTGGGAACAATAGCAACATTATCAAGTTTAAAAGAGTAGCAGACCAAAAACAAAAAAACTGAATATGACAGGATTTTAGGATACATTTATAATGCGTTCAAAATAAAAAGGATACATTTATAATAGCTATCAGTATGTCATCTATATTACAAATATCATAGTACAGAACTGCACGAAGACTATAGTCCACTTTTTCGAGAGAGCACAGCAAAATAAAAGAGGGAGATTGCACACAGATGATTTTGCAAATTGAAACAAAACCTTACTTGGATCTGTGCTGGGCAATAAGCAGTAATAGAGGAATTGCAAGTTTAGGTTCATCCTTTGGATGCAAAGAATCCCACAACTTGTTTGTAGACTTATTCACAACCTACAAAAAAATGATTTAGTAAGCTTTACTTTTGTAATTATCATGAATAGAGAAAGCCTTGGTTCCTCGTGCAACCTTATAGTTCGGCGTTGATCCAAACAGTGAAGATTGAAGCCGTACCGTTTCACTCCCTGCCATAGCATCAACCTGTTCATCAGTCATGTTCTTGGTGTACTGTACATTTTCTATTTGCTGAATGAGTTCCTGCATGGTACACATTTTTTTAATTAAGATCGATAGAGTTCATGGAAGCAAGGTCGTTTCAACATAGTCAACAAACCTCCAGCACAACAAGCTCAGTGCCCAATCCTTTCTTCAGTTGATTAACTATGTATTGGAAAAGGCATTTTAGCTCCATTGAAAGATTCTTCTTGCAGCTGTAAAACTTTATTGGTTCAGAACAGGAGCATAAAGATTGAAGGTTATAACAATACTGAGACGGGGAACACAAGAACCACAGTCATAAGAAAGCTATATAGCACTAGTAGATATATTTTTTTGCATTTTCAATGCATAAGGATTTACGAGTCAGATGAAGTAATTATCCGCCAATCAAAGTTCAAGATCAAATGTGATTAACAAACATCAACAGGAATATGGAGTCTTGGTAAATCGGTGGTATCTTTGTTGTACAGAACTTCTATAGACACGATGTCAAATGAGCAAACATAACAGGGAATCCAAGTTTTATTACAAAAGGTAAACCTCTAAATATGTAGGTTATAAATTGCTTACCTTATGTTCCATTTCACAGGCATGCATATTCGACATAGTGTATAGTATGCTTGCTTTACAGATACATTTGGGATATTTGTTAAAAAGAAACTGCATCCTACGCAGAAATTCAGTTCACACACTTTGCTGCTAACCACTACGATATAATGTCAACAGCTGAACTCAAATTTCAAATGATAGTGTATGAGCCATATGACAAAAGCAAAGCACTGACATGTGCCCAATAAGCAAGAACGTAAATAATTAGATGTTGCTGGACCATCAGGTTTGACCAAAAACTGGTCAGTGCATCATGTCATGTGTTATGCAAATAATATAATCACAAACAAGAGTCAAAACGACATACAGGTGACACTGAAGCCAGTTTGACAGATTAAGGCACGACCACCTTGAAACCAACCGTGTTGAAGGTCTAGTAGATCTAATCGAGTATAAACTCTAACACCAATTTATAGGCCGTCCTGACAACTAAAAAAACCTAGCACATCCAACCTAGCGCTTATCTAAGCGCCCCACCTCGCGATCACAAGACGTCGAGGAGACCACCCGCAGGACTTTCAGTACATACCGTGGGTAGTAGTTTCGCAGGCGGCGGCGCGGCTCCTCGCGCGTCTGCTGGAGCAGCAGATGGTGGCGGCGCGGCTCCTCGCGCGTCTGCTTGAGCAGCAGCTGGCGGCCGGGCTGCTTATGGCTCCGCCCGCGTCCGCGGCGTCGGGTACCCGGCGAAGACATCCTGGCTGTCCCACCGCCAGCCCGCCCGCCTGCACAGCTCGACCACCCCAGAAATCGTCAGCAAAAACCAGGCAAACTAGCGGGGGGGGAGGGAGGGGAGGCCGATGTTTCCTACCGGAATGTGGATCCCCTCGATCGGGGCGTTGGGGGCGGAGGAGCTAGGGTTTCCGCGAAGAGGGGAATTCGGATGCTGCGACTGCGAGCAACTCGAGACGGGAAAAGGAGGAGGGAGTGGAGGGAGAGGGAAGAAAGAGTGCGCCGTTTTGGACTCGGGCAGTCGCTCCAACTTCTCGCAGTGCGTACGTGTCCGTGCCGTGTGCTTCGGTAGACCCGATCGGCTCATTAAATGATGTATGTACTCCACAGCCTATGCTGGGGGAGTATGTATGTATGTACAGTACAACTTGGCGACCAGCCTGTGCCCCTCAAGTTCAACCAATAGGAGTACTCCACTACTATAGTAGTTCATTCATTTCTTCCAATAGGAGTAATAATAATATGAGTACTGCCTTGGCTTCATTCTTTTCGTGCCATTTATGTCATGAATCTTGCACTAAAACATGTCTAGATACATGGTAGGTGAGTAGGTGATGCGACATATATTTTGAAACGGAGGGAGTAGTAAATTAAACCATCCTACTTTCAAACTGGATTTGCATTTATTGGCTTCATTCATTTCGTGTCATTTCTATTTCCATCAGCTCGTCGTTATCTGTGGAGTACTGCTCGAGGAGGAGTACTCCAAGGTCCACAGGACCATAGTGCCTCCTCCGCATCTGTATTGTGGATAGCCAGAGGGAGGTGCACCGTCAAGGTCATGCTCCTTTTCGTGGCAGATGGGATCGACAAATTGCTAGGCATCTATTTCGCGATTGAGAGGGCAATTTCACTGCGGAGAAGATTGAGGGTAACCATAAATCCCCCGATATCCTTGATATAGTGATGGAGGGGGGCTAAGGGCACCTCCAACGGCCTAGCGCATACGGACAGGCTTTCCGGACCGATTCAGTTCGCTTTGGGCGGACAGCGGACAGATTCTGGGCATTTGTCCGCTTTGCGGTGGAAGTGCCCCGACGGTCGGCCGCATTTCGTAAAAAAACAACCATTCCACAGAAATTTCATTCATTTCACAACAAAGTTTGGATAGAAAATAAACACACTGAAATATCGTTTATTTATTACAACAAAGTTCGATTTGAAAGAAAAATAAACAGGTAGCACTACTGGTTTCCCAGATGAGTCCACATGTGCTCTATCAGATCATTCTGTAGACGTTCATGTTGTGACTTGTCACGCATATCTGCATACACGTCTGAATATTGATCGTCTGTCGCCGGTCCAGGTGTAGGCGCAACCAACTCACCCTCAAATTCCCAGCCTTGATCAAATAGCCTTGCATCATCCCGTTCATTCTAGACAATCATGTTGTGCATGATCACGCAAGCAGTCATCACCTCCCACATGACCTCCTTGCTCCACGTTCTTGTCAGGTGTCGAACAATAGCAAACCTGGATTGGAGCACACCAAATGCTCGCTCAATATCCTTCCGGGCAAGCTTCTTGTTGCTGAGCAAACTTACGAGCTTTCTCACTTTTTGGCCTGCGAATGGTCTTCACAAAGACAGGCCATGAAGGGTATATACCGTCAGCAAGGTAGTACCCCTTGTCATATGCATTTCCATTAACCTCAAAGTTGATCAGCGGTGCATTGCCCTCGGCCAACCTATCAAACACCGGTGATCTCTGAAGCACGTTGATATCGTTGTGAGAGCCCGACATGCCAAAGAAGGAGTGCAAAATCCACAGATCTTTAGATGCAATAACCTCCAGTATGACTGTGCACTCTCCAACATGTCCCTGGTACTGTCCTTGCCAAGCAAAAGGACAGTTCTTCCACTCCCAATGCATACAATCTATGCACCCAAGCATGTCAGGAAGCCTCTGCTCGAGTTCATGTTCAGAATACGGGCAGTGTCTTCCATATTTGGCTCCCTCAAGTATTCGGACCAAACACCTGAACAACAACTTCACAGAACTTGTACATGGCCTCTAGGCAAGTTGACTCGCTCATGCGCAAATATTCATCTAGCTGATCACCGACTACTCCATATGCAGGCATGCGTATAGCTGCCGTGCACTTCTGATAAGATGAGAAACTGTACGTACCAGTAGCATTGGGTCTGGCGACGAAGTAGTCATAGTATGCCCTCACCCCTTCAAGTATACGCATGAACAGACACCGTGACATCCGAAAATGGCAACAAAACTTGTGATCCGGATATGTTGGCTTCACGGGATGGAAATAGTCATTCCAAAGTTGTTAGTGACCTTGTTCCCGGTCACGATCCAACGCCGGAGCCCTACGAATAACCGAGCCAACATGCCGAGGTCACTCCGCCTGGTTGAAGTTGTGGATGAGCGTGGTCGCGACCATCATAACTTCGGAATCATCCTCCACTGGGCCAGGCGCGGACAAGGGAGGACAAGAGGCTGCCCGTTTTCACCCCCAAACCTGAACCAAACTTGGGCCAGGTTTGGGACCGAAAAACTGTCTGCGCGGACAGTTATCCCTATGCGCCGGCGCGTTGGAGAGGGTCCTCTGTCCGAAAGGACAGATTAGGACAGGGCCTATCCGTATGCGCTGGGCCGTTGAAGGTGCCCTAATATACATAGTTGTCGGGCCAAGCTACTAGATGTCCGAGTAGTCGAGTAGTAGTGAACTAGCGATCGATGCCTTGCTTTGGCCTCTGAATTAAAATATGTGGCACCACGCACGCGGAGAGCATGGTGGTATATGTTTGGCACTTCATCGCAGTTTCAGACCCAAGAACTTACTATTGCATAGTTCCGGAAGGACGTAATGTAATGTGCTCATGTCCGTTTATACAGCTAGCCCCTTAGGCCCTTACTTTATCATAAGTTGGTCTTTTTTCGTTACAATACGAATCTGATTGTGCTACATACTCACATGCATGTACTGGCCTACGGTAAGACTTGACATGACTTTGAGGTCTGGTCAAATAATTACAAATTACTGACCTAAGTTTGCAAAGCGGCACTAAATTTTCGACGCATTCCCTCTGTTTTTTAATATAAAATGTTTTAGGTAGTTTACATGTTGTCTACATGCATATTAAAGTGAGTGAACATGCACACTAAAATGTGTCTAAATGCATTTATATGTATTATGTGGACAAATGCTAAAACATTTTCGCTGTAGTATTAAAAACGGATGAAGTAACTATTAGCGCTTCGTATTTTGCTAGCTTTTTTTTTTGTTGCAGTTTTCGTATTTTGCTAGCTAGCTGACTCATTTTCGTCAGTGGAGCTACCTGACTCATGTGCTAGCTACACGCATCACGGGAAATACTACGTGCAGCTGCATCATGAGTTTACGTGCATGCATGGTTTAGACGGCGGCGACCAATGATTAGGCCATTAAATTATAATTAGGCCTATGGCCCACATTGCTGCACTCCATGGGTTTAGTCGAGACTGAACTTAATCAGGGAGCGCCCATATCGCGCCCGCAGGCGGAGCGACTCGCGCCTCCGCCGGCTAAAGCGAGTCGCATCATGGGCCGCTAGCCCGCTACGGAGCAACCCAAGAAAAAACACAGTTTTCCTTTTTGCGTTTTAAAATATGTTTTTAGAATTTGAAATTTTAAATCTGCAAGTTTTTCAAAATCTTAACGTTTTTAAAATTTGAAAAAAATTGAATTCAGATAAAATTCCAAATTTGAACCATTTTCTAAATTTGAACAAAAGTTTTCAAAATCTGGACTTTCCAAATCTGAAATTTTAAAAATTGGAACAATATACATGTTGAACAATTCAAATTTGAACGTTTTTACAAAAGTGAATAATTCTTAAATTTATAAAATTAAATTTGAATAAAATTTTAGAATCTACAATTTTCAGATCTGAAAACAAATCTGAAAATTTTAAAATCTAAACAATTTTCAAATCTAAGAGACTAAGACCAAATGCTATATATCTTGGGCTTGGAAGGTGCAGACCTCTTAGCATGGAACCCGGAAGCAAGGTCATCTTTCTCTGTTAATTATAGGAGTGTATAGTGTGCATACAGTTTGGCACTTGAAAACAGATCCAACCCCACCGGTACTTGCTCAAGCTCTAATCCTGATGGTGTGAGGAAATCGTAGGACCAATTATGGAAGGCTAAGGGCATCTCCAGTCGTTGTGCCCCCCCCAGAGCCTAAAACGGCGCTATTTTGGGCCGCCGCGGCGCAAAACGGCGCTATTCTAGATCTTGGGGGCGCGTTTTCCAGCCGTGAACCCACCCCATGTTTTGGCCTAAAAATTCAAAAACGCCGGAACAATAGAATATTTTGCATAGAGGCGATTTTCATTCATATTTTGGCGCAAAACCGCCGTTTACATAGTAGAATTTTAGACTAAAAACTTAAAACATTTAAAACTTTTGTTCCGGCGATCTGTAGGGCTAGTTGATGCCCAGGCTGTTGTAGATCGCCTGGCTATAGTCGCCGCCGTCGCCGGGGGCCTTGCTCGGGCCTTCGCCGTCGCCGCGCTGGAACTTGCTCAGCAAGGCCTGCCTGAAGCCGTCGTCCTCCTCCTCGCTATCGCTCGGGTCGAGCACGTAGTAGGGGATCTCCGACGCCTAGGAAAGAGGCGAGATGCGGCGGCGGCCCGCATTGGCAGCGGTGGCCTTCTGGCGTTCCTGGCGCCGATCCTCGCTTGGGCTCCAGCTCGGCGAGGATCTGGCGCTGCCGCTCGAGCTCGAGGTCGGTGAAGTCCTCGAGGCACCAACCGTCGGCGAACTCGTCCGTCGCTGGCTGGACGGTGTTGAACGAGGCCTCCTCCGCGGCCCTCTGGCCGGGCCACTCCTCCTCCTCCTTCTTCTTGACCTCCTGTCTGTGGCTCCTTCTTGGGCTTGACAAGGCGCCGGAAGAGGGAGTGACGAGGGGTGTCCTCGGCAATACCCATGGTCGAGTACCTAGGTATAGGATTATGTGGTAGAGAACGCGTAGTGCTAGTAGAATCGATGGCTGACAAACGGGATTTACCAAGGTTCAGGGCCCTCGAGTGAGGTAACACCCCTACTTCCTGCCTGTATGCTGCGGCTACAAGGGTCTAGCAAGGGTTTGATCCCGCTAGGGTTTGGTGATTCTTGTATTGCGTGTCCTTGATCGGCGGCCCTCCCAACCCTTATATAGGGGGTTGGGTCTCGGGAAATCATAACTGACTAGGATTACACACAAGGAAAGTCCTAACCGACTATGACTTCGCCTGCCTTGGAAGGTACTCCATCATCTTGGGCCTCCCTTCGTGGGCTTCTTGGGCTTATGTAACTTCAATCTTTAGTTGTCACGTGCACCAGGTACCCTCATGGTAGGGTACCCATTTGGTATAACCTCGTCAGGGAGCGAGAAGGAGATGCGGCGCGGCGTTGGGAAGAGCACGTCTCGTTGATGCGTAGGGCGCCGCTGCGCATGGGCACGGTGCCCGGAGTTGAGGGTGGGAGGAGTCACTGTAACAGCCCAAAGTTGAGAACCTAAAAACCTGAATAAAATTTTCGCTTTTGTGTTGCATTGCATCATGGCATCCAATTTAAACTTGCTAAACAACACACAATTGGTTTGGCACCATTTAAAAACCATTGTCAAACTGTTTCAATTACAAATCCAAATGGATGGAAGTGTTCAAACTTGCAAAACAAAGTTATCTTGGCATCTTATATTTGTCAAGGAAGTTCCAAGAGTTCAAAACAATATTTTGCACTTGCTTTTAATTTTCCAAAAGAGCAACCTTTTTGAATTTAGCAAAATGCCTTATTTTGAACCTATGAACAAATGTCGTCCAAAACTTTTTATTTTGAATTGCCAATTTTTGTGGAGCTTCTCCACAATGTGGGGTGGCAACACAAATTTTCCCAGATTTTAATAAGATGGGTTAGTGCCCTAATAAAATCCCTAAGCTACTGGTTTTATTAAAAAGAAAAGGGGCAAGGACCAATCTGTGTTGAACTAAATTCTACCAGGGGCCTTTTCGTAAAATTGTCGTCTTCTTCCCTGTAGCGATAGAGCGAGCTGCTCGAGCTCGGCCGCACCAGCGCGTCGCCAGCCCTCCTCGCTCGCTGTGGACCGCGTGAGGAGCAGAAGAGGAGCACCCGACCCCGAGCCTCACCCGCTCCCCACTGCTTCCCCGATTTTCCTCTCTCCCTCTTTTCCCCACCATGGCCGCAACACAGTGTGAGCTCCGCCGCCACGCCGCCGATGATTGAGGAGCTCCCATGCGAATCCAGCAGCACCAGCAGGTCCGCCGTGCCATGCTACCCCTCCACGCCCGAGGAATCGAGGCGGGAGGCCCTGTATCGCCGCCGCCGTGCCACTCCGTCTCCGCTCCCGACGCGTCTCCACCGCGCACGTTTCCGCCGCCGTCGTTGCTCCTCCGCCGTCCGCGATCTCCCCAGCGTGCCGTGGTGAGCACCCCGTGCCGTGCGCACCTTCCCCTCTCCCCCTCGCTTCCACCTCGCCTTGGCCGCACGCCATCGTCGCCGGCGTCCGTCGCCGTTATTCTTTTTCCATCGCGCGCCGGTCGCAGAGCCGGCCTAGCCGGGCTGTGGGCCGTCCCTCACGGTCGCATGGCCGGTACGGGGCCCGGCCTCAACCGGGCCACGGTCCGGTCCTCTCTGCCGCCTGCCCGGCCTGCTAGCCGGCCCAGCCGGGCTGGAAGCCGGCAGGACAGTTTTTTGTTGTTGTTGTTGTTGTGCTGCTTTGTTTTTCCTTTTCCTCCCTTCTAGCACATGATCCCCGCTACCCCCTCCCGCCTCTAGGAACCTCGACACCGATGATTCAACTACTTCCTCCCTCTCTCTCGAATCCGAGGAAGTAACTTTAATAGTTGTTGAAAATAACTTAATGAAAAGCATATTTAAAAGAGGGAAATTATAAATATAATAACTTTTTATCGGGATATCAGAAAATTGTGTTTCTTATACCAAAATGTTCAGAAAAACATGAGTGATCCAGAATCATCATCATTCATGCATAATTGATCACAATTACAATCATGTGCTCTAGTAGTAATTAAAATCATTAAGTTTAAATATGGGGTTTATTCCAAATAATACAATAAATATAACGGGGACCTCATTTAACTTGTTGCTCCTGTTCAATGCTTCTAGGGTGCATTTAAAATGTCATATCATCATCTTTGTATGCATTGCACAATTGCCATGTGTTGATTGTTGTTTTTGCTTTCCGGTGTTGTTGCTCTCCGGTAGATCACGAGTTCGGAGTTGAGCCCCATTACTCCGACGAGCAGTTTGACTACTCCGCTGAACAAGGCAAGCGTAATCCCCCTCTGAGCATGCCTCCTCCTATATTTCTGCAATTATTTTCCCCACCATAATATTGCATTCGGTTCCAAATGTCTTTTGCCTGGATTAGAGTATCCTATTAGTTGCATTAGAAATCTGTTGCCATTACCTGTATCCTTCCTACTATCCATAGGATTGAAGTGTTGGCCCGAGATAATTATACTTGCTATGTATATTGCTTAGCCATGCTTAGTTAAAATGCATAGATATCCGGTGGATGTTTCAATGTTGGAACAGTTGATGGAATGGCCGGATGTGATGGAGATTGTGGTGATGGTTAATAAATTGCTAAAGGTGGGGATGAGAGGCCACATGGGATGTGGTGGGTTGTCTCGTTCTCGCCGCCTAAGTGCGAGTTCTCGCCTACGAGCCAAGTTAAGCGTGCTACCAGGCGTGGGCTATATGGAACCCCTATCGACCAACTAACTTGTGGCGGACTACCCGAGGGTCCTCTAGTTTGGCTTTCCATTTGCGCGTGCGTTGAAGATGGTGGCCAAGACTGAGATGAGGATGGTTGTGTTAGGAAAATAAGTGGCCGCGGGACAGGGTGCGAGAAGGTACCTCTTGTCCTACCGCCACTGATGATCCTGGGTTAGTCTTAAGCGAGGTAAAGGTTGTAGCCGCTCCCACTCAGCCGGCTTTCCCCGGAAGAGAGCAAATGTACAGGCATGTACGGGCAATGAGCCGGACGGTACGCATGGATAAGAAGCTAGGAGGTCCCTCGGGAACCTGGCGTCTTTCACTTTGTACACCCCTGCAGGGATAAATCTTTTCGAAAAGCCGTGTCCGCGGTTATGGACGACTTGGTGACGGATTCAGAGATCATAGAATAACTTTAACGGAATGATTAAAAACTGGGTACTAGAGGTACCATTCAAGATTGCAAGGTGAGCTTCCTCGAGGGTGATTCGGGGAGGTGCCTTTGATGCACAGGTACAGTGGTTGATGATGTTGGTGTTGTTGAGAAAAGTGATCAAAGAAAAGAGTTACTTCTTACCCCTCTTTTAAAATATTCTGATTAGTCGATGCCATTGAGTTATGTCTTTTAAAATAAAATCAGCTTTATGCAAAACAGCCATAAAACCTTGAAAGCCAATCATCGAGCATATAATAGCTCTTAATCTTGCGAGTTCGTCGAACTCAACGTCGTTTGCTTATTTTCAGGAGAGGACTTCACCGACCTCGAAGGTGGGTTCTTTGTGGACGTCGACGAGTAGTCTGGGGTTCCCAGGTGGCAGCTTGGGACATCCCGGAACAGCTGGCGCTGGTTGTTTATTTGCAGGCCTCTTAGGCCATAATTTGGTTCTTGTTGTTTAGAACAACACACTTCGCTTCCGCATGTTGTAATGTTGGGTCTGTGACCTCTGGTTGTCATTTGCTATCTTTCTCTATTATAAGAGTTGAACTATATGATTTGTGTCGTAGAGTCTGTGATGTGCCAGTTGTTCCACAAGTCTTGATCTCTCTATTATGCTTTGATAGTGTGCCTGCTGGTATCGGATAACCGGAGACACAGTATCACTGTATAGCAGTCGGGTCAGGGCGCCACAGTCACAGAGGGGGGGACCGCCGTGGAATCCACGACGAGATCCGCGGCGGCATGGTGAGCCGGGGCTTGTTGCCGGCGGCGATGTAGTCCAGGACCCACTGGAGGTTGCAGTGTGGGCCGCCCCACCACCGCTTGCGTCCCTTGGAGTTGTGGCGGCCCTCCGGCTGGCCGTTGTTGCCGCGGTCGAGGATGTCGAGGTCTTGCGGCGCTGGAAGTAGGTCGTCCAGAACACCTCGTTGCCCTCCGCCCTCCAGCGCGGGTCTGCGGCCTGCTCCGACGTCAGGCCTTCGCGGACCTCGGCGATGGCGTACTCGCGCTCGGCGCCAGAGGGGACGGGGGCACGGGGATGCCACCCGCACTGAGATGCCACGATCCCTGGCCGCCGGAGGGGCCAGGGATGCGCATGTCCGGTGGGCACGGATAGCCGGCCTGAGACAGCGCCCAGGCCTCGTGCTTGTGGAGGTGGCGGCGGCGTCTGCCATTGCTGGTGTGGAGGGACAGTGAGAGAGGAAGCAAAAGGAGGCAGAGGCGACGAGAGAGAGGCGAGTGTGCGGAGGGACGGCGAGGGGCGGGGGATTTTATAGCGCGGTGGCCAGGCGAAGGGGCGGTGGTGGCGCGCCATTACTGCGCCGCGTGACCTTCGATTGGACGTCCAAACGACGCGCGCCGGCCACGTCATTACTCCGGCAGCCTTTGACTGGCGCTCACTGGCCGCTGGCCACGCCATTAACTCTGGCAGCCTTTGACCGGCACAGGAGCCGAGAGAATGAGGACGCGGACGCTCACGGGCGGTTCTGTTCCGCGCCATTTTCTCCCGCGTCGGTGACAGCGCTGGCCCGCGTCGCCTTTCCCGCCATTTCGCCCCCCAATCCGAACCCAGTGGGCTGGGTTTCGCCGGGGTGCGCCGGCACAAAATAATGCCGAAACGGCGCTATTTGGACTTCTGGGGAGCCGAGTGGTAAAAAAACGGCGCTATTTGGCCGCGCCGGCGCTAAAAAGGCCTCTTGAGGGCTCTGGGGGAGGGCGGCTGGAGATGCCCTAACGTACCTCCAAAAATCTCTACTGTTGGTGGTGATTGTCGTACGTCGTCCAGCCCTCCCGCACGACAAAACAGAGGTGCGGAGGAAAAAAACAGGGGGCAGTTGCAGTTTTTTTTTTGCGAAACACAGTAAAATACAGACGCTCACATACACGTGCACACACTCACCCCTATGAACGCACACACGCACACCCTACCCCTATGAGCACCTCCGTAATACCGAGCCGGCGGGTCGAGTCTTGAGATTGACGAAGTCACCGTGGGCGCCTCGCTGTCGACGGGAACGTCGACTTCCACCGAAGAATATTCCGCCTAAATGAGAAACACCAACATCAAACCTGGGGTTTGAACTCTGGTGGGCTGGGGGTACAACCACCCTCCTAACCATCTTGCCACAGGCAAGTTCTCCGGGGGCAGTTGCAGTTAAACCTCGCACGCACGACTCCTTAGCGATCAAATCATGCTGCCAACAAAATCGGGCAGTTCCTCCGCGGCTCCGCCTCATCATCCACTTCCTCCCTCCGCGTACTCCGTCGTTCTTCCGCCGCCATTCCGTCCCACCACGTCTCCACCAGGAGATTGCAGTCGCACGGGTGGGCTTCCTGCCGCTGCGTGCTGGCCGTCGGGTGGTGCCGCCGGCCGCCGGGGCTCGACAAGCAGCAGCGAGGAAGGCCGACGTGACTCTCCTGCCGCGCATCGATGCTTTCTTCCGGTTTGCCCAACGCATCTGGCAACCGTCAGGGGCGCCGTCTGACCTCTCTCTTCTCCCTGTCTTCGCGTGCAGTGCAGGGCTTATCCCTCCTCTTTTTGTTTCGCTCGGTTGAGAATGGCTACAGCGAACTGCGTCGGCGGCTGGGCGCCAGATGTGCAGCGCAAGCCGGAGTTGCTGGTAGTCGACGTGCTACAGAGGCCAGGTCCGTCAGTGAATCCACCATGCTAACAGTTCGTTACTACTTGACAGCCACAGTCATGGTCTCCTGATCCCAGGCTAGATCATTGCAATTGGATTCATTCATTTTGGTCGTGTGCATCTCTTAATTCATTTTGGTCGTCATGGTCTCTTGAGTGCTAATTGATTTTTGTAGTCCATCTCCGTGTCTTCCTTCTTGAAATCCTCGTCATGCTGAAGAGGCTTTATTTTCCTCCCTTATTTTTGATAACAGTGCACCGCCAAAGTGCAAATTAAGTACAGTACTTCGTACCTTGTTCGATGTTGAGCATAAGTTTGATAGAAGCTAGCTAGCCATCCAACTGCAGTTCAGATTAGTTTTCTTAAACTATATTCATTCTTTAGCAGATTGATTTGCCTCTTCAAACAGGCAGTAAGGTGGAAATATTACAGTATACAGATGCTGCTGAATTGCTGATAGGGACAACGATTTGGAAGTGGTTGCTAATTTCTTTTCAGTCAGCCTGCATTGTCTTGTGAGCCTTCGTATACATATTTCCATTTCCTTTGTTAGGTGCCTTGTTTGATTTTACATTGTAAGGAAGTCCAAATCCGAACAGTAGCTATGATGTGGAGCAATGAGCTTGATCCATTTAGTGTCTCTGCACTCTGCTATTTATTGCTACACTTCCATGTAGTAAACAATTACAGAATTGATCCGAACTGAGTTGTTATGTATCTGTATTTGGCTGCCATATATATTAGAGATGTATAAACTAAGCTTTTCCACGGTGCTTCACAAAATTCTGAAATGCAAGCTTCCAAACTTGAAGGTTTTGTATCTAATGTGGTTTTGTAGAATATTGATTAGCGTATATGGATTGCAGGAAGGTTCAAGCCTTGTTGAACTAAGCCAAGGTCACGAACGGTGAGATTTTATTCCTCCATATGTCCAAAAAATTGGGATCTCTAATTAACAATGGACTGTACACCTGCCAACTTATGGTGCATCTACAAAATTTGTTGAATTTGTTTCTGGCATGGAAGAGTAATCAAGGTTTTGGGTAAATTGTGAGAGCATTAATTAAATAGGGTTGCTGCAGCCATTTAGGTTCATGCCTATTCATGTGCTAGAGGCTAGACTGTCATGCATTTTGCAATGGACAGAGTAATTATAAATGGTTTGTGGGTTCAAATATGTATCATATTCACAAGCTCCCTATAATGTAGCCTATTTTGATGGACTTAATTGGTTTTATGAGTGGCATTGTCCAACATATCTAAAAATTAGTCTATTGGGAGCATGACCATTGATCGGTATTTCAATCGGATAACTTCTCCGGTTGGTTTAAATAGTTCTTTTCATTTATGTGTATTGTCAGGCGTTTTCTGTTTTTCTTAAACTCTTCTTGTGATGCAGGTTCAGGTTGCAGTCAAGATGTTACCAAAGATAGATTTGAAGCCTGATGGCTCTTGGCGTGTAAAGGGTGACGTTGAAGATGTAAAACAACCCCAGTGCACCTGCCTGGTGGTTCCCTTTCCACCATAAAACAAGACACTGAAAGTTCAAAAAAATGGCAGCAAGGGATATTACTGCTAATCGTGTACCTGTGCTGTATTTTCTTTAGCGTCTCAAAATTCTTACTCACATAGCTTCCATTGTTACTCTTGCACCATTTTAGTCTAGATTATCCTAAATTTGGTAAAGAGTGCTTTTCAAGATTGTATTTCCAAAGCATGTAGAATAGAAACTACAATGTCAATTGTGATCATTTATTTTTATGGCTTCCAAAACTAAGTGTCAATTGTGGATAATTGTGTATGCCCTAAAGTGTAAGGTCCTTGCATTTGATCCACCAAATGACTACTGAGTTCTAAACTATAGATGGTTATAAGACCCGAAACAAGCTGCGTGAGACCCAGATGATTTTAGCAATTAGGAAGATGCATCTTGTTCACCTTTGAATGTATCAATGTACATATCATCAAAAGGACGCTCGATAATTCTGTTGGTATGTATGAATGTGTTATTTTAGTTCCCACATGTGTTGGCATTGGCAGAACCAATTTAGAGATGTCATTTTATGCTTTGCTCCATTTGTCTCGGTGCTTGGAATTTTAATAGTGTTTAAGAATGAAAAGTACAGTAATGTGGTCTACATGGTCATTGTTTTGTGGCACAAACAGGATTTGAGAGCACACTTTGGTTCAGATGACCAAAATATTTCTCTAAGATGACAGGAGTTGAACAATGAAGGTTAACAGAGTGACATCATAATATAGTAGAGCGATTAGACAGGAAGAAGGAAGGCAGAGAGAAATGGAAGATACAAACGTAGCGTTTTAACATGGTCTGGACAAATTATCTATATTTTATATTTTATTTTTGATCTGTAGCAACGCACAGACACTCAACTAGTGAGTATAATGCACATGCAGTTCCTGAACTTGTTGGCTATGTCTAAAACCGTCTCCAAACTCAAGAAATGCAGCAATACAGTCCTCAGTCCTGCTCTATGCGTCCACCTACGCAGCTTGCTACAGTTGACCACCGTATTTTGCTGATCTGGTACAGGATCTAAATCGAGACTTGGATGCGACTGGTTTTCCTCAGCACGAGCGCCGGTCGGGGCTCCATCCAACTATCCAAGGCGCATTGCTCTGCTTCTCCTGGATGACCTTATCGACCACGTCCGCCTCGTGGGACGCCTTCGACGGCGACGGCGACCGGCGAGGGTATGCACGGCCCTCCGCGCCACGGCGGACGGCGGCTGCTAAGTCGCGCACGAGATCTAGATGCTCCGTTCGGTGGAGGCGAGCTCCACTCCATGGACCTGTCTGCCATGGCCGACACGAACGCCGCCTTGCCGGTCAAGAGAAAGTGCGTGGACGTCGACTAATCAGCTTTCAACATCACCGCCAAGTGCACGAAGGCCAACGTCGTGAGGCGACCGTGTCGTGCTCTCGCGACGAGCGGGCATGCATGGGGGTGTGTACAGGAAGGTGCGGGAGCACGACATGGAGTGGAGCATGGGTTCGCGAGGACCTGGTGCTTTGACGGCGGCGGCGAGAAGAGCCTCGTGCCGGCCAAAGGTGGTGATCCTAGCTACTGGCTTCCACGACGACCAGAAGCGCGTAGCATTCATTGGACGGGGCTTGCCTGTGCCGCACTCATGCGACCATCGGTGCGACCTGTACGCGTGGAGCCCATCGAGCCGCTCGCCTCCCACAGCCAGTCAGCCACGCAGCTCCCGCTTTTACTCGAAAAAAAAGCAGAAATACAACCCGTCTGCATCCCTCACCCTGTGTAGGCTATACCTATCCGCCGGCGAGACCTCACGCCGCCGTGCTCGCGGACATCAACGACGGGCTGAAGACCTGCTCACCAGCGGCCCGGAGGCGCACGGCCTAGACGAGCTCCACGTCCACGTCCACGTCCACGTCCACGTCTCCCCGTTAGTCTGGTACAGCCTGTGCGCGGTAGCCCTGCCGTCCGTCGCCCGTTGCGCCTCGACGGGCTGGAGATGACGCCGCGTCGCCGCCGCAGCCATGGCTGCCCCGCTCACTGCCGGCACCCGCCTTGTCCTTCCTGTTTCTGTTCCCCGCGTTCTCGTTCCCACGGCTGGAGAGGCTACGCCTGCGCCATGGCGTTGTTCGGCGGAGGACGGATATAGGCCATCGTGGGGCATTACGGAACGGAAGTTGCTACATTCAGCGTTTTTTGTTGGGCCGGTCAAGCGGGCGCCCGGGCGCCCGTAGGTTGTTTGGAGCGCCCACAATTAATGCGACGCCACGTAGGATGGACAATTAATGCGAGCGCCCACCTATACCTGCGCGTGAGCGCTCCAATCATCGAACCAACGCTCAGCTGGGTCGGGACAGCGACCTCTCCGTGCGCGTCACGGGATGGATCGACGCCCCGCACCGATCCCGCGGGCCTAGGTGCCTTTTTGCTGGTTGCTCCTATAAACACGGGATTCTGTCCCTGGAAACCTAGCTGATCCATCCTTCCCCAGACGCCACCCCCCGTCGCCTCCTGCCTCCTGCAGGCATCTTCTTCGTCGTCCCAGCCGCCTCCCTCCTCCAGCAATGGATGCCTCTCCCAGATCTGCTGCTCAACTGCTCTCAACCTATGGAAACTACACAGGCGCATCCACCTCCAGGAACGGGACAACGTTAGCAGCACAGGGGACTCACCTGTATCAGGTTTGCCCCATGCCAAAAAACCCTACTGTTTTTCTTCATCTCGAAGCAATTGGGAGCAGCACATGTGGTTCTCTGCAACTAGTTCCCTTGTAGGACACATGGATAAAGAAGGTGGGACATGCAACTATGTACTCTAGGATGCAACAACTTGTATGTGTTAGGATTGCAGGTGTCAGATATAGGAAAAGAAGCAGAAAAGTTGCCTCTGATGAGCAGCAACTGTGTATGGGATAAACAGCACCTATGTAGTCTAGGTGGTACAACTTGCAGTGCCAGAACTGTAGTTGCTAGGTATAAGAACAGCAATTACAGTTGTCATAGATGAGCAGCAACTGGACATGCAATGAGCAGCAACTGAGTATGGAATAAGCAGCAACTATGTAGTCTAGTTGGTACAACTTGCAGTGTCAGAATTGCAGCTACTAGGTGTAAGAACAACAATTACAGTTGTTATAGATGAACAGCAACTGGACATGTAATGAGCAGCATCTGAACTTATGTTTTGTGGCAACTGTGTATGGAAAAAAGTTAGGAAGCAGTTGCTTGCTAGGGAGATCATATGATTCATGTTGCTCATAAAAAATGACCCTGAATGAGTTCCATTACTTGTGAGAGCACCTATGCATGATAAGTAGCAACATGTGTTGTACCATGAAAACATGGAAGAAAAAACATAACAACAAGATTCATAGCAAGCACATAGCACTTGCAGTTTGATGCTGCTGTACACAAAAGTAGTTGGTTGCAGATTCATACGGAAGCAACACAACAAGTAGGCCACATGTAGTAACAGTAGTTGCATGTGTTCATACCGAAAAAGAAGAGTGCAGTAGACTAAAAAAGTATACACAAAGAGTAGTAATAATAGTTGCTGCATATCTGTTCGCTGAATGTTAATCATGGTCAAATGTAGCACTGCAGGTTTTTGCGGCTCTCTTCCTCTTAGCTTTTGTAGAAGTGATCCGGGAAAAACATGCGGCTCCTGTCACTCATACTTTTGCTGCTGATTGTTGCTTTTTCATTTCGATGTGCCTGCAAAAATGTGAGATAAAAATGTTAGTTAGTTGCTGGCAGCAAAAATAATGGATGTAGTAGTTGCTTGTATGTTCTCAGTTAATATTGTTCATTGTGATGTTGTTGCGGGTTCTACCCATCCATTTGCTTGCTTATTCAAATGTATTTGCATTTTTGAGTGTGATGTAATTGTTGGTTTTAAATTGCAATTTTCATACAAACTTGTTTGCAGGTGACTAATGGAAACACTGGTCAATATGATGATGCATTTGATATGGACTTTGGCTTTGGTGGCATCCCACCGAATTACTTTTCGAACCTGCTTGATGAGGCTGTTGGAGATTCACCACATCCCGTTTTCACCACTCCTATGCATGATGCTGGTGAGGGTGCAGCAACAACAACGACGGGTCCCGGAACTAGCTATGGTGTGACAGACACGGTTTCAGGTGCAGATGGATTGGGTGATGATGAGGTTTCTTCACAGCCTATCGCTCCCCATGTTGGCATGCGCTTTGACACGTTGACGGAGGCAAAGGAACACTACAATGCCTATGCTGCCATCAAGGGGTTTTCTATCTAACAGAATACGTCGAGGAGGTCTGCCTACACTGGGGAGGTTGAAAAGCAGCAGTTTGCGTGCAACAAATTCAGGAAGCCCGAGGATGACACCGGTGGAACTGAAATACATGTTGATGTTGGTCCTATACCAGATGCACCCACTCCAGATGAAATAGACATTGAAGCTGCGGAGATTGCTTCTGTAGTTGCAGACATCACTGCCCAGGGTGTCAAAAAGAAACAACCAAAGAAGAGGATGAGGCTATCAATTAAAAAGACACATTGCAAGGCAAAGATGGTTGTCAAGTTGAAGGACGGCAGATGGGAGGTGATTAGATTCATAGAAGAACACAACCATCCCCTTGTATTGAAACCCTCACTAACTAAATAGTTGAGGTCTCATCATGGCATACCACCGGATGAGAAAGAATTCGTGAAGAATCTGCATCACGCAAGTTTGTGTGTAGGTGTGTTTTTTAGGCGGAACCTACTTTAGTTGGCAGTGTCATTTATTGATGTATGTTGAATAACAAGTTGCTGTTGAACACATGGTTTGTTGCATTTGTGCAATGTCCTAGTTCCATCTGTAGTAGTGTGGAAGTTGTTGGGTGGGGTCAGTGCTATTTTTGTGACAAAGTAAATGCAATTAGTTGGTTACAGGGAAAAGCCCAGTAACCAGGCAGATGCAGTTAGCTGCTTAGTAAAAAAATGCAGTACAATGAAGTAGTGAAGCGTACCTGCACTTAGAAATTGGCAAGGTACCTGTGTATAGTGCAAACCCCTGGATCGTTTCATTTGCACACACAGTTTAAGATGAAATATCACAACATTGTATCATTATTACACGAATGATCCAGTACTTGGTAAAATATTCATTACAACTTGCATAGCATATAGCTAGGTTGAAAGAGTAAAGCAGCGGAAATAACAGTCTTCATGGAGTCCTCATCCTTATCATGTGCCATAGGCGAAAACATGTTGGTTGCAGACTCGAAACCCTTAACGTAAACTCACTCGTCATCAGAACAATCTGCAACAAATAAAATTTTGCAACAGAGTGTGTCAGATACCATTAAAATTGGATTTGGCAAGTGACACTATGTGGACACTTAATGGAATAACTCTAATAACCTATATGCATATTTGGCTGGTGGAGCTCAAGGCTATTTTGCATAAAGCCAATTTTTGCCTAACACTTTGTAAAACTTTTCTTCCAATTTGAGACAAGTATGGCTTGAAAACCATAGTCTCATCTACCCTTGTTCACCCATCAAAATTTTACTTAGAGAAATAAGATGTTGGGAGCCTCCGTTGCCATCCTTGATCAGCTGCTTGAATTGTCCGTAACCGGGGACACGGCTAAGTACTTAGTTTTTAACTCTGCAGAGGTTGTGCACTTTCACCATTAGACCCAACAAACCCAAACTATCCTCAAGCACATAATTTGTGCTAAGGAAAAGGAGAGAGTTGAGACGAGACTTTTCAGAAGCATTTTCCCATCCCATACCAACTTGACGCGCTCCCATTCTAACCATTCTACCACCACCTGTCAAGTCGGGACGAGTCCACGCAACTTAATCCATCTAGCCAGAGCCCATATGACTAATGGTTGCACGGTAAGCAACTTCACTTAGAGAAAACATTGGCCCCTTAATACCCTGGGTGGCAACCACAAGTGACCATCCCTTAGAGGTCACCCCTAAGAGATGACACTCAACCTTTCCATCATCTTTTCAATACCAAGTCCACCCAGGTGATAAATTACTTAGTAGAATTTAGCTTTTAAAGAAAACACATTTGCATAGCATCAAATAATCTACTAAGTTATCAAAGGGGTTCTAGACACAACTAGTATAAAGGTATGGTGGGTTTAGCACATAGCAATAATACTATCCAACACATGCATATAAGAAATACACTAAGTCATGCATAGATAAAATACTTAGGAAATTTATGGGGGTGTGCCACTTGCCTTGGCAAACAGAAGTGTAGTAGTAGCAGTTGCAACCACTTTCGTCTCTCTCCGGAATTTCTAACAAGTCAAACAAATCACAAATAAACATACAATCATAAATGCAACACTTGGAAAAATATGGTATGCATGAGATGCAGGATGATACAAAGAAATGTGGTATGAAAGACAAGCAAAACATAATAAGGAAAGGAGACATAAACTAACTTAATCCAAAATGGCTAAGGCAAGGTCAAGGTTGAGTAAAATAAACTGGATAACACAACTTGAAAAGTTGTAAGGCTACTCTATGTCTTCACAATTTTGGTCTTTAATTAATCTTCAACTCCTTGGTAACATAATTGATCTTCAATGGTCTTCATTGATCTTTGTCCAAGGTGAGAGATAGAAATTAGAAAGAAGAAAGATAGAAAGAATGTAGTAGTTGGTCTTCCAAGCATCTTCAATTTCTTTGTAACTTTCTCCTTGGTGTGTTGACTCCATTGAAAAATGTGGGCTTGATGGTTCTGCAGACTTGATTGTTGGTAGCATCAAGGTTGGTCTTGATTGTATAATATTCACCAAGAAGTTTAAGAGAAGAAGGAAGAAAAGAGAGGAAGGGAAGGAAGACTTCAGAAAATGTAGCTGGATGGTCTTCATGATCTTCCTCTTGATTTCTTCTAAGTCCTTTCTTCTTGGGGATGCTTCTGGAGTCTTGTTTCCTTGGCTAAGTCCTTCATTGATTTCCACTAATTCTAACTTAGTGGTTTTTGACTAGGAGGGTCAAAAGGGTTAACATGCATCCTTAAATTTTCTAAGGAGGGATGTCATACAAGAAGTGCAAAATTATGCATGCAATGCCATGGAAATTACTCTAAGTTAATGCAAGACAAGTAAGATGGTCCCAAAAATGACTAAGGACCAAAGGTCAAACAATAAGTCCAAATAATTTCTAAGGAAAAGTAAACAAAACATAGTTGCTAAATTTTCTAAGGAAAATACTTTAAAACAATAGTTGATAAAATTTCTAAGGACAAACATTTATCAAACAATATCACTTAAGAAAATATTATAAAACAACTAAGTTTTCAAGATGCTAAATTTTTCTAAGGAGAAGGTTTAGCACTTTTAAGATGTTGAAATTTTTCTAAGGAAATAATGTTGTCAAAATAATTATCAAATATTTTCTAAGGAAGAAAATTTACTTTGTTTGGAGAGGCAGAATATTTCTAAGTACTTTTGTAACTAAATTGATGAAAAATATGACTAAGTCATTTTATTAGTCGAATAGATGAAGAAAAATAATTTTAATCAATTTTTAGTTATTAAAATGACACCTAAAAAGCATTTAATCAATATTAATTTCAAAAAATCATAGAAAATACTTTTACAAAAATAGTACTGTATTCCTACGGCTAATAGTTAGGCATACAAATTTATAGCAAAAGAATTTGACCAAAAATCTATTTTTAAACTCAAGTTATAATCAAAATACCATTTATACCACTTTTGAAAATTTACCAAAATAATTTCGACAAAACCTAAAATTAAACATGCCAAAAGTTTCTACACGTCATAAGCTTTCCAAAAATATATTTTTCATAAAATTTGGATAAACGAGTAAAAATTAATGATAGATCTAATTCACAGGGACTAATCTGTAAAACGTAGGGGCTAAACTGTAGAGAAAACAAAATAAAATTTCTCGCTGAAGTCCCTGGCGACGTGGCGTCTCCTGATTGGTGCGGCGCCGCTGACTGGGCGTTGACGCGGATGCTGACTCGACGATGGCGTGGCGGCTCCTGATTCGCCCGTACCTATTCACTGATGGATCTAATCCTACCGTCGAAAACAGATCTAACGGCCCTGAATCTACTGACCAAAAGCGAGCGGCGCGGCTGGCCGGAGAAACTCCGGTGACGAAGCTCCGCGGCGGCGCCATGGGCAGCGTGGACGCATGCGACAGGGGAGAGGGGTTCGGGATGCGCGAGTCGTACCACTGGGTGCAGGAGGTCGCGGCGAAGACGAAGGCGTGGTCGCGGATGAAGGGAACGCTCTGGTTCGGCCGCGATCCTTCGCCAGAGTTGACGGGGCGGAGACGAGCTTCGGTCGAGCACGATCTCGACGATCTGGCGCACAAAAGAGTACGGGGCGAAGTCACACGGATGCGCAACAAAGAGAGAAGAAGGATGGAGGGATAGGGAGGCTCGGAGTGGTCCATGCTCACCGGGATTTGCAGTTCTCGCCGTCGGCAATGGCGGATGGCGGCGGCGCAATACGAGCAGCCTGGTGGCGCTTTGGTGGAATTCTTTGAGGGGAAAAGGGGAGGGGGTCGTGGGGTTTATATGGGGGCGGGAGAGATCGGATAGAATCCGTTTAAACCGACAAATTTGCTCCGGATTTGGTTAGGGTTTCGGGAGAGTTTCTTGCGGGAGAGGTTGAAGGAGGATGACGTCATGGCTTGCGTCACGTGTGGGGCATGCATGGCAGTGAGAGGGAGAGGGAGAGTTGGGCCGTGGGCTGCTGTTGGCTTCTGCGCGTTGCACCGTGCGGTAGATAGCTACGTTTATTATTATTTTTCTGTTCAAACTTTCTCCAAAACTGAAAACTTGTATATCTTATGATTTATAAATCCAAATGGATTCAAACCAAAATCTATAGTTTTGTAAAATCAAATCCTTTATGTTAAAACTTTCAAAAAATATTTTCCAACCATTTTAAATTTTTGAAAAATCAAACATTACATAAAGGTTTAATTAGACCTTTTATGCTAATTTTTATAAATAGGATTTTATAAAAATCTTTTGAACTTAATTTTAAAATCCATACCAAAATATGAGTAATAGTATTCCATATCACTCAATAAGATAATTTTGCACTAAATCCTTTTGTTTATAAAAGAGTTTGATCATTTAAAATGAAATCAAAACTCATATTAAAATCCTAATAAATATCTTCATTCAAAATCAAGAATCTCTTCCAATACATACAAACAATTCACAACCAAACATTTATTCAAAGGAGTAAACCACAATACTTCAAAATAATATATTGGACATAGTTAGTCCTTTTAATATATTTTTCATACATAGGTTTTCCAGTGGGAATAATATTCCAACTTTTGAAATATCCAAATGCAAACAAAGCTATACGATGATGAATGCATGCATGATTTTCTTTTTAAAGCAAAATACATAGTAGTTTTTAAAAGTTTTAAATTTTTCTGATTTTTCAACTTTTTGAAAAACTTGGGATGTTACATACTACCACCCTTAAAAGGAATCTCGTCCCGAGATTCGGGAAGGCTAGCAAAAGGTTGTGACTAGGATAACTGGTTGGGCTACCACCCTTAAAAGGAATTGTGTTGGTAGTCAAACTTCAAGGTGCCAACTTGATTGAGAACATACCGTTTCCCCTTTTAGACTCATTGTAGTTTCCTTCCACATGGATACGGTTCGCATGTCCTCTCTTGAATGGGTTGGGCTTGGCAGCTCCTTCTTCCTTCCATTCAGGGCAATCACTTATATAATGTCCCATTTTTTTGCACTTGTAGCAAATCACTTGGCTGATGTCTTTCTTGTGGGGGTTGTTCTGGGGTTTCTTGTCTGGGCACTCAGTAGAGTAATGTCCTTGCTTCTTGCAGGTGTAGCAGGTGATATGGTTGAGGTTTTTCTTAGGTTGAACACTCAGGCAGAGCTGTATGTTGTGGTTAGTAGCAGCATCTTCATTTACTCCACCAAATCCACCATTATGGTTATACTGATAATGCTTGTGGCGGCTTCCTCCACTGTGATGGTTCCCATGTTTGTGACC
This sequence comes from Poa pratensis, assembly GCA_947311845.1. Lineage (NCBI taxonomy): Eukaryota > Viridiplantae > Streptophyta > Magnoliopsida > Poales > Poaceae > Poa > Poa pratensis. The sequence continues at coordinate 51,603,145 of CAMZMU010000074.1, forward strand.
ATGGTTCTCATTAGGAGTAGAGTGCCTCTTGAATGAAGGCTCAGAATGATGTTTGTTGATACTCAGCTTTCCCTTTCTAATTCCAGTCTTCTTGATATTATCTTCTAGTATGATTGCCTGGTCCAGTAGGGCCTGATAATCTGAGGCATAAGTGGCTGTGAAAGGGACTTTCATCTCGTCGCATAGTCTCTTGAGAAAACTTTCCTTCCTCTTCTCCTCGGTATCTATGCTTTCAGGGACATAACGAGACAATGCATAGAAGTCATCTCTATACTCTTTGAGCGTCCTATCCCCTTGCCTCAGGTTTAGGAATTCTTCTTGCTTCATGTTCAAAATGTCAGGGGAGATGTGAGCATTACAAAATTCTTTCTTGAACTCTTTCCAAGTTATAGTACCACATTTGTGAGTGCTTTGATATGTTCTCCACCATTGAATAGCAGGTCCTTCCAAGAAATAAGATGCAAAACTTACTTTCTCTTTGTCGGTGCACTCACAGGTTACCAGATCCTTTTCTACTGATTGTAGCCAGTCGATTGCCGCAATTGGCTCATTTGTAGGGTTGAAAGTGTAAGGTTCAAGACTTAAAAATTTGACAAGTCTATCCATCTGGGTAAGGGGTGGTGGTGGTTCACTTTGATTTGCTTTGATCTGGGTCATCATGGTCATCAGCTGGGTTTGGCTTGCCATCATCTTCTGCAACATTGCTTCAACGTTGTTGTTGTTGTTCTCAGGTGCACTATGGGGAGACATATGTGGGTTTTAGAGTAGATAAGTACAGGATAGAGAGATCTAAGAGATATATTCCTACCCATACAAGCAATTTGACACAAACAACCACACATGATAAAAACTCACAAACTTTTGAGAAAACCAAACTAGTCGTTTTTGGATCGAAGTACACCTAGGATATGGGGAAACAATACGATAGTACTGCCATACAACAATTTGATAGGTCAATACATTTTCTTTATTCTAATACATAAGGGGGTCTATTCTATCTCCTTCTTGAGTGCATCAAGTTCCTCCTCTATTTCCTTGAGTTCATCAAGGTATTTCTGAGTGTTGTGGAGTCTAAATCGAAGTCTTGTTCCAAGGTTCTCGATGGCCTCCCATGCTGCACTTCTTGCTGAATCAAAGAATGATGTTCGAATTATTGGGTTTGTGAACATGTAGCAACCTTCGGTCTTGTGGTCATCGTCTTTGTTCTTGTATAGATGGAGTTGCACCCACCAGTACTCTTGACCTTCACCCATGAAAGGAAAACCTTTGTCGACTGCTGCTCCTTCAAGTCCCATACTCAACATGAGGTCCTTCAAAGCTTTTGGAAACTCAGTCTCACATTCCAAGGTCATGGTCATTGCTGGACCCTTCTTCAGTGATTCCAGGAGGCGGGACATCTAAAAATAAGAGAAGGTATTTAGAACGCGAATAGTTAAGAAGTTACAAGAATGATATCAAAAGTTTTAGACGAGGAACAATTTTTTTTGTCCTATGGGCTTTCTTATTTCTAACCAGACTTAGGGTTTTGAACCTACATGCAACACAGTGCTCTGATACCATCTGAAGCGTACCTGCACTTAGAAATTGGCAAGGTACCTGTGTATAGTGCAAACCCCTGGATCGTTTCATTTGCACACACAGTTTAAGATGAAATATCACAACATTGTATCATTATTACACGAATGATCCAGTACTTGGTAAAATATTCATTACAACTTGCATAGCATATAGCTAGGTTGAAAGAGTAAAGCAGCGGAAATAACAGTCTTCATGGAGTCCTCATCCTTATCCTGTGCCATAGGCGAAAACATGTTGGTTGCAGACTCGAAACCCTTAACGTAAACTCACTCGTCATCAGAACAATCTGCAACAAATAAAATTTTGCAACAGAGTGTGTCAGATACCATTAAAAATGGATTTGGCAAGTGACACTATGTGGACACTTAATGGAATAACTCTAATAACCTATATGCATATTTGGCTGGTGGAGCTCAAGGCTATTTTACATAAAGCCAATTTTTGCCTAACACTTTGTAAAACTTTTCTTCCAATTTGAGACAAGTATGGCTTGAAAACCATAGTCTCATCTACCCTTGTTCACCCATCAAAATTTTACTTAGAGAAATAAGATGTTGGGAGCCTCCGTTGCCATCCTTGATCAGCTGCTTGAATTGTCCGTAACCGGGGACACGGCTAAGTACTTAGTTTTTAACTCTGCAGAGGTTGTGCACTTTCACCATTAGACCCAACAAACCCAAACTATCCTCAAGCACACAATTTGTGCTAAGGAAAAGGAGAGAGTTGAGACGAGACTTTTCAGAAGCATTTTCCCATCCCATACCAACTTGACGCGCTCCCATTCTAACCATTCTACCACCACCTGTCAAGTCGGGACGAGTCCACGCAACTTAATCCATCTAGCCAGAGCCCATATGACTAATGGTTGCACGGTAAGCAACTTCACTTAGAGAAAACATTGGCCCCTTAATACCCTGGGTGGCAACCACAAGTGACCATCCCTTAGAGGTCACCCCTAAGAGATGACACTCAACCTTTCCATCATCTTTTCAATACCAAGTCCACCCAGGTGATAAATTACTTAGTAGAATTTAGCTTTTAAAGAAAACACATTTGCATAGCATCAAATAATCTACTAAGTTATCAAAGGGGTTCTAGACACAACTAGTATAAAGGTATGGTGGGTTTAGCACATAGCAATAATACTATCCAACACATGCATATAAGAAATACACTAAGTCATGCATAGATAAAATACTTAGGAAATTTATGGGGGTGTGCCACTTGCCTTGGCAAACAGAAGTGTAGTAGTAGCAGTTGCAACCACTTTCGTCTCTCTCCGGAATTTCTAACAAGTCAAACAAATCACAAATAAACATACAATCATAAATGCAACACTTGGAAAAATATGGTATGCATGAGATGCAGGATGATACAAAGAAATGTGGTATGAAAGACAAGCAAAACATAATAAGGAAAGGAGACATAAACTAACTTAATCCAAAATGGCTAAGGCAAGGTCAAGGTTGAGTAAAATAAACTGGATAACACAACTTGAAAAGTTGTAAGGCTACTCTATGTCTTCACAATTTTGGTCTTTAATTAATCTTCAACTCCTTGGTAACATAATTGATCTTCAATGGTCTTCATTGATCTTTGTCCAAGGTGAGAGATAGAAATTAGAAAGAAGAAAGATAGAAAGAATGTAGTAGTTGGTCTTCCAAGCATCTTCAATTTCTTTGTAACTTTCTCCTTGGTGTGTTGACTCCATTGAAAAATGTGGGCTTGATGGTTCTGCGGACTTGATTGTTGGTAGCATCAAGGTTGGTCTTGATTGTATAATATTCACCAAGAAGTTTAAGAGAAGAAGGAAGAAAAGAGAGGAAGGGAAGGAAGACTTCAGAAAATGTAGCTGGATGGTCTTCATGATCTTCCTCTTGATTTCTTCTAAGTCCTTTCTTCTTGGGGATGCTTCTGGAGTCTTGTTTCCTTGGCTAAGTCCTTCATTGATTTCCACTAATTCTAACTTAGTGGTTTTTGACTAGGAGGGTCAAAAGGGTTAACATGCATCCTTAAATTTTCTAAGGAGGGATGTCATACAAGAACTGCAAAATTATGCATGCAATGCCATGGAAATTACTCTAAGTTAATGCAAGACAAGTAAGATGGTCCCAAAAATGACTAAGGACCAAAGGCCAAACAATAAGTCCAAATAATTTCTAAGGAAAAGTAAACAAAACATAGTTGCTAAATTTTCTAAGGAAAATACTTTAAAACAATAGTTGATAAAATTTCTAAGGACAAACATTTGTCAAACAATATTACTTAAGAAAATATTATAAAACAACTAAGTTTTCAAGATGCTAAATTTTTCTAAGGAGAAGGTTTAGCACTTTTAAGATGTTGAAATTTTTCTAAGAAAATAATGTTGTCAAAATAATTATCAAATATTTTCTAAGGAAGAAAATTTACTTTGTTTGGAGAGGCAGAATATTTCTAAGTACTTTTGTAACTAAATTGATGAAAAATATGACTAAGTCATTTTATTAGTCGAATAGATGAAGAAAAATAATTTTAATCAATTTTTAGTTATTAAAATGACACCTAAAAAGCATTTAATCAATATTAATTTCAAAAAATCATAGAAAATACTTTTACAAAAATAGTACTGTATTCCTACGGCCAATAGTTAGGCATACAAATTTATAGCAAAAGAGTTTGACCAAAAATCTATTTTTAAACTCAAGTTATAATCAAAATACCATTTATACCACTTTTGAAAATTTACCAAAATAATTTCGACAAAACCTAAAATTAAACATGCCAAAAGTTTCTACACGTCATAAGCTTTCCAAAAATATATTTTTCATAAAATTTGGATAAACGAGTAAAAATTAATGATAGATCTAATTCGCAGGGACTAATCTGTAAAATGTAGGGGCTAAACTGTAGAGAAAACAAAATAAAATTTCTCGCTGAAGTCCCTGGCGACGTGGCGTCTTCTGATTGGTGCGGAGCCGCTGACTGGGCGTTGACGCGGATGCTGACTCGACGATGGCGTGGCGGCTCCTGATTCGCCCGTACCTATTCACTGATGGATCTAATCCGACCGTCGAAAACAGATCTAACGGCCCTGAATCTACTGACCAAAAGCGAGTGGCGCGGCTGGCCGGAAAAACTCCGGTGGCGAAGCTCCGCGGCGGCGCCATGGGCAGCGTGGACGCATGCGACGGAGGAGAGGGGTTCGGGATGCGCGAGTCGTACCACTGGGTGCGGGAGGTCGCGGCGAAGACGAAGGCGTGGTCGCGGATGAAGGGAACGCTCTGGTTCGGCCGCGATCCTTCGCCGGAGTTGACGAGGCAGAGACGAGCTTCGGTTGAGCACGGTCTCGACGATCTGGCGCACAAAAGAGTACGGGGCGAAGTCACACGGATGCGCAACAAAGAGAGAAGAAGGATGGAAGGGATAGGGAGGCTCGGAGTGGTCCATGCTCACCGGGATTTGCAGTTCTCGCCGTCGGCAATGGCAGATGGCGGCGGCGCAATACGAGCAGCCTGGTGGCGCTTTGGTGGAAATTTTTGAGGGGAAAAGGGGAGGGGGTCGTGGGGTTTATATGGGGGCAGGAGAGATCGGATAGAATCCGTTTAAACCGACGAATTTGCTCCGGATTTGGTTAGGGTTTCGGGAGAGTTTCTTGAGGGAGAGGTTGAAGGAGGATGACGTCATGGCTTGCGTCACGTGTGGGGCCTGCATGGCAGTGAGAGGGAGAGGGAGAGTTGGGCCGTGGGCTGCTGTTGGCTTGTGCGCGTTGCACCGTGCGGTAGATAGCTGCGTTTATTTTTTTTTTGTTCAAACTTTTTCCAAAACTGAAAACTTGTATATCTTATGATTTATAAATCCAAATGGATTCAAACCAAAATCTATAGTTTTGTAAAATCAAATCATTTATGTTAAAACTTTCAAAAAATATTTTCCGGCCATTTTAAATTTTTGAAAAATCAAACATTACATAAAGATTTAATTAGACCTTTTATGCTAATTTTTATAAATAGGATTTTATAAAAGTCTTTTGAACTTAATTTTAAAATCCATACCAAAATATGAGTAATAGTATTCCATATCACTCAATATGATAATTTTGCACTCAATCCTTTTGTTTATAAAAGAGTTTGATCATTTAAAATGAAATCAAAACTCATATTAAAATCCTAATAAATATCTTCATTCAAAATCAAGAATCTCTTCCCATACATACAAACAATTCACAACCAAACATTTATTCAAAGGAGTAAACCACAATACTTCAAAATAATATATTGGACATAGTTAGTCCTTTTAATATATTTTTCATACATAGGTTTTCCAGTGGGAATAATATTCCAACTTTTGAAATATCCAAATGCAAACAAAGCTATACGATGATGAATGCATGCATGATTTTCTTTTTAAAGCAAAATACATAGTAGTTTTTAAAAGTTTTAAATTTTTCTGATTTTTCAACTTTTTGAAAAACTTTGGATGTTACAAGTAGTTGCTGGGCTGATGTACTTTGCTAGCAGATGTAGGCTAATGAATTAGTTGCTCTGCAAAAAAGAAAGGAAGAAAACATTTGTAGATTCATTGTCCAATGCAGTAGTTGCACCATGGTAGCATGAAGTTGCTGGGTGCTAGTGTGTTAGTTGCTCTATTATGTTCTTTGAATTTTTTACTGTTATCTTATTCAGTTGTGTTTGAGCTGCATTTTGTTCATGCTTTTTCATGATTCCCTAGCCCCTTAGTTAGTGCTTTAGTGTCAGTTGATGCTTCCCTCCTCTCATGTTGATCTCTAAACCTTTTATCTTTTTCTGTAATGCAGGAAAAATCCTGAAGATCATGTCAGGGTACTATGGTTCTGAGTTGCTTGTCCCGTATGGGTCGAAGATAATAACAAACTATTGTGCAACATTGAAGAATGATGATGAAATGGATATTGAGCAAGTGATAAGCTATTTCAAGGAACAACAAGATAAGGATTCAGATTTCTTCTACCGGGTAAAAAAGGATGATGAGGGTAGGACAAAGAATATTTTTTGGGTTGACGGCGCAGCACAGAGGACGTATGTTGAGGCTTACCATGACATTGTGTCGTTTGACACAACCTACTTGACTAACAAGTATGACATGCCCTTTGCCCCTTTCATTGGCATCAACAAGCATGGTCAGTCTATCATGTTGGGTTATGGCTTTGTCAGACAAGATCTATCAAGTAGCTTTGATTGGTTGTTTGGTACTTTTCTGGAGGCTATGGGTGGACTTCAGCCACACAACATCATTACAGATCAAGATATAGCAATGAAAGCTTCAATTGAGAGGATTTTTCCACTTTCTGTTCACAGGAACTGCCGTTGGCACATAATGTAGAAGACACAAAAGGAATCTGGGGCAACTATTGCTATGAACCCTAGGTTGTCTGCTGATTTCAATGACTGTGTTGATTTCAGTTTCTCTCCCGATGAGTTTGAAGAAAAATGGGCTCAGTTTCTGGTTAAGTGGCCTACTGCTGCTACGCACAAATACTTTGCGACGCTGTATGAAATTAGGGCTTCTTGGATTCCATGTTACTTCAGGCACCGGTTTTTCCCCTTCCTCCAGTCCACACAAAGGAGTGAAGGTTTTAACGTTGTTCTGAAGTCATATGTCAACCCCTATAAGTCGTTGCTGGATTTTGTTATTCAGTACGAGCGAATTCAGGTGCATGTGCTCGTGAAGGAAGGTGGGAACGACTACATGACCGAATTCCTGGAACTGCGTCCGTGGTCTGATTTCCGCATCGAGGAGCAAGCACTAGCAGTGTACACGAAAGATATCTCCATTTTCGACATGAGTTTGAGCTGATAGGGAGGTACAATGTGCGGCCTTCTGGAGGCAATTACTATAGGCTGGAGCCAAGTAGGTTTTGTGGGAAATATGGTTCCAGAACCTACTTAGTTGCAACAAATCCCGCTGAGGGCGCCTACTCGTGTGAGTGCACCAAGATGGTTTGCTCTGTTGTCACATTTTGAAGATGTTGACCTACCTAGGGGTGGATGTGATTTCAGAACGCTACATTCTCAAACGGTGGACCCCGAGTGCAGTGCCCAATGCTATGCCAGCAACAGCTGAGTTGCCGACTGATGTGATGCCCCCTGAGGCGCAATGCCAGGTTCGGCAGTCAAACCTGAACATGTCTTGCGCAAAAGTTTCAAAAGTTGCTTGTCGGTCGGATGAAGCTACTGCTATCCTAAACAGACACCTACGGCTTGCTGCAACTGAGATTGGGCAGCTGAACAAGTCTCGTAAGAAAAAAGGCAAAGCAAGATGCTGGCCCATCTACTAGTGCGCCACCGGATGCATAGATGCCTAGAAACCCATCCAGATCAAGTACGAAAGGAAGAACGAAAGAACACCGTATGAACTCAGCGCTTGAGTTGCACCCAAAAAGGAAAATAAGATGCAGCATTTGTGGCTCTGATAAGCACAACGCAGCTTCATGTCTGGATAGGCTGAAGTGAGAAGCTTAGATGCAGTGTTTTTAATTAGGTGAAAAATAGGTGCTGGTAAAAAAAGAATCGTGTGTTATGTGCAAGTTTTGAGTTAGGATAAACAATGTAGCATGTCTTTTATTGTCTGTCATGGAATTGTTTCGAAATGCAGCAACTACGACTCTGAAAGCATTTTGGTAGCACTTGTTTAAATTACTGCTAGTTTAAAGTATGACATCTTACATATTGTGTTGCTTCTTAAGTGTATCCTTCTAGTCAACGAGGTTCTGCAGCGCAGTTACCCAATTGCTTGCCATTATCTTTCTGATGTTGGGCAGGTCTTTAGGACTGTAGTTTGGGCTGTTTCTCCCTTCCCAGTGCTTTGCATTCATGAGTGTGCATATGCCGCAGTCGTCGCTGTTTGTACAAAAAACAAAGGTAATTAGTACACAAAAACATCATGGTTTGTAGGAAAATTTAAACTAGGGTGTGAAGTACTGGAATTATGTATCTATTAAGATACAAACCTAGGTGGAGAAAAAGAGGAATTAACTACCTATAAGCTCAAGGACAGCAGTAAACAGAAATTTCTGTATGGAGCAACTGGTGGTAATTAGGTGAAGCAACTACGTAACTGTTTAAAAGAAACAACAGATATGCAAACCAGCAACTAAAGCCTGGTGTAATAGCAGCAACTAGGATCAATCATACTGGAAAAAATGTAGCAAACCAAGAAGGGAAAAAGTAGAAGGTGCTTACTTTGTTGTCTGTTTTGGGACGTTATTTCTTCGATACGGAACTCTTCTAACTTTACTTTTGAGTTCGGGTAGTTGTCCTCCCATAGAATGAAGGATGTTTCTTTTAACTTCTTCACTACTTCCTTGAGCAACTTGTCTTCCAGGGTCCTCCATGAATCAAGCACTTGAAACTTCCTGTCTCTAATATTTATGGTGAACAAAAAGTAGTGATGAACAAGCACTTTGGATATCGGGTTTAGTGGTTGCAATACAGGTAGCATCACCTGGACAGAAAAGAAAAAATATTGATGTTCAAGATGGGTTTGTAGGCAACTAATGAACTGTTACAGTTGCAACTACCCTATTTGTTTTGAAGCAATTTTCAGAAGTGGTAGTAGCAAAATGAATCACTTTTGGGATTAGTTGCACCTACCATATCTTTTTTGTCAAGACGTCTGTCTTTGCTAAACAAATACTTGATTTCAGCACGATTCCAGTCCATGTTCTGCATGTGGGTCTGCAGGATGGTGGTTTCAGAGATGTTAGAGACCCAAAACATAGGCTTTGGATAGAAAAAATAAGAAGCAAATGGACAAAGGGCCTGTACTTACTGCTATCCTGAGCGGCATGATCAGTTTTTTAGTTGCGCTTGGTATTGTTCTCAAGATAATCTATGCCAATTTCCACGACTGACGTATGGAGCCATCCACCAGGTTTCATGGACTCAGCGAGTTCCTTCAGAGTGATGTGATATTTTCTGAAGTTGATGATATCGGGGTTGTTGAAAGAAATATTCATAAAAGTGAGTTGTGTGGCTATGATGAACACATAACACTGAATGACTAATTTTTTTATGGGACCAAAAAATTAGCTTGGACATGTTCATAAGCAACTCTTCCCCATTGTTGTAAAATGATGGAGCAACTTAAGCATGTATGCCACAACTAGTAATTGCAAAGAATAAGCATCTACCAAAAATACATTATTGGACAGTTAGAAAACATTGTATGGGAGCAACTTTCAGCTCAAAGGACAGCAGGAAACATATATTGCTGTATGGAGCAACTAGTGATTATTAGGTGAAGCAACTACGTGACTGTTTTAAGAAACAACAGATAGGCAAACCAGCAACTAAAACCCTGCTCTAATAACAGCAACTAGGATCAGTAATACTGGAAAAAATGTAGCAAACCAAGAAGGACATTAACCTCAAGTCTTCCTTAGTTTGCCCCCTGGATGGTCTTCGTCCATATAGGAGGATGTGCGCATAGAGCTTATTGACTTCGACTGAGCACACATATGTTTTCTTGGTGGTGTATGGTGACTGCATAATAGGTGTTCGCTTAATAATCCTCCTGGCATGCAGTTGAGGGGCAGAGGAACTTTTGGTACCAGGAGAGCTGCAATCCCCTTCTACTTGTTCAGTTAACTTTGCAGGAGTGTGGAAGTTGGTGGGTGACATGTCTGATTCAGCAGTTTCTGGCGCAAGTTGCTCGTTTGCTCTGTAATTCTTCTCTGCTTCAATGCACGCGTCCAGAATATCATCATCAATGATAATTTGCACTGCATGGTCTCCTTCTGTAGGACACGCTCGTGTGCCAGGCGTCTTGTCCCACGCTGGTCCGCCGGAGGTGAAACTGGGTCGTACCGCATGCTCATGACAGTTTGTTGGCAGAGGGGTCATATCCCACTTGGGACCAACAAAGCTGCAACTGGTCCTCCCGCAGGCTCTTTTGTACCAACCGCCTCTTCAAACTCGGGTCCCAAATGGAAGAGGGATCATTGAAGCAATAATCGTCGGCTTTGCTACCTGAGTTGCACCTGACGGGGAGTTTGAAGTGAGGTATCCCGGTCTCCAAACCCAACTCTGCTGACTTTGCACGCGGCAGTTGTTGCATCTTTAAAGCAGGAGTTTTCAGCCTAGTTAACGAGTTGTACACTTCGTCCTACATAAGTGCAGGTGCAGGTGGTGGGCAGTTCTGCGGTGTGGGTGGGTTGTAGTTGCCTCCTGCAGAGCTGGTATCTGAGGGAACAGGCAGAACATTGCTTTTGGGTGGCGCACATTTTTGTGTCCCATGACTTGTTGCTTTACATGCCTGAGGTGTTAGCACAGCTGCTGTAGCTCGTAGCGCTTGAGGTGGCAGAGGTGGCTTAGATGCCTGAGGTGAAGGTTGAGGTGAAGACTCTTTTGCATGAGTAGTTGATGTGGTTGCCTGCAGTGCTTTCCCAGTTGCTTTAGGTGGAAGCACAGTTGCTTCAGGTGGAAGCACAGTTGCTTCATTTGGCTGCACAGCTGCTTGATTTCTTGTACTAGTTGCTCTAGTTCCAGGTATTGGCCCTGTTGATGCCACAGTGGTTGTAACTGGTGGTTTTGCAGTTGAGGTTGTCTTTGCTGGCCGTAGTCCATGAGATTCTTCGAACCAATCATTGTACACAGAAGGGTTGCTCAGACTGTGCAGGAGTGGTTGCTCAACAATTGGCATTGGCTTCAACCAACTGGGAGTTGAGGGGCTCTCATCCCAAACAGTGTTTACCTCGAGGCGTGGGATGTCGGGCAGCCGGGAAGGAATCTCCATCTTGCATATATAGAATATCGACATATCATCTAGTTCGAGCACTTCAAGTTCACCTTCAGCAGCTGCACCATCTTTACTTTTGCCACCCTTCCTCTTGCGATACACAAACTGGCTCGTGGTGGTATAAGAGACGGTTGCGCCTGAACCCCCATCGTGGGATTCTGGATGTACATTTTGTGCTCCAGTATTCACACCAATGTTAGCGCCACCATCGCCATCATCACCGCTGCTGTCCCCTCCATCTTTTTCATTGGCTTTATCCCTGTCCTCATCATTGCTATCGTCTTCATCCTCATCATCCTCGTCCTTTTTTCCCATCAATTTCCTCCTCCTCCTCAGCATCATTGTCATCGCCCTCCTCCTCTGAGTCTTCTTCGTCTTTTTCACTGTCATCGTCATCTAACGGCAAATCTTGACTATTCTCTGCATCTGACTCTTCTTCATCGCTCTCTTCTGGCAACAGTTGCTCTTTCGGCTGTTGCTTTGTGCGTTGACGTTTTGAAGTTGCACGTTTGTGGCTGTTTCTTACTGCAGGCCGTCCAGGGCGCTTAATCTCGCTGGTACCGGCTTCATCAAGGCAAGCAATGCCTTTAACCCATTTCGTCATGGATTCTTCAAACTCCGTGCAGAATCCATGCAACATTGCAGACATCTTTCTCTTGTTCTGCACATCATTCATATGTGATCAACATTAGACACCAAAAAAAAAGGAAAAAAGGTGCGAAAAACAATTTAGTTCACATGTTGCTCTAGTATGTCTGCTTCCATGGTCCAGAAAATGTAGACTGGTAGTTGTAGCAACTATGCATTTTTAAGTCTAGTATGGTAGAGGCATGTTCAAAAAGCTGAAATAACATAAAACATCAGCAACTTGTTGTATGTATTACCAACAACTGGCAAAAAAAATAGCAGCACCTACTAAAATATGGTATGACGTTAGTTGGGTGCATCAACTTTGAACATGGTGTTAGTAACAATTTTGAACATGGTACATCAAGTTTGGCATGAGATGAACACCAAGTTTCTATCCAAAAAAGAGAAAAACAATGCAGGTAAATAGAAACACGGATATCTGAGATTATCACATTGTGGTTGTAGCTTGGAGGCACATTCGCGGCCACAAATTGTAAAGCTTTGAGCAATCCTCCAAACAGCCCACCTGGTGTTGTATCCCTGAACTTCTCTTTCAGCTTTTGCACATTTTACACCCAGTAAAAATAATATGAAAAAAGTCCGTTAGGTTATATGACAGCAACAAAAATAGAAAGTGCAACCAAAAGGATTGTCGAGTTAGCGATAAAATCTAATCTGCAACCTGCCAAACACCCCAGGTCCCAACCTATCTTTCTTGAGAACATTATTTATCAATTCAGCATCCCACGCATTTGCGCGTGGGGTGCAGTTGCTTATCATTTCGTCGACTTCAAGTGCATCAAGATATGTAAGCTGCATTAAAACACATTAAGGAAAAAACATCCAGTTAGCCAGTGGAAAACAATGAAAAGTTGTCAGCATGGTGGAGCAACTAGTACTGATTTGAAAACATGTATTGTAAAACAGAGCAACTAGATCATCTTGTCAGGAGCAACTATGAGCATACAGTACTATGTTATTACAGCAACTACGCGCACTTACCAGGAGGTGGTACACACAACAGCATACTGACTTCTTGTTGCCCAGTGCCATGAAAGCTTCCCGGATTTGATCTACAACAAACTCCGATATGTTGTACTTGTCGATAAGATCAGGATAAAAAACAGCCGGGTAACATCGTGCGTAGACTTTGACACTGGTTGTTGGGCGAAGAAACAACTGTATGCAACCATGCTGTAAGCTTGCAGAAAGTCATCATTCTCTACCCCATTCATATCAGTTATTTTCTTGCGCCAGGTTGTCAGGTCTGGGGGGTTGCTGCTGTCAATACCGAACTTCTTGTTGACTGATTTGATAAGCTCCACGCGGTTATCCAAGCAGACCTTTAGACCAGAACATGGCAAACCCCACATGACGCTAACACTCTCTGCATTGATGGGTATCCTGCCCCTATCCGGTACAACTAACTCTGACTTGACTGGATCGTAATATCTCATAACCCACTGGCTAAGTTTTACTGGCATTGAGGATGCAATGTTCAACAACCCCACCAAAATGCCTGTTGATAAGAAGGATTTTCTGATTCCCGGATAGCCCATCATTGACAGATGCTAGCCGAAACAGTGAAGCCTATTCCTTATGTCCTACACAAGAAACAAAACAGACATATCATAAAAAAATTATGAAAACTGAGCATCATCCAAATGTAAGGCAGGATATGATTAAACTTATAAATCATAGGGGGCAACTTATATACAAATGGTGTAGAGCAAGTGTTGCATGTGGCAGCAACTGAAAAAAGTGCTACCTAATGGAGCAACTTGCAGTGACATGTTATCAACTTGCACTGATATATGGAAGCAACTTCCAGCAAATCATGGGACAAACTTATATACATGGACTGCCCGACAAAAAGAAAATGATTCTGTACATGATGTCAAAGGTTGTAATCGCTTACGTCAGAGGCATCCTTCTCCTTCTTTTCCCTCTTCTGCCTCTTCCCCATATCTTTAGATGTTTCTAGGTTTTGGAATCCAGCCTCACTAGCTTGTTTGCGCTTCGGAGCAGGACCACGCCCCGCTGCAGCTTTGCCTCTTCGCGCTGGAGCCGCATTCTCCGTGGATTTAGACAACCTTGCATTGCCTGGTGCTTCTGACGGCCCTCCGATTCCTGGGTGATCAGAACCCGCCATCTGTGTGACACAACAAGGAAAATGGTAAGTACTACATTGATTCTGTGCAACTTCTGCTACATTGTGATTCAACTGCTACATTGGAATCCAGCAACTAATGAACTCAACTGACATAAAACAGTTTCAAGCATGATTTGGGCAACAAAATACACATGCAACTTAGCCTACATAGTTGGTGCAACTTAGACTTTGTACTAATGCAATTTAGTCTACATACTGATTCAACTACTACAATGGGATCCATCAAACTTATTAACTGAGCTGACAAACAGTTCAAGCATGATTTGGGCAACAACATCATGCAACTTATCCTACGTATTTGATGCAACTGAGGCTATATACTGAGGCAACTAATACTAGTACTGATACAACTGTTAAATATGGATTGTTGTCCATGAAGCTATTACTGCAGATACTGCTGATACACAAACTGCAGCATGTCCATGAAGCTATTACTGTACTGCAAAAGATGAGCAAAACCAGCCCCTCAGCCAGAAAAATGACTGCATGTCCATGAAGCTACTACTACAAAAAGCTGAACCAAAAATATGTGATCAAACTCATCACTGTAGCCCCAGCCCTGCAACTACCAATCGAGGTTGCCAACTCTGCAACTACAAGCCCTGACGAAAACACAACCCCGAACGCTATGCTCTCCATCCCTAAACCCTAAAAACTGAGCACAACCGCCCCCTCCTCGCGACATTCCGCACAAAATAGACCTCAACAACTCACCAAACACGCCCACTCCTTCGCAAATCCCTCGAATCCAACATCACGCAGCAAAAATCCCCCCAAAAATCGACGGTAAATTGGTTCCGCGAGGGCGTGAAACTACTCACAGGCATCAGCGCGGCGTCGATCTCATCGCTCCTGGCGCGTAGCCGCTCGAGATTTTGAGGAAGGGGTGGGTCACCGAGGTTCAGCCAGCCGCCGAGCTCTGCCTCTCCTCACCCGCCTCCTCCCTACGAGCTTCTGCCTCCTACTTCGAGCCTCCGCCTCCTCCACGAGTTCGCCGGCGGACGGAGCATCGGGGAGCAGCGGATTCGCCTCTCGCCGTCGAGAGCTCCACCGCGGAGCGAGAGAAATGGACAGGGGAGAGGGAAGAGGGGAATGGGCACCGTTCCCAAATTTCGAACCGCCCCTCAGGTTTTCAAGTGGGGCCCACCCATGTTCGGCGGCCGGACAACGTGGCACCTGGGCACGACTCGCGGCGCGCGTGGTTGGTGGACGGAGTGAGCGTTCCATCGGACCGCCGGGCGTGCGCTATAAGGTAATTAGGTTTTTTGTTTGAAGGAAAAAAGCGCGAGCCAAAGGTGCGAGAGGCAGAGCCGCTCGATGCCTTCCACGAGAGCAGTCGCACCGATGGTCGCACGAAGCGGGCACAGGCAAGCCTCGTCCGCATTCAAGGTTGAGGAACGAAGCTATGGGCCCTATCCGGTGCCACATCAGCAAAATACAGTTGTCTTTTTTTCGTTTTCGCGGGGAGCAAAATACACTTGTCACTTGTAGCGAGGACCATAGGTGGACGTATAGAGCAAGATTAAGGGCCATATTGGTGCACTTTTTGAATTTGAGGACGGTTTTAGACATAGCCAACAAGTTTAGGGAGTGTACATGCATTTTACTCCAAAAATCAAAGTTTTCGCTAGGAAACTAGCTTACCGTGGCCTGACAGTACAAAATCGAAGCAAGAGAATCAAAACTATGTTGAAATCTGTCACGTATGCGGCATTGAGGTAAAAACTGAATACCATGTTGTTATGATGTGCCGCAAGGCTCGTGCCTTGCGTCTCGCCATATGGAAAATGTGGCATATCCGAAAGGAAGAAGACTTAAAAGAATCAGACGTTGATTGGGTGCTCAACATCCTAGCTAACCAAAATGAAGATACCATAAGAGAAGTCGACTTTTATTTATGTGGTAGAGACTCTGGCCCCTTAGAAATAATTGGATATTCAGTGATGGTAAAGATAAGACAAATGTTTCTGCTTGTTTTAGAAAGAACTTCGATACTGCTGTACAGATTAAAATGGGGTGAAGGAGTTTCATAGAAAAGGGAAAGGATTAAATCGATGATCAGATTCCAAAAGAGAGTAAGTGATACGTCTCCAACGTATCTATAATTTCTGATGTTTCATGCTTGTTTTATGTATCATTGTCACATGTTTTATATGCATTATATATCATTATTATACATTTTCTGGGACTAACCTATTAACAAGATGCCACAGTGCCAGTTCCTGTTTTCTGCTGTTTTTGGTTCCAGAAAAGCTGTTCGGGCAATATTCTCGGAATTCGACGAAACAAAAGCCAAACCTCCTATTTTTCCGAGGGACACACGGAGCCAGAAGGGCAAGCCAGGGGGAGGCCCACGGCCTCCAAACCTTGGGCGGCCAGGAGGGAGGGTGCGCCAACTGGTGAGGTGGGCCCCTCGGGACTCCACCGACGCCGCCCCTTCGCCTATTTAGTCCCCCGACGCGAAAACCCTAAATATATATCTAATACTCCAGAAAGACTTCCGCAGCGCCGCCGCCATCGCGAGACCTCGTTTCGGGGGTCAGAAGTTCCTGTTCTGGCACCCTGCCGGGACGGGGATTGACCCCCGGAGCCATCTCCATCGACTCCACCGCCTCCACTTCGACTCCATGATGGTTTGTGAGTAGTTCCCCCATGGACTACGGGTTCTTGGCTGTAGCTAGTTGGTACTCTCTCTCCCATGTACTTCAATACAATGATCTCATGAGCTGCCTTACATGATTGAGATCCATATGATGTAATTGGTGTTGTGTTTGTTGGGATCCGATGAATTGTTACATTATGATCAGATTGTTCATCATATTATCATACTATTGTTTATTTAAGATCTTGCATGCTCTCCGGTACTTGTGGTTACCCTGATCAAGTAGTTGCTTGTATCTCCAAGAGGGAGTATTTATGCTAGATAGTTGGGTTCAGCCTCTATTTAACCTGGGATAGTGACAGCAAGTTCTAAGGTTGTAGATGTGTTGTTGCCACTAGGGGTAAAACAGCAATGCTTTGTCTAAGGATGAATGTGTTGTTTACATTATGCACAATACTTAATGCAATAATCTGTTGTTTGCAACTTAATACTGGAAGGGGTGCGGATGCTAACCGGAAGGTGGATTATTTAGGCACAGATGCATGCTGGATAGCGGTCTGTGTACCTTGTCGTAATGCCCAATTAAATACTACAGTAAACTTATCTTATCATAAGCATGCATTGTCATGCCCTTACAATTATCAATTGCCCAACTGTAATTTGTTCACCCAACACCTGTTATTTGTTTGGAGAGTTACCACTAGTGTAGATAGCTGGGAACCCCGGTCCATTTGTCATCATCATTGCTCTCTGGTCCTATATGTCATTAGAAGTAGTATCAACTATTTTCTGGTGCCATTGCCTCCGTGTTACTGCTGCTGTGTTACTGTTACTATTGCTCTCATATTACTGCTGCTTTCACATCACCCCTGTTACTAGTGCTTTTCCAGGTGCAGCTGAATTGACAACTCAGTTGTTAAGGCTTATAAGTATTCTTTGTCTCCCCTTGTGTCGAATCAATAAATTTGGGTTTTACTTCCCTCGAAGACTGTTGCGATCCCCTATACTTGTGGGTTATCAAGACTATTTTCTGGCGCCGTTGCCGGGGAGCATAGCTCTACTCATAAGTTCACCTGGGGAGTACACTCTACCTCTCTCTCTGTTTTTATTTTATTTTGTCTTGTCTAGTTTACTTTTGTCTAGTTTATTTGTGCTTAGTTTATTTTGTTTAGTTGTTTTGTTTAGTTTATTTTGTTTTGTTTTGTTTTTCTTATAAATTCGAAAATCCATAAAAATTTGAAAAACCGAAAAATTAAAAACTGTTGTTATGGAAGAACCCACAACCTATATGGAGCTTATAGAATTATATATGAAGTATAGAGAATCAAAAAGGGTGAAGTCATGAGTGCTGTGTTAGAAAAGTTGAATACAATTGCTAAAATCTTGCTTAAACGCCATGATATAAACTGTTGCTCTAAACAGGATACTAAACATCTTAAATTCCAATGTAGCTTTAGTGAAGAAGTTTTAATTGTGAACTATCATTGGAATAACTATATTCATCTTGGGTTCGAAGAAGTAGAACAATTTGTTTTATTTATGGGAGCCTCTGAGATAGAATCTTTCATGGCTAAAAATTATGAAACTTGTATTGCTTGTAAGGACCTTAAAGATTATGTCTCTTCTATCCTTGATTATTGCATAGAACATTACAGCAATAATCCTTATATCGTTGATTACAAAGAGAGACTCATTAATGCACAAGAATGCACTCACAATTTGCAGGAACCTGTGGAAGAAGAAATTGCTGAACCTGAAAGCTCATTAGATGAAAAAGAGGAGGAGAGTGATGAACAAAAGGAGGAAGAATGGATTAGCTACCCATGCCTACCTTCTAATGAGAGTAACTCTTCATCTCTTACATTATTTGATTGCCCTCCATGCTTACCCAAGGAGGATGAATGTTATGTTCCTGTTGATTCTCTTGAAATTTTTCCTATGAGTAAAACTTGTGAGAATAATTATGCTACTGTTATATATGATAATCCATGCTATTTTGAAAATCTTATGATAATCCTTTATTTGTGGCTGATATCGAAATGCATGGTACTAAAGAGTTTTGCTTAGAAAATGTTTATGATAAAGCTCTAGATGATGGTCCTATGTTACTTGATAATATTAATTGTACCACTATAAAATGGGATTGGAGAAGTCTTGACTTTATCTAGTAGTCCCATATTTTGAGAGTGATCAATCATCTTGTTATAAAATTGTTACATGTGGGTTCGAAATTTTAATCCCACTACTTATGAGCTTGATAAAAATTATGTGTTTGTAGATCATGAAAAGCATGCTTTGTGTGATAGTTATATTGTTGAGTTTATTCATGATGCTACTGAAAATTACTATGAGAGAGGAAAATATGGTTGTAGAAATTTTCATGGTACTAAAACACCTCTCTATATGCTGAA
This sequence comes from Poa pratensis, assembly GCA_947311845.1. Lineage (NCBI taxonomy): Eukaryota > Viridiplantae > Streptophyta > Magnoliopsida > Poales > Poaceae > Poa > Poa pratensis. The sequence goes on from CAMZMU010000074.1 coordinate 51,622,295, forward strand.
ACTTTTGAAGTTACTCTTGTTTTATCTTCCTATGCTTGTCACTTTGTTCTTTATGAATTTATTTGTGTACAAGTTTCCTATGCATAGGAAGTGGGTTAGACTTAAATGTGTTTTGAATTTGCTTCTTGATGCTCCTTTTGCTTCATTTTCTATTTTCATGAGAGCATCATTAAAACTATCAAGCCTAGCTAAAAGGCATTAAAGAAAAGCGCTCTTGGGAGACAACCCATGTTTTATTTCTGTAATTTTTCTTTTGCTTTTTGAGTCAAGGAGCTTGCTTACTTCTGTAACAACTCCTTTGTATCTTTACTTTTTCATTGTTGTGCCAAGAAGAGCCTTTAATGATTAGATGATGCTAGATTTGGATTCTGCGCAGGGACAGATTTTTAGCTGTCACGAATTTGAGCTTTTCTCCCTGGAGAAAAATCGAAAAATTCTATAAAAAATCACGCATCTTCCTCAGATATGTACGCATCTTTCATTAACTTCACTTTTTCCGATTTGAGCAACGGAAGTACCTCGAAAAAATTCGTCTTTACTGGCTGTTCTGTTTTGACAGATTCTGTCTCTGTTTTTTGCATTGTCTCTTGTGGACTTTAAGTAAGGCTTTCTAGACGTGGAGGGCTGTAGCTAATGTTTTATTGAGTATTGCAATGTGTCACTACAGAACCAAAGTGGATTAATGTTTTTGAGTACTAACCCCTCTAATGAAGTTTATGAGAAGTTTGGTGTGGCAGAAGTTTTCAAGGGTCAAGAGAGAAGGATGATATTGTGATCAAGAAGAGTGAAGAGCCTAAGCTTGGGGATGCCCCCGTGGTCACCCAAGCATATTTCAAGAAGACTCAAGCATCTAAGCTTGGGGATGCCCAAGGCATCCCCTTCTTCATCATCAACTTATCAGGTCATCTCTAGTGAAACTATATTTTAATTCTCACATCATATGTGCTGTTCTTGGAGCGTCTTTGTGTTTATTTTTAGTTTGTTATTTTTTCTCTGATCATATCAATGTCGGATCCTATCTATCTTGTTTGGGAGAGAGACACGCTCCGCTTTTTCATTTGAATACTCCTATTCTTCACTTAATTTGTTGAGTATTCATTTTCGCACTGTTTAGCTTCTAGCTCTTGGTTTTCATGTATCTCTTGTTCAGAGCTATTAGTTATTTTATAGAAAGTACTCTCTTGCTTCACTTATATTTATTTGGAGAGTTGCTTGGTTGATGTGTGTGACACCCCTCCCTGGCACATATCACCAGAGAGGCAGTCGTCCCGTGCGCCATCCCAGGATAACTGGCCGCACATCACAACAGTGTAACATAATGGACATCCTTACACAATCAGGCACATCAGTGCTACAAATGGTTTACAAGGCCATCAAGGAATGACGAAATATCAATCCCAGTATGGCATGATACAGAGTTTTAACTAGCAGCGGAAGACATATGAGAGGCTACGGCTTGGAGCGGCTCCACTCCACAGGTTCTGGCTAGGCTACTGATCCTAGCACGCTCTTGCTTCAAATCCTTACTAAGGTGGAAGATGAATCCTCGACAAAACCTGGCCACAATCACAAGGCCCGTGAGTACATTAATATGTAGTCAGCAAGAATCGCCACTCACCAGAAACAATCCAACAATCATGCAACAAGATATACATTGGAAATAAAATCCTACAACATGGCAAGAGTCTACTCGAGATAAACCAATATGATAACATAAAGGTAGCATGGCATCACAAACAAAACATGGCGTAAGCAAACAACAAGAGTATCACCAGTACAGAGTCCAAGCCAGGTGGGGTTGGATCGTATACCGGCAATCAAACAAAGAGCTTACCTGTGACGAGTAGACGAGTGTATCAGTGGGTACCAAACCTTATAATTACTCCTGTCAACACAATCAGGCTTCCAAGCCTCTAGCCAGCTCTGGCTATCACTCCAGCCAACTCTGGCTATCAATCCAGCCAACTCTGGCTATCTCCCGGGCATGCACGGTTGATGTTGGCTCTGGCCTAACTATAGGCTCCCAACGCATCACACCGCCATCCCATTCACCTCACAAGTAACATTCCCTGCATCATCTTATTGTTCATTTAGTGAAATCAGGTTGTTCATCTTTCTTTCAAACAAGCCTTAGGTTTAACCTCCTGACACGACACGGACACACAGTGTGACAGACACTGAACTGTTGTTCCATAACCTTGGAACGAGGCTAGACATCTAGATTTGACACTCTCGAGAGGTTGCAATTACCACCCACCTAAGTGCACCACACTCAGCCGGTACTTTAGGATATCATCCTTAAGGTGAACTCAGCAAGATACACTCACCTGACCGTTCACGCTACCAAGACACTCCCTGTATAGCCACCGGCATAACTCTATGCCTTATGCAGAAGTGAATCCGGCACGTCCCCAACCCATGAGCGACGCCTAGCTCCGGAACCTTCGCAAGACTAGCCCCGACCAACTATGGTAACCGACTAGACTTGCCAAAAGGGTGGCATCAAAGGAGGCTCGATAGGATTACGTAGGTCAAGGCCCGCCCATGTGAGCGACAGTGGCAGTGCTTTCGATGTTCAGATTAGTGGCACCGTGGACTGACCCTATCGTTGTTTGGAGGGGTGTTTCATTTAATCAAGTTCCATCATTCACAAGTCCAAACCAAGAGGATTAGTCCAACACAACAATCACAATATCATAATATATCATCACACGACAAAATATTAGCAACACAATAAATCAAGCAATAGTAGTATCCATGTCCAAACTTAGCAAAATAAAAGAACGTCAACCGGATGACTGTGGCAGCGGTCTTCCGCTGGCAAGCGCCTTCTCGTTTGACAAGGAAAAAGAAACGTCAACCGGATGACTGTGGCAGCGGTCTTCCGCTGGCAAGCGTCTTCTCGTTTGACAAGGAAAAAGAAACGTCGACCGGAAGACTGTGGCAGCGGTCTTCCGCTGGCAAGCGCCTTCACAGATCAACTACAAAAGATGACGCAGTGGGTCAATCGGACGACTGTGGCAGTTCCTCCACCCAGCGTCCTCCAGATTAATTACAAAGTTGGTGAGGCATGTAGCCTCCAAACAATGAACCGAAAAGCATTCATAAGAAAGAAAGCATCCATTCCACTCAAGGATTAACCTGACGTGGTGTCAGCAATCTTGGCAAAAAGAACCAAATGGAAAGTCAGCTCCCAAGCGTCGCAGTCCGGGTGGTCTACGCCAACCATATTTGACGGAGGGACAAGAAGCAAATAATTCTTTTGGCAAATGCCCCCAACTCCGAGGATCATAAGACGACATTCGTCCGCTCCTCACCTCGGCGAAGAAGAAGAAGAAGCAAACAATCATAGGAACGCATGTTTTATAGTTGTTTATTTAGAGGGTTCGACAAAGCCACGCAAGTGCGAGGCGCACAGTTAATTCACACGTCATTCTAATGCATACATGATGATGAATAAAACATGGCAGGGGCAATATTTGAAGTAACATATTGAACATAACAACGGCAGACCGACATAATGTATACCGAACGCAGACAGATATAAACACTCGGCATGGTAACAAGAAAATAACAACAACATTGCGGGATGGCTCATAGCAAGGGTTTAGCTTGCCTCCGAAGACGGGGATCCTTTGGGCTTGGAGGGTCGGGTTGGTTCCGTGGCGTAGGGCAGCGATAGCCCCGTTCCACGGACTCCGGAATGCACGTATAAAAGGGCACCCCATAGAACTATTTTCGAATGATGTGAAATCAGTACCTCCGGATCGGGCTCGACAAAACAAGAATTTAGAGACTTGAATCACCTGAATCGGAGTCACGGTTTGAAAGATATGGCCGAGCGAAGTTTAGTTATCCGTCGTGCCTGCGCGGTGGATAACTATCCGCTGCCGAAGCGGGGCTGGTTGCGCCTTCCAGAGAAATGCGCTTTCCGAACCGGAAAGCGTAAAGCTGGAAATGCGCTTTCAATAAGTCAAAAGAAGAAAAAAACGAATCGACGGGGCGGCGTCTTCTCCGTTGCGCCGGGGTAGAGGACACGGTGGGCACGGGCTCGCCGGTGCTGCGGCCGCGAGGAGAGCCAGGGGCGCCGAGGAACGGCGGAGGAGGACTCGCCGCGGCCCGGGAAGAGCAGGGACGGCGACACGGGCTCGGCCGGGCTGCGGTCTTCGTCTTCCTCGACGCGGGAGAGCACGGCGCCTCGGGGAGCGGCGCTCGCCGGTGCTAGGAGGGGGCTGGGACACCAGGGAACGGCGGCGGCGGGCTCGCCGCGGTCCACCGCGGCCGGGGAGATGCTCGGGCGGCTGGGGGGAGGAAGCCAGGACGCGGGGAGCTTCGGCCGGGCTGCGGCCACGGCGGGAGACCGCACGGGCGGGGTTGCCAGCGCCGCTCTGCTCCGCCTGGACGCCGGCCGACGGCGGGGGCGGGGCCGCCAGACCACGCCGTGCCCAGGGTCGGCCTCGGCCTAGAGGGGGAGGCTACGGGTGGGGCTGCCGTGTTTGCGAGCTACGGCCATTGTGGCTGCTCTCGATTCTCCTCTCCCCTTCTGGTTCCAGGGAGGCAGAGGTGAGTGAGTGGAGAGGAGAGTGAGTGGTGAGCGAGAGGAGTGCTCTGGTTGACCAAAGCAGGCAGCGGAGGGAAGGATATAGGTGTGGTGCTTGCTGCCAATAATTGGCGTCACGGTCACCATCGATGCACAGGGAGGAGATAAGAGAGAGGGGGAGGATAGATATTTCTTGCTTGGCGTACAGGGGGCACGAGGGGTACTGTAGCTGCGAGGTTAGGCACCGACGGAACAGTAAACGGAAGGTTAGGTTTGCTAATCGCTCGTCCCGGACGTCCAGAGCGCGACACGGCGACATCGCTGCGTTCCCGGTGACTCGGGGGTCCAAATGGAACAAGGTTTCCACCCCTGGGTTTGTAACGATGAGAGGAACACAACCAAACAAAAATCCCACAGGGATTCCATACTTTGTAAAATAGATTTTCCAGAAAACCAAAAACACCGAAGGTGCTCGATGAAATGACAGGGGCCTTGCACATCCCAGAAAAATTCCCAAAAATTAGGCATGGGTTGTTGTGGTCAGGGGAGGGTGTCTAAGGAGTTTGAGGTCATTTGGGTGATGAGAAATTGGTTTTCCACAAGATGGCCAAAAATGACCATAATGGCATGATTTAGGAAAAGTGGTGTTCTAGGCTTCACCTTGGGGTGATCTCCTGGATTTGTGTGTCTAAGGACCATGTGGCCAATATGTTCAAGTATCATGGCCATAGGAATTTTCTAGGTGTGGGTTTGCTTGAAGAACTCAAAATGGCATCTATTTGGGCTTACAAAGGAAGTGGTCTAAATATTGCTCAAATGGGTTTGTCTCTGAAAGATGAAATGGAGGAAATGCCAAAATATGCATTCCCTGAATTTATCAGAATTATTGGAGGTTCCTAGCTTGGTTAAAACATTTCTGGACTAGAAATGGCAGTTTTGAAATTATTGGCTAACTTGGAAATATTGCATTGGAGTATACAATATTTTTGCATGGGTTGTCTTTATATGGACATGGGGTCCTCTGGTATTTTTGGTGGAATTTTTAGAGCTATGGAAATGGGTTTTTCCTTCTATAAGGTGGAAGAAAAGGATTAAAGGTTCCGATAATTAGAGCTAGGGTTTTCAAGAGAAAACCGGAGCAGAAAAATTATCACGGGTGTTGGAGTGGTTCGTGGACTTATGGGAAATTTCGAGAAAGCAATTTCCAAGTCAATTCATCTTCAAAAGTTTTGGAGAAATATTTAGAATAAGAGGAAAAAGTTTTTCAGGTGTCGGAAAACACCACTAAAATTTGGGTTAAATTTTCGGGGTGTTACAATGTGTTGGTTCAGAAAATGTTGCATGTGGTAGTGGTATAATGAAAAACTTGCATAATCTTGTAGATCATTGAACTTTGATAATCTGATTCTTTGCAAACGTTTTGAGGTATTTAGATGGTAAAGCTTGCTGGTTAATTAAGTTAAAATCATTAGTGGATTGTTGTCTTTAGGCTTGTACCGTACTACAAACTCTAATAAAATTGTTGAAGGTGTAGTTGGACTTGATAGCTTTCCATGTCTGAAAGTTCATCGTAGTAACTAAGTTGTGCTGAAGGTCGAGGGATCTAACGGGGTACTTGTGCCGCCGTGAACGGCCCTTCTTGGAGTGAATTTTAATCATGCTCTTAATGTTGAACCTGCTAGTTGTTTGCAATAAACTTGTGAGTTCTTTTTGACTAATGTTAAGCTACGGTTTTTGGCACTTCCACCATCCAAATTTGCTAGCCTCTTCGGTGCTGTGCATTGCCTTCTGCTCACATTGAGAGTTGTGCATACTTCGCCAGTACATCCAAACCCGTGGGAGGACTTTCTCTTGTTCTCCTACACATAAGCCTATACATCTTCCTCAAAACAACCACCATACCTACCTACCACAGCATTTCCATAGCTGTTCCGAGATATATTGCCATGCAACTTCCATTTACATTACATGACTTGTTGTCATTTATCACTATATATTGCTTTGCATGATTCTATACAGCTGATGTGTGGTTTACCCATGTTACGCTAGATCATTGCATATCCTGCTACACTGGCAGAGGCATACAGTTTCATACATCATGTCTTGTTCGTTATGAGTTATATGTACCAAAAAGTGTGTTGTCATATTAGAATGTTGCCCCTGAAAGTGAAAAGTGTTATGTGGCCATCGAAAAGAGAAACAGAAAAAGAAAAAAAAAAAAAAAAAAAAAAAGAAAAAAAAAGAATAAAGAAAAAGGGGGCAACATTACTATCCTTTATCCACACTTGTGCTCATGTTTCAGCACCTGCAGTATTCATAGTCATCATTTGTGCTCATGTTTAGCACCTATACTCCATGTGAGAGAGTTTTCATGTTCTACTAGTATAACTATGTGGGGAATTTACACTATAGAACTTGGGTTGTATATTCCAATGATGAGCTTCCTCAAAAGTGCTCTAGGTCTTCATGAGCAACCAAGTTGGATGCACCCCCACTAGTTCCATTGGAGAGCTTTCATACACATATAGCTCTATGTGCATCCGTTGCATGGCAATCACTACTCCTTACATAGCTTCGATTATAAGACTTCCTCTTGTCTAATGATCACTTATAGCTTTGTGAGACTTTCTTCCATTGGCCTTCCAAACCCCCATTAATGTTCTCTTTGCCATAACATCCTGGTGCCAATACCAAATGCTTGCGCTCACCGGTTGAGTAGACTTCGAAACAGTTGATTCATGACGTTCATGTTTATGTTTACTTGGCTGAATCCTTCTATGTTATGAAAATTTGCTTGATGCTTGGATTGAAGGATAGAACTCCCACGCTGGATACTTAAACCATCTTTAATGAACCTTGTACGGTTTCATGTCTTTAAAGCAATCGTTCATGAAAACTTTTAGCTTGTTTGACTCTTGCTTTATTATCTCTTATATCAACTATAGACATTTGCTTTGAATGATTTGATCTCAGCTCACATGCCTTACATTATTATTGGATCAAGATTATGTTGGTAGCATGTCACTTCAGAAATTATTTTCTTTTTATCGTTTACCTACTCGAGGACGAGTAGGAACTAAGCTTGGGGATGCTTGATACGTCTCCAACGTATCTATAATTTCTGATGTTTCATGCTTGTTTTATGTATCATTGTCACATGTTTTATATGCATTATATATCATTATTATACATTTTCTGGGACTAACCTATTAACAAGATGCCACAGTGCCAGTTCCTGTTTTCTGCTGTTTTTGGTTCCAGAAAAGCTGTTCGGGCAATATTCTCGGAATTCGACGAAACAAAAGCCAAACCTCCTATTTTTCCGAGGGACACATGGAGCCAGAAGGGCAAGCCAGGGGGAGGCCCACGGCCTCCAATGAGTCCTTGGCACGGCCAGGAGGGAGGGTGCGCCAACTGGTGAGGTGGGCCCCTCGGGACTCCACCGACGTTGCCCCTTCGCCTATTTAGTCACCCCGACGCGAAAACCCTAAATATATATCTAATACTCCAGAAAGACTTCCGCAGCGCCGCCGCCATCGTGAGACCTCGTTTCGGGGGTCAGAAGTTCCTGTTCTGGCACCCTGCCGGGACGGGGATTGACCCCCGGAGCCATCTCCATCGACTCCACCGCCTCCACTTCGACTCCATGATGGTTTGTGAGTAGTTCCCCCATGGACTACGGGTTCTTGGCTGTAGCTAGTTGGTACTCTCTCTCCCATGTACTTCAATACAATGATCTCATGAGCTGCCTTACATGATTGAGATCCATATGATGTAATTGGTGTTGTGTTTGTTGGGATCCGATGAATTGTTACATTATGATCAGATTGTTCATCATATTATCATACTATTGTTTATTTAAGATCTTGCATGCTCTCCGGTACTTGTGGTTACCCTGATCAAGTAGTTGCTTGTATCTCCAAGAGGGAGTATTTATGCTAGATAGTTGGGTTCAGCCTCTATTTAACCTGGGATAGTGACAGCAAGTTCTAAGGTTGTAGATGTGTTGTTGCCACTAGGGGTAAAACAGCAATGCTTTGTCTAAGGATGAATGTGTTGTTTACATTATGCACAATACTTAATGCAATAATCTGTTGTTTGCAACTTAATACTGGAAGGGGTGCGGATGCTAACCGGAAGGTGGATTATTTAGGCACAGATGCATGCTGGATAGCGGTCTGTGTACCTTGTCGTAATGCCCAATTAAATACTATAGTAAACTTTATCTTATCATAAGCATGCATTGTCATGCCCTTACAATTATCAATTGCCCAACTGTAATTTGTTCACCCAACACCTGTTATTTGTTTGGAGAGTTACCACTAGTGTAGATAGCTGGGAACCCCGGTCCATTTGTCATCATCATTGCTCTCTGGTCCTATATGTCATTAGAAGTAGTATCAACTATTTTCTGGTGCCATTGCCTCCGTGTTACTGCTGCTGTGTTACTGTTACTATTGCTCTCATATTACTGCTGCTTTCACATCACCCCTGTTACTAGTGCTTTTCCAGGTGCAGCTGAATTGACAACTCAGTTGTTAAGGCTTATAAGTATTCTTTGTCTCCCCTTGTGTCGAATCAATAAATTTGGGTTTTACTTCCCTCGACGACTGTTGCGATCCCCTATACTTGTGGGTTATCAGTAAGAAAAATAAAATTGGTTCAAACGGTCTTAGGTGTAATCCTGAACCCAAATAAGCAAAATAACGGTCTAAGAGAAGTCTGGGAGAAAGGGACAGATGTTAGGGCTTAGCGTAGGATGGGCGATTCACCGGCGATCCCCACGATCGCGTCACCAGCGCACCAATTCCGGCCTCCGGCCGCCGTCCTCGTTCCCATCCCGTGCACGCCGATCAACGGGAGGTTGTGCGGTGCTCGGATGCGGATTCGTTCGATGACGAGGAGGCGGAGGCAAGGGTTGAGGTGTGACAGGCGGAGCGGATCCCGGCGGGGAGGACCACGGGGCTGCCAGTGGTCAAAGCCTGGTCGCTGTGCACACCGGAGCGGCGTTCCTCGAGGTTATGGAGGAGCGGGCGGAGTCCGGTGGCACCGACGAGGCCCCCGCCATTTAGCCGCATCCCTTATGCAGATCAGGTGAGAGCGAGACCGGTTCCTCCGCTGACGAACTTCTATGAGTATTTGATGCAGGCGCTGCGGAATTTGCCGCGACGAGGAGATGCAGGTTCAGAGCTCGCGCGGGAAGACCTCGAGTTCGAAACAATGGCAGATGGGCCTCCAATTGGGCCAGTACAGAGCGGGGGCCCAACAACGTTGGACATACAGAGGATAAGCCCGAGGCTATCGATCCAAACCCTACTCAGCGGCATCTGGTCTAGGAGAGAGAGCAAGGGCGGCGACGGAGGTGGCGGAGTTGGTGATTTGGGGCACCGATGGCAGGCGGCGATGGCAGGGGAGGCGACTGGAGAGGTGGATTCTACGAACCGCGAGGTTGGCACCGCAGCAGAACCATGGCGGTGTGCCGTGGACGGAAGGAGGGGGTCCCGGCTTCTACGGGCAGCCCGACAACTACAGCTTCGAGCAGCCACCGCTGCCGGATTTCGGCTACGGTAGGGGTGGACCACAGTCAGGTATGCCTTATAGCCAGCAGCCCCAACCATGGAATTATCAAGGTCCACAATACCCACACCAGAGGGCAAATCTGGGCACAAATCAGCAAGGGCCGGGGAGATTTGATATTAGAGGTCAGGTTCAGAGAGGGGGGCCAACTGTTGCTCAGGGAGGATCCAATACAAGAGCTCTGGTGCAGAATACAACCTCGGCTGGGAGTGCAAATTCTGGGATGAACTCAACAAAGGAAAATCCGTCAGATAGCTCAAAAGGAGGTGACAAATCAGTAGCTATGGTCAATTCAGCAGATAGCTCAGAGGTGAAGGGACCAGCTTGTTTCAGATGCAACCAAGCTGGACATGTTCTGAAGGACTGCAAGTCGCTGCTGTTCTGTATTCACTGCAGAAGGCATGAAGCACATATATCAGAGCGTTGTGGGATGTTGAACAAGCTTCCACCGGTTGTTGAACTAGTAGGATGTGCTAATGAAGGTTTACAGATGTTGGTTGCTCAGACAGGGAGGAAAAATGCAAATGAAAAACGCAACCAAGCCACTGGTCTCATACTGGTGCTGCAGGGTGTGCTAAGTGTAGAGCAGCTTGAAAAGGCTTTGGGTGAGCAATTCCCCTGGGGAGGCAAGTGGAAAGTGAAAGCTCATGGAAACAACTCGTACTTGGTGAATTTCCCCAGCATAACTAGATTGCAAGAGCTATGTGGGTATCCAATGTTTGGATTGAGGGGAACAAAAGCAGCACTAAAAGTTACTAAGTGGTCTCCAGCCTCAAATGCGATATTCAAGCTGTACTTAGTATGGGTGAGAGTCTCGGGATACCATCCTCCCTTCTGCATAGAGATGGATTTGCGGAGGCAGCCTCGATGATTGGCACACTTCAAGATGTTGACATGGAAGGATACAACTCAACCGAAACCATAAGGGTGAAGTGTGGTGTTAGAGATCCAAGCAAGATCCCAGAAGTAGGTGAACTGACTGATGACCCTTACACTTATCTGATCTACTTCGAGCTAGAAGAAATAGTTGAAGAGGGAGGAAATGGTAGATGGGGAATTAGTAAGGCAAGTTGGAACACAGAGGGACAGGATGGATACTGGGGATGGCGACAGAACAGCAAAAAGGACAAAAAGCATGAGTTCTGACAAGGGAGAAGCAGGGAGTAGTAAATATACAGATGAGGAGATGGTGCCGTCAAGCCAGCCAGCCAGAGGTGGATAAGGAAATATAGGAAGGACTGAGGCAAGCAATGTTACAGAAAAGAACAGCCACTAAGCACATACAGCAGAAGGAGGTTACAACAGACCTGTTCATGGAGGAGATTACAAACAGCAATGTATGCTATGATGAGAGTGGGATACTGTAGAAAATCAGAGGTGATGATGGAGGTAGCAAGAACAATGAGAATGGTACACCAGCAAGTATGGAGGATTCGTATGATGACCCAGAAAGTTTTGTCAGACAAGCAGGATTAAGCACACATGCTATCAAGAAGATAAATGCAGAGGTAGAAGACGAAATGGAAGCAGATGAAATTGAGGAACATGAGGAACATCAGTGTGATGAGGGTGATCAACTGAAGAACAAGGAGTCCGTGATCGAGGAAACAAGGAGGAGGCCGAGAAGGGGGAATACAGAACAGAACATGGTGGAGAAAGCAAAGGACAATGTTGGGGGGCTACCCCCGGGTAGGGTCAAGGCAAGGTGTAAAGTACGCCTGAAGGTTGACCGAGATACGGAAAGGACCGACCTACTTGGGCCCAGAAGTATCCGAGGTATGAAGTTGGTCTTGATCGAGGTGACTTAGTTCGGGAATATCCGAGCTATGATATTGGTCTCGACCAACCTGACTTGGTCCGGAGAGATCCGAGGTGACATGTCGCCATGGGCCGACGTTTATGGTCCAAGGTATGAATGACCGAGCTAAACTACCTCGGTGTTGTGAGCTTCATCGTGAGTGCAGGAGAAGATATTTGAGGAAGTAAGGTCCGACCTATTCAGGTCGGAAGCACAAGACTCGAGGCATGGCAGAGGGGTCACGGGCGCCGCAGAGCCCAAGGCCCGAATCTCCAGAGGATAGCAAGGTCCGGCCCAGGTTTCCCGGGAGCACAAGGGCCTAGGCGCTGACCCGACCTAATTCGGGAAAGGGACAAAGCCTAGACCCTGGGTAGCTACTGTCTTATCACCCGAAGAGGAAAGCTAGGCCTGTCCATGGACTAACAGCCCTGCCGTTGGACTGACAGTGAGCAGGGGCTTGCCTTCTTCCTCTTAGCAATGCCATTACCATGTTGAGGCAGGGGCAAAACCGTAACTCGGCTAGACTAGAAATATAGCACCACCTCCTCCTGCGCGAGGGACGGCCTCATTTCCCCCTGTAGCTTCATCTTCCACCATGTGTTCTCACCATTGTAGCACCATACAGCTCGAGGAGCACTTTGTACTTGTGACCATCGAGATATACAGAGAGAGGCAGGGCAGGAGTAGGGGTCTTACCTCCTCACGAGGACCCCAAACCTGCGTAGATCGTGGTGTGCTTGTGTTTGTGCTTGTGTTCTTGGTTTCTTGTTTGAGTTCTTGCGGTTCTTGCTAGTTCTTTCATGCGTGCTTCTTGAGTGCGCAAACCCTCCCCGGATCCCCCAGCATCCACTCGGCCCCATGTTAGCCATACCCATGGCATCTGCCGTGATCCCACCACGACAGACAGGGTGAAACTCAGGAACCTGGAGGGTCTAGCAGGTAATTTCGTAAAACCTAGCATCTCTGATCTATCTGCAGCTCGTGTTTCTCTTCAAGAATTAGCAAATAAAGTAGGTATCAAATTAGGAAATAATGCCAATGAAGTAGCAGAAACAGTAAAAGTTATTGAGAAGTTAGAAACTGCTAGAGCAAACTTGTTTAAGGCGCAACAAAGTAGAGATGGTAGAGAGTTAGTAGGAAATGGTAAAGATAGGTCCGAGGTAGAAGATGACACAGTGAAAGGTTTTCTTTCAGATGATGACGAGCTAGATGATGAGGATAGAGAGCTGGACTACACAGTTAGACTTTTAGCTGGGATGAGGAGTAGCAAAAGAAGTTCAGTAGCTAAGAGTAACAGTAAAGGTGTTTATGTAGGCCGCAGTAAAGTTAGTGGTCCAATTTCATTTAAATTATAGATGGCAGGCTTTACTTGGAATTCTAGGGGTTTAGGGGAGATTGAGAAGTGATTTTATATTAATGATATTATAGTTAAACATAAAGTTAATTTTATAGGCATTCAGGAAACTAAGAAGAGTACTTTTACTGTTAATTTCCTAAAAAATATTAGTGGTGCATTTACTTTCTCCTGGGTTTGGGTTCCTGCAATTGGGAGATCGGGAGGGATTCTTCTAGGTGTAAGATGTGATGTGTACGAGGTGTTAAGTTCGGAGATAGGTACATTTCATGCTAGAATGTATGTGAGGGACAAAAGTATTGATAAATGCTATAATATTGTAACAGTATATGGGGCGCCGCATGCTAGAGATAAGGTAGATTTCTTGATAGAGCTAGTTCATATTTTTAGTCTATGTTCGTGTCCTTTGATTGTGGGTGGCGACTTTAACCTCATTAGAAAGGTAAGTGATACTAATAAAAATAGGAGACCATCCAAATGGTCTAACATGTTTAATGCGATTATAGAACAATGGGACATGAAGGAGATAGAGATTCCTGGTAGAAGATTTACTTGGTCTAATAACCAGCAAAACCCTACTTTCGCTAAGCTGGATAGATTTCTAGTCAGTACAGAGTGGGAAAGCATGTATCGCTTAGCCTTTATTAATTTGTTACCTAGGGACGTGTCTGATCATTCCTCTTTAGTGATTGACTTCGGCTTGTCGAGGGAAGTAATTCATAGACCGTTTAAGTTTGAGTTGTGTTGGTTTCTAAGAGAGGACTTGTTTGAGGTAGTAAGTAAAGCCTGGAAAGAAATTCGATGGATAGGTGGCAAAATAGGTCGAGGAAACTTAGAAGCTCGTTAAAAGGATGGGATATCAATTATAAAGCCTTTTACAAAAAACAGAAGTCGGCGCTATCTTTAGCTATTGATGAAATTGATAAAGAAAGTGAAATGCTAGGTTTAAATTCCGAGAACTATGTTTTAAGGAAAGAATTAGAAGAGAAATTGTTAGTTATTAGAAGAGAAGAATAAGTAAAGTGGATTCAGAGATCTAAGGAAACAAATTTAATTAAGGGCGACTCTTTGACTTCTTATTTCATGGCAAAGGCCAGCGGTAGAAAAAGGAAAAACAAGATCACTAGCATTTGTCAAGACGGGGTAGTAACAGTCGGCAATGCTGAAATTTTGAGCTACGCTACTAACTTCTATAAAGATTTGTTTGGTCCTGTAACTAATCGGGCGAGTGTGGGGATGGATATACCTGTAGATAATGTGTTGGATAGTAGAGATAGAGAAGAACTAATTAAACCTTTCACTATGGAAGAGGTAAAGCTAGCTGTATTTAGTATGAAACTTAATAAGGCTCCTGGTCCTGACGGTTTACCTATTGAGTTTTATCAGAAGTTCTGGAACTTAGTTTGTAAGGATTTAATGGCGCTCTTTGATGATTTTTATGAAGGGAATTTAGATCTGTCTCGTTTTAATTATGGTGTTGTGACCCTGTTGCCTAAGGTAGTGGATGTGAGTTGCATACAACAGTATAGACCAATTTTCATGCTTAATGTAGTGTTTAATTTTTTTACTAAAGTAATTAACAATAGAGTAGTTAGCTTAGCTAAGAAAATCATAGCTCCAGTACAGACAGCTTTTATCAAGGACAGAAATATTTTAGATGGCATATCTCTATTACATGAAACATTGCATGAAGTAAGAACTAATAAATTAGATGCTGTTTTTTTTAAAGTAGATTTCGAGAAAGCATACGACAAGATAAACTAGGATTTTGTCTTTGTCATCCTCAAGATGAAAGGCTTTCCGGACAGATTTATAGAATGGGTGCGCAAATCGGTAGAGAATGGTAAAGTGGCTATTATGGTAAACGACCATATAGGGAATTATTTTCCTACTATGAAAGGGTCGCGGCAAGGGGACCCTTTCTACTCCATTTTGTTCAATATTGCGGTAGATGTAGTGTATGTACTTGTAGAGAGAGCGAACAACTGTGGATTAATTAAGCCTTTGATACCACACTTGCTTGATGATGGGTTAGCAATGTTACAGTAAGCTGATGACATGATTTTTATGTTTCAAGATGATTTAGAGTCAGCAAGAAACCTGAAAAAACTCCTGTGCATTTTTGAACACCTGTCGGGTCTGAAAATCAATTTCTTGACGAGTGAAGTTTTCTGTTGTGGGAATGCTAAGGATAGAAGTACAAAATATACCTCGATCTTTACTTGTGTAGAGGGTGTATTTCCTTTTAAGTATCTAGGTATGCCTATGCATGATACGAGGTTGAGACTTGTAGATTGGAAACCGTCAGAGAATAAAGTAGAGAAGAAAGCTGGTGCATGGATAGGAAAATTTACATCGTACGGTGATAGATTGATACTCTTAAGATCATGTGTTACAAATGTGCCGTTCTATATGCTGTCTTTCTTTCCGCTACCGAAAGGAACTTGTAAGAACTTTGATTTCTTTAGGAAAAGAATGTTTTGGCATGAAGAAGAGGGTAAGAAAAGTATCACCTGGTAAAGTGGCAGGATATTTGCAAACCAAAGGATCTTGGCGGCTTAGGAGTACTGGACTTAAAAGTAATGAACATATGCATGCTTTGTAAATGGCTCTGGAAAATTGAGAATGAAGAGGGGCTGTGGCAGAAACTAATTAGGAACAAGTATTTGCATTCTCATTCGTTAGCACATGTGAAACTTAAACTAGTTCATTCACATTTTTGGTCGGGTGTAATGCAAGTGAGGGATATCTTTTTCAGATTCTGTAGGAAAATTATAGGTAATGGGGTGAGAACTAGTTTTTGGGAAGATGTATGGATAGGAGATAGAGCATTTAAAGACAGTTTGCCTAGACTTTTTAACTTGTCGCACAGTAAGAAAATTAGTGTAGCTAGGGTACTTAGTGAAGGATGGGATGTTTTGAATTTTAGGCGAAATTTAGTAGGGGATTTAGCTTGTATGTGGATAAAACTAAAAGAACTTTGTATTGGGACAAGGTTAGTAGAGGGGGTAGAGGATAGATGTAAATGGATACTTACAGAATCAGGAAAATTTACAGTACAGTCGTTGTATAATGCTTTAAAAACTACACAAATAAAAGTCCTTATAGAAGAGTTTGGTTTGTTAAAGTACCTCTGAAAATTAAGGTTTTCCTGTGGTTGGCGTTCAGAAAAAGCATCCTAACTAAAGATGTATTGTTAGCTAGGGGTGGAAAGGATCACGTAAATGTATGTTCTGCTCGGAGTCAGAAACTATAGACCATTTATTCTTTAACTGCACAGTAGCGAAATTCCTTTGGGCTATAGTTAGATGCTCCTTTGCTTTAAATTCAGTTCCTGCTAGTTTTGATGGTTTACCTGCCTGGCTAGAGTCTTTTTCTATTAATGATAGGTTCCTGATGTCAGTAGGGATTGCTGCATTATTTTGGGCGATCTGGAAAACCAGAAACAATGCCTGTTTTAATGGAGTAATCCTTCAGGATCCAACCACTATAGTTTTCCTTATGGCTCACTTTGTGTCATACTGGACTGGTTTGCAGAAGCAAAAACTGCGAAGCACACAGCGCAAAGGAGCAAAGTTGTTGGTGTTGGTGGCTTCTGAGGTCTTCCATAGAAGTCGAGGATGGGGGCCTCTGGTTTTGAGGCTCACCGAATCCTGATGTGGGGAGATAAAACCTCTTTTTGTCGCTCAACAAGTGAAAAGTGGCTGAGAAGAAGTAGAAGAAAAAGCTCGAGAGAGAAAGGAAATGAACCTGGACTGCTCCTTTTTTCTGGCTAAAAAGTGCTATGTAATGCTAAGTTTAGCAATGAACCTCGTTTTTGTAATATGGACTGTAGGATGCTGGTTGATTGCCTGGAAGTAGTAGCAGTTTTTTCGGACAGTAGAGTTTTAGGTATGGATGATGTTTTAGCAGGTCGTGGTGTAGTTGCTGTGGAAGTTGCCAGCAAGCTCAGAGGGGGGTTTGTACCCTGGGGTGTTAAATTATCAATTTCATTTCAATAAAATGAAATTGGGGCGGGGCCCTCCTTTCAAAAAAAAATAAGCAAAATAACGAGAGTTAGCAAAATCAGTCAAACTTCTTGAGGTCATTACTCGCCGTCAACACCATGCATTGTGATACACGATTTACAGTCACCATATATGAGTAGGTGTGTCATTGAAGGTCACCGAAGGCTGTAGAGCGCTGTATTACGCGCCCGGTCGATCTGAACTGACTGGTCGTACTAGCCAATCGGAGGAGTTTTGCCGATGAAGGGCATTGGCGGAGGAAGATGTCTCCGATTACCTGCTCGTGGAGGAGACGCTTAGAGAGAGCTTGAACAGGTGGGAATGCTGGCTGGAGTTTAGGTGGTGAGCCGAAGGGGATGAAATAGATGGAGGGAAATGGTAAGCATTGAGCAAATTTTGTTCCTAATTTCGCGTGTGCATGCCATCTCCAGAGTTGCACGAGCAAGAAGCACACGTTGTGTTTGGAAACGGACAAAACAGACACGAACCTTGGGTGCATTAAGCAACCAAGGCCTTTTTGCATCCCCACAACCTAGCTAACGGCTTCACCCACTACCAAACACGTCCAAAGTTGCCTGTCATGAACAAGGGATCAAACTGGCCAAGTGCTACCGTCCTATTTGAGTTGTTGCCACACAGGCCCTAGCTACCTCTCATCGGGATAATCTACGATAGCCCCCTGGTCACTTAAGTATCCCCTACAGGCCCCTTTAATGGGTCACTGACATGTGGGGTTTAAGTGACCTGGGCTCTCCTCTCACTCTCAATCGAACGGAGGTGGAAGAAAAACACGAGACACAAAGTTTTCCCAGCCGGACGTCGCCGTGGGCGCGTAGACGCCCTAGTCTTTTCTTTGTATTCACAAGCTACATTGCTCGGCTACTACAGGGGGGATTTATACCCCAGGCTACCACACACGATGCTGCCACTCACCCACTGACAACACGTCCTACACTAACCACACGCACTAACATCACACCTGGCTGATCAGCCCACTCGCATGCAACGTCCAGCCGCACAAACAGTTTGTCCACACGCCCTGAGCAACAGATTCGGCGTGATCTCCTTGCATGCAGCTTGTGATGGTTAGCCCCCTGAAGGCGACGACTTGGCTCCACGACTGCACGATCAAGATCACTGCTAACAATTTGAATTGCTTAAGTGGACACGTACAGGCAGTGATGAAGTTACATACAAAGTTACAAGCATACAATCAGGCAACAATCAGCAAGGACCAGAATAAAACCACAGCATTATGCGATGAAGTGCAACCATCTCAGCAAAAGCTACTACTCAGCTGTTCATGTGATCATTGCACCTATACATGTAGAACCTACTCAATCTGCTCCCCCTGCTCTTCTTCCTCGACAGTGCAAAAAGTAACTCATATGCTTCCTACGGAATTAGAGTACAAATTGACTTACAAAAATAGCTGGACAAACATCGGCTCATCTTGTTTAGAGCAAATCCGTCTCCATACATATGATCCATACTTTCTGTTTCTCAGATTCGAGGTTAAAATGTTACGACAACTTGTATAACGACTATATGAACCAGATGTTTGTTCCTTGCACTCAGGCATCTTGGTTCCTGACAATTTGCATCTGGACAGCGATGGTGAAGTATGGCTGAAGGATTGGTCCTGTGTTCCCCTTCAGCCCAGCAAACCAGACATACACACCGAATGGTTCAAATATGCCCAGATAGATCTTCACGCTATAAGAAAACGCTATTGTTCACAGGTGATCATGGGCATCCTCAAGTGAAATCTTCTTAGGTGGCAAGGATCAAAATTCTCACATGAACCTACTTCCGATGTTTTCTTTTTGCTTCAGCTCTTAGCCGCTTTTCCTCTTCCCTTTCTCTATCATGCATTCTGCAATTTAAGCATGGAATTTGTTGACAACCATATGATGTTGCAGTACATAACTGTTACGAAGAACTGGAAAGAAAATCATCCTAGCAATCATTTTTCTGCAGCTTTATTTTTACTATGCCTTGTGACTGCTACATATTTAAGGTAAGATATTAAGCCTACTATTCAATGTGATTATTCTCTTTTGTATATGACTATGTAACTCGAAAATTCATCACAAAAGCTCAAGCTACATATTAGACCAGCACAAGGATTCACACATTTTTTAAACACATAGCTGAGAATACACAGAATCGAGCATTCAAATAGGATTCAAGACAACCAAATGATGCGACAGTGTATTGTAGTATACACATGTAAGCTTTAAATGCTCATTTCTTTTAAGATGCTCTTACGGGCAAGGAAAAAACAGAGTAATAGCTATTCTACATAAACCATCCATTGATCTAACTTTTGGTAGCAACGATTTAACATGGTGTCAACCATGACAACGAAATAGGTCATAAATCTCAGTGTTCTCTATCAAATGAAACAAATAAGTTGGATACTAAAAATTCTTGGTACAACTTTACTCCGTGGAACCATTGTCATGCAGCTATTTGTGTTCTAATACGGAGTAAATGAAAATTATTTAGTTGCACATGTCTCTACATATTGCAGCACTTTTTAAAACGAACCACCTTTGAGGCAGCTTTCGCAATAATGCTACCATGGAACATAAATAGTTAAATGCCTGCCACGCCATGCCTCAAAAGTGCATGTCACCAGGTTGCCTACAATTTTGGAAGATGAAATGGTGAATTTTCTACATTAATTACCAGCATGGCGGCTTGTAACATGGGGACACAATCATTATTTTATTTGATTATACGTTTCTACAATATACAAAGAGGTGGGCTGGGTACATGCTAAAAGATGTCAAAGAAAAAATGTGCTACAGTTTGCATAAGATATTGCAGTTCGCGATTTTGTATGTTCATAGCATCTGAACTTTAAGAAGAAAAAAATTGCAACTTCGTTCAGTCGATATAAATAGATCCGTACTATAGACAGATTGTGTTTCACATGACGGCTAATATAAAAATAACACAGTGCAAAGCGAAAAATGCTGTATAATTTAGGAAAGTGTGGGATGCTTTAGTTCAATGAGATCATCATTTGCTAAACTTACTGGTCAGCCTCTCTACGACTTGTCTTGCTTGTTGAATCCTTGGCATGCATCCTAGGAAGGTCATCAGCATGTGACGGCCGATGCTGTGAAACAGCGCCCTTTCTTTCTCTCTCTCGTATTTCAGATTGCGCTCCAACACTCGGAGGCTGAGGAGCAGAAGGTGCATATTCTCCAGCTTCTAAAGTAGACTGCTCTCTCTTAATCTTTCGGCGTTTGGAAGCACTATTAGGGTCACTATCTTCCTTCATAGTACCTTTGTCCCTATCCCTGTCATCTACCTATAAAAATAATAAAGAATTAGAGGTCAAACAAGAGTGTTCAGTTTATCAGTTACAAGATGCAAGATCCCAAGAATAGTGAGTGCATGCCTCGCATCATGACAGTCATAGAGGTGTTGAGTGAAGAGATAAATACGTGCTGATCACAAGACACATCAACTTTTATCGATATAACCGAACTAGGGATCACAAACCACAGGAGAGTATTACGATGCAAAGACAGATTTACCTTGCTTGATGAAACATCCCTGTCTTCACGCTTTCTATCCCGGAGATCTTCCTCTCTTCTGTGTTTCCCATCATCCTGAGACAGTGAAGCGTTCTCCTCCAAGTGCCACCGTTCTTTCTCATCGCGCCTGGGAGACGACCTTTGGGTATGCCTAGTGCTGCCACCCCTCCGGTCACTATCTTCATCTCTTCGGTTTGCAACGACTGATTGAGGTACAAAACTTGTTGGAAGAGGTGGAGGGGGTGGCAAGCTTTGCCCTCGAAACCGTTCGTCAGAAGTATGTGCCCTGTCTACAGAGGGTTCAGCATGCTTAATTTTGTTCCTCTCCTCCTTATTCCTATCTTCTCTTCCTTTTTCAGGAACCCTGTCTATCCCTCTGTCTTGCATCCTTTCAATAGAACGCTCTCTCCTTACAGATGATCTGTCTGTAGGTCTCTCAACCACGTCTTCTCCACGGCGCCTCTCAGTCCGGTCTGCTTTTTCTCTAGGATCTCTGTCATATTTTCATCGAACTTCTCTTTTGATTTCTCTGTCCTGACAACATTTTGTTCCTCACTAGCACCTCTCTCATGATCCAAAGAACGCAATTTATCTACTGATCGTGAGTCCAACTTTTTTTCTTTGTCTGTATGGTGTTCTGTTAAGTCACCATCCCGGCCATCAGACTCCCCTTTCCTTCGTTTATCTGTTCTCTCTTGTTCTTCAATGGGAACCGTTCTTTTTTGCTGTTTCACGGTAGAATCAATCAAGTCAGTAGATTCACCTTCACCGGCAGGATTAGCTGTTCCACCAGTATTTGCAGCCAACACCGTTGATGTTTGGGAGGATGCTGATACCTTTCGTGGCGCCAGATGTACGTTACCATTGGTGCCCACCAAGGAACTAGTGGTTTTAGTATCCAGCACACCATCAGCTGCCTGCGACAATACTTCTCTGTCAATAGAAGCTTGTTGATTAAGACTCCTGCTGGTTGATTTCCCGGGTTTTGCATCTTCCTTCCCTGCATCATGCTTAGATACCTTTGCAGCATGTGTGTAGCACGCTTCTGTGGCCTCTTGTCTGCTGTAGTAAAATTGATTAGAAACCATGCAAACCAAATGCCCAGCACAAAATTACTCAATGGTCACTGCTATGTTTCCATGACATACTAAAGGACACCTGAGCCCATTATTTTCAACAAAAAAGTGTTCTAAATTTCCAAAATCCCGAGAAAAACACACGTTGAAATACAAGCATGTACTTGCGAAATTGTGAAAAAATCTGTTGTCATCTGCAGAAGAAATGATGCAAATTGTTGCACAAAAATCTACAAACATGCATACTATTGCCACATGCACCGTTTTAGGATTTTTTTTGCAATTCCAGTAAAAATTTTGAAGCCAAGGTCTCATGAGTGACCCTACTGTTACTTTCAACATGACAAACTGAAAGGTACCTCAGATTCTGCAGTAGGTTTCAAAACCTTGACTCCCTCATCGGACAAAAGTTTTGGAGTTCATCTGCACCGTGTGCAACCCCTGAAACTTTTCCTTGTGTTGAGGAAGATGGTATTTGACCATCAGACCCATTTGCAGGCGAGGAATTCTTCTTCTGTTGAGCATCAGGCTTCATTGCATTTTCTGACCTTTCATGCCTGCCCTCAGTAGATTTTGCACGAATGCTGTGATCTTTTGCTGTGGCAGAGTCTGCAGACTGATTTCCTGTAGGATCCAAGTAATAGTTATACTCCAGCTAATCGTAGTGGGTAAACAAAAACACCTTCTGTATCTTCTATTTACCAGGAATAGTTTTTGCAGGCACTGGCTTCGGATCAAGGTGACCCATGCCAAACTCTTCCTCAGATAGCCATGAGCTCTGCATAATAAATAATAAATGGGCCTTCCACGAATACATCTCATAATCATACACAAATGGGTGTCTCCTGATAGGAAGAAAAAAGGCAGCAGTGAAGATGTAACACTTACCTTGCGAGCTGCCAGGGCAGCAGCTACACCAGTGGCCAGTACTTTCAGGTCTTCCCTCTCATCCCCCCTTAGCTTCGCTACCTGGTACTTATATTTGTGAGCAATAGAAGCAGCATATCACAAATTGTGACTAGTGATGTATTTACCCTTTTCTCGATGTTGATGCCGCTTTTTCGCAACACGGGAAAAATACTAGTTATCTTTGTCAGCACAATAAGGGCATTTCTGATTTCCATGTACTCTTTTGATTCCATACATTGATTAAGCACCTTGGTAATTCTTCCACTCCATTTCCAATGAACCTTTCAAAAGCAAAGAAAATTTTGATCACAAACATATGTAAAAAAATATAGCAGATAACAGGACAGCTTAAATCTTTTATATTAGACATTCAAATGATTTTTAATTAATTCAGGTGGCATGAACAAAATATACGAAACAAAGCAGCACGTCTCAATAATAGAAACTAGAGTCCATGAAACCATGCAGAATACCAGGATTCAAGATACAGATATTTCACCGAAAAATGGGCAAGATGCTTATCAATAAAAAGTACATGCAGTGGACCAATTTTTATATGTAGATGTATATATTATGCAAGCCTTGCAAGTTTTAACATTTTATAAAGAAGTAGCCACCAAACTTCTGCTGCACAGCTGAAACATGACCAAATGTACAGCTCAATAAAGCCAAACATGTCTAGCACATGCAGCACCAACTGACACATCTGAAATTCTCTTTAAATTATTTAAAAAAACTGCATGGCAGGACAGCAATACTTCATGAAACGAGATCCAACACGTTTGGCATGATAAACAACAGACAGGGCCAGCTGACTAACAATGAGCTATATTGCCACGTTTTTGCAAATCTGACTACTGACATGCTACAAGGAGTGGAAAGATTTTTTATGTCATGTGTCCCTATGTGTGGAACTAAGGGGAAGTATCTAGACAGCTCACATTAAAGAGTTATAGTTGACACCTAAACATGGTTTTGTGAATAAGTATTTGTCAAAGGATTAATTCTGAACTGAGACAGCAGAAATTTGCTGTTTATATGCACATCTACAAAGCCTGATCTTGGTGAGATATCTAGTGTAAAAGCTTTTGGTTTGGGTACCAAATCAATATACGATTTTCAGAAATCTGATCTCATGACTGTTCATTTTGTTTATTTTAATATACATTATGTTCACAGTTATTTTAAAAGGTGACAAAACGCCATAAACTACATGATAGAATGAATTTTAGTTTACTTGTGCACCTGACGTTACTTTTACACTGTTCATTTTTTTTTACTATTTTCATATACGAACTCTTAAGATTTGCCATATAACCGTGATCATGCTACTTGAGTACAACTTCGTCCTAAAATTTTAGAAACAGTAATCGAACCATAGATTATGCTTTCTATGTATCGACCACTATTTCTAAGATTTTATGACTAAGCTGTACTGAAGGATATGACAAACATAAACTGAGTTACGCGACAGACATAACTTCAAGGAGTGTGCAAAGCATACTTTGACAAACTGAGCATAAGATACACGTTGACTATCTGGAAATCTGAAGTATACAGCGAATCCCGGCTTAGTTCCACATTCACGTTCATATTGATTCATCACTCTGCAAAAAGTTGTATAAGCAAACTCAGAAGCACCAAAACAATGTAATAAACATCATGAAAACTATGGTGAAGAAGGTCTAGCACAGCTCAATCAATAGACTTACCTTCCAATGGTAGGCCGTCTTAAGTGTCTCATGAAGAAACCTTCCAAGCCTACCAGCCTCATATTCTGTACAGCAACAGATCATTGGCTGTAGTGTCTTGCAGATGAAAACATCTATATGATTCACCGTGTTGAAAAGTGGAGTCCCAAGTGAATGCATCGTTTGAACAAATGTAGCACAATATACAGCATCCTGCATGCTGAGAACACAGCGTGGATATATGCACCGCTGGAGAAATTCCATGTTAATCTTCAGTGCATCTGGACTGGAACTCAGCCATTTATCCTTTTCACGGGCTAGCCTTTGGAGCACTGATACAACGTGTTGTTTATGCTTGTCAGATTCATTGTTCAATTTGTCAAGTAAATCTTGGATTCTCTCCTTGTCCTTCTTCCGTCGTGATATTGCAATGCTAGAGTTATCTGAGTTATCTTCAAGTTGTTTGAGATTTTCATGCAGCTTCTTGATTTCTGCATCATAACGATCTTTTGGAAAATGAAGATCATATAGTGTTAAACCCCAGAAAGTAGCATACAATTCAGGTGAAAGACTATTCCAGGCTTTTGTTGGCAAAATTGTTCGGATTGTGCTAAGAAGATCTGTCCACCTGCAAGAAAAAAGGAATACAGAGAACTGCATGAGAATTGAACCTAAAATACGATGGATATGTCAATGAATAGAACAGAAATTTCGAACTAAAGCCATCTCAAGGAGGTTTAAACAGTTAAACTGTAAGTTTCTGAAAGCAACTATAATTAATGGTATAGTAGCTAGTTCCCTACCAGCTTCCAAGGACCACAATATCTTCGCTGACCTATTAGTGGCAAGCAAGAGGGGATCAAATTTTCTTAATTGTACACAGATATTCTACAGGGTCAATATGTTTTCTTAACCTAAATTGTAATGTACTTTCAAGTTTACTTTAACATGAACCAAAAGGTCAAAATGGAATAACTAAGATGTTATAATCCAGATGCAGATTGTAAGCTCCCAACACACTTGTACCCTTTGTTCTGAGGAAGAAAAATTATAACATTTCATTTGTCGGCTACTGGGCTGCACAAAAAAGACAAGCATGGGGACCAAACTAGAAAATAATGTTCTTTCAACAAAAAAAATTAGCATATTTGCATCAAAATTTGCAAGTGCACAGTGCTGCCATATTTACATGTGAGCTTTTGGGGAGATTCTGCAGTGTGGATTTTGTTAGACAGGTGTAGGGGTATTGCTGGTGATGACCCATACAGTTGAATTGATGATTGAGACCTCATGGGAGATGTTCATGACACTTACATGATTAACTTCTGAGATGAATCACCATGCAAGATCATATCATCACTTGATACAGACTCCCCTTCTTCATTACCATCCAGAGGCCAACAGGCTTCCCCACCATTAGCGCTTTTAAAAAGTCTCATTACTGGGCGGTATATAAGAAAAGCAACCTAGAACAAAGTAAAGTCGGGGTGTATAAAATAATGAAATCTGCTCGCAGGTTAAGAAAAATATAGAGTGCACAACATTTGAGTGTATTACCTCTGGCTCAATATGATACTTATGGACCAGATCTTCCAGAGGTGGTATTAGCTGAACATAGGTTGCTGGAGTTAAAGCACTTGAAAGAAACTCGGCATACTGAAGTAGTATCCCATGGCATCTATCAAACTGCTCGCTGACCATTTTGATATATGTGGCATCTGCATTTATTATAATCCTGAGAACAACAGCAACATTATCAAGTTTAAAAGAGCAGAGCAAACAGTTAAAACTGAATATGACAGGCTTTTAGGATACATTTATAATAGCCAACAGTATGTCACGTATATTACAAATATCATAGCATATAACTGCACCAAGCCTAAAGTCCACTTAGTAGAGAGAGCAGAACAAAATAAAAGCGGAGATTGCGTACAGAGGATTTTGCAAATTGAAATAAAACCTTACTTGGATCTGTGCTGGGCAATAAGCAGTAATAGAGGAATTGCAAGTTTAGGTTCATCTTTTGGATGCAAAGAGTCCCGCAACTTGTTTGTAGACTTGTTCAAAACCTACAAAAAATGATTTGGTAAACTTTTTTTTCGAAATTATCATGAATAGAGAAAGCCTTGGTTCCTCATGCAACCTTATAGTTCCGTGTTGATCCAAACAGTGAAGATTGAAGCCGCAACGTTTCACTCCCTGCCATAGCATCAACCTGTTCATCAGTCATGTTCTCGGTGTACTGTACATTTGCCATTTGCTGAATGAGTTCCTGCATGGTACACATTTTTTAATTTAGATCCATAGAGTTCATGGGAGCAAGGACGTTTCAACATAGTCAACAAACCTCCAGCACAACAAGCTCAGTGCCGAATCCTTTCTTCAGTTGATTAACTATGTATTGGAAAAGGCATTTTAGCTCCATAGAAAGATGCTTCTTGCAGCTGTTAAACTTTATCGGTTCAGAATAGGAGCATAAAGACTGAAGGTAATAACAATACTGAGATGGGGAACACAAGAACCCCAGTCATAAGAAAGCTATATAGCACTAGTAGATATATTTTTTGCATTTTCAAGGCATAAGGATTTACGAGTCAGATGAAGTAATTATCCGCCAATCAAAGTTCAAGATCAAATGTGATTAACAAACATCAACAGGAATATGGAGTCTTGGTAAATCGGTGGTATCTTTGTTGTACAGAACTTCTATAGGCACGATGTCAAATGAGCAAACAAATGGTGAGAGAAAGCTAAGATTCTGCACAACATAATAGGGAGTCCTAGTTGTATTACAAAAGGTAAACCTCTAAAAATATGTAGGTTATAAATCGGTTACCTTATGCTCCATTAGCATATCTAATATCACTAGCAATGTTCAACAAGTATGCTTGCTTTAGATACATTCGTGATATTTAATAAAAAGAAAATGCATCCTACGCAGAAATTCAATTCACATACTTTGCTGCTAACCACTACGATATAATGTCAACAGCTAAACTCAAATTTCAAATGATAGTGTACCATTGTATGAGCCATATGACAAAAGCACTAGCATGTGCCTAATAAGCAAGAACATACATAATTAGACGTCGCTGGACCCATCAGGTTTGACTAAAAACTGGTCAGTGCATCATGCCATGTATTATGCAAATAATATAATCACAGACAAGAGTCAAAACGACATACAGGTGTCCCCAGAATGATGCAAGACACTGAAGCCAGTCTGACAGATTAAGGCCATCATCTTTTACTTTCTCACGGCCACCTTGAGCCAACCGTTCGATTACAATATATTGCAAGATATCATACTCCAGCTGTAAATGACATATTAGGCAATGCTGTTAATTTGACTTGCAAAAACATTCGAAGACACGTGCAAAATAATTACAATAGACTCTAAGAGGGTACCATTGTCTGCATTAAACATGCATGACATACGCAGCAAATACCTGAGTCAAGTATTTAAAAGCATCCACAACTGGATTTATCATGTCCCTGTATGCTTCGACCTGAAAATTGGAACAACTTATTGTAGATGTAAAAAAAAGAACTGAAGATAAATCATAATGAAACAAGTCAACGAAGCATTATAAATATATAGGTGAGTTTCCAGGATCACTGAATCATCACAATTAACCTATTAAAATAATATATTCAGAAATAATCTGATCAGACTCCCCCCATTGCTTCATTAAGTGTGGTGTAGCCCTAAGCCCATAAGGGCCACATTCCCTCTACACATATTCCACCGTATAACTGATAGTCCAATATATAGCACAGTAGGACTGTAAGAGGCTCTGCTACTATTTTTGTCCCAGAAGACTCCTCCATTGACACTTTCTCAGCACCATTAAAATTAATTTACAGATTTAAACATTAGTGACAATATGAGGCTAAAGTTCCCCTTTGTCAGTTACATTTTTCCTATTTTCAAACCACCAGCATATAGGCTAAAACATATATGATGGATTTGGACACTGCCAGGTTGGTGCAAATAAATTCCAGCAAGATAGAAGAGCCAAAATAAACTCCAAATGGAGCTGTCAGCTGATGTAATAATGGTTGCCATCTCCGACATCAGATGATTAAAACACAACAAGGAGAATAAATTACATGCAAGAAAACAATAAATTAGTGGTCCAAATGGAAGTAGGTATATCACAAGTTACATATTAGTGCTTCGAATAAATTGTATGTATGTATATTGTTGATTGAAAATACCTGTTGGACAATTGTTCGAAGTACAGTCATTGGATTTGCATGAGCAAGTTTGGCCACCATGCGGCCAAGCTGCTTCAGATTTTCCTTGGCCAGCCGCTTTAAGAGCCTTCTGGTGTCCAGCTAAGTGAGAAACCAAGGATGTGGGTGAATTTAAAACTCAAGATAAAATGATAGATGAAAGAAAGAAAAACCAGGCATGGAATAAGTAGGCAACCTTTGCTGTTTGTCTTGCAGCAAGGACAATTGGGTTTTGTTCAGTGTCCTTCTCCCACTCACCATACAAACGATAGCGTGCCTAAAACATTAACAATGTCAGATTGGTGAAAAAGGTAGTGCAAGTATAACAGCAACAATAATGAAGCAAAACAAACCTCATAAGGAAGAAGGGAAAGAACTCCCCATATCTCCATATCAACAGCAGGATTGGCAGGTATAAGCTGCAATGAAGGAAGCAAGCATGATCCAAGTGCTTCTTCAATCCGAGATTCTGGAGACATTGTGCCTGCTGTACGGGTCGATTCCTTTGACGAGGCATGGTACACCTTTAGCACTCTGCAAACCTGGAAGTTAACACATTCAATACGCCATTGAATAAACAATGCCGAACAATTTTTGCCACTAGATGCTCCAGGCAGAACTGTATAATTTCAAGCAAAGATGGTCATAGTCTAAATGCTTTTGTATGAACACAATGAAACCATTTTTGCCATTAGCAGAAAATTTTACTCATTATCTGTAGGTAACAAGCATAGTAAGTATGAACGGTACAGACCAGTGCTCGTATGCACTAGGGCGAGAGGGGGGGGGGGGGGGGGGGGGGTGGGGGGTACTCTGGGTTCCCATCCCTAGCGCTAATCATATGTGTGTTCTAATCCATAATAATCTGCAGAAGGGATTGGAAGTGTTTGTGTGCTATGATTGGTGCTAATCCTTTTGTATTCTAATCCATGCTAATTTGGTGATAATGTTTCTCATCATGTCTTATCGTACTCGCAATTACTAATTAACATGTTGATCAACAGATGCGGGTCAGTACCATTAGCATGCTGGATTCTGGGAACCAATGTCAAATGTGTACTTAATTGTATTACACAAAAGTTATTAGTCACAGGATAGTAACAAGATACAAGAAGTCCAATATGGAGAGTCTGTTGGACTGGGAGGATGCATGGGCAGGGCATCTTTTGGGCGAGGTCCCCCATAGAGATACATGGGGCATGAACTAAGAGGAGCTGCTGGAGATGCTCCTCGAGCATCGAAGACAACAGCTGCCCTGTACCCATATCGCCACACATGCTGGATGCAGCCGATAGCCGATGCATGTGAGCACAGGTTCCAAAACTCTGAATTGCATCAGGTATAGCCATTTTTGACTTTTTATGTTGTTACAGCAACGCAAGTGAGTAAGAAAAATAGGGTCATCACAACCACTGATCAAATGAAGAGCTTGTGATATGAACATGTTATCTTTTGTAGTTTGTACAAAATGGATATAACAAATCGATAATGTGTAACATACATGCACTAAAGAAAATATCAATCATATCTAGTAGGGAGCCAAGATATCAAGGTTCAAGAGGGTACTAATACAGAAAAGATCAACACAAAGATTCAAAGATACCTTCTGAAATAGTTGTGTGTCACGATGAAGGTATGGTCCACAGGCAACAAGCATTTGGAAAAACTCTTTTGGCAGATCAACCAAATAACTTGGTGATGAGACAGATGATGCATCCATCATGTGAGTGTCGATGTTACGGGTGATTTTATAATGTGCTTGAGAATATATACTGTAGGCTGCGGAAATAGTCTTCTCGATAATTCTGCAAAAAAGGAAAGTAGAATTGACCAATAAAAATCAGGGAACTCTACCATTGCATTACAACATACTTGGGCATACCATGTTTGGATCAGAGTACAGGCAATAGTTTAAAAATGCTGAGTCTGCTAATAGAATATTCTGAGGAAGTTGACAAACCTAAGTAAGCCATCACAAATTTTGACATGCTCGACAGGATTTAGCTGTGCAAGACGTTCAAAAAGTAGCTGTGCATGGTCCCTGGCAAATAACAGCAGAAATTGGTCAGTGACATTAGTAACATGTCAACGAAAACAAATGCATTACCTGCAGGAACGGAATTGTACCAACTGAGTATAACAATGAAATGTTATTAAAAGAAACGTTGCAGTATGATAATACAACATCAGAAATCAATAGCATACAGGGTATATACCAATCATGAACTGAGAGGAAACCCAGAAGAAGTCCAAGCTTCTGGTTCTTTTCTATCTCAGGGGCTCGCTCCTCAATTATATCATTTTCCATCTCCAATGCTGTGTGCAAATCGATCGTTATTTCTTGTTTATCATCATCCATAAGGTCCTTTCCAGTAGCAGCAAGATTTATTTTGCCTATTTTAGTAGCCTGGAATCAAGAAAGAGATGAGTAAACTCCATAAGTTGAAACTCCAATATGTACATAAGTAGTTAAGTACACATATATTGAAGATGAATGGAAAGATAGCACAAATGTAAAGACCAGATCTATATGTTCTTCAAATATATTCTGACAGTGGTCGTGAGTTTAATCATGTATTGTACTTCAAATACATGGGGATGTTCTCGATGGAGAGCACCTAGGACAAAAATGGAAGCGCTGTTGAACCAGAGCATCCAGCCAGTGGACTTCCTGCTGACTCTGGCCACTGCATAGGATTACATGCCCAAGATCAAGGAACTGATCAGGGCCGGCAACAAGTACGAAGTCACGTCCACAAGAGGACGACAATGGAGTGGGCCAGCAGTGAGGTGGAGTTCGTTTCCAGCTCCACTTTGGCAAAGAAGTCCAGATCATTCATGAGAAAATGGCGCTGAGGTGGAGCAGAGGATAGATATTCGGGAGATAAAGATTAGTTCTGGTCGGTGCATGTTGGCAAGGCCACGCAGGCAACAAAATCCATGCCAGGACTACGTTAGTTTTGACATTAAAATGGGGTTTGGGTGTCGTGAATAATAACTGTGATAATGTGCTTTCATGAAAAAACCTCAAACGGTGTCGCAACTTGTTATTAGTCCTCATGAACTTGTGGTTCCATCAAGAATTATCATGGTACTTGCGTAAACAGACTTTACATAGTATTATTTTCCTTTTTCAAATGGCAGTCTTTTTGTAAGTCTAAGAGTCGAAGCATAGAATATAAGATTATTGAAAATCTGTGTGGTGGTACTTTTATATTTGAGTGCATTGTAGGGATATTCATACGATTCTCCTTTATAACACTGTGCAAATCTTTTATTGAACAGAATGAATTCAACAAAAAGATACTAACCTCATCAATTTTCCTTGAAACAAATGAGCCAAAATGCTCAAATGCCTCATCATCATTTGGAAGTAAATGAACATAGCTGGAAAAGAAGCCATAAACATGTCATGATTCATAACATCTGAGGAGAAGTTGCAAAGGATATTTCCACGCAAACAGATTCAGCAACAACCCTAATTCATACTGTTACAGCATAAGTACTACGTAACTAAAAGTAAACAAGGACTTGAGCCTACGGCTATGATCAGTCGGTTAGCACAATAATTAGTGATATTCAACTGCATAAGACTTTTTTCTTGGTATCAGTACAACATATTTGAGAAAAGTGATCTAACAAAAGTCTAGTACTGTTTGTAATAGTCATCGGTCATGGCATAGTTAGAACAAATTGCCATCAAAATAAGAGCAGAAGCTGAAGAGAGCAGCACCAAAAATGTAATGTTACAAATACAAATTTTACATGTATATGAACCTTACAAAAGCTTGATCTGTTTTTACTTAGTTTTCTTTTAGATCAAAATGTAGTAAAATATTTTATGGATGATGTCCGAAATTACAGTTTGTGGTCAAGAAGTGTAGAGAACTCGGATACAACTAGAAAACTTACAGATTATCAAGGTCAATAAGACCAGATTTGACCAACAAGGCTGCTATTCGGAAAAGACCAGATGGAGCAGAGCTGTTTACATCCAATTGTTGATAGTATTGGAATTTGAAGCCCAAAATTTGAGCAGCATGGGACTGTAACAAGGAGAAGTCGTAAGATGGGCTGACAATAGTGCCTGGAGTATGGTAATAATCTTTATAGGCTCTCTATAAGTATCTTACTAAAAACTATAAGAATACCTTGGAAAAAGAGGTATAAGCTGATAAAATATATTATCGTCTGGATAGAGTTCAAAACATTCCAACACCTAGCAAGGCAAACAAGAAAAACGTAATTATATTATAACAATGACATACTTCTATAATATCAGAAGTAATACCCGCATTAAAAAGTGAAAACTCACAATGTCAAATACACGATTAGGGTCCAGGTCAAAATGTCCAATTAATGACTGTCACAAGAACATTAAGTTGTTACATAATACTGCTTACATGCTCAAACAATAACATATAGAAGAAAAAAGGAAAAATCTAAGACCAACCTTTACAATGCTAATAGTAGCTGAAGAAGCATTTTGGCAAGCCAAATCTGAACCGACTTGACAAAGTAGGGTTATCTGAATTCCAAACAAACAAAGGTAACTAGGTTAAAAATTGCACCAGGCTCCAGTAGAACATTTTAGAGCATCATTTGGAAACTAAGTGAAGAATGAAAATAGTCATAAATCCCTCAATAAATTTCAAACTTGAATTATAAGTTCAAAATATGTGTCATAAATACATATGTAATCACAATCACAATTGTTTGTAGAAGTAATCACAGCCATCACAATAACAATGGGTAGATGTTTCACAGGCAGATATACATACCAACTTGGCGTAGCCCTCACTTTCCTCTCTTAGAAGGTTGAATTTAGTTTGCTGATAAAGAAGTCGTGTGTTGACTCTGACCTGTTGACAATTATTTTAAGCCACCATAAGAGAATGATGCAGTAAACAGGTAAAAAACGGAACTGCAAATTAAGGAGAAGGGTGTTGCAGAAGAACCATGTTTAAAAGATAAATTAATTCTGACACTGTATACTGTAATTTACGTGAATGTACACACAAAATATCAGGAACCAATGATAGCAACATGATGCCCTAACAATATGCATGGCACTAGCATGTGACACATACCTCTTTGGCTTTTAAATCCTGGCCCTTCGACTTACTCTGTTCGACCTCCCATAGGAAATCTTCCTTCAGATGTGCACATACAGGAAACAGAGACAGCATGTGTCAGTTGCCTTGCACCATGAAAAGGTGCTGTCAGCAAAGATGAGGTGCCCTAGTATGAGGAACAAAAAAACTCACTTCACATCGCTCTTGAAGAAGCCTGGGCACAACCAATGAAGACTCCACAAACGACTTAGTCTGCAGTCCAGAGTATTTGAAAGGAAATTAGTGAGCACTAAATCCTCCACCCAAAAAGGTAGGGATCAAGAAGATAGAAAGCCTATTTGCATTGCTGAAATTATGAATAGGTGTAGAAGTGTCAAGAAAGATCGTTACCATTTTGACAAGACGGTTGCGGTATTCACCAGAAATTGTAATCTGCACATTACTACAGGTCAGATCAACTAATAATGCAGCACTCAGTGATTCTGAGAAAATAGCAACACGAGCAATGGTGGTAAATCCAAGCTACGTGAGTCTGAAATAAATGCATCTTGAACTTAGGCATCAGCGACAGATCAAAAGCACAGCCACGCTGACAGATGGAAAATAAATGGCTATAGACTGAAGTCTTATGACACTTAGTAAGCAAGGCACAAATGTGTCAAGAATTTTTTTTTGCAGGATTCGAACTGGCAAGAGATTGAACGAAGGATGGCATTTACATTTCTACTGACCCAGGTTTTTGGAAGAACAACAATAGCACTTAGCAGCATCTCTATCAAGGCTGTCATGGCATTCTGTCGAGAGTCGTGGTGACCACCTAGCTCCAAGATGACATTGTCGACAATGACATGGCATGTGCAAGGCGAGAGAGAGAGAATAGTGAGATGAGCTCTGATATGCCCTCTCTCGCATGCCCACCAGGCCACCACCACCATGCCCGCCTCGCCTCCTAGGAGCTATGCATCTCAGTCAGCGCCTCACATGATGCAATAGCTACTGGCACTGCCATCTAGGGTCGATTGGCTGAAGACTGGCTGAAGAAGACATGGGTCCGGGAGACAGACCGGGTATTGCACGAAGCATTAAGTGACACAAACTTGCTCTCTCAGCTACGTCACTTCCAGGCTGACCAGGGCCTTCCATTCTCAGCGGCTTACGCTTGCATTTTTTAAACCTAGCACATGTCTGGTGGAATGCCTGTACGGTCTAACATTTAGACACTGGTGAGTGGTGACATGAACACTGGTGAGTGGATCGAATGCAAAGATGTAGTTGCTTGATGGATCCAGTATGATCAAGGTTGTCGATCGATAATGGTATGAAAATGCAAGAGCTTCATGACACAAAGAAGGTAAAGCCAGACAGCGTCATATCTTTGTTGCCAATCCTGAATAAGAAAAAACATTATTGCCATTGCGTCATATTCCGTGTGATCCATATTAAGGTTGTGAGCTTAATGCACTGTCATGAAGAAGCGAAGCGGAGAAGAAGAACGATGGAAGAGTCGAGGATCCTAGATAGATTGGTAATGGAGGAGAAAGGCTACATCTTAAGTCAGTATGTGTAGAGTGGAGAAGCGTGCATATAGCCAATGCGTAGGATTTAATGTGCTTCTACCCTATGCATAAGGTGTACATGAACGTGGAGCATTGTGGAAAGGCACGACACTAGAGGGGGAGGGGGCAACACATCGGTGGAGATTGAGCCAGAGATGACACATTTGATCTCATATAAAACGGGGATGAAGAAGGATATGCATGACACTGAGAAAGAGAGCTGGATGACAAAACAGGAGAATGACGCTCGACTTATGGTCTAAAAAGTCATTTTCTTGTAAGCATGTAAAGCTGAAGATTCCCGCTCTAGAATCGAATAATAATGAATAGGTCTGCGTGGTTTTGTTTTCTCCGAACGTAACTAAGTATACTCCTTGACTCCATGAGGTTTGCTAGTGTTACTCCAAACGCTGGCAATTTCATGTGTATAATTGAACTATTTTTTCTTAAACAGCTTCAGCAGGATATTTATTCCAAACATAGCCTAAGAACTTGTCCATGGCTACCACACGCTATTAGCGATATATTGTTCACCATAGAAGCACCTTACTATCCAACCAGGTTCTCACTTCAGCTGGCACAACAAGTAACACTACTAACTACACACTGGCCAATTCAGCTAAGTACGGTGTTACTGTCTACGATCCCCCAACAGCAATCCGGCTAATCAGACACGCAACTAACTTAGCAACCACACAGCACAGCAGCAAAAAGAGAAGGGCTCGATAACACTCACATCCTGCCCTAGGTGGGCGACGATGTCGGCGAGCACGGAGCCGGGCTCCTCCTGCCACGGCTCCTCCGCGAACGCCACGGAGTCCAGCGCCGCGCGGCACCTCTGCGGCGGCAGGTCCCCCCGCACCTGCGCAAGCCCAAACCAACGCACGGAATCAGCAGACCAAAAACCTAATCGAGCCGGCCGGTAGTGAGGAGGAGAGCTGACCACGGCCCAGCAGAGCTCGTAGAGGAAGCGCGGCATGGGGACCGGATCGGGGATGCGGAAGGCGGCCGCGGAGGCGGACTGGCCCTTCCACTCGCGGAGGCACTCCTCGGTCACGTACTTGCAGTCCGGCGCCTGCAGCGGCGGCGACATGGCGGCCGGCGGGAGCGGTGGTCGGGGTTTTGCGGGAGCTAGCTAGGGTTTCATGGGACGGCGGCGGTGGTGGTGCTAGATGGGGCGGAGGTGCGTGCGAATGCGATGGGCGTGCGTGATGCTGGGTCTGACGCTGCTGTTTCTCGTTTGAATATTCTTTACTGGAGGCGATGTTCCCGTCAGCGAGGCGCCCGTGGTGACTTCGTCAATCTCAAGACCCAACCGCCAGCTCAGTCTCTCGAATGTGCTCATAGGGGTAGGGTGTGCGTGTGTGCGTTCATAGGGGTGAGTGTATGCGCGTGTATGTGAGCATCTGCGTTGTACTGTGTTTCGCAAAAAAAAAGAGTCTGAAGACGCTAGTGTTTTTTTTTTTTTGAAATTCTGAAGACGCTAGTGTTTACCTAAAGAAGACTGGTTTGGGTTGAGGTTCAGTTATCGGACGGCTACGGTTGGGTTGGTTGATCGGCGTCAACGGCTGGGATGCGTCTAAGGCTTTTACCTTTCCTTTTTATTTTTGTTTGACAATCAATGAATATATTTTATAGTACCAATAAATATATTTACATTATAGAAAGTACACATGAACTGAGTACAGCGATTACAGAACAAAGTCTAAAAGAAACGAGTAGATTTTTAAGATTTTCAAACTATTTCTTATTCTTGAAACAATGTTACTTTTTCTGAAGTCCCCGGAAAATATAGATATCAAACCACATACCCGTAAGGACAAACCTTCTTGCGGAAATCATGAGAAAATATCAAAAACGATCTTGCGAAATTAGATCTGAAGTATCTTTTAAAAAACGGGCAATTTGCCTCATTTTATTTTAAAAAGTATGAGAGAATTGACCGGTTAATTAATGGGAAACCGGCCTAAAACCGTAGATCTGAAGTATCATATCTAGACAAATTAACTCTACTAACACCACCACTGACGTCGAACAATGGGCCGAAAATCACGTGTTGACGATGTAATCCCTGTTGAGGAAGAAGAATGCTACCAAAACCATGATATGATATCTTGGTTTACAATTGAACTTGCCTGAATACACTTGGCAACTAATATAGGAAGTAAATCGACTAAAATTTGAGTAGGAAGGATGTTAGAATGTCGGTGGTCACATAACACCAAAATCAAAAAGACATTTCATACAAAGCCCACTTATCTCATAAACAATATAAATTAAACTCGATTTGTTTCACATTAGAAATATCATGTTGTTGCACCAGTCTGAAGACGAAAGCGTTTACCTGAAGAAGACCGTTTGGGTCGAGGTTCAGTTATCGGACGGCTACGGTTGGTTCATCGGCGTCAACGGCTGGGATGCGCCTGACGCTTATACCTTTCCTTTTTATTTTAATTTGATTGACAGTAATAAATAAATTTTATAGTGGCAACAAATCTATACTACTATTAAACAAGCGAACATTTTATTTTCTAGAACCACCCCACATACGTACATGGGGTGACTAAGACCACCGGATTAGCCCACCTGATTAGATCCAACCGTCAAGATTATTCTAATCCCACCTCATGTGTGCGCTTAGCGATTACACTGAGCAGACGAAAACTCTGCCGAGCGCTCCTTCCGCACGTCCGTAACTCCTCCGGCCCTGTAATCCCGCACCTATCCACGAGATACCTCGAAACAGGCTTTCGCCCCGCTTTATAAATAAAGCAACATGCCAAGCAAGTCCATACAAAGTTACAAACATAAGAGCGGTAAGGCCGCTTGCTGGGGGCGCAGCACAAGTAAGCCCACACGGAATAAGCAAGAAATTGTGGGGGGCGGTGAGAGAGATACATCAAGAGAAAAAGATGAAGAGAGCGAACAAAAAGCCTAAGCCCCTCCGGCGCTAGCTGGAAGAAGAAGAGGAGATGCGCCGAGCGGTCTCCACAAGTATAGCGAGCATGTCATCCAGCTGCTCCCTGTCCCGCTGCCTAGACAACGGTGTCACTGCTGCAAGAAAGCCAAAAATTTAAACATCGAGTCAGAAGCACGTCGGAGAAAGACCCGCTCGATCACCATCTTATTGCGAATTGTCCACAGGGTCCACATCAACGCGGCAAACATCAACCAGAAGAGCGTCACCTCTCACCGGTACGGTTCGCCTGAATTTCAAGGAACTCGCCAAGGTCTGAGGCCTGCCAAGCAGGCCCCAGTGCCTCGTGGACGAAGTTCCATAGAAATCTGGCAGCGGGGCAGGTGAAAAGGATGTGGGTTCCCGTCTCGGGGATCCCACACATGGGGCAGAGCCCATCACCCGACCCCTGTCGCTTGCGAACCTCCACCCCTGAGGGAAGGCGGTCTCTAAGAAGCTGTCACACGAAGATTTTGATTTTTAACGGTATGGGGGCCTTCCAGAGAGGGGAGGTCCAAGCTCTAACTAGGGTACTAAAGAGACTCCGATAGGCCGATTTTACAGAGAACGTCCCAGACGGTGCCAGATGCCATGATACAAGGTCACGGCCGCCTGGCAGCGACTGTCGGGGGTTACCCCCGGGTAGGCTAAAGATGAGGTAAAGACATATAAGGTTAAGGCTGTAAGCCGTCCGAGGTAGCAATTAAGCAAAGACGCAGGAGGCGTCATCCGACGTAAGGTGTACGTCGGAAGAATCATCCGAGGTATGACCTCCGAGGTA
This sequence comes from Poa pratensis, assembly GCA_947311845.1. Lineage (NCBI taxonomy): Eukaryota > Viridiplantae > Streptophyta > Magnoliopsida > Poales > Poaceae > Poa > Poa pratensis. The sequence continues at coordinate 51,661,408 of CAMZMU010000074.1, forward strand.
TGAACCTTGGGGCAGTCAGCTAGTTACCACAAGAACAAGGTGTTACCTACCGAGGTATAGGATCCGGAGTATCCCTAGCCAAGATGAAGCGTGGCCCGACGTATAAGTGACCGGCCAGCCGAGGTTAGCAGCAAGTAACGAGGCATGTCAGAGGAGTCACGGGCGCCGCAGAGCCCGTAGCCCCAAACGTCAGAGGACGGCGAGGTCCGTCCACGGGTTTCCCGGAAGCTCGGGGGCCTAGGAGCTGACTCGGCTATTTCGGGAAAGGTCTACAGGCTAGACCTCGGCAGGCTACTGAAGTATGACCGGAAGAGGAAAGCTAGGCCTGGCTGGCCTGACAGTTCGGCCGTTGAGCTGGCAGGAGGCAGAGGCTTGTCTTCTACCTCTTGGCCATGCCATTGTCAGTTAAAGGCAGGGGTAGAACCGTACCTCGGCCTAGCTATATAAGTGGCACCACCACCTCCAGGGAGGAGGAAGAGAAGGATCGGACATCACGACGGCGAAACCCTAGCTCATTTCCCCTTCATAGTTTCATCTTCCATCTAGAGCTCTCACTTGAGCAGCATCATACAGCTCGAGGAGCACCTTGTACCCGAGAACTACACTGATATATTGAGAGAGGAAAGGCAGGAGTAGGGGTTTTACTTCCTCACGAAGGCCCCGAACCTGGGTACATCGTGGTGTCTTTTGTTGTTGGCTTTCTTGGTTCTTGTTCATGTTCTTGTGGTTTCTTGCATGTTCTTGCTTGTGCACATCTTGAGTGCATAAACCCTCCCCGGATTCCCCCAACGACCATTCGGCCCCAACTAAGCCATACCCATGGCATCTGCCGTGATCCCACCACGACAGTTGGCGCCCACCGTGGGGCAGATTGAGGCGTTGGGTGGAGTTTCCATCCGGACGGGCTCCTCTGAGTGTGTTCTTTCTGGCCTTGTTGCCAACATCGGCGAGTTTGCCTTTGTGAGTGACAATGCGGGTTGCTTCGCCGGCAAGCCTTTCCCCACCAATGGTTTCCTCATGATGCTCGGCAGCTTCCCCACATACGTTGCTGTCGAGGTGGTTCGCGAGTACCCGGAGCAGGTGCTCGTGGACGACGAAACTCCACTCCTGGCGGCTTTGGGCCAACGTGTTACTCGCCCTCCGAGGTGTGTGGAGGTGATGGTGGCTGGTACCCAGCCTGCAGCTAGCAAGGCGGATGCTGGCAAAGTCGCGCTAGCCGAGGTGGAGGCGACACCAACTGCGCTGCCTGAGAAATCAGGTCGGGCGGCGAAGTTTCCGTACGAGAAACCTAGTCAGAATGAGCAGTTGGGCATGCCAAGGGAAGAGTTTCCCTTAGAATCTATCGTTGATAGGTTAGCTCGGCCACTCGCAGTAGAGGCAAGTGTGGAGCATACGGTGGCCGGGTTAGAGGCAGAGCGCCAGAGAGTGATGAGAGAAGCTCGGTTGCTGGCCGAGGCTAGGCAGCAGTTCGATATGGAGCAGAAGGAGTACAATGCTGCACATGGTATAGAGGATGGTTTTACTCCGGTTGTGCGGCGTAAGAAAGCTGCTCTGTTCAACCGAGGCAAGGACCTCTATGAGGAGATGGTTAGGGCTGCAGTCTCGAGCTCGACTAAGGCAACAAGTAGCAGGTCGGCTACTGGTAGGCCGGTGTATAGTTCACCAGCCAAGAACCTTAGAGCAGCCGAAGCAGTAAGGGCCGGGCTATCGGAGTTGACCGGAGATGCATGGCGTGAGCAGCAGAAGCGGCTCAATGAGTTAGTGCATGTGGCCAGCAAGCAAAATGAAGCCCTCCGCAAGGCCGGGCTTGGCGGTTCGCAGGCGGTCCATTCGATTAGGCCAGTTAGCCAGGGGTCCAAGGGGCAAGCCTCGTCTCCACACGTCGGAGGAGCCGAACGTGCCCGGAGTGTCACTTCAGGTCGGAACAAGGAGATGCAGCTGCAAGTGTACGATCCGGTGTTAGCTGGAAAGCAAAAGGTCGGTGACGCTAGCCGAGCCAATGGAGACCCCGGCCCAGGTGATGCAAGCCGAGCTAAAGGCCGTTCAGCTCAGGGAAATCAGAACGGTGGGCAAGCAGCGTCGGCTGGCCGAGGTAAACCACCTCAGCCCCCGAGGCATCAGCAGCAACCCCGGCCGCAGGAGCAGTATCAGCAAGAGCCGGAGTATGTTCCGCAGCCGAAGAGCGTCGGTCGAGGTGGCGACCGATATGATGATGGAAATTCAGCCATGGAGCGGGCTGGATTCTATAGAGTGGATGGTGCATTGGGAGAGCGTATCGGAGCTCGGACGTTGCCTACAGGTGACGCGCGATACAAGCTAGATCGGATTTACAAGTCCGAGAGGTTGGAAGAGGAAGGTCCTCCTGGTCCGGCGTGTTTTGGACCTCGGATCATGAAGGAACCACCTCCACCAGTGTCTCAGTTTCAGTTGGGTCGGAGTACCAGGCCGTACAATGGGAGCACCAAGCCGCAAGATTGGCTAGCTGATTATGTTTCAGCAGTATACATTGCGGGGGGCAATCGCCGATGGGCGGTCCGGTATCTCCCGCACATGTTGGAAGGTCCTGCTCGGATCTGGCTGAACAATTTGCCGGAGAATAGCATCAATTGCTGGCTGGATTTAGAGGAGGCATTCAATAGCAACTTCGCCAGCACTTACAAGAGGCCAAACCGACCTCAGCTTTTGCAGGCGTGCAAGCAGGAGGACAATGAGACTGACCGAGAATTCTTGACTCGGTGGAGCAATGTTCGGAACTCCTGTGAAGGAGTTATCGAAGCACAGGCTATAGCGTGGTTCGCTGATGGATGTCGGTATGGTAGCATGTTGTGGCAGAGGCTCCAGAGAGATATGCCAAAGACTCTGGCCGAGACGATTCGGATAGCTGATTCCTATGCCCTTGGCGATCCGATGCAGCCTCTGATGGATGGGAATGCCCGGAACAGGAGGAATCCGATGAACAATCGCAACAACGGACCGAGGTTTGATAACCGTCAAGAGTTCGGGCAAAAGAGGAGAGAACCAGATTTCCAAGTCAATGCTGTAAACCCAAGTCAGTCCGGACCTGGAGGCGCCCAGAAACCGAAGACTGAGGGTCAGGCATGGACTCCGAACCAGAACCAGAGTCAGGGGGTGGTGCGAAGCAATGGCAGGAGGCCGGACCACCTGTGACTTACGAGTCATTGGTGAATGGGCCATGTATCTATCATGGCAGGAATGGCAAAACACCCAACCATACCACTCTGCAGTGTAGTTTTCATCACCGAACCGCTGCAGAAGGGGCGAAAGCTGGGACAAACCGGAGTGGGCCACCGAACCAATGGCGTAGACCTCAATATCCGAAGCGCAGCAGCAGCATAAGCCGACCATAGCGGCGCAGAATCAGAGCTTAACCGGAGCAAATTCAACCCCGGTGCATGCGGCCCAAAACCAGAAGATGGTGCAGGCGAAACCGGTGAATGCAGTGAGTGCCCAGGGCAACAACAACAACGGTGGTGCCGGCAAAGCCAAACGTGGTCCTTTGAGAATCAGAGGTATGAGAACCCCGGTAATGATTATAGGGAAGTACATCAGAGTTACGTGGTGTTTGTGACTGAGTCAACTGATAAGAAGAGTATGCTGAGGCGTGCCAAGGAGGTGAATGCAGTAACTCCAGCAGTGGTGAAATACATGAATTGGTCCGAGCAAGAGATCACTTGGAGCAGGCAAGATACACCTCGGATCATGCCGAGCCCTGGAAACTATGCACTGGTGGTGGATCCGACGTTCTGTGGGCCGACCAACAATGTGAGATTCACCCGAGTCTTGGTGGACAATGGGAGTGCCATAAATATCATGTACCGAGACACCATGGTCAAGCTGGGATACTCACCGAACCAGTTGCAGCCTAGCAGCTGTACGTTTCACGGTATTGTGCCCGGGGTCTCTTGTGCACCTATGGGAAAGATTTGGGTCGACGTGGGTTTTGGTACCCGAGATAATAGCCGAGTTGAAAGTCTTGAGTTCGAGGTTGTGGACTTGCAGAGCCCTTACCATGCCTTGCTGGGAAGGCCAGCCTTGGCCAAGTTCATGATCTCCACTCATGTGGCCTACCTGAAGATGAAAATGCCGGGGCCCAAGGGAATAATAACCATTTCAGGTGACTACAAGAAGGCTATGCAATGTGCCTCGGCGGGATCCAGTTTAGCCGAGTCCTTGGTGATCGCGGCGGAGAAGAAGCAACTTCAGAAGGTGGTGGCAATGGCGCAGTCTACTCAGCTCGGCATGTCCGGACTAATTACTCCGGACATGAGCGCTTCATTCGAGGTGCCCAAGGAGACCAAGAAAATCCCGCTGGACTCGGAGAACCCGGAGCGTTTCGCCATCATTGGTGCTGGCATGGACGAGAAATAGGAAAGCGCGCTCTGTCACTTCCTCCGTGAGAATCGGGACATTTTTGCATGGTCGGCTAAAGACCTGCCAGGTGTTCCGAGGGAGTTGGCAGAGCACTCTTTGTTTGTTCGGCCAGAGGTGAAACCAGTGCGTCAACCGACGCGGCGGCTCTCAGATGACCGAAGAAAGGTGGTACTCGAAGAATTGGCGAAGTTACTGGCTGCAGGCTTCATCATGGAAGTGCTGCATCCGGACTGGATATCTAATCCAGTCCTCGTGGAGAAAAAGAAGGACGAACCGGCGATAGTCAAGGTGTGGCGCATGTGCATTGACTTCACCAACCTGAACAAGGCGTGCCCGAAGGATCCCTTTCCTTTACCTCGGATTGATCAAGTGATCGATTCTACGGCTGGATGTGAGCTGTTGTCTTTTATTGATGCATATTCTGGTTTTCACCAGATCCCACTGAACACTGATGATCAAATAAAGACTGCCTTTATTACCCCGTACGGGGCGTATTGCTATCGTGTCATGTGTTTCGGTTTGAGAAATGCCGGGGCAACTTATCAAAGGTGTATGCAGAAGTGCTTACACTCTCAAATGGGCAAGAATGTGCAAGTGTATGTTGATGACATTGTTATCAAAACTAAAAAGAAGCATACTCTCATCGAAGACCTCGAAGAGACATTTGCAAACTTAAGAAAGTATCGGTTGAAACTTAACCCGGACAAGTGCACCTTTGGTGTCCCGGCTGGAAAATTGCTCGGTTTCCTCGTATCGAGCCGAGGTATAGAGTTAACCCGGCTAAGATCCGAGCTATCGAAAGAATGAAGTTGCCGAACTGTTTAAAAGATGTGCAGAAGTTCACGGGATGCCTTGCATCTTTAAGTCGGTTTGTAAGTCGGCTAGGAGAAAAAGCCTTACCATTGTATCAACTTATGAAGAAAAGTACCAGTTTCACTTGGACCCCGCAGGCGGACGCGGCGTTCAATGAGCTGAAGAAGATGTTGTCCACTGCTCCGGTGTTGGCGTCCCCTTTGCAGAATGAACCGATGTTGATATACATTGCGGCTACAAACCGGGTCGTGAGTGTTGCAGTGGTGGTGGAGCGAGACGAAGGAGGCAAATCGGTGCAGAGACCAATCTACTACCTGAGCGAGGTGATATCCACGTCGAAGCAAAACTACCCACTACCAGAAGATGACGTACGGAGTATACCTGGCGGTTAAGAAACTGAAGCATTATTTCCAAGAGCATCCCATGACGGTGGTATGTGATGCTCCAATCTCGGAGATCATCGGATGCAAGGACGCAACTGGGCGAGTTGCCAAATGGGCGATCGAGGTATCTCCATATACTCCGCATTATGAAAGGCGAGATGCAATCAAGTCGCAGGCGCTACCGACTTTTTATGCGATTGGGCCGAGATGCAATATGAGCCGCCCTTGCCGGACTATAATTATTGGAAGATGCACTTTGATGGGTCCAAGACCAAGGTCGGATTAGGTGCTGGCATAGTCCTAACCTCGCCGAAGCAAGACCAGTTGAAGTATGTGCTGCAAATCCATTTCTCGGCGTCGAACAACGTGGCGGAGTATGAGGCCCTGATCCATGGGCTCAAGGTGGCAAAGGAGATAGGTGTCCGGCGTATAGAATGCTTCGGCGATTCAGCTTTGGTGGTGCATCAATCCACGGCACTTGGGATGCATTGGATGCGAACATGGAGTTGTATCGGTTTCATGTGCAAAAGGTGTCTGGGTTCTTCGAAGGATGTGAGTACAAGCACATACCTCGGGGAGAATGAAGCCGCCGACGTATTGTCTAAGCTCGGTTCATCCAAAGAACCGGTGCCACCGGGGATAGCACTGAACCATTTGAGAACTCCTTCAATCAAGCCCTCGCCTGACTCTGAGTCAATTTTCTTACCGCCAAGTTCGGAGTCTGAGCCCATTCCTATGGAGGTAGACGTCGGATGCGTTTGGCCGGACTCGGGGACTGCTTCGCAGTATCCGAGGAATGATAGAGCCTTTCCTATGGAGATAGATGGTGGGAACTTCGGGTCTGACCCGGGGACTTCGCACCAACACTCGGGGACTGGCCGAGCAATGGTGGAGGAAATCATGAAGGAGATCATGGCGACCGAACCAATGGAGATAGATGAGAGGCTTTTTCCTCTGCATCCAGTGCCGGAGTGGGCGGAGCAGATCATGAACTTCATAGCCGATGGAAGTTTGCCAAGTGATACAACCGAGGCAAGGAGAATCCAGAGGAGAGCTAAGGGATACACCATCATCAACAAGGAGCTATACAAGAGAAGTGTGACCGAGGTGTTGCAAAGGTGTGTCGAACCAGCTGAAGGCAAGGAGATGCTTTTAGAGATCCACCAAGGAGAATGTGGACATCATTGCAGCACAAGAGCTCTGGTGGCCAAGGTGTTCCGGCACGGGTTCTATTGGCCCACCGCCAATGCCGATGCAGAAGATATAGTTCGGAAATGTGAAGGGTGCCAAAGGTTCGCCAAGCAGCAGCACATGCCAGCTTCGGCGCTCAAGACCATTCCTATCACGTGGCCCTTTGCAGTTTGGTGTCTGGACATGGTGGGAGAATTCAAGCCAGCCCGAGGCAATATGACTCACATACTGGTGATGGTGGACAAATTCACTAAGTGGATCGAGGTGAAGCCAATCCGAAAGGTGGATGGTCATACGGCAGTGACCTTTTTGAAGGAAATAATCCTGAGATATGGATATCCTCATAGTATCATTACAGACAACGGCACGAACTTTGCTGTCGGAGAGTTTGCTCGGTTCTGCATGAGTAAGGGAATTCGACTTGATGTAGCCTCGGTGGCTCATCCACAGGCTAATGGGCAAGTAGAAAGGTCAAATGCATTGGTATTGGCCGGAATCAAAGCTCGGCTAATAGAACCACTGTTGAAAACACCGGGGTGTTGGATCGATGAGATACCAGCAGTTCTGTGGGGTCTAAGGACCACACCGAACAGATCAACTGGCTATACGCCATTTTTCATGGTCTATGGGGCCGAGGCAATGCTGCCAACCGACATTGAATATGATGCGCCCAGAGTGGCAATGTACACAGAAGCCGAGGCTAAAGAAGCTCGGGAAGATGCTGTAGATTGCTTGAGGAAGCAAGAGAATTGGCCTTATCTCGGTCAGCAATATATCAGCAGGGTCTCCGACGCTATCAAAGCCGGCATGTAAAACCCCGAAAGTTTAATGAAGGAGACCTAGTGCTGAGGCTTGTCAGCGCAGCAAAGGTCGGCACAAGTTGTCACCTCCATGGGAGGGACCATACATTGTGAGCCGAGCTCTGCACAATGATTCATACTATCTTATAGATGCACAGGAACCAAGGGGAGATGGGCTGGATAGACCCGATTCGGAGCTTCAGCGTCCATGGAATGTAGCTCTACTCCGACCCTTCTACTGTTGAAGAATATAATGTATGTACCTCGGCTGATCTTTAATAAAAACTTCGGCACCTCGAGAGTGAGCTCGGGGACTGCCTCGCTCTTATGATTGCATGTTTCTTTTTGTTCGTACTCTTTCTTCGTTCGTATGCCGAACTATTTTGAACCTCGTCTCAAACTTCAAGTACTGTATGCTATGTAACTAATCTTGTGACTCGACTGACGAACGCCAGCATGGCAGTCAAGAGCAAAGACGAAAGAACATGGGAAACATGAAAATGAACTCGGGGACTCGGTCCAAAAAGACAGTTCGGCATATGTCGTTTACTAACCCCTGTTTTTACTTCTTTTTTATGTCGGATGACTTTGAAACATACCTCGGAATTTACCAAGTACTGTATGCTATGAACAACAATCTTGTGACTCGACTGTCGAACGCCAGAATGGCAGACAAGAGCAAAGAATGCCAAATATAGTAAACACGAAAGTAAACTCGAGCAATCATTCAAAAGGATTCGACATAAAGCTTAGAAAAGCATGGTTCGATGAGCATAATAGTAATAGAGGTAGCAAAGGAACTACTTAAGTTTGATTACATCTGCGTCCCGGCATACCGGGGATTTAATGAAGTTTTTTGGCCAAGCATAAGTTCAGGTCGAGGCATCAGGAATTACGTCGGCAACAGCCGAGGCAGCAGGGATTTCGTCCGGAGCCGAGGTAGCCTGGGAAGTGCTGGCAACGTCGGCAGTAACCTCGGCGTCAGGTTGTGGAGAAGCCTCGGTTTCTGCTTCGCGGGTTTCACCGTCGTCACCTTGCTCGGCCTCGACGTCGGATTCTGTTTCGTATTCCTCCTCTTCTGGCTCGTAATCTCGGCGTCGGAGTAGGTGTCTCCTTCGCTCAAGTTCTTGTGTTGGCATATCCAGCGAAGAAGGCAGCCATCTTTTCGCGGCGCTTGATGAGAATTGGGTCCGAGGACCAGGGCGAGCCTCGGCGAAGAGTGTCCATCTTTTCGAGGTCATCTTCTCGCACCAAGTCATGATGAATTTGAGAGCGGCATCAGCTCCAGCGCGAGCTGAAGATGAACGCCACTCTCGGAGTCTTTGTTCGGCTTCACGAAGCTTGGCGGCGAGCTCGGGCGTAGTATTGGGAGCATCGGCAAGAGGCCATAAGGCTCGGAAAGCAGACAGACCTGCGTCGAGGAGTTCGGACCCAATGGTTTTCAAGGGATGGATCCGAGCTTTGATGGCCACGATGTGGTCCTCAATGGTCCAGACGGGGTTCGTCTCGTTACGCCTCTTCCTGTGCTGAGCAGTGATATTGCGGGCCGAGATTTGGGTGTAGGTGAAGTGCTCTGCAGAAGGATAGCCTGTTAATAATGAAAGAAACAGTTCGGCAAAGAGCCAGTACTGTTGAGGACAAAGCAAGGATAAGGGGGGCAAGAAGCTTACTGTCCATTTCTTGGTTGATGCGTTCCAGCGTCGGGAGGAGCTGGTTAACCGAAGCTTGAAGGGCTTCATAAGCCTCGGTGGCCGAGGTGGCGCGGGCCTCGGCTAACTGGAGCGCATTCTCATGTTCCTTGGCGGCATCCTCCCGAAGTTTCTTCTCTGTTTCAACAACACTGGCCTTTTCCGCCTGCAGCTGCTCTTTTCAGACGTCCGCAGCTCAGTGATGCGCTTCAGTTCCTTTACCAGACGAGCTACCTCGGCTTTCTCTTGCGCTAGCTGGTCATCCGAAGTTTTCTTCGCTGCAAGGACGGCCTTGTGCTCGTCGTGGAGTTTCTTGTGGTCAAACAGAGGGTATGGAAGATATCCGTGCGAACGTTCATAGCATTCTGCAAGGAAGAAAAATATAGCTCGGTTAGAAAGGCTATACCTCGACAAGAGTCTCGGGGACTCGGAGTCAACTCTTTGGGAAAATGTTGCCGGGGTATGCCTCGACAGGAGTCTCGGGGACTCGTACCCGAGGTGCATGCTAAAGTGAGATAAAAATGGATTGGATACGTCGGATGAAAATGGAGAGTTAAGATTCAAGCCAAACAATTTTAACTCCGGCGGAGCGTCAATAGTTTACCTCGAATCTCGGGGACTGGAGATGGTGGATATTAGAGAGATACTGCATGAAAGTAAAGAAAGTGGAACTTACGTTGACAGCTCGAGTAGCAAGCAAAGCAGAAGTTTGCATTTCAAGCATGCGTCGGGCGCAGGGCTGCTCCCCGCAGGATGCTCGTCCCCTTGGGTGGTCAAGGAGGCAGAAGAGACCTCGTCCATGTCTGCAGAATTCCAGTCTGCATTGTAGTGTTCCAAGGAGCCGAGGCTCTGGTCACTGTCAGTGCGCAGAGGAGGAAATCCCCACGGTCCGCCCTGCTCGATGCCCCTAACCGAGGCCTCCAAGGCCAAAGTAGCCTCGGAGCTTGAAGCAGGCCGGTTATCCAATATAAGAGATGCCCTCCGAGCATATTCTTCGGCCGGAGGGGCAGTCTCATCAATGGGTGCGGCGAATGGAGGAATTCGGCGTGTCCGGGGGAGGAGACCTCGGTTGCATCCTTGAGGGAGAAGAATAGTCAGGGTGCCAGACCCAGATGTTGGTTTGGGGGTGACCTTAGACTTCACCGTCTCTTTTTCTTTCTCCTTGCCCTTCTCCAACGGCAAGGTAGTCTGGCGAACTGGTTTTTGGGGCTGCTGCTTGGGCTGTTGCTTCTGCTGTGCTTCTGCTGTTGCTGCTGTTGGTTGCGGGCAGTCTGGCTGCGGGGGGAGAGTCGAGGCTCCGGCAAGGCGGTAGCCGGAGTTCTGGCGCGATTGGCATCCGTTTGAGGACGCGGAGAAGTCTGACCCGGGTGGGGGCAGATTTCCCCAAGGCCGGGCCAGACCTCGGTGGAGATCCTGGGCGAGAGTTCGTCGGGGTGGTCGTGGCTTCAGAGGCACCAACGGGTGCAGTCATGGAGGATACCTCCTGATCCACGTCTATGGGGGCACTGCAACGAAAAGAGGAAGGTCAAGTGTTAATACCGAGATAATATGTTTAAACAACAAACATTGTTGGCTATAGAAGCAAAGCATTACCCATCCGAGGTAGGAAACCTCTTGCCCCCCCGGGCATGAGGAGGAAGTCCGGACTTCTTCAGCCGGCGTCTCTTGACCGGAGCCTCAGTGGGTCCGGAGGCTCCAGTGGCGGATGGTTCGGCGGCCGAAGTTGCGGCACCAGCGCGTTTCCGGCTGGTTGCTGGAGTAAAGTTCGGAAGGTGAGGAAGGCGGGAGAGAGGTACCGCGTTTATTGGTTCCATGACGAGGAACCCCTCCTCGTCATCCGAAATCTCTTGAACTGAAGCTTGTGCTTGAGGCTTACCCGCGGTGGTGATGCGGGCCGAGGCAATGGGCATATAATCCTCGTCGTCAGGGTCCACGTTGGATGGTGGGTCCTCGACAGGGAGATCCTTGCCGAAGTGGTCCAGGATGGACTCCATCCTCGGCGGTCTGGCGGGCGAACAGCTGTATGGCAGACATATGAAAAGGAGTTAGGAAGAAAAATTGTCAAGGTGAACGTCGGTAGCAAGACCTCGGTGGTAAAGAAGTATCGAAGAAAACGTCGGAATAGCGTACCTGTTTCGCTGGATTGGTCCGGTAGTGGGGTTCCCTTCCCCATGTCCAAGCGTCGGAGATCTTGGACTTGGTGATAGCTCGGACTCGCCGAGCTACCGCGGCGTTGTCCAGTGCAACGTGCGTATGACGGGTGGGGTCATAAAGACCGCTCATGTGGCAGATCTTGTGAGACCTCGCCTGAGAGGGGAGACCCTGCGCTTCACGAATGTGCAGGCCAGGTCGTCGGCCGTCAGGACTTTCCCGTCGTTCCCGGGGTCTCCGGGTCCTGCCATTTCGCAATATACCCATGGATGGACTTGAGTTCGCCGGTGTGAGGGGGAGTGTAGTCCCAGTTGAGCTGTTCTGTAGGAGGGCTGAGGTTAAACGCCGGCAGGTTGAGGAGGTCCTCTTCGCCGGAGTTCTTCACGTAAAACCACGTCCGGAGCCACTTGCGAACGGTGTCCGGAGTAGTGATACGTGGGAAGATGGAGTTTCGGCGAGGAGCTATGGTGGCAGCTCCGCAGGCGGTTAATTGCTTGGGCAGATCCTTGTTCTTTGGATCCGGGATCACTTGCCGCTTGAGTTGGAAGTAGCGAGAAAAGAGGTCTACCGTGGCTTCGAGGCCGAGGTATCCCTCAGAGAAGGAAACGATGCAGGAGAGAGTGGTGATGGCGTTGGCGGGGAGATGATGAACCTGGAGTCCGAACTTGTCGAGAAGCTCCGGAAGAAGTTACTAACGGGCAGTCCGAAGCCGCGCTGAAGTGCGCGACGAAGACCACCCGTTCCCCTTGCTTACTTGAGGCTCGAGTTCGCCCTCTGGCAGGCGACACTCTACCCCGGCGGGAATCCGCCGAGTCGCCCTGAGCCACTGGATTTCGTCCGGAGTTACATCCGAACCTTCCCAGCCGGCTCGTTCTCCGACCTCCAGTTCGAGGTCTGGAACCTCGGTTTGTTCCGAAGTCTCAGGAGGAGACATCTCGGCAGAGTCAATCTGCAGAGAATGCGCAGAAGTTTAGCAAAGGAAAAAGGGAATCTGGAATCTAGTACAATATTTGGCTAACTCAGGAGGAGTTTGGTGGCTATCTTATGTGCATAGAGGCATATCTATGCTAGGCGAACATCTATCCGAGGCATGAAACCATTTCTACCCAAAAGAGTATGCGAGTAAGATCTGCCGGAGGGGTAAATAGAGTTTTATTCAAGAACATATGAAGAACCAAACGCGAAGAGGAAGAAACCTAGAGCAATGCCTAGGGTATCAAGAAAGGGAGTACATACCGTGAAAACGAGGTGCTGAGGAGCGGCGCCGGTGACGCGGTCGCAGCGGCGAGGAAGGAACTGCTCGTCGGCGGCGGCGGGAACGCGTTTCTTCTCAACGGGAAGCGGCGGCGCTGGTTGCGATGGAGGCGAGACGGCGAGTGAATGAGGAAGAAGAGGGAAGCACTGCCCTGGGCCCGTATTTATAACCGCGGGCGGTAACTGCGCACTACCGCGCGGTTATCGGAGCGGCGAGTGGGATCGTTTGTGCACAAATGCCCACGTGGCACGAAGATAGCGGTGGACAAGCAGGCCACAGGATCGGTTGCAGGAGGCAAACCGTCGTGCGGCGCGGTTACTGGAGCGCGAAGCGGCGCAAGCGGGAAACCTCCGCTGACGTGGGCCGCGTGGTGGAAAGCACTCGAGTGCTTTGACTATCGTGGACCAGGAAGTGACGGATGGGACACGTGAACAGTGTTCTCTGACCGAAGTCAGTAAGGATGCAGAAATCGAGGGTTGACGTCCGAGATCTCGGCGGATACTTCGGAAAAGCAGTATGGCCCGAGGAACAGACCGATGGATTTCTCGGAGTATTGGTTCGGTAACCTGCAAAACATCGTAGCACATGTGGTTTCGGGTTGAACCTGATGCGGCCTTTCATCCGAGGCTGCAAGACCACATCAGCTTCGGGGACTACTGTCGGGGGGTTACCCCCGGGTAGGCTAAAGATGAGGTAAAGACATGTAAGGTTAAGGCTGTAAGCCGTCCGAGGTAGCAATTAAGCAAAGACGCAGGAGGCGTCATCCGACGTAAGGTGTACGTCGGAGGAATCATCCGAGGTATGCCTCCGAGGTATGAACCTTGGGGCAGTCAGCTAGTTACCACAAGAACAAGGTGTTATCTACCGAGGTATAGGATCCGGAGTATCCCGAGCCAAGATGAAGCGTGGCCCGACGTATAAGTGACCGGCCAGCCGAGGTTAGCAGCAAGTATCGAGGCATGTCAGAGGAGTCACGGGCGCCGCAGAGCCCGTAGCCCCAAACGTCAGAGGACGGCGAGGTCCGTCCACGGGTTTCCCGGAAGCTCGGGGGCCTAGGAGCTGACTCGGCTATTTCGGGAAAGGTCTACAGGCTAGACCTCGGCAGGCTACTGAAGTATGACCGGAAGAGGAAAGCTAGGCCTGGCTGGCCTGACAGTTCGGCCGTTGAGCTGGCAGGAGGCAGAGGCTTGTCTTCTACCTCTTGGCCATGCCATTGTCAGTTAAAGGCAGGGGTAGAACCGTACCTCGGCCTAGCTATATAAGTGGCACCACCACCTCCAGAGGGAGGATGGAAGAGAAGGGATCGGACATCACAAGAGATGGCGAAACCCTAGCTCATTTCCCCTTCATAGTTTCATCTTCCATCTAGAGCTCTCACTTGAGCAGCATCATACAGCTCGAGGAGCACCTTGTACCCGAGAGCTACACTGATATATTGAGAGAGGAAAGGCAGGAGTAGGGGTTTTACTTCCTCACGAGGCCCCGAACCTGGGTACATCGTGGTGTCTTTTGAGTTGTTGGCTTTCTTGGTTCTTGTTCATGTTCTTGTGGTTTCTTGCGTGTTCTTGCTTGTGCACATCTTGAGTGCATAAACCCTCCCCGGATTCCCCCAACGACCATTCGGCCCCAACTAAGCCATACCCATGGCATCTGCCGTGATCCCACCACGACAGCGACCTAGGAAGCAAACTCCGTAGCTCTGCCCAGGCTGTAGCTTCGGCAACACCGAACATTCGTCGGAACGAGATGTTCCAAGTCCCATTGGGTATCGCTGAAGCCACCAGCTGCATCGGGTCCGCGCAGATAGAAAACAGAGAGGGGAAACTATGCTGTAGCGGGCTCTCATCGAGCCACGGGTCCAGCCAATAGAGGGTGTCCTCTCCATTACCAATGGAGAATCGGACACCCTTCCTAATCTCGTGCTTGATGGATTGGATGGATCGCCAAAATTGGGATCCATCCTGGCGGTCACAGGAGAGGAAGGGGCGGCCCTGCAGATACTTCGCTTTGATCAGTTGCAGCCATAGTCCCCCCTCCTCTCTAAGTATCCGCCATACCCATCGTAGCATGAGCGCAACGTTCATCTTATGGGAGGATAAGATACCAATGCCCCCCATGTCTTTGGGGTGTGCACATCCGCCCATTTGACCATGTGGTACTTCTGACGCCCATTGGCCGCCTGCCAGAAGAAGCGTGAGAGATCCCTGTCAAATGAGGCATGTGTGCCTTCTGGGAGTATATAAACTCCCATCAGGAACATAGGTAGACTAGAAAGACAGGCGTCAATCAGGACAGTTTTGCTCGCCTTAGAGGTGAACCGCCCTTGCCAAGGCTTCGCCTTAGCTTTAACACGCTGAGTGACTGGTTCTAGGTCCTTAATAAGGATCCTAGAATCACTAATGGGCGTCCCTAGGTAAGTAATTAACAGGGAAGGTAGACAACTTGCAATTTATTTTATCCGCTATCTGATGTCGCTCATCTGGGGAGTATCCCATGATCATGACTTCGCTCTTGTCGAAGTTAATCTTGAGGCCAGACATGGCCTCAAAGCAGAGGAGAAGGAACTTGAGATTAATAATGTCAAGCTCCAAACCCTCCACCATGATCATGGTATCGTTCGCATACTGGAGGTGGGTGATCCCACCTCCAGGAATAAGGTGCCCAACCACACCAGAAATGTGGCTTGCCGTCTTGGCTTTGTCCAAGATAGCCTCCAGGGCGTCACCAGCGAGGTAAAAAAGAAGGGGGGAAATTGGGTCCCCTTGCCTCACCCCACGCGAAGATCTAAAGTAAGGACCAATGTCTCCATTAATGTTTATGGCTGTGTTCCCGGACATGACGATCTGCATAATCCAGGATATGAAGCGCTCATCAAACCCACGACGTTCGAGGACCTGGCGAAGAAAAGCCCAGTCCAAACGATCTGGAAATCTAGCTTAAGAAAGACACCTTTGAGGTGTCTCATCTTGACTTCATGAACAACCTCATGAAGAGCCAGAATCCCGTCATGGATAAACGTCCCTTGAGAAAGGCGAACTGATGTGGGTGAGCCAGTCGCTCCACAACTGGCGCCAAGCGTGTAGCACACACTTTGGCGATCAGCCGCATGATGACATTGATCACCTTGATCGGCCTAAATTGACGTACATCCGTGGCCCCTGTAACTTTAGGACTCAGGGTAATGACGCCAAAACTGAGGCGTGATATAACCAGTGTCCCAGTGTAGAACTCCTGGAACATCGGCATAATCACCGCCTCAATATACTCCCAGAATTTCTGGAAGAAGGAGACCGGGAGACCATCCGGACCCAGGGCCGAGTTGGCTTTCATCCCCATAATGGCCCGGCGCACCTCCTCGGAGGTGAATGGGAGAGTAAGCTCCCTATTCTCGTCATCCGAGACTAAGGCCCCTAAGGGCCAGAAGTGTACGGCCAGAGCCACTCCCGTGCAGGGACCCTCTGTAAATAACTCCTTATAGAAGGAGTATATATGATCGGATAGGTCCTAGGCCTCCTCTAATAGGAGGCCATCCGCCCATAAGCAAGGGATAGAGCACCTACGACGACCATTAGCGATGGCATGGAAGTATGCTGTATTAGCATCTCCACGAAGAATCCAATTCTGGCGACTACGTTGTCGCCAGAATATCTCCTCGCCTTTGTAGATCTCCATCAAGGAGTTATCCAAAGCATACCGCTCCAACCAACCATCAGCGGGCAAGCCTGTCGAGTCAGCCACCATATCGAGCGTCTGAATCTGGGTCAGGATGTCCGCCTTATTTTTACGCACCTCTGCGCCTAAATTCGCGCCCCACCCCCGCATAAATTGGCGCGCGACCTTAGCACAATGGTGCCAAATGTCAACTGCATTATATGTGCGGGGGGAGTCGCGACCGCCAAGTCCCACTTTTGGCGAACCGCTTCCACAAATCCCGGCTGACCAAGCCAGAACTCCTCAAAGTGGAAGCGGTTCGACCTCGGCGGGCCCCTCCTCCAGAGGGGGGAATGGTCTGAGCCAATCCTAGCAACCGCACGAAGCGAGCACAGAGGAAAAGCAATTTCCCATTCCACCGACACTAAGACCCTGTCAAGCACACTTCGAATCGGGACGGCTTGGTTGTTGGACCACGTATAACGTGCCCCAACCCGCGTGATCTCCCTCAGTGCCAGGTCAGCAATCCAGTCGTTGAACATACGCATCCTAGGGAGGTCCACATTATCTGAGCTCTTGTCATCAGGGGAGCGAATGAGATTGAAGTCGCCGGCCACCACTACAGGGGTGGGGCATCGCTCCACCTTTGACTTAAGCTCAGCTAAGAACTCAGCGGACCTCCGGTGGTCCGCGGGCCATAGACAATAATCACCTCCCAACGAAGGTTCGACCGTCTATGGGTGAGCGACATGCTCACAAAGAACTCCCCGTGATCCATATCTTCTATCTCAAAGGTATCCTCCTTAGCACCAAGGAGGATGCCCCCTGAGTGTCCCGTCGCCGGGAGCCAATGCCACGAGAACTTGTGGCGGCTTAGGCTCTCTAGCTCTGAGATCGAGAAATCCTGACGAATCGTCTCTTGCAATCCCACAATATCCACATCTTCGTCTCTAAGATAGTTGATCAACTGGCGGCGTCGACCCTCCTGCCCAAACCCCCTCATGTTCCAAATAAATGTGAGGACAGTCATTGAGAAACCATGTTGGGGTTGGTCCCCTTAGGGGGACCGATTGGGCCCTACCAGAGGTCGAGGGCCGGGACGCTGACTAGGGCCTCCCGCGCCTCTTCCCGGTCTGGGAAGGAGGCACAACAATCGTGGTATCATCAGGCCTAGGAGGGGCTCCACTGCCGGACCCTTGTGCCTCCTGCAGAGGTCCAGCGGGAGCCGGGGGCCCCTGCCGCTCATGCTCCGCTTGAGCACGAGCTACCGCTAGGGCCCCCTCATAGACCTCCTTAGCCTTGATGGCCGCAATCTGCTCAAGGCGAGGCCCTCGCTCTCCATGGAAAATAATGTCACAGTCCCCTGCAACTTGAGCAAGATGGTCTAGCGGAACAGAGTCGAGAACCGAGAAACGGGAACCAGAAGGAGGAGAGGGAGGGGTAGGAGTAGGAGTAGGAGTAGGCGTAGGGCGAGACGTATTAATCCCACAGTCAAGCGCCTCGCGACGGCGAGACGCCACCATCGCGACAGTAGGCTCCACCGCCTCTCCTCCAGTCCTAGCACTCGCCAAGCGCGCGCTGTGGCGACGAGTGTCAGGGGCGAGAGGGGAGGACCGATGGCGCCTGGGGCACCCCCTGGTGCCAGTCACAGGAGTGTCGGGGATGACCGTGACCGGCTCCAGGACAAGAGCTGCCGGGGTGCTCGGGGAGCGGGTGAACCAGACCGCGCCCGGGGAGCGCGGAGTGTCAGGGGCCATGACCTCCATCCCCACACTAGGCACGTCGTCGGACTCCTCCACCTCTGCCTGAGGAGAGGGCTGAAGCCCCAAGGCAGACAAGACGAGGCCGGAGATGTCCATGGATCTCGGCCCCTCACAAAGGTTGGAACCGTACTGTGAGAGCGGGAATCCAAAGGACAGTGAAGGAGCCTGGCGGGCGTCGGACAGTCCAAGTGAAGATGCCTGAACCTGGGAACCTGCAAGAGATGCCACCCCTGCAGGCGGCGGCGCTGAAGTAGGCAGAGCTGAAGTCGCAGGAGGGGAGGCGTGCGTCTGTGGCGTGGGTAACGACACCGTCAGACGGGTCGTCCTCCGAAGAGCCTCCCTCCCCGCCGTCGGAAGGGCTGAGGTGCGGGGACGGCGAGTGAGTGGCCAGAGGGGAAGTGGACCGCGGGCGGTCCACCTCGGACTCCAGCTCGACCACCAACGTCCTGCCTACCCCGTTGAATTAGAAGGTAGGCAGGGTGATGTTGAGCTTGCTCGGGTCCGGGGCCTTGACCCGGATCCGAACAGGGCCGTCCCCTGGCAGGGAGCTCACGTCCACCTCCTCAAAATGACCGACAGCCTGGGAGATCAACGTGATGAAGTCCACCTCCTTCCGTAGCTCAGCAGGGATCCCGTGGATCCGGATCCACGCCTCCGCAAGGGGCGGCGGCGCATCCGGGTCGGTGGTCGTGGCCAATCAATCGCTAGTGCGCCTATCAAAGAACAAAGAAATTAGACATTTGTGGGAGTGATTGGCCAAGCAAAGAAAAGCATAGATGAACAATTACATCCGTACGCGAATGTTGCGTCGCGGCAGAGTGATGGTAGCGCTCCAAGACACGTGGGCGAGTAGCTCAGCAGTGGGGAACGCCACCGAAAACTCGGTCGGGGAGCGCTCCCTCACCACCCAAGCCCACCCATTGTCCAAGACCTCAAGCTCGGAGCGAATGGTCTCTGCCGAGATCACCACCGAAGGCTCCAAGTCCTGCTCCGGCAGCACAGTCACCAACGCCAAGTGAGCCGGAGCGGCCAGCTTGATGCCATCGGTGTCGACGTAGTAGAAGCCGCCATCAATGCCATGCCTGTAGAACTCGAGCACAGACGGCCTAGGACGCCCACTGCCCGCTGCCGGAGTCCCTGCTGCTGCGGCTCTTGTCACTGGCCTTTTCTTCTTCTTAGTCTTTTTCTTCTTCTTGGCTGCTGCTTGAGCCGGACCTGGCTGTGGGGGGACAGCCTGCTCCCGGCGAGGGGAGAACGGCCCCTGTCCATGCGCCATGGCCCCTCCACCCCCTGGGCACGACCACCGTACAGCTGGCGATTGCCCAGCTCCGCCCGCAGGGCCTCCTCCCTGCGTTGTCCATCAGGAGAGGCCCCCCGGCGAGGTGGAGTCCGCTGGCTGTGCGGGCTACGGCCAGGAGGCGCGCCACGGCTACCACGAGCTGGGGAACGGCGGGGCGGAGTCCTCCGCGGCGGCGGCCGGTACGCCTCGACCGGGGCACGGGGCGGGGAAGAACGAGCGTGGGGAGGAGAGGCCGCACGGGTTGGAGGCGGCGCGCGAGCTAATTCCCGGCGGGGGGGAAGGGCTCATGTGCCGCTTCATGATGACGGCGGCGAAGGACTGGTCCAGGGGCGGCGGCGGCTTGGCAAGATGGATGTGTCGGGCGGCGTGGCCGTGCTTCGCGACCTGTTGCGGGGAGGCGGCGCTGGCTAGGGTTAGGTCCAGCGCCCCTTTGCGGATCCATAACTAGGCCGCAGCTGGCCCGATGGGCTGCGACGGCCCAACAGGCTGGCCACAGCCCGCCCTGGCGTCCTGGCTCCGCCAGGCCAACACTGGCCATGGGCCAAGAATCCCTCTATTGGGCCTAGGGATAGGCTCGACCGGCCCAGGGCCCAACAACGACCCGAGCCCACGCTCCGTCGTCCCCAACCTCGGCTCTGCGGGAAGCGCCGCCGCGCCGCCGGTCGCCTGCGCCGGGTCCGGCTGGGGAGCCGCCACAGAGCTCCTCTCTGCGGCAGCCGCCCCCACCAGACCAGCACGAGCAGGTCCCGCGCGGGACCCGCCGGCAACTAGCGAACTTTCGGGTGCCTTCCTTCGCGAGGATGGCCGGAGCGCCGGGGAACCGTGACGATGAGCCGGTGAGCGTCTTCGGGCCGGTGAGCACCTTGCTACCGCCAGGAAGTTGCCAAGCGTGGGCAGCGCTAGAGAGGAGCAACGCCGCTCCAGTTCCCGCCGCTCCGCCTCCGTCTCCTCATCCTCGTCAGCCACGTCCGCACATCGCCGCCCGCAGATGGATTCCGGACCCCCGCCGCAGAGGGCGCGGTCTCGTCAGCCGCAGGCATGGCACCGGGGAGGCAGGATGGCCGACCGGAGCTAGGCTAGCAGGAGGATCCCGCCGGAGTCGCCTCACGTCGCCATGGAATCGCCTTTAATTCAAACTCACCTTTTTCACAGATACCTGTAAGGCACAATCTGCATCCCCAAATTCATGGCGCAAATTGAGTTTGCTATTAACTGACAGTGCTGCATGCGAGGAAAATAAGTTAAATCTCCAGCCGATACACCGTTATGCATGCAACTATTCTCTCAAAAAATGGCGCAGCTTAGATCCGTGGGCTTCAGCACGAGCGAGAGGTGCAGGACGCAACCGTGATGATAGCAGCCACGTCCGCCAGCGCCACTCCTATGTCCGTCACA
Source organism: Poa pratensis (assembly GCA_947311845.1). Taxonomy (NCBI): domain Eukaryota; kingdom Viridiplantae; phylum Streptophyta; class Magnoliopsida; order Poales; family Poaceae; genus Poa; species Poa pratensis. Next base: position 51,682,190 of record CAMZMU010000074.1, read on the forward strand.
TAGTGAATGCCGTCAAAGATTCGCTGCCGTGCGCCGGTGCGCGGCGGCGATGAAACCCTCTATGGCGTGCGCGGGATCTGCCATATGTGTCCTCGATGAAGAAGCCATCCATGGCGTGCCAGGCTCCTAAGGCTTTGAGGATGACTCAGTTCATGGCGAGCGCGAAGGCCACCCGGCGGCGTTTGCGGCAACGCCCTGGATGTCGTGCACTTCAGTGCCCTCGACATGTGCGCCGCTAGCCGCGCCAGGTCGTCCTCGTAGTGCACGACGATGCCCTGGCTACACGCTCTTCTATGCCCTCGACGACGTGCACGGCGTGTTCGTCTGTCCCACGCGTCCACGACGGGCGTCCTCCAAGGCATCCATGGTGTGGCCGCCTCCACTGCATATGGAGAGGTCCTCCTGGGCGTGCATAAGCTTTGTCGCTGGTTGATTAAGGGCATCTCCAGTCGTCCCCCAGCGCGCCCCAGGAGACCTTTTTAGCGCCGGCGCTAACAAAAATCTACCAGCCGCCCCCCCAGAAGTCGATTTAGCGCCGGTTAGCGCCGTTTTTGGCGTCGTTTCACGCCGGCAAACCCAGCCCAAACCCAGCGCGCCGGGTTCCGCTTGGGGGGGCAAAAGGCGTCAGCGGGCCAGACTTGTCGGCGAGGGAAGGCGATTTCCCTCCATAATTTGCCCTCTTCCGTCCATAATTTTGATCTTTCCCTCCATTTCTCCCCCACATATACCTCTCCCCGCCCCGATCCCGCCATTTCCCACAGATTTGGCCGCCATGGCTCCCGCCCGATTCACAGGACCCGCGCCATCGTCGTCCCCGCGTCCTCTGCCACCTCCATGATCGGCAAGAAGCCGCGGAAGCCGAGAGCGCCAAAGGAGAAGCCGCCGGGCATGAGCAACACCAAGTGGATCACCGAGGAGGCGCGCCTGAGGTCGGAGAACCGCCAGCGCCGGACGAGGGAGAAGGCGCAGCGGCATAGGGAGCTGGCCGCGCAAGGCCCAGGCCATCGGCGAGGAAGAAGAAGAAGAGGAAGAGGAGGTGGAGGCGCTGGATGAGCCGCCAACTCCGGCTGCGTCTGCGGAGCCGCCGGTCAAGCGGAAGGGCGGCTTCTCTCCTCATACTCATCCTTAGTTCGCCGGTTGGAGCCAAACCACCATCGCCTCGCCATCGCCATCGCCGCGTTGGAACGCGCCCCCGCACTACTCCCCTGGGTACGCCGACGCTGACCCCCATGGTGGTTTCAACCCCAACCTCAACTTCCCCCACCATCCGCCGATGATGTACGTCGGCTCGCCGGGCTACGCATCTTCGCCGTCGCTCCGCCGTTCCCTCCCCTTCGCCACGCAGTCCCTGTTGGGCGGGATGCCCCGAGACAGCAGCTTCATGGACGAGATCATCACCACCAGCTCGGTGGCGGCAGCGGCATGCCCGGTCTTCCTCTTGCAAGGCGGGGAGTTTTTCTCACAGGGCGGCGGGGATTACGGCCAAGGTGCGTCTGGCGCCGGTGTCGGCACGGAGGAGGCGGATGCTGAGGCGGAAGAAGGAGACGAGACGCCTGCAGCTGCGGAGGGAGCAGAAGGCCCGGTCAAGGAAGGTGACACGGGCGGCCGCCGTCCCAGGAAGGGCTCCAAGGCGGTGCCCAAGCCGCCCGTCAAGCCTCGCATCAAGTGGACGACCAGGGAGGATATCCTCCTCGCCGAGGCATGGAAGACGGTCAGCCTCGACCCGATCGTCGGTGCCAACCAGGCCCTGGACAACTACTGGAAGCGGGTGAAGACCGTATGACGAGCGCCAGATGATCGACCCCGACTACGCCGCGTGCGTCACGGAGCGCGGCCAGAAGGCCATGGCCAACCATTGGGCGAACATCCAGGCTGTCTGCAACAAGTGGCATGGCATACAGGAGGAGGTCACGCACAGGCCGAAGAGCGGCGCCAACCGCGAGATGGAGGTGAGAATTTCCGTCGTGATTCATTTCTTTTGCGTCGCATGTAGCTCATTGTTGCCGGTCCCATCGCCATGTAGATCGTCCGAATGCTCGAGGCGTACAAGAATGACGAGAAGGCCGACTTCAAGTACCTCCACGTCTTCGTCGTCATCGAGGGGTGCGAGAAGTGGGCGGAAACATGCCGTGGGCTCGGCAAGGGCAAGGAGTACATCCCGGGCGCAGCGTCCGCTGGTGCATCTGAAGGCCGTCCACCAATGGGGCACAAGAAAGCCAAGGCGGCGAGGGAAGGCGCACCGGCAGCGGCAAAGCTCCAGGCGTCCATCGAGACCTGCATCGCCGACGCCCAGACCCACGCCACCAAAAGGGAGGAGACCGCCAACAAGAGGTGGGCGGCGCTCATGGCCAACTCCAAGGTCAAGATCGAGCTCCTCAGGACCGGCACTGTGGCGAAAAAGAGGAACCACGACCTCGCCTTCCTCATGGGGGCGATACGGCCGTGATGGACCCCGAGGTGAGGACATGGTTCATGGCGCAGCGCCGTCTCATCCTCAGCGACATCAGCCCGGCTCCGGCCCCGACCCCGATGGACACGAGCTACGCCACCCCGACGGACACTACCTACGACACCCCGACGGACACGACCTACGACAGTCCGACGAGCTCGGCCAGTCCAGCTGAGACGCCGCCGCCCAGCCTACGTCCACTGCGCCGAGCACGCCCATCGACCTGGAGAACGCCGAGACTGCTGCGACGGCCATCAACCTGGAGGATGCCACGCCCATCATTGACCTCGAGGCCGCCGAGACTGCCACTCCGAGCTCGGCGCCAGCTCCGACCACCACGCCCATCGTCGACATCGACTCTGGCACCGCGGCGTCGCCGGCCTCTATCTGATATGTGCATCAGCAGAACACCGAATGTGGCCGTGATCGCCCGACTGTGGCTTGATCGAAACTATTTGATCGCCCAACGGTGGCGTTTTTTGTAATGATTGCCCAACTGTGGCTGCTGTGATCGCCGAACTCGGGCTATTTTTTGGGGGCGGGAAGAAGAACTTTGAAATTTCATGGGCCATGTGTTTTCCTGGGCCGCCGAACGGCTGGTGAATTTGCCCCCCCAGGTTTTGGTGCCGGCCGGCGCTAACGCTAAAAAGCATCGCACCAAAACCTGGGGGGCGAACGACTGGAGATGCCCTAAGCCCCTAGGTAGAAGCCTTTCTCTTTAGTTCTTTGCGACAGACACAAGCACTATATTGATAACATCCATATTAACCTTCCACACATATTTGTCAATGCACAATTGTTGATCGTGAATCAAAGATATACAGTTGCTTCATTGGTACCTCAATCCAAATACTATGAAACCATCACTAATTCAGTTAGTGGACTGAATTGTTGTCTCTAAAATAAATATAAGTATGCAATGCCTTTCTTCACCTGCAGCTGTCCATTTAGTTTATGTTTTCCGATCTAAATGTTCTGCCTTACATTGACAAAATATCTCTTTGATCTTTTCTTGATCAGTGTTCTAACGATGAAATGCAAAGTAAATGTTTTGTGTTGGCTATCTGGGTATAATTTTATTTGGCTTTGAGTGTCTGCAAATCGAATTTGAGGGTCAACATCCCACCCATAACAAAGATATAATTAGGTTAAAGTACATTATGCAATGTTTATGAATTCAAAATTAGTGAATTGATCAATTAAACATACCCTTTAGCAAAGGTTAATGTACCACATGTCATATCTGAAGCAATATATAAAAATTCTTATATAGTCAAAAAATTATAATCGCGCAGGTCATCTTGTGGTCTCTCGATGTTATATTTTGTGAAGTACTTCACGGGGGATGTTTTGCTTCGTATCATTATATTCCTTGGTTAGCAAAGTTATTTCAGTGTTGGCCTAATAGCAAGGAATATTATACATGAAAATGTGGCACACTGAGAATTTATTATATTTCGGTCATAATAGAGGTTCATTTTGTATCAAGGTGATTGACTGGTTAAATATAACCTAACTTTATTTGTTAAAAAAATCATATGTATGCAGACATCTGCAGGGCTATTTGGTTTTAATCTAATGCATTTTCTACACTTTTCACATGAGTTAGCTGTATGACACCCTTTAGAACAAAATTAGCTACAATTTTAGAATAAAATGATGCAATGTGTTGTGGATTGTATGTTGTTTACACATTCTTTGCACCGTTGAGAAACCGAATATATTTTGAAGTCATGCGTTGCACGTACACAACTACTAGTATATTTATATTAGCGAAAGTACAGGGTAAAAAACGGACCATTTTGCTTCCATACAAACCATTTTGCTTCCATACAAATACTTCCCTTACTGCTGTTGCCTCCCACGCCAGACCATTCTGTACATCAAATTTCCTCGATGTCTCCCATGCCAAACTAATGGTCACGACTACAAACTAGATACCGTCGGTTCTAACATCTTGGTTCTTGCTCGACCGAGCTTGGTTGAATAGACTACGCAGCTGACTTGGACCGCTCCCCTCTCCCCCGTCTACAGTGCGTCAGAGGGAGATTTGTGAAAGTTCCCGTCTTCCTCACCTTGCTCGCCGGGGATCCGTGGATCCCTCCGCCTCCGACGGCCGCTCCGGCGGCGGGAGGCTGAGGAATCCACGGATCCGGGCTTGTACATAGCGTAGGGGTAGTTTGGGAGGCAGCCGGCGGCGCCATGGAGGTGGAGGTGGCGGCGGTGTGGTGTTTGGTGTCGATCTGTTCTTCCTCTGGCGACAGCGCTCTTCGGAGTTCTGTCGTGTGCGGATCGACGTCACCGAGCTCTTCGATCTACGGATCCGTCGAGTTCGTCGTTCCCCAGCCGGTGCCGGCCAGACGGCGGTGCCGATGTGCAGATCTTGAAGGTGGAGTTGCAGTGAACCAAGATGGCCTCGCCGCCCGTGGTGCAGGGCGGAGGCGTCAAGCCGAGGAGCGTCGACTTCCTGCTCGCCGAGGGGTGCCTCCGTGTCCAAGCTTCTGGAGGAGTGGCGGCTGGATTCGCCGGAGCAGGAAGCTAGAGTCCAGCAAGGACCTTTCTGTAATTTCTTTATGCGTCTGGACTTTTCTGTAAGAATCTTGGTTTAATGCAATGTAACCCTTCCGCAAAAAAAAGAATAGACTACGCAGCTGGGTATCTTTGTAGACGTATATAGATCTGAGTAAAGGAGGAATAGAGGACTGCATAAATATGGAGGGCAGGTCGGGTAGATAAATAATGGGGACAGTTATTTCATACTTCGAGCATATCAGACTAAAAGTCGAAATTATACTGGGGTAAAATTGATACGTGTGTGTGCGCGTGTGCATGTCCCGGTTAGCGTGTAAATGCGTGAGTGGGTGCGGGGTTAGCGTGTGTACATGTGAGTGGGTGCGGGTGCGGATACACATGTGTATTTGTGTGTGTGCAAATTCACGTCCATTAGGCGGAGTTTACTTCAAGCATAAGTTGTCAAATCAAGTAAAAATGGTAATGGGTAAACTTAAGACGTTCCTGTTCAGAATTGGGCTCCTATAGCATTTGCCAAACATCACACCTATATAAAGAACTCAACAGATAGTGATAGATATGTGACTAGGGAGTAATAAGAAAATAAATTGGTTGAAATCCGAGTTGAAAATATGTTAAAATGTAGGTGATCTCATAACACCAAAATCTGGAAAAATTTCATATGAAGTCAACCTCATGTCTCATGAACAATGACAAACAAAATTGATATGTTCCCCATTAAAAATATCAGACAAGCGCATGACGAACCACGCAGACTCGAGAGCATTTGTGGTGCCGAGTCCCTACCAAGCCATATGTTCCCCACAATGTCGAATTGCACAAGTCAAAAACCATGTTCTGAGAATGAAAGTGAATGTGTGTGTGGTATTTTTTCGAAATGGGAGCATAGCCCTAGGCTCAGCATCAAAATGATGCACACAGAAGCTTTGTAATTAAAATGGAAGCATACAAAGTATGTATGTATGTATGTATGTATGTATGTATGTATGTATGTATAGGTACTAATTATTACAAATCACTGATCACAAAGTGTTGAAATGAAAATGAGAGAGAAGAGAAAGAAAGCTAAGCATTTAGTTCTCTAGCATGACGCCACCCCATTATGGCAGAAGATAGCCCGAACGAACACCATCATTCATTATATCAGGAATCAATATGATTCCGGTGAGTGTCCGGAAGGAGAAGTGGCCACATTTTGATCGGCCATGTTGACGACTTGTATCAACAAAGCTCCGATAGGACTAATTTGAAAGTATCCTTTGGTTATCCGAGCTAACGCAACATTTTGCTTCCGCACAAATGGTCATGTAGTTTCCTCCCATACCAAAGCGGTTCATACATCTGCTTGTCTTGATGTCTCCCTGACGACTCCCAAATGCAGGAGATCAATTGTAGTACCTTTCGATTAGAAAAGGTTGTCGAACCCACGAGGAGCTGAAGGTATTGGTTAGTAAGATTGATAAATAAAACAATAAAAGATGCAAGTGTTTTTGGTATTTTTGGTTGTATAGTTGCAATGCAGAAAATAAATAGTAGCAAGTGAAAGCTCTCAAAGAGAGAAAGCCCAATCCTCTTATGTGGCAAGAGGACAAGCTCAAGCGATGTATAACTTATATGTGGAAAACGTTTCCGAGAGCGGTATGGATATTGCTAGGCATAGAGATTTATTAAACAACACGTTGAATATCTTGTCAATTTTTAACCTTCTTTGGACGGAGCCATAATTAGGTATAGCTAAATAAATAAACTACAACCCCTTATGATGGATCATGTGGCCAAGTAAATGACTGCACACGATTTATTTTTACTATTAAATGCGAGTTGGACGTATGTCGGTGAAGCCTCCAGTTTTTCACCTCCCTTTTCCACCTGGATTTCTGCCTTCCCTAATCGCTACGGCCCATCTAATTCATCTCACGCGGCCTACGGCCTCCCAGGCCCAGCGCGTCCGCCGCCAGCCCCTGCCCCATTTCTTCCTCTTTTCCCTGTCGCCTCTCCTCTCGCGCATGTCGTTGCCGCCTTGCGCCAGCGCTGCCCACCGCCGCCAGAACCTGGGCACCTCCGTCTCCTCCCTCACCTCCCTACAGGCCGGCGGAGGCGACCAGCACCTCCCTGCACGCCGTGAAGAGCAGCATCTTGTCTTCTGCCCACCTCCCAGCACCCGTTTGATCTGGCCGCCGCCAGGAGTCCTACCCCGCCCCTGCTCGCAGCCTCCAAGAGGTCCCCACCGCAGCTGCGAGATCTACGAGCCCGTGTCCTGATCTCCATGGTGAGCACTTGGTTATAGTCGGACCCCCGACCTAGGCCTCAGTCGATTTCTAGCCTGACCCCAACCAGGAAGGAGGTGATGACGAGAACAGAGAGAAGAAGAGAGACAAGAGTTGGGCGGGAGGTCGGACGAGGAGTTCAAGAAGTTCATGGGCAACTCATCTATCGAGGCCGCCATCGAGCTCGAGAAGAAGCACGAGCCGACTGGGAGCCCCCGAGAGCCCGACGCTGGGGGTTCAGCAAGGAGCCTAGAACGGGAGAAGCAGAAGCTCAAAGAGGCCGACAAGACCTTCAAGGCTCTCTGCCCCAACAAGGTAACCTATCATCGCTTCTTCTGCTAGCTGAATTGAAATCTCAATTGAATTAATTACGATTTCATGTAGATTTTCTGATTTTTGAGCTAATTAATGGTGCACGCTCGCCCTGTCTCTCCTCTCCCCCACAGCCTGCCGTCGTCTCCCTCGCGGCGGCAGAGAAGCTGCAGCTGCGCGTTTGCCGAGGGCCGCCTCCCCCACAAGCCAAGTTTGGCAAGTTCGACGACGCAATATTATTCCGTCACACCCTGCTGTGAAATTTGTGCATGTTCTCTTTGAATACCATGAACCATCTCAATTTTTGGGTTCCATCTACGATGCTAGGATTGTATTCTTGTGCTGTTCTTACAAATGTATCATCTCTTACGCGTCCTTGATAATCTGTTTCGTGGGTAACATATTTGCAGGCAGAACTACTGATCCCTCAGTTGAGTTTCTCAAGCCTAGGTCTGGGCACTATCGAGAATACTCTTCAACACACTTGCACACGAAACTGGACAGGTTTGGATGATAGGTTATTTGGCAAAAGATAAAACTTTTGATCAATCTGATCCATCCGCAGCTACATGACCTAGCTCTTTAATTTCACAGATACAAATAGTAAATGTCCCTGAATTGTTAGGACGCCATAAAATGTGAATCTTGTACTTTAGGTACCTTGGATGTTTATTCAAGCAACTTTGCTATCCGTATAGAAAGTTAATGCCATCTTCCCTGACGCTGGAGTGGCTGCCCTTCTCAAGTATCAGTGGAAAGATGTCCAGCGCAAATGTGCTAGCCTTACTTTCAGTATCAGTGGAACTGTTTGGGAAACTTACTATTCTGATCATGCTACATGCTAGCAGTACTTATAGTCCAGCGTGTTAATTTTGTTGTTAAGATTTGTGTGATAAGTTCTTCTCAGATGCACAATTTAGCATATGAACTTCTTAAATTGACATCGCTGAAAGAGCTCATGTAGAATGACATGCCCAAAGTCCTGGTAGGTTCTCATACACAAAGTTTTGATGAAACACTCAAACACATGACTAGGGATTCGTATTCGATACATTTGAAACTGAGAAAAGGTCATTGCTTGTTCCTTTTTGTGCAAAGTTTCCCTTAACCTCTGGATTTCTAGCTGATATATGACATAAACCAATGTCACCATCCAGAATAGCGCCGTTTTCGAAATTAATGTGTGATGCTTGTGGTTCCTAGAGGCTAGAACATGTGGCCGAGGTCACGAACGTCCTTGCCGCTGCCAACTCCCTCAACAGCATCCATGTATGTATTTGTCTGTATTCTCTCTATTTGCGTACTGTTTGGCATCTGTTTTTTTCCTTCGCTTAAAGTCCTGGTAGCCTTATAATACCATTTTGTTCAATTGTTCTTTTAAAAATGACACCAATTCCCGTCGGCACGGTGAATGGAATTAAATAATGCATGATTATTTCCCTATTCTACTATATATAACAGCTCGCACAAATCGCTGCCTGTCAGTGTGTCCACGTCGCGCGCAATTCACAGCCGTCCGATCGGCGGGATCAACAGCTGAGATTCGTCCATGTCGCCCCGAGCGGACGGTTACTGTTTACTCCCGAATTTCTACCAATAGGACGACGCCACATCGCCTGGTCACCGCCCGGTCGCAGCCCGTCCCGCCGGGCACCGTGGCTAATTTGCAAAAAAGCACCTGGAAAAAAAGACCGCGACCCGCAGTCCATACCTTAACACGTCGAGGGACCCTTCTGTAATTGTGCACAACCCGACGGACGTTTTTGCAAAATTGCCCGGCACAATCACTCCTCCTCCTCTCTCTCTCTACCGCGCGCCGCGGCGCCGCCGGCGACGCCGCCGTGCCCTGCCGCCGCCACGGCCCTCCCTGGCCAGATTCGTGGCCACGGGGAGCTCCGCCGCGCCGCCCTTCACCTCCTCGCGGAAAGACGTCTGCCGGGACGACGGATCGACGCCGGATTCGCCGCCGGCGCGCTTGGCGTCCGCCGCCACGAAAATGGCCGCCGGCGGCGGCTTCGACAACCATTGGGTCAAGCGCGCCGCCCAAGCGGCACCCCCGCACTTCCCTGACGCGGATCCGCGCAACGCCGGCCTCGCCAGCGTGCTGGGGCGAGCGGGGCGTGCTCTCCCGAGCTCACGCGCGTTGGCCTTGGCCGCCGCCGGGTGACGTCACCTCGACGTCATCGTGGGCCAGGCTGGCAGGCGGGCCCCGCTTGCCAGTTTTTTTTTACATTTACAGAAAAATGCTAAAAATTGCAAAATTCATATGCTTCAATCCACAAGTCGGAAAAATGTGTTCAATATGTCAAAATGTTCAGAAAAATGTAAGCTATCTGCTTATGTCAAATTTATGCATGTTTGCATAACTTTGAATCATGTTTATGAAAAAACACTAAAAAACTAACTTTTCAACTTATGGGTTGTCTCCAATTTATTTTGTTAAATCTACTTGGACACATAAAACTAAACAAATTGAACATCTAAAATTGGCGAACATTTCGAAACATTCAAAAGAACTTCCCCTAATTATATGGAGTTGAATTTAGTAAATGTTCGTATAATGCATCTCCTCTAATTATGAAGTTAAATTGAATATGTCAGTTTGGACAATGTTTGGAAAAATTAAAATAAAACATTCAAAAGAACTTCCCCTAATTATATGGAGTTGAATTTAGTAAATGTTCATATAATGCATCTCCTCTAATTATGAAGTTAAATTGAATATTTCAGTTTGGACAATGTTTGGAAAAATTAAAATAAAACTTCCCCTAATTATGTGCAGTTGAATTTAACAAATGCTCGCACAATACATCTCCTCTAAATATGGTCTTAAATTGAATATTCCAATTTGGAAAATATTTGAAAACAACCTAAATTAGCTTCATCGAAATATTAAATTCAGATGTGATTCTTTCAATTTTAGATTAACTAATTCCAGGAATAAAAAACATTGCACAGCCAACACTTTAAAAAATAACCATCAGAAAATATAAAAAAATTATAAAAACATATCGAGATGACCCGAAAAATATATGCTACCTACTTGTGGCAACATACAAACATTTCTCAACATTTCAAGTTGGCAAATATTTAGACAAAGCCTAAATGCATTACATCTAAATAAATGGATTTTAGTTTGCAAAATACTTACATACTGTATTCCTACTGATTTTGTACATCAAATAAATATCTATATCAACCTACAATCATATTTGAATATTTAAATTTGCTAAACAAAACTGGAGATGCTCGAGACGACAAATTGCGACGAATTTTAACGTTTTAAACAACAACGTCCTGGATAGAGTTTGCTAATTGATGGAAAATAAGATCTGCTTTTGCTTAATTTCAATGAACATTTTTTCCAATCTAGAAGAGTTAAAAATATGAAATATTCTAAGTTTTGTTCAAACAAAAAAACAAGAGAAAAAAGGAAGTATTATTTACCCAATGTTCCAATTGCTCAAACAAATGGTAATGAAGCCATTCTTTTTACAATACTCGAAACGTTTCACAGCTCTCTTAATAATAGCGTTTCACATCTCTCTTAATAATAGAGTCATTTATCTAAAAACTATAAGTAATGTTCCAATTTATAATACAGACGACATTTGTCTAAAAAAACAAATATTTGAAGTATTATTATGTCTTCCGATAAAAAACCAAATTCAAATATTTAAAAATAAAACTCTGCACCGCGGTTTCCACAAATACTACAGACAGATCATGAACACAAAATCTAATCATTTAGTAAACGTGAAAACAATCCAACTATGAACAGCTCGCCAGTTTGGCCATTTCAAAAATTTAAACAACTTCTCACCCTAAACAATATTTGAATTCCAACAATTTTACGGTTGAACAATTCGACATTTTAGCCCACGGGCGCGGCGAAGCCGCGCATAGTCCCCTAGTTCCCTTTTATACAGAGACCAGGAGGCAACCAATCCAGTCAGTTATTGAATCCAAAAGTTTGTAGGAGACTACGAGTGGTCAATTAGTCAGCACAATACTGCATCTAGAGTTGAAATTTGCAAAGCAGACTTCACTGATTCAGCCAAGTACCCACATCTACTAAAATTGAGTGTATCAAACCAGCACATGCACATTGATACAAAAAAAAATTCTCAGACCAACAAACACCTAGCTAAATGACAAGAATCAATTCAAAGTTTTTGGCCGTCTTTGTTGGGATCTCTCCACAATCACTGATTTGTGTAAAACATACCATGAGTTGTCTTTGGTTTGTTACTAATCATAACCTTTCTATCTTTCTTGCAACTTCTTTGACCACGTGACTAATGCTACCCTTATGTTTCCCCTCAAATTAATTAATCTTTGTTGCTAGACAGGAATCAGTAGGAGTGATCTCATGGTTTTACTCATTCTGCCCAGCAGATGCGACTCTATTGGAATTTCATGTGATGAAGTGACTCGGCTGCCAACCTTTGCCAAGGATGAGGGTGAATCACACCGGACTCTATAAACTGAAAAGGACAACAATGTCTCGTCGCAAATTGGCACAAAGTAGTAGTCTTGGATGTATTTTAGATTGTTTATCTCTCAGTTGTAGGAGCAAATAAATTGCTCGGATATGTGCATTTTTCTGCATACCGCTACAAGCATTTTTCTTAATGTCACGAAATGGTTCATTCTGTTTGCAGTGTGAGTAACCTATGTCGCCCATTTGATCTTCCACCTTAAATCTTCACAGTAATGACATTTTCAAATGTTGTCTTCAGCTATATTCCCTACGAAGCATGGTTACAAGCCCAGGAAAACCTTCTGGAATTGATACTTCAAGTATCGTGCAAATATAGCTGAAGACAACATTTGAAAATTATTTGTACAACGGAGTAATTTTTCTCTGCATATCACTACCTTGTATCGTAAAACGGAGTGCATCTTAATTAACAAGAGCCAACTGCAATTAACTAGCTGTCAAAAAAATTAACAAGAGCCAATTGTCGGAGTATCGACATTGGAGACTGGAGATGGGGGTCCTCTAACCGAGGGTGAATCGTAGGGAAGAAGGTGGACGTCGTCAAGGTCGGGATTGAACACGGAGGTTTACCCAGCTTCAGGCTCCACGGCGGTGGCGGAGCCCTACGTGCTGCTATAACTCACTATAAGGCGAATCGCCGTGTTACAGGTTACAATGAGTTGATGGACTGAATCTCCCTCCCCTAAAGGCTTCCCTGGTCCGGCTTATATAGGCGGCCAGACCTAGGGTTACAGGAATATTGCGTGTCCGGCAAGTATTGGGAGTCCTAAACCTATCCGCCAAGTCTACCGCCCTCCGTCTTGGACTTGTCGGCGTCGTGGGCTTCGGCCTTGGGCTCTCCTTGCCGGCATCCGCTTCCCTTATCGTCAGCTATCTGGGCCGCCCGGTAGGCCAAAGGCCTAGCCACCACTGCGGGCCACCCTAGACTAGCCGGATTACGCCATGTTGGTTGTACCCCCTTGTGATACGACCGCAACATTAGCCCCCAGGAGGGTCCGAGTTCTCCAGTTGCCGGCTTGCCTTCATCCTGTAAATGTTGTCGGTTTCTGAAGAGCTTGGATCCTTCTGAAGTTGAATCAGGCGGCGATCCGTCAAAAAGTAGCCGGAACAACGCCGCCAACATGGGTTAGACGGCTCTGACCTCCTGTCAGGAATCTTTCCCCTGTGCTGTCAAGTTGATTGGACTGGTCAAGGCCTTCGTGACGTCACTGGGTCCACGACAGTTTGAAAACCAGCGCACGCACGATGATGACCACCCCACTATGCGCGAGAATCGAGGCGCCGGCGCCGCTCGTCGCCGCTCCACCTCACAGATGGCGGACACGTGTCCCACGTCGTGGCCTGCACAGCGCTTTCACGAATCTTCGAGCGGTTTGGGGTAGTTAACACAGCGATTTCCTTGGAACGGATTCACTGTGCCATTTCCCCCCTCGCGCTTCGACTCCACTCGATCCTCTGCGCCCTGCCCCTGCAACCACTCCAGCGACCTCATGCTCCGGCGAACCGCGCCTTTCTTCTTATCAAAGCAATGGATCACTCCGGCGGGCGTCAAGCTTCAGTGGCGGCGGGCGAGCATACTGCTGCGGAATCTAAATCCCACGCGGCGGCAATGGCGGCACCCCTCGACGCCGTCCCCTTGGCTTCCATGCCTCCCACAACGGATGCTGGCGGCATTGAGCCTTCTTCCTCAACTCCGGTGCCCCCCATCGACCCTTCCACGCCCTTCCCCCTTCCTTCGATGCAGGCAGAGGAGGCAGACGCAGCAGCGGATGCAGAGGATCTCGGCGACGAGCTCGCCGGAGAAGAAGAAATGGCGGAACTTGGGTCTCGCTATTGGCTTCCGTCTTGCATGACGGAGGCCTACGCCCAGGAGTTGTCGGATGCCGGATTTCTCCCCCCCCCCAAGACGGAGAGTTTTCTGGCGGATTCCCGGCAACGAGTCCATCCCCGAGCCCCAAGATGGCGAGAGGGTCGTCTTGGCGTCCCACCTCCTTCGCGGTATGGGCCTGCCTCCTTCCGCCTTCTTTTCTGCTGTACTTAAGCACTATGGGTTGCAACCGCATAATATTACACCCAATAGCATCTTAGTATTAGCCGGCTTCCAGGCCCTCTACGAGGGATACTTAGGCATAGCTCCCACCGTGGAGTTGTTTAAGTATTGCTTTATATGCCGCCGGCAAACTATTGCCAACAGCCAGCTTGCGACCTGCGGCAGTGTCACTTTTAACTGTCGCAGAGGTAGCTGGTACCCAAAGATCCCGGTCATTGACTCGGTGAAGAATTGGACCAGCACCTTCTTTTACTGTAAGGATATCCCAGCACCCAGAGAGTCAGTGGGGATTCCCCCTTTTGAGAATCGTCCACCAAAGTATGCGGAGCATTGGACGGAGAAAGCGGCCACCAACTTGCCGGAGGAACACCGCGCGCCTTTAGGCGGATGGAGTTCCTCGCGAAGACTATGGCGCCCCCTCGTCTCGATGGAGCCGACACCGTGGTGTGTTGGCTGTCGAGGAAGATTTTGCCACTTCAGCACCGTCCGCTGAAAATGTGCGAGTATCAGCCTAATGAAGCCGACAACGCCACTCTTGACGAGGACGTGTTGTTGATTTGTCTGAGGGCCCTCATTGTGTCCTCCAAGGTTAAGGCGGTCGAGGGCGTCCCCATGTTTACTTTCGACAGCGCTGCTCCAGCGGTAAGATGTTTAATTTTTCCACTTGCCCACATGCCGGCTTCTTTGCACTAACACATAGTTGTCTCCGCAGCTGATGAGTCTGGAGGAGAGCGAAATGGCGTGCCTTTGGTACGATGCGGATACCAGCAAGGCCAAAAAGCGCAAGGCCCCTGCCGCCTCTACCAAGGACATGGAGAAGAAGAAGAAAGCGGCCCTGGCCGGCTCGGCTGATGCCGGGAACCTAGCGGACAAGGCCTCCGGCAAGCGGTAAGAAAACAATCTTGACACCATTTTTGCACACACTTGAATGATGTCTTAACTTTTTTGTTGTCTTTCATGCAGCATAAAGCTTACCATGCCAAAGCTGCGCGCCGGCTTGCAGGCGGGTGCCGGAACAGGGAAGTTGCCTCGCTCGTTTCCCACCATTGCTCCCGGCACCACAGTGACATTCTCTCCGGGGACATACTCGGAGGGCCAACCTGGGATAAACTATGCCACAAGGGCTGCGAGCATGGCGGCCGCCGGCAAAGAGACTGCTGACCCTATTCCCACCACGGCTGAAGCTTCGGCTAATGATGTCGCCACCTTCATTAGGATGAAGGTGGAGATGGAAAGTGCTAATGCCGGCGCGTCAGGCGTAGGCCCTCGCACCGCCAGGGTGATAAATCCCCTGCATACCCTTGTCAACATGCGCCGTAGCTGCCGCGGCCAATGGGACCAACTGCAAGAAGAGATTGAGGTAAGCCGGCCTATAGCCCCAGCCCCTGATCACTTTGGCTATTAAAATTTTCCTTTTTAGCCGGCAAGGTGATCGTAAAGCTATTTTTGGCCGAGGACTTACTTCCCTTTTTTTATTTTGCTCCTTGTTCGACAGATTGCTCTCTCCTCCAACAAGGAGCTTTTCCAAGCCGCAGAGGCTAAGAATGCTGAGTGCCGCCAACTGAAGCAAGAGCTTGAGCTGAAGATGCGCAAATTGCGAGCTACGAAGAAGCTCGCAAAAAAGATGAAGGTGACAAATTTTAACTTGCCTTCAATTTTTTCGCCTTCTTTTACTCTTGCCGACAACTTGCTTTAGTTGGGCTTTCCTTTTTTGCAATTTTTTTGTAGAACTGTTAAGCACTGCCCAGAAATTCTTGTGAATTCGGGTGACATGCAAGCTCTAATGAACGAAGCTGCAGATCTTGCCGAAGTAATCCTCAAGCTGAAGGCGGACCATGCCAAAGAGCTGGAAAAGCGCGATCTGGAGCACGCCCAAGCCCTCATCAAGTTGACCGAGCAGCTGGAAAACTGAGCAAGAACCTGGCGACAGTTGCCGAGAACTCCAAGAAACAGCAAGAGCTTCATGCCAACGCCGTTCGCCAAGCCGAAGAAAAGCTTGCCCAGCACGAGGATGAGATTGCTGCCCTTCAAGAACATGTGCTTGGTAGGTTTCGTCAGCGTTACTTTTGCCGCCAAACTTCAATTATATGCCTGCCTTAACAATTTTTTATTATCTTCAGTGCCAGCCGGCTTTGATGACCAGTCCGACTCCGCGTCGCGCCCTTCACGCCTCCATCATATCGGAGCCATCATTCGCCGCACCGTCAATGCGGGCCAAGCTTTGGCCAGCAAGCTGTACCCCACTGACAGCGACCCCATCGACTTTGAATTTCTGCCCGAGTTTCTTGAGAAACTTTGTCAGGAATACGAAGACAGTCTGCGGTCAGCTGCGCGGGGAGGTGCAAAGAAGGCGCTTGTTCTGACCAAGGCCTGGTATCCAGACGCCGACATCCACCAACTGACGGAATTCATGCCGACCGAAGATGAAGACGGCAATACCCTTGACGTCGCACAAGTGCAAACTTCAGTGCAAGGGTATGCCACGCGCGTCGCCAACATGGTGGACCTCGGCAAATTCTACAAGGCGCATCCAGATCCCCATGGCGGCACAAGCACTTCAGCTCCAGCCCCAGGCTTGGGGACAGGAAGGCGGACGAGGAGTTGGCGGACGAGGAAGATGTTCCCGAAGGCAACGCCAGCCCCAAGACCGTTCCGGCACCTGCAGTTTAATCCTGCACAAACAATTTATGATGCCTGCATTAGTCTGTAATGCAGAAGAAAACTTTGTCGTGCGTTGTAAACTTAATTTATTTTGTGTTGGGCCAACTTTTATGCTACACTTGGCGGTAGGCTAACTTAAGTGGCCCGCCTTAAAATGTGTTTTGTGTTCATACATTTGACTTTTTCGTATGTTGGCGGTACCTCATCACAGTGACTTTAGCTGTGCCAACCAGGTGCTATACCAATTAGTTTAGACACAGAGACCAAAGCCGGCATTTTGGTGCCAACTACATACTACTAGGCAACCCATGCATAAACAAACAAAACAGACAAACTAGGCGGTGCAAAATTTGTTTTGCTTTTAATTTTGCCGGCAGGCGGCAGATGTCAAAAGTTGTCGGACCATTGGCTCTGAGCCTAGAGAAAAAATCTTTTGGTAACTTTTTTGACATGGCATGAAAATGATTACAAGAAAAGACAAAAGATGGCATGACTCTCAAAACTAAAATGAGCACCACAGACTTTTATTTCATGATCATAATGTACTTGTTACAATGTGGAAATTGCTAAGTGTAGAAAGGACGTAGCTGCTCAATGTTCCAAGGCCTCTTGGTTTCCTCATACTTGTCGTCAACTTTCCGCTTGCGCTTGCGGCCACGAGTCTTCCTGTAGCCGTCTTTGATATCCATCAAGTAGTAGGATCCATTGAGCAACACCTTGCTGACCACGAAAGGTCCTTCCCATGGCGGGGATAGCTTATGCAAGCCTTTCCTGTCTTGGATTAGGCGGAGAACTAGATCACCTACCCTAAAGCTTCGTTTCCTAACTCTACGGCTATGATAGCGGCGTAGGCTTTGCTGGTAGATGGCTGATCGAGCCAAGGCAACATCTCGCTCTTCGTCAAGTAGGTCTAGTCCGTCCTGTCTTGCATCTTCTGCGTCTTCTTCGACGTAGGCTTGCATTCTGGGAGAATCGAACATCATGTCGGATGGCAGTACTGCCTCAGCCCCATAGACTAAGAAGAAAGGAGTGAACTTTGTTGATCTGTTTGGAGTTGTACGCAAACTCCAAAGGACAGATTGCAATTCGTCAACCCAAGCCCCAGCTGCCCTGTGCAATGGTACTTCGAGACGTGGCTTAAGCCCCTGAAGAACTAAGCCATTTGTACGCTCTACTTGACCATTAGCTTGTGGATGAGCAACAGAAGCTAGGTCAAGGCGGATGCCGTGCTTTAACAGTACTCCTCAACTTCGCCTTGGGAGAGATTCGTGCCGTTGTCGGTTATGATGCTATGAGGCACCCCGAACCGAGCGATTATTCCCCACAGAAAATTGGCGGCAGTGGCGCCGTCAAGCTTTTTGATAGGTTTAGCTTCAACCCATTTTGTGAACTTATCTACGGCCACAAGCAAGTGTGTGTAGCCGCCAGGTGCCGTCTTAAAGGGTCCAACCATGTCCAAGCCCCAGACTGCGAAGGGCCAGGTGATGGGTATTGTCTTGAGCGCCTGAGCCGGCAAGTGAGGTTGCCGAGCATAAAGCTGGCAACCCTTGCATGTCCTCACAATTTCCTCAGCGTCTGCCTTGGCCGTCAACCAGTAGAATCCTTGCCGAAAAGCTTTCGAAACAAGGGAACGAGATGCCGCATGGTGACCGCAATCGCCAGAATGGATCTCGTCTAACAGGTTGCGACCTTCCTCCGAAATACAACGCTGGTAAACTCCGGTAGTGCTACGCTTGTATAGCTCACCGTTGATAATTGTGAAAGCTTTGGCTCTTCTTATGATTTGCCGCCTTAATACCTCATCATCCGGCAACTCTTGGTTCGTCAAGAAATTCATGTAGGGGTTGTCCAGTCCGGCTTCACCAAATAGACCGCATAGCTTGCATCTTCTACTGGTTCGCGCTTCTGGATCCAAATGGTCAGCTCCTTTGATGGACGGCTTGTAGAGGTGTTCCAGGAAAACATCTTTTGGCACCTTTTTGCGCTCAGATCCAAGCCTGGCAAGTGTGTCTGCCGCCTCGTTCTGAGCTCTCGGAATGTGGCGAACTTCGTAACCCAGGAAGCATTTGGCGAATTCATCGACAGTGGCTCTGTAAGCCGCCATCGTTGCGCTTTTTGCGTCCCAAGTTCCTCGAATCTGCTGTGCCACCAAGTCGGAATCGCCGTAACAGAGAATGCGCTGGATGCCGATTTCTTTGGCAATGTGCAAACCATGAAGGAGCGCTTCATATTCGGCAACGTTGTTTGTTGCCTTGAAATGAATTTGGAGCACGTAGCTCAACTTGTCTCCTTGTGGGTTTCGAAGCACAACCCCAGCCCCAGACCCTTGGAGCATCTTGGATCCGTCAAAATGCATGATCCAGTACTCTGACTCAGGGAGAGGGATTTCCTCCATACTTTCTGTCCAATCTGCCACAAAATCGGCAAGTGCCTGAGATTTGATGGCAGTTCTGGGCTTGTATGAGATGTCGAACGCAGCAAGTTCAATACCCCATTTGGCGACTCGGCCAGTGGCTTCAGCGTTGTTGATGATATCACCCAAGGGTGCTTTGCTCACAACCGAGATGGAATGATCCTGAAAGTAATGCCTCAACTTTCTGGCGGCGAAGAATACGCCGTATGTCAGTTTCTGGTAATGTGGGTAACGCTGTTTTGAAGCGGAAAAAACTTCGCTGACAAAGTATACTGGTCTTTGTTCAGGAACTTCCGAGCCTTCTGTTTTGCGTTCCACAGCCAGGACGACGCTAACAACCAAGTTGGTTGCAGCGACGTAAAGCAGCATGGGCTCCTCTGAACGAGGTGCTGCCAAGATTGGCGGAGATGTTAACGCGGCCTTAAGCTGTTCCAAGGCGGCATCTGCTTCATCTGTCCACTCAAAGTTGTCGGATTTCTTCAACAGCCGGTAGAGAGGCATTGCCTTTTCTCCAAGGCGGCTGATGAAACGACTGACGGCAGCGGCTGAGCCAGCTAAACGCTGCACGTCCTTAAGGCAACAGGGCCTTTTTATGTTGAGAATCGCTTTGATTTTCTCCGGATTCACCTCAATTCCTCGTTCGGAAACGATAAAGCCGAGCAATTTGCCGGCAGGAACCCCAAAAGTGCATTTCTTTGGGTTGAGCTTCATCCTGTACACGGAGATTATCAAAGGTTTCCGCAGATCGTCGAGCAATCCGCCTTTTTGCGAGACATGACGGCAATGTCGTCTATGTAGACGTGAACATTGCGACCAATTTGCTCGTTTAGGCATCTCTGCATGCAACGCTGGTAAGTTGCGCCGGCGTTTTTTAGACCGAAGGGCATCGTTACGTAACAGAAGGTTCCTACGGGGGTAGTAAACGACGTTTTCAACTGATCCGACTCGCGCAGTTTAATTTGGTGGTACCCGGAGTACGCATCCAAAAAACACAGCAATTCAGAGCCGGACGTTGAGTCGACAACCTGATCGATACGTGGTAACGCGAAGTGGTCCTTAGGACAGCACTTGTTCAAACCGGTATAATCGATACACATCCTCAGCTCTTTATTAGGTTTCGGAACCATTACAGGATTTGCCAACCAGTCTGTATGAACTACTTCCCTAATGAAACCAGCATCTAGTAACTTGATGATCTCCTTTCCTATTGCACGCCGCTTTCCTTTCCCTGGCGCCGTGCCGCCTGCTTCACCGGCTTGGATCCTTCAAAAACGTTGAGAGAGTGCTCGGCAAGTTCCCGGGGTACACCTGGCATATCAGCAGATGTCCATGCGAAAATGTCCCCGTTCTCACGGAGGAACTTGACGAGCGCGCTTTCCTATGCGTCAGATAAGCCGGAACCAATGGTGACTTGCTTGGAACTGTTGCCCGGCACCAGGTCTACCTGCTTTGTGTGCTCTGATGCCTTGAAGGTGCTCTTGTTGTCGGCGGTTTTGACGCAGCCGGCAACTCATTGGTCTTGGCCTCCTTCCTTAGCATCTCTAGCTCTTCAGCGTGGAGGACGGCCTCAGCAAAGGCGGCGTTGCCTCTTTCACACTGCTTGGCTTTCTCGAAGTCGCCATTGATGGTAATGGTACCATTGGGTCCAGGCATCTTCAACTTGCTGTAGATGTAACATGGCCGTGCCATGAACTTGGCGAACGCCGGGCGACCAAATATGCAGTGATAAGCGCTTTTGAAGGGGACTACCTCGAACCGAAGAAATTCGGTCCGATAATTGGCTTCTGTGCCAAAGGTAACCTCCAGCCTTATGCTGCCTATGGACTTAGCTTGCTTTCCCGGAACGATGCCATGAAACTTGACCTTGCTGTAGTCAAGCTGGTCTTCCGTCAAATTCATGCGCTTCAGTGTCTCTTCATACATGATGTTGAGACTGCTGCCACCATCCATCAGCACCTTGGTGAGTCTGAAGTTGTCGACGATTGGGTCGACGACAAGAGCGTACTTGCCTGGGCTTGGCACGCGATCGGGGTGGTCTCTCTGTCCCATGTGATTGGCATCTCGGACCAGTTCAAGTATTGAGGGACGTCTGGCACGTGGCGTTTAGCTCACGAAGTTCCGCCTTTTCCTCTTTTGCCGAAGGAGTTCCCAGAAAACAGACTAAACTGCCTTGTACATTGGGGAACTTTTTGTCCTTTCGTGGCGGCTTGGGGTCCTCGTCCTCAGAGATAGACATCGCCTCCTCGTCGTCTTCCTTTTTTGACTTCGCCGCCTTCTTCATCTTTTTGGGCTTCCAGCCCACCTCGGGTCTTTCTTGGCTTCATCCATGAATCGGCATTCCCCCAGCGTGTGGTTGACTTTGCCTGTCCTGCGTGGATTGGGCAAGGTAAAGTTTTGGCTGTTCCCACGACAAGCGATGCTTGCCGGAGTTATCGCCTTGCCTTTCCACTTGTTGTCGCCGCCACCGCCTTTTCCTTTGAAGGCGGCGCGACCTCGTTGGACGTTCCGGCTTTGTCTCCTGGGGAGCTTTGCGCTTGTTGTTGGCGCGCCTGCCTGGTGCCATGTCGTGGACGGCATCAGTTTCGCGGGCGTCGTCATCAGCTTGCGCATACATGCCGGCTACTTCTAGCATGACGCCGAGGTTTTTGCACTGCATCCGTACGAGCTTGTGCCTAAGGCTGGTCCCTTTGAGTAATCCAGTGGTGAAGGCATGGATGGCCTGGTTGTCGTCTACGTTCTCGCAGCTGGCCTTGGTCTGGATCCATCTGGCCAGAAAAGCGGTTGCTGTTTCGCCCGGGCTTTGCACACATCTTGTCAGATCGGTGTACGTGTTGGGCCTCTTGTACGTTCCTTGGAAGTGCTGGGTGAAAACCCGCTCCATGTCACGCCAGCAATGGATGGACTTTTCCGGCAAGTTCTCGATCCAGCTTCTAGCCGTTCCTTCCAGCATTAAGGGGAGGAAACGTGCCGCAACCAGACCGTCGCCGCCGGCAATCTGAACTGCCAGCGCGTAATCTGAGAGCCATGAGTTTGGCTTGTCCAGCCGCTGTACCTTGGGCAGGTTTTTGACACGGATGTCATGTCCTTAGGAACAGCGGTGCGGATTGCTGGGCCAAAACACACAGGTCCAAGATACGACTGTTCTTTTCCAGCCTTGATGTCATTGAGGCGGTGCCTTGCGTCTTCTGGAGCGAGTTGGCGGATATTTCTATCACGTCAGGCTCGTCCTGCGCGGCTTTGCCTCTGCTGAGCCTGGGCTCTTCATGGTGTGCACTGCGTCCGCCACCGTGCCTAGGCGCGGGAGGCGGGGAACGCGTGCGATCTCTGCTCCGTCTTGGTGGTGGCGGGCCATTGTTGCGGCTGCCGCCACCTTGCTGGTCGTTTCCTCGGCTGCCGCCTTCGTTACGCGAGGCGGAGGAGGTGCTTCGTTCTTCTGTCCGCCAGTGCGTGATGCCTCGTCCCGCTGCCTTTTGGGAGGCGATGGTTTGCGAGGCTCTTTGCTCTTGTCCTTTCCCTTGCCATGGCTGCTGGAGCCGGATGGGTCCTCGGGTTGGCCATTGGCTGTAGCTTTGCACGCGTCTGACTTTGACTCCAATCTGCCTCCTAACACGCCCACCAACTCCGCGGGAATCGGTGCGGGCTTGCTGTTCGAGGGCTTTTTCCACGAGGGCTGCGGTATAGAAGATCTTGTCGTCGTCGTTGTTGTACTCGTTACCCGTGAGGATGTCGAGGGCAGCCGCTGTGTTAAGGACTGGAGTTGCGAAAATTGGAGCACCCTCCTTGTTTCGCCGCTGAGGTGCCGAAGCCCACTCAAATCCAAGCTTCTGGGCAGGTGTCTTGTACTCCTCAGGAGGTGGATCCTTTCTCCTGCTTTTCTTCCCAGCCCCAGGCGCTTTGGCGGCTGGGGTTGTGGTGAACAGATTTCTGGCGGCGACAACGTTGGAACGCTCCGCCTTGGCCTCGTTGATCAGGTTCCGGACCTTGAGCTCCTGCTCATCGAGAGCACGGATTGTTTAATAACTGAAGCACGGAGCTTCTCCCAATACTCCGGATTGGCGTCGTCGGAACCGGCGTGTTCAGGATTTCGTCGAGAGGCGGATCGTCTTTGCCGCTGCTACCGCCTTTTTCCAGATTCGTCTTCTTCTTGGGAGCCGGCGGAGGCTCAAGGCTGGCTTCGTCTGCTGCGGTCATACCGGCCCTATTAGCTTCCACCTCTTTTGCAGATCAGTCTCAGTGACGTCGGCCATAAAGGCCTGCTGCATGGTTGTGTCAGAGTTGACCGCCGCCTCTGAAGGCGCGGGATCAGCCGGTGCGAAGCACTTTTTGACCTTTGACTCAAACATGCTGGCAGAATCCTCTTCGGAGTCCGAGTCTACATTGACGTGAACGGTAGATCCGGATCCGGCATCTGATGTCGCATCCTCCTGGAGGGCAGGAAGGATCGATTCAGGATCGCTGCTATGTGGCTGGGAGTCGGATCCCATGCCGGCAACGCCGATGAAGTGGGAATCTGAATCTGCGGACTCCCAGGAGGAGCGGATTCAGATCCGTCTTGTGAGTAGTCGGACTCAGGGTGGTGGGTGGGTCCCCAAAGGGTGTGTTTTTTGGGAAACCCATGGCTTCCGGGGTGAAGCCGATGAAGAGCTCGATGTCGCCGATCGGAACGAGAGTGTAGGCGATGAGCCCGTCGTTCGCCGGTGTCCAAGACGCGCGTCTTGGACGTAGCCCATGGAGCCGACGCGGATGGAGCGGCCAACGGCGATAGTCTCGCCGATGCCGCCAAGTGTTCCCGCCTGGAACGTGACGCCTGTCGCCTTAGGCCCATGGTGGGCGCCAACTGTCGGAGTATCGGCATTGGAGACTGGAGATGGGGGTCCTCTAACCGAGGGTGAATCATAGGGAAGAAGGTGGACGTCGTCAAGGTCGGGACTGAACACGGCAGTTTACCCAGCTTCAGGCTCCACGGCGGTGGCGGAGCCCTACGTGCTGCTATAACTCACTATAAGGCGAATCGCCGTGTTACAGGTTACAATGAGTTGATGGACTAAATCTCCCTCCCCTAAAGGCTTCCCTGGTCCGGCTTATATAGGCGGCCAGACCTAGGGTTACAAGAATATTGCGTGTCTAGCAAGTATTGGGAGTCCTAAACCTATCCGCCAAGTCTACCGCCCTCCGTCTTGGACTTGTCGGCGTCGTGGGCTTCGGCCTTGGGCTCTCCTTGCCGGCATCCGCTTCCCTTATCGTCAGCTATCTGGGCCGCCCGGTAGGCCAAAGGCCTTGCCACCACTGCGGGCCACCCTGGACTAGCCGGATTACGCCATGTTGGTTGTACCCCCTTGTGATACGACCCCAACACAATTAGTTGGATTTTCAAGCTGTTTGTACATAAAACATCAACTGCAATTGCAATTCTCGAAATGCATTATGAGGGAAGTGAATCTGAATCGAAAGTTATGTGGTTTTCTTTTCTATGGAATGTGCATTGTGTTTACATGTGTGGCAAGAAAAGAATCTCTAAACCCCGTAGCATCGCACGGGCACTCACCTAGTTAAGATATAATGTCCCACCATATCATTACACTCTAAGGTCCCCGATACTAATACCCTCATAATATAACTTCATGATTCGGTCTCAGATTTACATGTCCTCCCAAGTCTCCCTCAATTCATTATACTACGGTGATCTCCGATGAGTCCATATAGGTGAAGTGTTGTGCAGTCGACGTTCGCACATCACCATCATAGAATCACATAAAAGATAAACTCTTGACAAAATACCAACACATGTTATATATAAATCATTGTCAATTCATCCTATGCCCTCAGGAACATATGGGAAATACTCACAACGTGCAAACATGATGATATTCAGTGGCATAAGTGGTACAACACAATCTGAAAATATAACTTCACCACCAAATAATGACAAGTACTCAATCACAAACATGAATAGTAGCACAAGACAAGTATCTAGGGTATAGCAACTCTCAAACTACGAGGGGAACGGAGTGGATCACGGTGATGATGATTGAGATGGTGCTGGTCTTGATGAGGGTGATGATGTAGAGGCCTCCTCCCATGCCAAGGAGGAGAGGTGATGACGATGACGATGATTTCCCCCTTCTCCGGAGCTCCGGAGCAGCAGGATCTGATCCCTCGGAGGGAATCAGGAGTTTCGCCGCCGCCGCGGCCTCGGATGGTTTCGTGAAAATTAGGGCGTCCCTTTTCGGGCGAGACGAAGGCGTCGATAAAAAGTCCCAGACTAGGAGGTGCCCGAGGCTCTGTTTAGTGGGTCCCACGTGGCCAGGTACTTGGGCCGCGTGGGCCCACCTCTTTCGGGCCTCGTGGCTCTCCTCTCTTCGGTCTTCTTCTCATTGCCTTCCTTCCGATGAAAAACCAGCTGGGTATTTTTCCTTTTATTATTTGAGTCCCCGTAGCTCCTGAAACATTAAATACAAGAACTAGGAGATTTTCTGCCTCCCTGAAATTAAATACCAAAAATAGGGACTTTGTATGAAAGTCTCCTAAATCATCTAAAACATGTAAAAATAATGATATAACAATGCAAATAATATTTTAATATGATACTAAAGGTTGTATAAATGATGATATAAAATACACGTATCACTCCCATGCCAAACACAATCATTGATGTCGGTCGGGAAGAAGATCTCTCCGTCCGAACAATTGGCTGAAGATCACTTGTTGACGATGTAATCCCCATTGAGGAAGAAGAATGCTACCAAAACCATCATCTGACCATCTTGGTTTACAATTGAGCTTGCTTGAATAGACTTGGCAACTAATATATCATTGCAGCCAGAGAATACTTCATAAATACACACTTCAAGCATAAGACCTCAAAGTCAGTAAAAGACGGTAATGGATAAAAGTAAGACATGTGTGCACGTGCATGCTTTGGCCTAGCTATTTTGTTCAAATTTTGTCTCTTATTTGTTTGCCAAACATCAAACCTTTACAAAAACAAATCATCAGCTTGCGATAGATATGTGAGTACGGAGTACTTAAAAAGTAAATCGACTGAAATCTGAGTAGGAAGGATTTTAGATTGTCGGTGGTCACATGACACCAAAATCAGAAAGACATTTCATACAAAGCCCACCTCTTATCTCCTAAACAATATAAATTAAACTCGATTTGTTCCACATTAGAAATATCTATGAAGCGCATGATAAACGACTCGGACTGAAGAGCATTTGCAGTGCCGAGTCCGTACGAAACCATATGTTCTTCATTGTGTCAACTTGCACAGATCAAAACCTGTGTTTTCAAGAAGGTGCACGTGTGTTGTATAATGTGAACAAGTTTAATCATCGAAATCGAGAGCTACCCTTCGGTTATCCAAGCTAACAACATTTCGTTTCCGTACAAATGCTTCCACTGCTGTTGTTGTATCCCGGCCATGGCCATTTCGTACATTAAATTGTTTCGATGTCTCCCATGCCAAACTAACGGTCACGATAACAAGCTAGATATTATCGGTTTCAACATCTTGGCTCCTAGTTGACCGAGTTTGGTTGAATAGACTTTTTTTTTACATGGTAATACGATTCTCATTGATAAATAAAAGACGAGATACAAAATACGTATACACTGATCTTACCGATCTGGAAAGATAGGATACACCTATGTGACAAATCAACGCCTATCCATATTCTTCGGCATCACCGTAGCAGCCACCAAGGAAAAAATAGACAGATCACCTCTTCACCCGAGCTCGACGCGGCTCCATCGCTGATCATCAGCTTTTCGGACCTCCAATGTAGTTTGCCATAGGACAAACCATTGCCGTTGAAAGAATCAGACCGGGGCAGCATGTTCCCGGACACGCCATCGAAGTTCAGCACTGGCACTCACGCACGACGATGTCAGAGTAGGGAACCAGAACCATCAGTCTTCAACCACGAACCCACCACAAGGTGCACCATCTTCCAGCTGTCACCGGTGCAGACCACCATCTGCACGTACTCCTGGACGAATCCTCTCTGCTCCACCTTGGCGCCGGAGACAACGCTGCAACAACGGGGATAGAGCAGGAGGAAAAAACCATCTGATGGAGTCGTCACCGCCGCCTCGCCGACACCATCCATGAACCCTAAAGCCACCGATCTGAAAGATCGGCAAGCACACTGTGCCACCAACTCCGAGACGCCGGCATGAAGGACAACGCCGGTGTGGGAGAAGAGTTGAGGCAGATTTATTTGCCCGGGCGCCGCTCCCACCACCTCAACGACGCGCCATGCTAGAGAACTTCTAGCCCTAAGTACCATGCAAAAAACGGGGTCCCCCTCCCTCCTGCGGAGCGGCAAGCGGAAGGAGAGGGGCCCAGCACAATCGCCGGAGATTGGAGCAGGAAAAAGCTTTTCCGCCGCCGCGGCCTGGGAGACGCGGAGGTTTCTACCGGAACGGAAAGACTCAGACGTAACGGTTGAATAGACTCGACAGCTGGGTATCTTTGTTAGACATGTATAGATCGGAGGGTAGGAGTAATTGGAGTGAAGGAGTATAATACTAGAGGACTGCATGAATATGGAGGGCAGGTAGGATAGATATATATAGGGAGACAAATATTTCATAATTATTTTTGCACCGGTATTAATATTTCATACTTCAAGCATATATATAAGATCTAAAAGTTGAAATTATACTAGTAAAATTGATATATGTGTGCATGTGCGTGTACCTGTTAGCGTGTAAATGCGTGAATTTGGATCAGTATCTTTGAAACTTGTAGACACATATCTGATCTTTTTACTGTTTACAATGGTGTTGATTTGCTGAATCAGCAGTGTTACCCGGTTTGTGTTGCAAGATTTCAGATACCGTCTGGAGCACAAGTTCAGAACCAGGTCAATGAACAGGGAATACGTGAAAGTTGGAAAACACGATCAGAGTTTGAGTTAATGTTCAAGCAAAATCACGATGAGTTCTTCCGTATCACGACTGCCTCTCCATCAGCGGACTCCAAACAAACCATGTCCATGGATTTGATTACGTAGCTAAGGTTGCCGCACAACATATCCACCGATACCTCGCCTCTCGCCAGCCTCGTGCGGCGGCGATACTCAAATCATGCCACTGTAACACCCCGTAGCCTCGGTGATGATCGAGACGTGAGGATAGGATACCGCCACTTGTGGAGAGCGGCCACCGTCGGAGATTGCCGCTTGTGGAGAGCGGCCACCGAGAGTAGAGGACGGGAGAGAGGAACGGGAGCACCCGATTTCTATTCTGTTCTTCGATACCTCTAGCTGAGCAGCTCCTCTCGCGTATATACTCCGATGCATCCATCTCTCTCTAAGATAGGCTGGCCCAAGGCCCATGGCGACAAAGCCCAGTGCATCAACATGTACCTCTAGCTGAGATCCATCTCTCTCTAAGATAGGCTGGCCCAAGGCCCATGGCGACAAAGCCCAGTGCATCAACATGTACGGTCATGGCATTACCGCCCCCAAGAAACATTGCTTGTCCCCAAGCAATGGCTCGGTGAGGCCGACACAATCTCAATCTCAAGGCAGCAAGTGGATATTCTGGGCAAACCTGAAACCTGACAGCAATTATTTTTGATCTTGGTTTGAGAAGCATTTGAAAACCTTTTGGCTGATACCAGGATCCCATTAATATGCTTGTACTCAAGGTCGCTTGCCAAATCAGAGAACAAATTTATGCACTTGCATGGTCCTTGTACCTGTAGATGCTAGGACATGTAATTTTTCCCCTTGCTACAGCTTCCAAGAGACCAACAACGACAGGCTGACGGAAACATCAGTGTATTCCCAAGAGACTAGAAATATGTGGCCACTTTTTTTTTTTTTGAACAAGGGGAAGGACCCCGAAGGGTCCAGACTGCATTTAGTCGGTGGGAGTACAAATTACATCAAGGACCTCAGTAAATAAGAAAATTACAACCAAGTCCCTGGATTTTGCAAAAAGACCTTTCCTGAAGAAATAGAAATGCAATTGGATCCTTCTCCACCGCGGTTGAGCAGCTCGACGCAGCGGCCGTCGACGCCGTCACCGGGGACAGAGCCACTTGGAGACGGAGCAACGTTAATTGCCGCCACAGAACTGGTGAAGGGCCTCCGCATCGGCTCCCAGGCCTGGAGGTTGAAGAAGCCATGGCATAAGCGCCACAACACGGAGCGGCTCCTTCTGCCATGAATAACAGCGGCGCTAGCTCGCCGCCGTTGATGAACTCCGTCGACCGCAGCCAGCATTCCTCGTGGAAATCCAGAGCCAATTCGTCAATCCTTCTTCTCGCAACCACTGCGACATAGAAAGAGGAGATCTTTCGCCCCAGAAAATCCACACCTAGCTTTCCGCCGACGAATGAAAAGCACCAAGCTGCCTTCGAACTCTGGACACCTGCCACTGGCCAGAGGAGGCAAGTCGAAGAAATAAAAGTAGCAGAAGGCTAGGAAACAACGCTTGATGAAGGAGCTGACACAAAGCCGGCTCTGCTTCAGCTTCCACCATGGAAGCTTGCCGGAGCTGCATCGTAATCGCCGCCTCGCGCCGCGCTCGAACGCAAAGACGAACTCGCTCCATCTGACTCGAGAGCCAGCAAGCCACTTCACAGATCTTGACGAATAGCAGCAGCACGACCTCCTCTCCTCGCCTCCACGGCCGGCCAGAGGAGAACAACACCACTTCTTCTCTCGATCTGCAGAGCAGGAGGTACGGCAGACAAGTTTATTTAATCGACCCTGTCCATCTTCAATCTTGCAAGGTACCCTCCATGGATCCGACCTGCAACAGAGAAGAGGACTGGATCCGGCGTCGCTGCGAGCCGCCGGATTCCAGCCGAAAAGAGGGAAAGAAGCCAAAGAGGCTAACAACGCCATATAGGCAAGCAGAACTAACCTACTCTCTAAACTACTTCTGTACAGGTCGGCCCGGCACCCTAGCACAGCTCCATGCCAGCC
This sequence comes from Poa pratensis, assembly GCA_947311845.1. NCBI lineage: Eukaryota > Viridiplantae > Streptophyta > Magnoliopsida > Poales > Poaceae > Poa > Poa pratensis. The sequence goes on from CAMZMU010000074.1 coordinate 51,712,324, forward strand.
AGCTCGAGCGCCGACGGCAGGGGCGGCCGGATCTGGGCAAGCACGGCAGTGGACTCTCAAACGGCTCGAGGAGAGGGAGAGAGGACATCTGCACTTGTTTCCAGACCAATGGCAACACTTGTATGCACTTTTAACTCTAGATTCGAATTTGTGCAGTTCAAAACCATGCCCCTTTGACACCAGCAAATAAGAGCTAAGCTTGGGTCTGTACATACTGAAAGTTTCTCCTTGTCCATAGTACAAGCTGCATGTCTGATCGGCTATAAGCCTTCGTGTGAACAAAATGGCATTCTGAAGCCATGTTTTCATTCCACACACACGCAGGTCCATTCCTTTTTGGGCATTCAAGTTGCTCAGCGAATAGAAAATAACAGGTAGTGATCCATGTCCTTGGAGTCCAGTGAAACTTGAGCCACCAAGTACTTGGCTGCAGAAAACCTCTTGGAAATATGGAAGCTCTAACACCTTTAGCCTTTTTATTTCGGCTGAACACAATCAATGCTGCAGTAACTTGCATATTAACATCATTTCCTGTTTTCGCTAGCAAAGCTGTAAAAGGTGCATAAACTTCATGTCCTGTGATGTAACTTGTCAGTTTGAAAACCCAGTAAAGATGAGCTTGTAGGTTTTCATTTACTTGTGTCCCCTTGAAACCACAATAGTAGACATGTAGCTGGAGCTGCACCAATATACTGAACCACTGAATCCCGGGATCCCATGGCAAGACATCTGTGTCACTGTTGGAGTAAGGCTGCAATGAGAATATACCAACATTACACGAGTCCCTTTGGCTTGCAAAAAAATGTGCATTTTTTAGCTCCATGGTCAGACAATAAAAGTTGTCGCCAGAGTAATTCATGCGCATCATGTTGTGGAGGGGAAACGCAACCATGCTGTCACTAGAGCCGTAATGGGTGATGTCACGAAGATGATGAGTGCGCATGGTGCCGGCAAGCTCTTCATCCTCAAAATCTAGACCAAGCTCCAGGAAAAGCGACGAACCTCCAATGCAAGTGAACACATCGTCAACAACCTCTATCAAAGTTGTTTCCGAGATTACAGCCTCTGCATGTTCCATCCAAAGCTCAAGAAACAGAGATACACCACAAATATGCGTCAACACCTCTTCAGAAGAATCTGCAATTGGCTCTGCCATCTGCAAGTCTGTTGGCATCTTCCTTTCCTCATAGTCACTGTCCAGTGCCAACTTCAATTGCTCACACTGCAATTTGGTGCGCTCTAGAAGTTGGGCAAGTGTCGGCTCCGTCGGCTTGACTGTTGAGGGCAACGCCTCCTTGGGGCTCATAGGCAAACATCTAACAGGTATTTCGGGTGAGATGTCCCCGCTTGCATGAACAACACCGCTCGGAAGAGAAGTCCCCAGCATTATTGTCGATGGTGGACGATCCCTAAAACCAAAGTGGGCTTCAACATCGTTGATGAACTCAGGCCAAGCACCAACCACCTGAGCCAGCCTGTATGCCTCGTACCAAACTTTGGCCTTGCCTTCCATGTGTAAAGATGCAGCCACAACCCACATGCACTTACTGATAATGAAGCGAGTGAAGTACTCGAGACACTCTGTTCGCCAGAGGCGTGGATTGGTACCATCAAAGCGAGGGAATGAGGTGGAGCGCGGTGGGCCGGTGTTGATCGCTCTAGCCCCTGCCACACAACCTTCCCTCGAACCGTTGAGGACGTAGGTCGAACAGCTTGCAGGCGTGTTTACGCCAAGCCCATGCACACCTTGCAGCCTGTCGTTCCCAGCACCGGTCGAGGTTGCAGCAGGAAGATGTGTGCTGCCATTGGCTGACAACACGAGTTCGGCATGGCCACTGTCGGTGTAGTGGACTAGATCTTCTGCCGAACAGCCTGTGGGCATGGTGGGAGCGAGGATGGCGTCCGCACATGGAGCGCCAGCAGCACCCCTGACCTGAACCACCGAGAAGAGTGAGCATGACGAGAGCTTCATCTGCTGCTCCAGTAGTCGACCCGGTACGAACGTCGGCGTTGTTGTGGCGATGGGCGCGAGCGCCGCCGTCCTCTTCTTCCAATCCACTAGCATCTGGTCCTGCCTGGTGGCCATGCGACCCAGCGTCGCGCTGAGCTGCAGCAAGCTCTCGTTGATGGCGCGCAGGTTCGCCTCCGTCATTGCCGTCGCCACCCCCATCTGCTCCAGAATCAAATCGGACGGGGAATTTTTTTTGGGGGAATTTTCGGTGGAGGATTCGCTAGCTCTGATACCACTGTAACACCCCGTAGCCTCGGTGATGATCGAGACGTGAGGATAGGATACCGCCGCTTGTGGAGAGCGGCCACCGTCGGAGATTGCCGCTTGTGGAGAGCGGCCACCGGAGAGTAGAGGACGGGAGAGAGGAACGGGAGCACCCGATTTCTATTCTGTTCTTCGATACCTCTAGCTGAGCAGCTCCTCTTGCGTATATACTTGATGCATCCATCTCTCTCTAAGATAGGCTGGCCCAAGGCCCATGGCGACAAAGCCCAGTGCATCAACATGTACGGTCATGACAGCCACCGGCCAAGAAACGAGCGAGGCGCCACCGTCCGTGGTCCGACCTCCCGCACGACCTGCTCAGCGTCATCCTCGACCGGCTCACTCTGGCCTTCGGCGACCGCGTCCGCTTTCGCGGCGTGTGCCAAGCATGGCGCGCCGCCGAGCTTGCCCATCCGCGTCCTCCCAGTCGCAGTCCCATGCCATGGCTTGTCCGCCCCGGGCACTACGTCAGCCTCCACGACGCCTCCATCCACCGCGTCCCGCTGCCCGAGGATGCTGCCGCCGCTGTCTGCCGAGGCTCGTTCGGCGACTGGCTCGCGCTCGTGCCGCCGACAGGTCGCCCCTTCCTGCTGAACGCTTTCACCATGGAACGGATCAAGCTGCCGCAGAGGGAGAAGAAGCCGATGGTTAAGTTTGTCCTGTCGTCGGCTCCAGACTCAGAGAGCTGCACGGTTGCTGCCATAGTTGATGTTGAAGACGAGGACGAGGATGAGGAGGAGGACGAATGTAGCACGAGAAGCAAGATTGTTGTCTGCTCACTCAGGCGGCGGCCACGACGAGAGCGCCGTTGGCGGTGGTGCACCATCACTACGCATTCAAGCTCCACGACATCATATTCTTCGAGAGGAAACTCCATGCGCTCGACGAAAAAGCCCGCGTCCACGTATTCCAAGACGGTGACCTCCAAAGTGATCAGCCGCGGAGGCCACCGCCACCAGAGTATATAGCCGGGCGATGGTATTTCGACCACGAGAGGCTGCACCTGGTTGTCCTCCATGGTAGGTTGCTCATGGTCGGTAGGGGTTTTGGGAAAACCCGCGTGCCCGGTTGCATGCACTTCACCAACGCAGTCGGGGTGTTAGCGCTCGTCTTCGGCGGCGAGCCGGCTAAGCGACCGCAGCCGATCAAAGACTTGGACGGGCACGCGATCTTCGTCGGCGACGCCTCCTGCGACGCTTTCATTGTCGGTGCGTCCTCCTCAGACAACGGCAAGATCAGAGAGAACCAAATTTGCTTCGTAGACGACGAGAAGAACTTGTCTTCGTTGCCGCTTATTGCAGCCGGCCTTTTCGCCAGCTGCAATCCTACGACGTCTGCCATGGCTGCCTTCGTACGTACCGGCCACCGGAACTATCATCATCAAGGTCTTCAGGAACCTGGCGGTGTGTGACGGTACAACGCTTCCCGCACAGCAGCGCCATGGGACCGCCAGCACGGAAGGCGCTCTCAGAGGCGGAGCTGAGTCTAGGGGAGGTGGCCAGCTGCCTGGGAGCACCTCGCCGGCCCTCATACACAACCCACGAGGACGCAGACGGGCCAAGCGTGATGACCGTGCGGATCGACATCCCTAAGACATCGGCGGTACGCAAAGACCACAGTTGGTTTCACGCAGCGCCGACCATCGGCCAGGAAGGCAAGGCAGGCGGCAGCGCACGAGGCCGCCACGTTCCTCCGGAGCCGGTTCCGCAGCGTCTTGGACGACAGCCCGTGGAGCTCCGTTCCTCACTACCATAGCCACGTCCATGAGGTGGACGAAGAAGAAGAGGACGACTCAGACTTAGACTTGGACCCAGAATAGCACGATCTTTTTGGGTATAAACGTTGGTACGGAGACGACGACTTGTTCTACTAATAATTAGCCAGCTGCTCGGTTGGTTTGCGTTGTTGGTCTCATATGGCGCACAAACCGTATCTCGAGTCATCCGTTTCCGTGGTTGAACGGCCGAGATTTGTTGTTGAATCTTCATCTCATTCAACTGCAAATATGGACCATCCAGTCGCGAAAATGGATGACCGAAATATGAGTTGTGCGCCATATGGTTTGGAGAAGCTCATAACCAGTTGTCGGTTAGCTTTGAAGTCTTTGTTCAGTTTTCAGGAGTGACGAGTTTTTTTTCATATTGTTACCGTTGGCATGGCTCCATGAGCACCATTAGTGACAACGTTTGTGTTAAACAACTCCTTCTTTCTAGTCTCCTGAATCAGTGCAAACGAAATAAGGGACTAGCTCGAGACTAATACATGTAGCCCAATGCCCCAATCCACCGGATATAGCGAAAAATGCATCAATTTGGTTTGTCTGAAGATCTCAGAGACAACACTCGCGGGGGCAATACAATTGCACCTTAAGAAAATTTTGGTTTGCTTTCTATCTATGCGAATGAAAGAGTTCCTCTTTGTTGTTAGAAACAATGAACTAGTTACAGCAATATCAAGAGGAAATATCTGCCAGTCATGCGGAGATTCGTATTGATGGCAGCTAGGATGTTTAGTGGAGAGAGAAGTCAGGCAAACTAGGACTTTTAAGACGCTGGACCATGCCACTTTACACGGTAAAACTTCTTAAGAGACAATAATAAACATACACTAGTTCGACCTCATATTTTCATAGACACATATCTTGTAAGTAATTACTCCCTCTGATCCGAAAAAAGAGTCGTGACACGTCATTTTGCAAAAAAGGCCTCATGGTTTTTGTACGTCAACCCGCGGTCCACCCTCTCGCTCGCCCGCACCGCTTGCACACCCGCACAGCTCGACGGTGCACACCCACACAGCTCCGCCGCCGAGCTCCTCTCCCCACTCCGTCGCCGAGCTCCTCTCCCTGCTCCGCCGCCGGGATTCTCCTCTCCTCACCGCGCTCCTCTTGCGTCACCGCACCCCCTTCTCATTCACTCAGCCCCTCGAGCCGCTCGCCGATTTGACCTTCGCAGATCTGGTGGCTCGTGGCTGCCCTCCTCCTCGTCGGCGACGCGGCTCAAGCCGCCGTTCATGGGATGCGGTGAGGAGTGCCGACAATTCCTCGCTACGGCCGTGGCTCGAGCGCCGGCGATTCCCTGGGATGGCCATTCACGGATGATGCAGTTGGGTCGCTGCGATATTTCTAAATTCGAGCGACCTCTTTGTAAAATTATATTTGTACACACGCTGCGCCCCTTTTTTTGGATCGGAGGGAGTACAAGATATCTTTGTTTAAGTAATTACACGGTAATGAAGAGATGACACATATCTGTAACTTTGAAACTTGTAGACACATATCTTGTAAACACCCACATATTTTCATAGAATTATTAAAACAATTTGTTTTTAAGTTTGTCGGCAGGAGCACCTAAAAATGTGGTAGCACTAGTTATTTATCGGTCTTGCTTGTGCACTAGGTGTGCACGTGTGGGTGTGGCGTGAATGTGATGTGAGTTTTCATATACTACAGCTGTTCGAGGAGTCTCAGAAAAAGAAAGGGGAGTTTTTTTTACTTGAAAAAAGGAAAGGAAGTTGAGATGAGGTTTAGGATTTCGGCCGAGAAAAATGAACTTCGTACGAATTTCGGCCATTCTGTTCAGGACCGGTATAACTACCCTAGCGAAAGGATATGAATGTTAGGGTTTTTGTAATGTAAATTAAAATGTTCGAAGTTTGGCTAAAATTTGCTCAAACACATGAATTTGCATCAATTTTTGGTTATTTTTGTTCTAAGATTCAAATTTTGGATATCTCCTTTCGTTCAAAATTACCGAAACTTTGGAATTTCACCAACTTCAGCCAGGGCCGGTAAATCTTAAAAAAGGAAACCCAAATGCGTGGTTGAGATAGCCAAATATTTTAGCTTCAATTGTATTGTGTGCTAGCGATATGTTGCTTATCATTTCTGAAGCATTTTTATACGAGAAGTTTTATCCTTTAAGAAGGTTGGCCCTAATTTCGAATTTGGCACAGGGCCCAAAATTTGCTGGCCCGGCCATGGTTTGTAGGGGCCGCTGCTTCAGTGACTTACGGGGACTTAGTCGATTTTCATAGCCGTTCGTTCGAGATCCAGTGTAACATGTTGTCTCAAATTTGAAGACCACAATTTCAAACTACTCATTTTTTTTGAAAATTTCCAGTAAATCATAAATGTTTTGAAGTGAATTATGGAAAGTTTTATCCCATTTTGATTAATTGTTTGCGAATAAATAGTTTTTTGTGTTTCTCAGTTCAAAACGCAATTTATTCACAAACCATTTGCCCAAATGATAGGAAACTGTCCCAGAATAAACACTAAAGCATTTATGATTAACTGGAATTTCTTCACAATTTTCGAATAGTTTTAATTTTGGGCTTAAAATTTGAGACAATCTGATACGTGACGGCTAATGTAGAGTCTAAGTCACCGTGAGATTTAGGTTCAGTACTGAAGCTGCGTCCGTTTGTAGGAGAGGCCGCTTGATTCTCTCTCTTCCCATCTCTCCGTCGTGGAATGGCTTACAACTAAGCTTATTTTTCAAGAACATGCAGAGTTTGCATGTCATGACATTAAGGGGAGAATGGGAGTTTATTGGCCAGTTTATCGATCAGGGCTGGATGTCGCTCTTCCGCAGCCTCGAGATAGACACAGGCAGACCCAAAATATTTGCACGGGAAGGCACCAATTGGCAAGCCAGCGCCGGAGATATCTCCTCGATCAATTTCCTCTGTGCACCGGATTGGGATTGCCACACTCTTCTCGTAGTTGACGACTAAGGCCGGAAAGCGGCACTGAAACAGGTCAGGATGCCGCGTACCGCTTCCAGTTCCCCTTCTCCGGTCTAGCGAACACGACCACGTCGTCGGCGTATAGGGCTGCAGATTGGATAGCAGCCCCCTCTCCTCCGCTGTACGGAACATAGCAGACACCACATTCATGACAATGATGAACAAGAGGGGGGAGATGGGGTCCCCTTGACGTAGCCCTCGTCCATGCATGAATTGTCGCCGGCGTAGCCATTGATCAGCACCCTCGTGGAGGCCGAGCTCAAGAGCAGCACGATCCACCCAATCCACCGAGGCCCAAAACCTCTCTGCCGCAAAACACTGACCAAGAAAGCCCAGGAAACGCTGTCAAACACACGGGCGACATCTAGCTTCAGAGCAAGGCTGGGGTTTGCGATCGGTACAACGTCCACGCAGATTGTTGCACCAACACGAAATTGTCATGTATACAGCGACCACGCACGAACGCGCTTTGGTTCTGGTCCACAAGTTCAGTCATCCTAGGGGCGAGCCTTAATGCCAGGATTTTTGCCAATAGCTTCGAGAAGCTATGAACCAGGCTAATCGGGCGATAGTCCTTGAGTGGGCGTAGTTCTCTAAAAAATTAAGGGAGAATAAAGAGTGTTACAACAGTTGGTTACAATGCAACGCAACCTCGCAACGCCCTACTACAACGGCAACATGTGCCGACCGTTAGGTTGATCTCGTATCGATGGAGCCCAACGGCTCCACGATCCCCTGTGACATTGCGCCCTGATCGGGGCGCCCATTTTCCGTTATGGACGGTGGGGCCCTGTGACATGCGCTACATAAAGAGGTGGGGGTCACGGCACACAGTACGAGGTTCACCGTGTTGCCAGCCACCCCACCGACACCCCCTTCCGATTAGGGTTAGCGCAGTGCTCACGGGAAGCACCACCGCCGCACACACGCCCACGCCATCGACCACCATGGCCTCCGGCTCGAGTACGTTGAGCCACAGCGAAGGTATCGTCCGATCCTTCTCTCAATCTCTCTGTTTTCTCTCACAACCGAGTTCGATCTCGATGCACAGATGAATCTACCGTGTAGATCTATACCCAGTTGATCCTAGTGATCTAACAATGGTATCAGAGCAGTTCTAGGTTTTAGATTTTTACACCGGTAGCAATGGAAAAGAAAAAGAAAAGCAAAAAGAAAAGAATCCCTCCCGACAGAAACCCCGATGCAAAAGAAAAGGCGAAGAAAAGAAAATTACCGGAGATGCCTCGAGCTCACCGGCGAAGTCGCGCCGCTGCAAAGCCGCGCCGTTCCTCTCGATCCGATGCGCATCGGCATGCCGAGGCGTCGGAAGAAGAACACAACCCCTCACGGGCAAAGGGCACCACCACCGAGCCGTTTGACGGCGGCGCGCTCACCGTCGAGGTGCTCGCGCACGCCGGCAAAAGGGCCGGCAGGGGCGTCGTCTTCTCATCGCTGGCGTGGAGGTTTTCCTCCACGGGCGGCTGTCGGCGCGGGAGCGAGCTGCGGCTCGAGAGAAAGAAAAAAAAAAGGGGAGCGGGAAATGGTGCTCGCCGCGCAGGGACGTACCGCCGTCGCCGGCTTGCCGGCGGCGCGCCGGAGCTCGCCGGAACCCTAAACCTAAGGGCGCCGCCACGGAGCACAGAAGAGAGGCAGAGACAGAAAGGGGAAACTGAAACCTAGGGTTTGACCGGGTCGATGCGTACCTGGTTTTCATCCAGGCGAAACTCACGGACAGCCGTCGGATCGCATCCGACTGCCAGGAGCGAGCGGCGCAAGCACCAGCAGGCCACGGGCCGCTGCGGGCCGTTTTCCGCGTCGCCGTGAGCGACAGATAGAAAAAGGGCCGTGGGCCGCGCGATTTTTTCTCTGCCGAAAAGAAAAGACATGTTTTCTGTTTATTTTTTCCAGAAGCATGTTTTTCCCATAGTTTTAGAGTATTTTGTTCAGTTTTTGGACAAATTTTATCTAGTTTTTTCTGCTCAAATTATTCCAACGAAAGTTTGTGTAGAAAACAGAAAAAGCGACATAACATTTTCTGAAAAGTATAAAGTTTATGAATTTTATTTAAAGTTTCCGCTGCAAATAGTTGAAAAGTGTTTTTTGAATTCTAAATAGAATTAAAGTGAGAATTAAAAGCATGATTAATGTGATATTAAAGATGATTATGATTCTGTTATTAAATGACCAACGTTGTTAATAGCATGATCATGATTTGTTTACTATGTGTTAAAAGCAATAAAGTGAGAATTAAAAGCATGATTAAAGTGATATTAAAGATGATTATGATTCTGTTATTAAATGACCAACGTTGTTAATAGCATGATCATGGTTTGTTTCTTATGTGTTAAAAGGTGCATTTATTTCTTTTATTGCCCAATGGTGATATAGTTTTAATTGCACAAACGGTTGTATGCTTTGATTTATACCAACGTTGGATTAAATGTATGCAATTGTTTTTTGTTATCTCATATCCTTGTGGTTTCAGGAAGTTTTCACCTGATGAGTTGCCTCAAGGACGTTCCGACGCTCAGGGGTGACAACTACGCTGAGTGGTGAAAAAAAGTTGAACTGGCTTTTGTCTGCGCTGAGGTTGACTGGGTTGTGAATGCTCCACAGCCAGTCAGGCCAGGAGAGCCAGTAAGAGAGACAACTGATGATGAATCTGTTTGGCAGAAAAAGTTGAGCGACCATGCTCCAGTGGAGATGGGATACACCCTAGAGAACCAAAAGTGGTGAACACCAACAAAAAGTGCATCGCATTTATAAAGAACACAGTTGAGAACGTCATTGTGGGCTCAATTGAAGAGTGTATCTCCGTGGGAGAGTATCTCCAAAAGATAAAGAGTCAGTTTACTGGTTCTTCAAAGACATATGCTACCCAGCTGCTAAAACAGCTGGCGACAGAAAAGTATCTTGGAGGTGCACATGCATAAGGAGCACATTCTCAAAATGAGCAACATGGCTGCTAAGCTTAAGTCCATGGAGGCTGATCTGGAGCTCAAGCCTGCACTCATAGTTCACTTGGTGATGGCTTCACTGCCACCACAGTTTGACAATTTTGTTGTCAATTACAATGTGTCACCTGAAAAATGGGACATTGAAAAGACCATTGCCTTGTTGTCGCAAGAAGAGGAAAGGCTGAAGTCCCAGAATGGGGGCTCCTTGAACTACGTGAAGGACAACAAGAACAGGAACTACAACGGTTCCTCTTCAAAGCCATATGACAAAGGTCCCCACCAGTATAAGCCACATGGCAAAGGTCCCAGCAGTATCAGCAACAGCTTCCAGTGGACAAAGACACATGCCTCCACTGCAAGAAGAAATGGCATTTCAAGCATGATTGCACAGATTGGATCAAGATGATAATGGCAAAGAAAGGTATAGACACAGTTTATTTTGTAAATGAATCCCTGTATACACAGTTTTCAAAATCTACTTGGTGGATTGACTCAGGTGCAACTGTTCATGAATGCCTGCACTCATAGTTCACTTGGTGGATTCCATTCGACAAGGACTTTGCAAAGAAGCGAAAGGCACATTGAAAGTCGCAAATGGAGTTCAAGCAGAAGTTGAAGCTATTGGCGACATCTCCTTGGAGCTAGCTGATGGTTTCAATATTATGCTTAAAGATGTTTTATTCGTTCCTTCGATTCACAGAAACTTAATAAGTGATATGGTTTAAAGATGCTTGTGTGGGTATTGCTTTACTTCATGATAAGCTTTATTTGTTATCCTTGCGTGAAAAAGTGCATTCTGTGTGCAATGTGAATGAACAAATTCCTTGTCGAACAAAGAACAAAAGAAAAGAAAGCGAACTCATGACTCGTCGAAGTTATGGCACTGTCGATTAGGCCATATTTCGAGGGGAAGAATAGAAAGCCTCGTTAAAAATGATATTCTTCCTCCGTTAGAGTTCTCAGATATCGAACAATGCATAGATTGCATAAAAGGAAAATACGTAAAACAAATTAAAAAGGGTGCAAACCGAAGCACAGCGACACTAGAAATTATTCACACTGATATATGTGGACCATTTCCGGTGAAAAGTGTGGATGGTTATGACTCGTTCATAACGTTCACAGATGATTACTCCCGATATGGTTATATTTATCCAATTAAAGAAAGATCTGAAGCATTGGATAAATTTAAAATATTCAAAGCTGAAGTTGAAAATCAACATGATAAAAGAATTAAAATAGTCAGGTCCGACCGTGGGGGGGAGTACTACGGTCGGCACACTCCATATGGTCAAGTACCTGGACCTTTTGCAAGGTTTTTACAGGAAAATGGAATAGTCGCCCAGTATTCTATGCCGGGCGAACCACAGCAAAATGGAGTAGCTGAAAGGCGTAACCGTACTCTTATGGATATGGTGCGCAGTATGATGAGTTATTCCACACTGCCATTGGGATTATGGATGGAGGCGTTAAAAACCGCCATTCACATTCTCAACAGAGTACCAAGTAAGTCGGTGCCCAAAACACCGTACGAGTTGTGGACAGGGAGAGTTCCTTCTCTAAGCCACTTGAAAGTCTGGGGGAGCCCAGCTGAGGCAAAAGTTTTTAATCCACACATTGCAAAGTTAGACCCCAAAACAGTAACTTGCCATTTCATTGGCTATCCTGATAGATCAAAAGGTTATCGTTTCTACTGTGCAGACAGATACACAAAGTTTGTAGAAACGAGACACGCGGTCTTCTTGGAGGACGAAATGATGAGGGGGAGCATGGTAGGCCGGAAAATTGATCTTGAGGAGAAGAGGGTGTGTGCACCTTTTCCGATGATCCATGAGCCATTTTTCGCCCTACCTGTTGTACCTGCACCGATAATCCCAGAGGTTGTGGTGCAAGCACCTGTTGTAACTCCACCCGTGACCACAACGAGGCAAGATTCGGAACCTGTCCGTCAGGAGCCGACTCAACCCGTTGTTGAGCATGAAAGGGAGACGACAGCCACATTTAGAAGAAGAGTCGCACGTTGAGACACATGATGTGCCAGAGAATGAGACTCTCAGAAGGTCTAAAAGAGCTAGGAAATCAGCTATTTCTAGTGATTATAAAGTTTATAATACAGAAACAGTTCATATGGAAGAAGATCCCACTTCATATGAAGAAGCCATGAGAAGCGTTCACTCTTCGAAGTGGCTGGAAGCCATGGAAGACGAGATGAAATCGATGAGTTCTAACAATGTTTGGGACTTAGAGGAAATTCCTAAAGGAGCCAAAACAGTAGGCTGCAAATGGGTCTACAAAACTAAGTATGACTCCAATGGAAAGTTGAAAAGTATAAAGCGCGACTTGTGGCAAAAGGCTTTACGCAAAGAGAAGGGGTAGATTACAATGAGACATTTTCTCCGGTCTCATGTAAGGATTCCTTCAGAATCATCATGGCACTAGTTGCGCATTTTGATTTAGAGTTGCATCAAATGGATGTAAAGACGGCATTTCTAAATGGAGATTTAGAAGAGAATGTTTACATGAAACAACCCAAGGGTTTTTTCATGGAGGGGAAGGAACATATGGGATGCCGCCTAAAGAAATCCATTTATGGGTTAAAGCAAGCCTCTAGACAGTGGTATTTAAAGTTCAATAATACAATTAAAAGTTTTGGATTTAAAGAGAATGTTGAGGACAACTGCATTTATGCAAAGTTTAAAAGTGGGAAATATATTTTCCTAATTCTGTATGTGGATGATATTCTGCTTGCGAGCAATGATGTCAGTCTACTACTAGAAACAAAGAAGTTCTTGTCCTCAAATTTTGATATGAAAGATCTTGGTGAAGCTTCATATGTTTTGGGCATAGAAATTCACCGGGATAGAAAGAATGGAGTGTAGGACTATCACAAAAGGCATATTTAGAAAAGGTTCTAAAGAAGTATAATATGCATAAAAGTAGTACCTCACCTGCTCCTATAGTCAAGGGCGACAGTTTTGGGAAATTTCAATGTCCCAAGAACCAATATGAGATCGATCGAATGAAAGCAGTACCATATGCTTCGGCTGTTGGAAGCTTACAGTATGCACAGTGTGCACTCGCCCTGACTTAGCTTTTATCACCGGGGTACTCGGTAGATATCAAGAAAATCCAGGCCATGAGCACTGGAATATGGTAAAGAAAGCATTGCGTTATGTGCAAGGCGCAAAAGACCTCATGCTAACATATAGAAGATCTGATTCCCTAGAGATAAGAGGGTATTCAGACGCAGATTTTGCGGGAGACAAAGATGATAGAAAGTCCACGTCAGGATACGTGTTCACTCTCGCAGGAGGGGCTATTTCGTGGAAAAGCTCCAAACAGTCATTAGTTGCATCGTCCACGATGTATGCAGAATTTATAGCATGTTATGAGGCCACGGGGCAGGCGATATGGTTAAAGAAATTTATACCCGACTTGAAAGTGGTAGATTGCATTGACAAACCACTAAAGATGTACTGTGACAACCAGCCCGCAGTATTCTATGCTCACAACAACAAGTCGAGTAATGCTACAAAGGCAATAGATATAAAGTATTATGTTGTGAAAGATAAAATCCAGGATCAAACTATAAGTCTCGAGCATATAAGGACAAAGGAAATGCTTGCGGATCCGCTAACGAAAGGCTTACCACCCAATGTTCCAGGAACACATAGCCGGCATGGGTTTAATGGAAAGCCTATGATTCCTGGATACAGAGGCCCAAAAGTAACAGGATTTGTTTCAAAACAGAAAAGTATATAGTGGCTGTCTGATTCTATCGGCAATTGAGCTGTGACGATGAAACATGCTCTATGTACTAATCGGTGATGAAACGAGTAAAGTAAAAGGTAAAAAGTTAAAAGTAAAAGTTGAGATCAAGGGGGAGAATGTTAGGTTGATCTCGTATCGATGGAGCCCAACGGCTCACGATCCCCTTGATTGCACCCTGATCGGGGCGCCCGTTTTCCGTTATGGACGGTGGGCCTCTGTGACCCGCGCTACATAAAGAGGTGGGGGGTCACGGCACGCAGTACGAGGTTCACCGCGTTGCCAGCCACTCCACCGACACCCCCTTCCGATTAGGGTTAGCGTAGTGCTCACGGGAAGCACCACCGCCGCACACACGCCCACGCCGTCGACCACCATGGCCTCCGGCTCGAGTACGTCGAGCCACAACGAAGGTATCGTCCCGATCCTTCTCTCAATCTCTCTGTTTTCTCTCAACCGAGTTCGATCTCGATGCACAGATGAATCTACCGTGTAGATCTATACCTAGTTGATCCTAGTGATCTAACACCGACTGCCTGAAGAAGCTACTCCTCGCTATGTCCTGCCCCTGCCCTTGTTCTCGCCATGTCCGAGAGATGAAAATCTTTTCTGATCTGCCGTAGCAACTGTTCCAACGTCGCCTTCTTCGTTTCAAAGTTTCTATCGTTTCTTTCCAGCCATAACCTCCGACAGACTAGAATTACCAACGTGACCAGCTCTCTTATTCTCTTCCGCGGGCGACAAATCCCCAGCGAACACCACCAGGCCTTCAGAGTACTAGCAGCTGTTGGGACAAATACAGTGTATCCCTTCTCCGACAAGATCTGGAACCAAATGGAGCGAGATGTGGGGCATTGCACCAAGAGGTGATCCACGGTCTCCGGAAGTTGATCGCAGAGCAAACAGGCATCCGGTCCTTGGAGACCCTTCCGGCGCATACCTACTCTTAGCTCAAGTGAATTCCTTATTTTTAGGAATACAATTTTGGTTACTGGAATTTTTACTGTTTACAACGGTTTTGATTTGCTAAATCAGCAGTGTTGTACCCGGTTTGTGTTGCAAGGTTTCAGATACCGTCTGGAGCACAAGTTCAGAACCAGGTAACTGAACAGGGAATACGCGTGAAAATTGGAAAACACGATCAGAGTTTGAGTTCTTGTTCAACTAAAATCAGATGAGTTCTTGCGTATCGCGGCTGGATCTCCATCGATCAGCGGACTCCATCCAAACATATCATGTCCAAATCCATTACCAACCAACGCATTTATTTGATGGATTTGGTTACGTAGCTAGGGTTGCTTTACAACATATCTTTCGATCTTTCGCCTCTCGTGCCTCGCGCGGCGGCGATACTCAAATCATGGCACCGGCCAAGAAACGAGCGAGGGGGCACCGTGGGTGGTCCGACCTCCCGCACGACCTGCTCAGCGTCATCCTCGACCGGCTCACTCCGGCCTTCGGCGACCGAGTCCGCTTCCGTGGCGTGTGCCAAGCATGGCGCGCCGCCGAGCTTGCCCATCCGCGTCCTCCCATGCCATGGCTTGTCAGCCCCGGCACTGCGTCAGCCTCCACGACGCCTCCATCCACCGCGTCCCGCTGCCCGAGGATGCTGCCGCCGCTGTCTGCCGAGGCTCGTTCGGCGACTGGCTCGCGTTCGTGCCGCCGACAGGTCGCCCCTTCCTGCTGAACGCGTTCACCATGGAACGGATCAAGCTGCCGCGGCGGGAGGAGAACAGGCCGATGGTCAAGTTCGTCCTGTCGTCGGCGCCAGACTCGGAGAGCTGCACGGTCGCGGCCATCGTTGATGTTGAAGACGACGACGAGGACGAATATAGCACGAGAAGCAAGATTGTTGTCTGCTCACTCAGGCAGCGGCGGCGGCGAGAGCGACGTTGGCGGACCATCACTACGGCGTTCGAGCTCCACGACATAGTATTCTTCGAGGGGAAACAAGCCCGCGTCCACGTATTCCAAGAAGAAGACCTCCAACGTGATAAGCCCCTGTGGCCACCGCCACCCAGGTATATAGCCGGGCGATTCGATTTCGACGATGGCATGCTCCTGCACCTGGTTGTCCTCCATGGGAGGTTGCTCATGGTCGGTAGGGCCTTTGGGAAACACCGCGTGCCCGGTTGCACGCACTTCACCAATGCAGTCGAGATGTTCGCGCTCGTCCTCGGCGGCGACCCGGCCAAGCGGCCGCAGCCGGTCAAGGACTTGGAGGGGCATGCGATCTTCGTCGGCGACGCCTGCTGCGACGCTTTCGCCGTGGGTGCATCCTCCTTGGGCGGCAGCGGCGGCAAGATCAAAGAGAACAAGATTTGCTTCGTAGACGATGAACAGAACTTGCTCTCGCTGGCCGCCAGCGGCCTCCGGCCTTTTCGCCAGCCGCAGTCCTACGACGTCCGCCATGGCTGCCTCCGTACGTACCGGCCATCCGAACCACCATCATCATCAGGAACCTGGCGGTGTGTGACGGCACAACGCTTCCCGCACATCGGCGCCATGGGACCGCCGGAGCGGAAGGCGCTGTCGGAGGCAGAGCTGCGTCTAGGGGAGCTGACAAGCTGCCTGGGAGCAACCCGCCGGCCATTATACACAACCCACGAGGAGGCAGGCGAGACACGCGTGACCGTGCGGATCGACGTCCCAAAGACATCTACAATAAGAAAAGTCCACGGCTGGGGTTTCACGTAGCGCCGACCATCAGCGAGGGAGGCAAGGCTGGCGGCAGCAAATGAGGCCGCCGCGTTCCTCCGGAGCCGGTTCCGCAGTGTCTTGGATGACAGCTCGTGGAGCTCCGTTCCTCACTACCATATCCACGTCGATGAGGTGGACGAAGAAGAAGAGGAGGACTCAGACTCGGAAGATCACGATCTGTTTGAGTAAAAACGTTGGTACGAAAACAATGACTTATTCAGTACTGACTAGATCATTTAGACGCGAGTTGCCGCGTCCATCCATTAGGTAAACAGATTGGCAGGTATGGACAAAAATATATCTGGATTTTAACATTTTTTAAGTGTTGAAACACGTGTTGTTTGAGCCTATGAACATCCAAATTTATAGTTTAGTTTGTTGGTCCTTGTTTTATTGAAACAAGCAAACGCCCACCCCTGGGCGAACGCTCGCGCTGTCCACGTGTCACTCTCATTTTGTCCCGTAGCTGTTGGTTTTGTCCTGCTGGTTTTCTCGTTGATTGGCTGTACCGAGTCGGCGAGTCGCTCACGAGAGAAAAGGGTTCCTCCTCACACACGCGACCCCCGGCCGCCGCCACCCTCCCGATCCCACTCACCCGGTTCGAGCAGGGCAACCAGCGGAGAAGATGCAGGGGAGGCCAGCCCGACGGGCTGCTGCCTGCTGCCGATCTCGAGCAGGAGCGGCACTCCCCCATCAGAAACCCTAGCCGCCACACTCTGCGTGCTCCTCTCCATTTGCCTCGCTCGGCTCCTGTGCTCTCTCCCGCCGCCGTCGCCGCTGCCACACGAGGAACGGAGGCGCCGCTAGCATGGTCCGCCACGCTGAAGCCGGTGGCAAGGAGGCCGCAAGGACCACCAGGACAAGGAGGTCGCCCTTCGGCCGGAGGGGCAGGCGGATGAGACATCAACTTTGAGCCATGGCGACGGCAGTTTCCACCCCTGTCGCTGCCACTTCGACTCCATACCGTGGTGAGTCGGCGAGCACATCCGTCGCGCCCCTCCCCCTCGATACCGCACGGGAAAAAAATCGCCGGAAACCCCCACGTCCAGAAACCAGCGAAAAACCGGAAAAAAAACCTACCAACCTCCTCCACCTTCTCCCCACGACCTCAATCTCCATATCTACCCCAAACCACACCGACGTCCTCGTCCTCACACCGCATGCTCGGCCGCCGTCTGCCGACTCCCTCGCTCGATGTACTCCTCCTCCTCCTCAGGCATGGCACGCCGTTGCCGGCTCCGTCGGTCGATGTAATCCCCTCCTCACGTGTGGCACGTCGCCGCCGGAAACCGCCCAAGGTAGCAGCCCTCCCGTCCTCTTCTTTCTACTCCGACACGGAATCTGGTCAACACGCCTCCTGATTACTGCTGCTAGGTTCTGTGGAGATGTGGGGGCGCCGACTCCGCCGCAGGTGAAGCTTCGTCGGAGATGCAGGGCATCGAGACGACGGTTCCGGCGGCGCTTCCTCCACCGCATGCGAGGCTTCTTCGTTGGAGATGCAGGCGTCGAGGCAAACGGCGGCGCTTCGTCCTCCGCCGCGGGTGAGGCTTCGCCGATTTGGTCTATTTCGGCGGCTCTGTCGTTGGTGCTCTGGTTCCTCCTTTCTCGTGATGCAAACCTTTCTGCAGATAGTTTTGATATGGGGTAGTATGCCTTGGGAAAGGATCCGCATGAGGGACTCGATCTCGGTTGCTTGGAGGTTGATGGTGCTCATGGCAGTGGCGGTGGATTCAGCGGGGCAGAAGATGGATTGTACCAGCTCTCTTTGGTTGGAGCATGTTGGACTTCTTGTATGCTAATGTTTCTGAACCTGTTCGTTGGTGTGGTACACCAACGATCTCTCTCTTCAGCTCCTATTGTAACGCCTGGCCCTGTCCCTTCCCCTCCTGTTGTAATGCCACGATGGGGGCTCTTCCCATCTATATTAACACGTAACCGGGATCCTGGAAGGTATCCCGTTCCCTGCAAACTCACATGGCATCAGAGCCACCTCTTCCGAGGTCTAGTTTCTGATCTAGCCAACACCAGCAAATAAAACCCCGATCGCTGTCAAGATCTTCGATCAATTCCCTCCCTCCTTCCCCATGGCGTCCTCCTCTTCCACAGCAGGAGTTCTGGGGTCTCCTCCCACGGAAAAATTAACCAGGGAGAATTACATGTACTGGAAGATGCAAGTTCTTCCTGCACTTCACGGTGCTCGCGTCATGGAGTTGCTTGATGGCTCTGATTCGGCACCTGCAAAAACTCTGGAGGTTGAGGTTGAAAACAACAGGACAGTTGTCTCCAATCCGGCCTATGAAGCCTGGATCGAGAGGGATCAACAAGTTGTGAGCTATCTCACAAAGTCAATCAGCAAGGAAATTCTTCCTCAGTTTTTTGGATTAGAACACGCTGCTGAAATCTGGGCTGCCGTTGAGGCCCTGTTCGCTTCCCAGTCCAAGGCGCGTTCCTTGAGTAAGGCCTCAACCCAAATTAGCTCAGCGGTGGCATTAGCAAGAGATTTATATTCTGCTTCAGTACTAGAACGAGATACTGTTGCTTGCTTGCGAGCATTCCAGGAGATAAGATTAGGACCAAAAAAGATGGCAAAACCACCTGTGGAGCGTCGATCATCAGGAGATCCAGCCCATGTGAGTTGCTACTTCTTCATATTTGTTATGAACTGTTGGCCTTAATATATCTCATTAGCCTTCTGATAAAATAGCACTACAGGAGAGCTTACCTGTGCCGACGGCCAAACCCTATGCCGACGGTTTTTTGTCGGGGCCATCGGCATAGGGTCCGACGAGACCGTCCCGACGCCCTGGCCGTCGGCATAGGTAAAGTCGTCGGCATAGATTTGACGCAAGGCTGTGCCGACGGTAAAACCGTCGGCACAGCTATGTTTTTTTTTCCTATTTTTCATCTAATATGAAAAAAAAATTCAAATTTTTTTTGGAAAAAATAATTTTGGAAACCTGTGCCGACGGCAAAACCGTCGGCACAGCCGAAAAATGAAAAAATATTTTTTTAAATAAAATTTCTGGAAAATGTATTTTTGGAAACCTATGCCGACGGTAAAACCGTCGGCACAGCTATATTTTTTTTCCTATTTTTCATCTAATATGGAAAAATTCATATCTTTAAATCCGTAAATCGAAATTTAACAAATAAAATGTCTAAATTGATTAGAAAAATGAGAGGAATCCAAATATAACATCCATAACATCTTTTTCATCATGTATATGACTTTTTGCAACATGTTTTTGGGTACTTGCTTAATAAAAAAGTCATTTTTGACACTTAAAAAATGAAAAATGATATTTATAATAATATTTTAAAAATTGTTTTTGGCAACAATGTTTTCCATACAAAGACACACCTATGTCTCAAATATGGGCACATTATCACAAACTATGGCACGGGGATGATCATAACTTGGTCATTTGACTCGAAACTTATACATGTTTATAGATGATTGACCTTTTTGTGAAGAAGTTTTTTGTAAACTTTGTCAAAACTCAAGTTTATCATTTATCCTAGCAACTAGTACACATAAAGGTACTCCATGCCAAATGATTTCATTTTTTGACTATTTTTTCACTTTGTTTTATTTTGTTGAAAAAAGGTCAAAATGACCACCGTGCCTATTCATTAAAAGGGGTTGCATTTTTCAAAACTATCAATGATTCTTTGATATAACTACTACTGGTGTATCTTAAAATGAATTTTATTAAAATTTCAGAGCAAACTATCACACACTTATAGTTCAAAATTCAATTACTTTCGAAAAATAGGCATAAAGTTATTTAAATAGGCAAAATTAGATTAAAACCGAGAAAATTCCTAATATTGCTGGATTGTCCATAAAATATGGTCTACTTTGTGTGATAATTGGATGGGTGCCATTTTCCACCATATTTTTTGTTCTTGCTTCACAAAAAAATGTCATTTTTGACAATAAAAAAATAAAAAATGATATTTATAAAACTAATTTGAAAAACCTCAGTTCTGCAACATTGTTTGTCATACAAAGACACACTTATGTCTCAAATATGGGAACATTATCACAAACTATGGCACGGGGATGATCATAATTTGGTCATTTGACTCGAAACTTATACATGTTTATAGATGATTGACCTTTTTGTGAAGAATTTTTTTGTAAACTTTGTTAAAACTCAAGTTTATCATTTATCCTAGCAACTAGTACACATAAAGGTACTCCATGCCAAAGGATTTCATTTTTTGACTATTTTTTGACTTTCTTTTATTTTGTTGAAAAAACGGTCAAAATGACCACCGTGCCTATTCGTTAAAAGGGGTTGCATTTTTCAAAACTATCAACCATTTTTCAAAAGGTCAAGATTTTATTTGTTTCTTTTGCTTATTTACTTCTGGTCATTTACTTTATGCATCTAAAAACTAAAAAGAACAAAAATATTTTCGTTTTCTTGAATCCAAAGTGAAAACGCAGGTGCAGGAATTGCTGAAATCTGCTCACTGTTTTATTTTTCATTTTTTTTCTGTAACTCCGAATGAGCTGAAATTTTAACCACTACTGCAACTTTGCATAACCTACACACCCGTAAAATATGAGATTATTCTGAGGTGTCTAGATAGGGTAAAAACAGTACTGTATGCATGCCAAAGGATTTCATTTTTTGACTATTTTTTCACATAAAATTCAATTACTTTCGAAAAATAGGCATAAAGTCATTTTTCTAAAATATGTTGCAAAAAGTTATATACATGATAAAAAAGATGATATGGATGTCATATTTGGATTCCTCTCATTTTTCTAATCAATTTAGACATTTTATTTGTTAAATTTTGATTTACGGATTTAAAGATATAAATTATTCCATATTAAATGTAAAAAGGAGAATATGGTTGAAAATATGATTTAAAGATATGAGTTATTCAAATATTATTATTACATAATCATTGTTATTTATTCAACTAAATTTTCAAAATTTAAACAATAAAAAGTGTAACATCATGACTCTGGGGTTAATATGGTTGATAAGATACTAATATCAGTAAGTTCTAACATCTCATCTGGAAGCTAATTTGGAAGGAATTCAAAAGTTAAGCGTGCTTGGGCTGGAGCAATTTGAGGATGGGTGACCGAACGGGAAGTTTGACCGGGGTAAGTACTTTGACCTTAGATTGTGTGTAATATGTAATTAGAGATAATGTGTGTGGCTAATTGGGAAATTTCGAAAAAAAAAAACCAAAATTCGAAATTTCAGTGTAAAATAAAAATAAAAAAATAAAAAAAAAATATTAAAAAAATAATTTTGGAAACCTATGCCGACGGTTTTCCCGTCGGCACAGCCTACAAAATAAAAAAATTAAATTTTTAAAAAATAAAAAATTTGGAATTTTTTTTAAAAAAAACATATGCCGACGGATCTGTGCCGACGGTGTTCGACCTATGCCGACGGTTTTCTAGGCTGTGCCTACGGGCACCTACGCCGACGACCCTGTGCCGACAGTCACCGTCGGCATAGGGCTGTGCCGACGGGGAAGGTATCTGTGCCGACGGTGATTTGCCGTCGGCATAGGGCTGTGCCGACGGGGAAGGTATCTGTGCCGACGGTGCCGACGGTAAATCACCGTCGGCACAGGTAAGCTGTCCCGTAGTGTAGGAGCCTAGGAGCCTATATGAACCGATCGATAAATGCCTTTCACGTAGCTGGCTCTCAGCTTGATCGTGTAGCTAATCTACCAAGATGCAGACTGCTGAATCACATGTCCGTTTCCTGACGCTGCCTAAATGTCTTTTTTTGTAATCAAATCATTTGTATATAACAACACAATCACACTGACCTGAGCACGCATGCACCATTATACTGCCTCATTCAGAAAATTGTCAAATGTTTGCTGGTATGGATGCCTTATAAGTTAATTGTATTTTTTTTTTTGCTTTGCGTACTAAACTATGTTCTCCTTTGTTCATGTAGTTTGGATGCTCATAGAATATATGTTTGAAAAGTTCCCGAACAGGGAGGAGCTTGGCAGCCAGGCCATTGGTGACCTCCAGGTAAGGTGTTGTTCCATGCATTGATGGTACAATTGTAGTATTATGTTGCATAAAAGCTTATGCTCTAAGCATACAAGCAGGCATGGAGTTCCGTAGTACATATCCATGTAAGAAAATGGTTAAAAGAAAACGGAAAAGTATGAGTTACAGTGTAATTTGTCGCGGTATGCTATTTAGTTGTTTGTGTTTTTTCTGTTAACTTTCATACACACTTCTATGCTCAGATAGCTCTATCACTTATTTGGTATCCTATTGTTTAATGTATGCATCACTGTACTGTACTGGTTTTTTTTTTTTTTTTGAGTTTTAAAACGGTCGTATCCGTCATCCGATTAGATAGAATAGAATGTTATTTACAGAGTTTAAGATTAGGGAAAATCCCTATAAAGACAAACAAAACTAAGAGTCTCCCGGATCGTGCGTGTGGGCGAAAGCCCGCTGCGCCACCTCTTGCCACACCAAAGCCGCCACCTTCGTAGGCGAGCTCGTCACATTGCGGAAGGTTCTTCTGTTCCTCGTCCTCCAAGCCGTCCTCCGAGATTTGGGTGGAAAGCCCAAAAGTGTCCTCCAAGTCAGCAGCCTTCTCCGACTGACTTCCATCTTAGCAAACGCACGGTGCATCGATCCGGAAGGGCACAACCAAAGCCCACTGACAGAACGGGGACCTCCTTGTCACCTTGGCAAGCAGGAGAGCCCAGTCATCAAAAACAGCATCTAGGCCACCACGGCGGCATTTGCCGCTCAATCTCAGTCCCTGACTTCTTCTTCTTCTTCTTCTTCTTGGTCTTCATCACAGAGAGGACGAGGTCGTCGATGGCAGCCGCCGCCTGGTCCGTGAGAGGACCGTCAAGCAGGCCCATATAGTCCTGTCGCAGGCGCTCCGAGGGGCATGCCTCCTCAAGCTGCGAACCGAGACGGCGCGTCACGGCCTCCTTGGCTAGCTGCTCCATGTTGGCGCCATTCGGGTGCTGCTTGGCGAACCTCACACTCCTACGCACCGCCGGCGCTTCCAACTCCATCTCGTGGACCAACGCCGTGGCCGGCGTGCCCAAAACGGAGGCCTCGAGAGGCGTCGATATGCTGGCGATGAAGCTCGACAAGGGGCACCTAGGTGTACCCACCTCTAGGTCCTGCTGCCCATGGCCGGCCAGTGTGACGAAGGACCCCTTGGAAGGGTGCCCATCCTCCATCCTAGTGGCATGCTCGCCCAGCTCGGCCCCCATCTCCTCATTGTCCGACAACAGCACCTGTTCGCACAACGTGTCGACTGGCGAGCACACCACCATGGCGAGACCCTCATCCGGACCTCGATCAGCTAGAAGAGGGGAGCAAGCTGAGGCCGGACCCGAGACCCGGGCCGACAACTCGCCAAGAAACTCCTGCCATGCCAGGGATTGCTGATCCTGCAGCCCCTGCGAAATCGCCTCGCGGTCACTGCCTTTGCCTTGTGGAGGCAGCAGCATCAGCCCGCCGCGCTCGTTCTCCTCAGATAAAGCTCCGTCCACGCCTCCCTTGTAGCACCGCTCGCAGGCCAGCAGCACCTCCTCCTCCTTGGTGTTGCAATCGTCCACCTCCGGGAACGCCCTGAGCACGTCCACGAAAGAGCGGAAAGGGCTGACCGGCGACGAGCGATGTCGAGGAAGCCTCGCCGGTTGCGGACGAGCAGGTGGCACCTTGCAGTCCCTAGCCAGGTGCCCTGCCCTCTCACAGCGCCAGCAGGCGCGAGTGTTGCGGCAGGAGGCGGCGCGGTGACCTAAGCAGAGACAGCGGAAGCATCTCCCTCGCATCCTCCTCAAGAAAGCAGCACGCCGCGCCCGGCTCCCTTGCGCTCCAGACCCGCGGCGAACTCCAGCTGCCAGGATGGCGGCCTCGCCCTCCGTGGCTCCACCTGAGCCGGACGCCTCAAACCTTCGCCAGGCATGACAGGGCCCTCCTGCCGCAGCCCTCGTACTGGTTTATGACTTAACCAATTGCAGTACATACTGATGATTGTAGCCAAGCAAGTGATGCTATGTTAAATTGCATTGCCTTCTTTTTATTTTACCTCATAGCTTGAGCAGTAAGGGCCATGATGCTTGATTTTATATTACTGCATATTGGATATTACTCTTGGTTGCTTGTTCTCAGATACCCATTTACCTGTATCCCTCTTTGTCTTTCAAAGTACGTTTCTAGAATTAGAATAATCGGAGGCCATGAAGCTGTGCACACAGCAAATCTGAATTGGTTGTCATTAGCATACGGTCAGAATTAAATAAATGCGAATAATCTGAAGCGCGTATTATCTAGATATGTGTTGCCTCTGCAAGCATGCTCCTGTTCGAACTATATGCTCACCTTGCCGAGGTTGAAAGAAGTGCGTATTTTGCTTTGTGTTAGAATTCTGATTTGGTAAACAAATGGTCATGTTTCATTTTGGTTATTTGCTGCAGCTTTTGTACGAAGCATCCAACGAAAGATTCGGTAATGATGCAGAATTTAAATACAGGTCTCAACAAGCTGCCATTGGTTACAGATAAGTTGACCTTTCTTATTTATGTGTAGTCTGGAAAGATTGCAGTCTTCTCTATTTCTCTTATTTATACATTGTAGGGAGGGGAGTTTAAGTATCGTTCTGTTTGGAAAAGATATGTGAAATCAGCAGGAACGAGTTTGACCAGGTTTACAAGCTCTTAGATGTACAACTTGAAGAAAAGGCAGTATCACTTTGTACTGAGACTTGATTTACTTTTCTTAAAAGTTACCCAGAAAATCTGTGCAATGTTTGTTGACTAGCAATTTTCTCTCAAAGGCTTAGTGTTTTCTTTCTCTCATTTGAACCACAATAAAGAATATTCTGTCAAACATTTGAGTTAATTTACCCTGGCTTATTTTCTCATTGTCATATGTAGCCTCACAGATAAAAAAAAAATCTACAACTGCTACTAACTGTCTTTGCAATTTAGCTTCAGTTATTAAATGGTTTGCATAATTTTGCCAGAGAAATTTATTAAACTCCTGATTAATTGAGCTTTTCATATTAGCAGCTAATATTTGTGGATATATTTATAAGACTTCACGAATATATTTTCTTTGTGAAAGTAATTTTTTAATTTATTTTAGTTCATCTGAAGCTATTGCTGTTGGGGCTGTAAACTCGCAACTGTCATCTGTATGTTGTTGAATCCTAAATGATTACATGTTCAGTACAACTATTTGTGTGAGCTTGGTCAAAACTGTAACCTATACTTTAAATTATTGGAATGATTTTCTGGTGAGGGCAGCTCCCATGTTATATGCAAAGGGGTTATTGTTATTATTTTAGTTCATCTGAAGCTATTGCTGTTGGGGCTGTAAACTCGCAACTGTCACCTGTATGTTGTTGAATCCTAAATGATTACATGTTCAGTACAGCTATTTGTGTGAGCTTGGTCAAAACTGTAACCTATACTTTAAATTATTGGAATGATTTTCTGGTGAGGGCAGCTCCCATGTTATATGCAAGGGGGTTATTGTTATACGTGCCAGTTTGGTGATGTTGATCTCAAAATCATAGGCTTTCTGTTGAGTATATGTTACACTAGCATCTCTCCATAGTCTGTAAAAAAGATGTCTTGCTTAGAGGATTACAACCCTTAGACTTATTTTCTATGTGGGTTTTCGCTTTAGTTTTAATCATATAGAGAATTTCTGTCACGATTTATTTGCAATACATTGCCAAATATTCAGTTAGCTCGAAAAAAATCAACAGACATTGCCAAATATTCAGATGCTGACAATGTTTTCCATGGCGGCCTAGAACATAAAACAAAACCAAATCAAACACATTAGATATAAACATGTAGATTGTGCATAGAGTAAAAATATTTAATTAGAAAGGTCGTGGCAAAGCACGGGCATTCAACTAGTAAATATAGGTTGGCGTACTGGCTTGTTTTGTTCATATATGTTAGACTTGCTTTTATTGTCTCAAATTTTCTGGCAATTCAAAGAATTAGTTTAGATTTATCACATATTTTATTATTTTCTAATCTGAGCTAATGAAAACATGGCATATTAATGTATGAAGTGCCAACCTTACAATTAAATAACCATTGTGGGTTGTTCTACGAATTATTCATCATCTCAAATTAGTGCTGGTTGTCATCTCAAATGCATTCTTCTTTCATTTCACATCCAACTTTATCTTGATATTCCTTCACATTTGTTTTCTTATGGTGTAGTATTCTTGTTTAGTTTGAAGCATATGCTCCAGTGAAAAAATATATGTTTTCGAGCTGATGGAAGTTGCGGTGGCTTGCAGGAAGAAGGGAAAGGCGCCAACGACCTGTGAACCGCCTCGGTGCGGAACACATCCTCCCGCTCAGCGGCCCGGGTCCTCGCGCATGCCTCCTCCTCTGCCCTGCCCCAAGTTCTTCTAGACCACAGCCCCCAGCCCCACCTTGCCAAGGTCGCCGCCGCTCAGAGCTCTTCCTCCCCAGCTCGCCCCTCCGAGGTTGGTCTTTCACTTTTTGTCTGATTATCCTTCAGCCTTTGTTTATTTGTCAGTGCCAAATATACTTGTTTATCTATGAATGCGAGATGATAGGTGCTGACTGATTGAGCATTTTCTGCACATATTTTGTTGTTGGTGTTTGACAAATTCAGAAACTAGATGAATTTAGAGGTTGCGGCGGTTTGACGCAGGAGGTGCCGGTGCCTGGACGCAGCGCCCACTGCGACGCCAACAACATCCCTACGGCCCTACTTCTTCTTGCCAAGCAGGCTTCCCGGCATGGTAGCCATCGAGCGTCGGGCCGCTGGTGGAGCCGTGGAGGTGCTCCGCGGACATGCTGCATCCAGCGAGGCTGATGAGGCATGCCGTGCTCTTCCACGTTGAGTGGCATCGCTTCCGGTGGCGGAGGATGTCGGGAGCTAGAGGATGGAGTGTACTGGAGCCTAGCAGCTTGCAGGTCGGCACTTCATGCATGACCACTACCTGTTTATTGAAATGCTCCAATGCAATAGATAGGAATAGGTGTGTCTTTCTCGTAAACCAGGTTTTAGTGCTAAGCAAGCATTACAATTCCAAAAAAAGTTCTATTTCCACTATTTTATTTAGAAATTGTTAAACTATGGATAATTTTGAAAGGTGTGTATTTGGTTGTAACATTTTATATTTGATTGAGAGGTTGACTGATAAATATAGGTACGTTTGTTCTAGCAAACTAGATCATTTGGTACTGGTATGGTAGATCATCTAATGATTGCCTCTTTATTTAGTTTTCGGGTAGCGATAGCTCTCCTCGTCATGCAGTACATTTATTTTCGATTCTCATGTCCCCCCTACAAGTGTTTGGTTGATTACTAATGGATATCTCTGTTTTATGTTCATTTTCAGCAACCCTACTGAATACTGATGCTTTAATTGTTAATTGCAGTGACATCTACATGCATGTATATCTGGAGCTTAGTGCGAGCAGGTGGAAGAAGTGATGTGTATTTCTGGAAACAATTTGGTGGATTAGTATCATACGGTGATTTAGTTTGCTTGGGTGGTGAAAGGGCTGCGGATGAATAGAAAAAACGAGCAGGACTCCTGCTATGCCCCTCACCCGCTTATCGTACGCAACCTTGCCCTCTTCCTCACTGTCGAGGAGGGTCTCCCCTCTGTGCTGCCCCATGGTACATCGATCCCCACACCTTTGCAGCTTCTTTTGTAAATTTGTTACATTCAGATTTGTTTGTTGTATATGGTGTACATAATATTAATGATTAGAATATCATGATAATGAAAATGTATATGCTTTACGGTTAGTTTCTTATTTTGGTCGATGGCTGGTGTTGCAGCAAGCAGATTGTTGTCAAAGAGATTTTCTTTCATGCCAAAGCATATATGTTATGTCTTACTGAAATTGGAGCTGTAGAATTTTTTGGACCGAAAGAAATAATATAGATTTGGCGCGCCTTAGAATTTACACCACATATTTTCTTCAAAGTAAAGATATCACTTAAATTTTCAACTATAGTGATGTAGTTCGTTATTCCTTACAAATGCTGGCTATTCACTTATCAAGAGCCCACAGCCATCATTGAGATGCAATTCTGTAAACGGATGTAATCATACAGCTTAATAATTTATTGTGATCTCTTCAGGTATTACTATATGCCCTGCATGTTCGCATCACTAATTGATATTTCATTCACAGGTATCATTGCGTGTCGAAGCGCCATAGACTAGATCTCCTTACTGAATTTTTGAACCATTCAGTTTGGTTGGGTTCTTTATTATGCTTCCTTGTATCAAGCATTTTTTCCAATGACAGCATAGCCTTATTAGTTAATTGCACAGCAAAATCCTGCCCTATATGATATTGAGCTTCAGAGGTAATTGATGTTTATGGTGTAGTCTTCTGCCTGAAGCCCTGAATTTTATTTCCTGTTAGGTAATTATTTCTGGGAGATCAAATCTCTCAAGTATCTGAAAGAATGCTCTTATGTGATGAAAACCACACTGAAGATAACTCATGCAAACTTTTAGATTTGTTACTTTACATGGTCTTTAACTACACATGATGATTATCTAAACAATGTTTTTGACACATACGTATATTTGAAGTAACCGTCTTACTCTAAAAAACTAACTTTCCTACTTAATCTAAGATATCAAAATTCGAGTTCTTCTTTTTAATATGAGCAATTTAGCACTTCACGATTTTCTTGCCCTCTAAACTAACTGCTTGTATATGTGATAGTGGCTGCACACTACTCTTAATTTTCTAGAATATGACTTTTCCACACCTAAATTGTTTCTTCAGATACCCCCACTCCACTGGGCATGCAATGAGTCATACCTCGACTACATTGCCTATCTCTATCAGAGGATGGATCCACTTCCTGAACATGAACTATTTGAGGTGTCCACTCTGGCAGACGGTCTATCTTCCATGACCCATGATTTATCTTATATGCTAGCATCTTACTTGATCTATTTTGTTTTACCTTATTCTAGATCAACTAAGTATTTCTTGTAATCCCCTCTCCAGGTATTTCTTACTCTTGAGCTGCAATCTCCTGAAATTATTCTTCCTCGCAAAGTTATGGGACATGCATATTACTCTCCTTTCTCCATTACAATGTAGCACTCACTTTCTCGTAACTTTTTTCCTTTTTGTTTGGCAGCATCTCATGGATAATTTGGAAGCTGAAACTTATGAAGCTTTCGAGAAAGACACAGTGAAATATACACATTACACATGCTTCCGTTGAATATTTGAACTTTGTCTATCTCTTAATGCTATACAATTTTAAGAAGAAGAATTGTTGATCTTTTTGAGATTCTGAGCAAATATTTTCCTGTCTACTTCGCACATGTATGTTAATGAACTGTTGGGACTTCCTTTTCGTGTGTTTGTTATTCTGTAACTTAGAAGTTAGTAGTTCTTGACACTACCTTCTCCAATTTGGCATCATGATTATTTGCATCATAAATATATGTAGAGATCGAGTGAATAATTTAGGTGCCATGACGGATTGACCTTTTAGGCATTGATGGTATGGATGTAGAATTTAGCTTCAAAGAAACGTTTGTTTTTTGAGCTAAAGATATGTCTTCACATTACAAAAATTCAGTTGTTGAATGCATCTATTGGAATTATTCGTTACTATATTGGCTGGCCATGCTTGTAAATGAAGCCTTCCTGTTATTTTATTTTTGTGGCCAATAGTCCGAGTTCAAATCGTTGCAGCATGCCTTTTGTGCAGCCCCATATGTTGACCCCTTTACCATTCTGTTTCTTCTAGATAAACTTACAATTCTGTCTTCCATTACCAAAGGTCTGCAACATAACATATCTTATTGTTTCCAGTTCATCAATTTAGCGAAGTGGACACCCCGTTTTCTCCTAAAAACCTACTTACATTATCTACAGCTTCATTCCTTAACATATATGGACCATTGCATCCGCTGCTTCTTAACGAGTTCTATTGAGGTGAAAATATGGTACCACCGTTCAAAATTAAAACAAGAGGAGGTGAGGGTAGTGGTTAATAAGGCCAGTCCCTCAGAAATGCTTCTTGGTTTCCTGATTTAACATGTTACAAAAAGCTATGTAGCCCTTGGAATGCGAGAGTAAATTTTGTGAGGAAGAACTACCCCCTTTTTTCTTTTGTTAGCTTGTAACACTTATTTACCTTCTAATCAAAGGAAAATCATTATACACTGTGGAGCGACATATGTCATTTTTGTATTTTGTGAAGTTTAGCCAAGAATGTGGAAACTTTTGTATACGAGTACATCAGTCTATAGCCCTACTGCAGGTTTCAAGGGGATGTATCATGTTCCTTTAAGCCTTGAAGCTAGGAAGTCAAGAACCAAGCTTTTGCTTCAGGTATCATTTTCCTCGTGTTACTCCAAATTTGATTGTTTAATTTCAAATAAACTGATAATATTCATGTCTGTTTTACTAGCTGACATCCAAAGCCCTTTTTGTAAACATCTATTCTATATATTCTTAGGAGGCAGAATTTCTAGCTTGTATATGTACAGATAGTTGTAGGACCTTTCTTGCCAAGATGTATTAACTGTTAGTGTTAAATTCACGAAAATGATTGTTCAGTACTGCTTGCTCAGTATATTAAGTGCTGAAATAAAAGGTGGGTTCACCTTTTGCGTTTTTATAAATCAACCATCTTGTTGATCCAAGAACCAAATCCATGTATATGTACAGATACACACGTTATATATTGTGCCTGTTGGTCTAATAGCCTTTGAAAATGAAAGCATCAGCAACTTTTCCGGGCTGTACTCCCTATGTGCAAACTTTTAGCGCCAAACTGAAACTCGCAAGCATTTGCAACTTTTCTATTATTCTCTGACTTTGGATTGCGTCTCATTTTTCTATGATTCCAGGTTTGACGCTTCAGAATACGCTTTGTGTAGTACTATTTTTTTTTTGTTGAGAATGTGAATCTTTTTGTGCGACTATGAGTAGTTCTTCTTCACTTCACCTTCAGCGTCTCTCATTTATTATTGCTATGCTTTGTTTTAGCATTATTATAAGTCTGTGCCAACTATTTCTTAATATTTGCAGTAATATTGCTAAGCTCCTTCGATTTTCAGATATATGAGCCGCCTATCAGGTATATAAGATTGAGGTTGAGTTCTACCAAAAGATCGGCATCCTCACATCAAGCAAAGGTGCTTCTACAAGAAAGAACAATGCTACCTCTCCCCTTTGCTGTTCTCATGTGTGCTCCTGTGCAATGCTTCTTTTAGTATGTTATATGTATTGCTACAGACTACAGTTCTATCAATGGATCGATGTATGTAAATTTATATCATGCCTTCCTTTGGTTACATGAGCATTGCCTATTGAAGAATGGAGCATATTTGTTTGGCATGTTGGTAAGCAACAAAAAATCAAATGGCTAAAGTAAATACACTGATAAGGCTGTGATTGGCACGCAGATGACCGGCTAGGAGGCGCCCCGAGGGGCGCCCCAGACTCTAGTACCTATTAAAAGCAGAGGTGCTAGCGATTCGATTTGGGTACCGACTCATTTGAAGAAAATGTGACAATCAGGTGCAGTGTACTGCTTGGAGGCCTTTTATTGATTAACAACTTCAACTTTAGTGCTATAAAGGCGAAATAATGGTTACGCAGCTCGCCATACATTTAGCATTTGTATAACTGTATTACCTGATTGATATGTTAAGGCTGAAACTTTAAATTTAAGTCCAGCCATCTGGAAGAACCGGACAAAAAACAACACGAACTTCCGAAACAAAGATCCCTCACGGTCAAAATATGTATGTCATGAATTTATCACGCCACTACTATTTTACATCACAGGTTATCACGTAGAAGAAAACGAACTACAGAAAAATCAGCTAACGAGCTAGAACAATCAGTCTCATCATCTTGATTATTAATCAAACTAGGCTAGATACTCTGCGCAACTTGGTTAGATACTTTCATACATAGGAGTTGCCCTAATCTATAAGACATCACTGGAGACGAATTCGTGTACCGTTCGGTTATCCAAGCTAACGCAGCATATTCATGTTGGCACTTCTCTGTGCCCCGATGTCTCTCATACCAAACCAATTGTAGGTTTTTTTTTTTTTTTGCGAAAGGGATGATATATTAATTCTCCGAACTTACAGAAAGGTCCAGAAACAAAGAAAAAATTACAAGGAAGCCCTCTGGATCCCGACGACGACGACGAGCCGGAGCTGACGATGGCGCGCCGCTGCTGAAGCTCCCCAAACATTGGATCGCCGGAGCCCACCACACCGCAGACGGGAAGTCACCGAGCACCGCCTCCGAAGAGACTACTGCCGGGAACGCCGGCGCCGCCGCGAAGAACCTCTGTATCATCCTCTTATTGAACTGCATCCAGATCCACCGCATACCTGGATCTGGCCGTGGTGCAGGGAAAATCGCACGCAGGTCGGTGAAGCCCCAAGGAACGCCACCGCCGGAGGGGATCTGCGCGGACAACGGACGAACCAACAGCACCTCCGCCTCCGAAGCGCCGCCGGCCGGACACCTGCCAAGCCCTACCATGAATACACGCCGTGAGACGGGCTTCCCCCACCCCCCCGCCGCTGGAGCAGCCGACGGAGGGGAGGGAACCCACGCCTCACCGGCGGAAGAGGTGGACCGGCGGTGGACTCTCAAAATCGCCTCTCAGATCTGTATCGGGGAGAGGAAAGGGAGGGCGACGCTCTGCTACAAAGACGCAACGGGCTTAAACCAATTGTAGGTTTAACGAGCTTGATACCACCAGTACGTCTCGTCATCTTGGTTATCAATTGAAATTAGCCTGAATACACTGGGCAAATGAGGTATCATCATGGTCAGATATTGGAATAAAGGGGAGGAGAGATGATATGCATAAATAAGGACCGCAAGTTGGGTAGGTAAATGTAATGAAGAGATGTAACTAATTCATACTTCAAGTATAAGACCTCCAAACGAGTAGAAATTGATGCGGGCTTGTGTGTGCGTGCGTGCGTGTGTGAGAGAGCGTTATGCATATATTCAGATATAGAAGCCAAAGGAGGTTTACCACTTCGACCATCAGGCTTTCTTT
Organism: Poa pratensis; assembly: GCA_947311845.1. Classification (NCBI taxonomy): domain Eukaryota; kingdom Viridiplantae; phylum Streptophyta; class Magnoliopsida; order Poales; family Poaceae; genus Poa; species Poa pratensis. Next base: position 51,745,859 of record CAMZMU010000074.1, read on the forward strand.
TGTGCCTTCTGCTTGCTATTTCTATGCAAAAACTCAGCACTATGTCGTATTTCGGGAGCATCACACATTTCTACAAAAGCTTGTCACGGAGAGACATTGAGGATCATATATAATAAGAGAGTAAAGTCACTGAAATCTGAGTCAAGAAGCCTTTAGAAATTAGAATGTCGTTAACCACATCACACCAAAATAGTTAAGACATCACATAAAAAAAATCCATCTCATCTCTTGTGAATAATGACAAGCAAATTTGACATGCTCCCTCATGTAAAAATCTGAAGTATCGAGTGCATGACCTCCGACGCATGTCTGAGCATTCGTGGTGCCAAGTCAGTATAAAGCCTTATGTCGCAATTACCGTGTCATTTTTGTCCCTCGCCGTCTTAACTACACACAAAACATGTTGTGAAGCGTACGAAATGTGACGTGACTATAACCATAGAAATTCGAAGCTACGAGGGAAAAATGTTTCCATCATTATACCGTCGACTGGCTTTCATTTTCCCTCTAGGCCTATCATCATGCGATTATTGGTTGCAACTTGGAAGGCTGAGACAAAAATGGCTTCCATGTCAAGCCGGTTCCTGAAAAGCGATGGGTTGCCCTTGTTTTTTCAAAGTGTCTATGCTAGTCCTGACAAGTAGAACGTGTTAATTTAAAGTGCGGCTCCATGCTTCATTGCCAAATCTTACGTACCCTGTACGATACAAGAAAATACGGGGCATCTTTTAACTTCCTTTCCCTAAGGTTAGGTTTAGGGTGTGATCACCGGTAAAGAGGAGTCGACCGCCGCAAGATACGTGGAGAATCCCAAGGATAAGGAGGAGGCCATGACATGCTATTTGAAGATGCAAAAGAAGAAGTTAGAGATTGAAGATAACCGAATCACGGCCGAGAAGAACCGGGTGAAGCTCACAATGGTAGCCGAGTAGAACCGGGTCGAACTCGCAATTATGGATGCTCCATTTTTTTTTTGAATTTTGGGTTTTATATATTAAGAAACAGCAGACATAACAGTTTTACAATCATTCCGAATCAAATCCACCACGCAGGGAGGAGCTTGATTCAGTAAAAACCCCTCACACACTTCACTGTACCCTAACTTTGCTAAGCCATCTGCCACACCATTGGCCGACCTGTTGATCTTAATAACAGAATGGTTAGGGAGCGAAGCTAGAATAAACTTTACGTCTTGGACAATGTTGGCAATTTGGGACTTGCTTTTCCCGGGCGAACTCAGTTCCTTAATCACAAAAGCATTGTCACTTTCCACTTGCAGAGGACCGTAAAGCAGCGGTAACGCTGATCTGACTCCAAAGAGAACACCTAGAGCTTCTGCAGTAACAGCATCAGGGCAATGAGTTATTGATCCCCAGGCTGTTAGGAGAACTTCACCTCGATCATTCCTCAAAATAGCACCCCAAGCAGCTGAGCAACCAGACTCCGAGAAGGATGCGTCAGTATTTAGTTTTGCCCAGCCTAGGATTGGTTTCTTCCAGGTTTCAGTCTGTACACCCTTCTGTAGCTTCTTCGCCTGGATAGGTTTATAGGCGAGTTGTTTTCCTTTTGAGCTTTCTATCTCTGGCTGCTCCTTCAGACCTTGAAACGCATCGAAATAAGACATTATGAACAGAGCAGACTGCTCGATCCCACACTTCCCATCACCAAAAATAATGTTGTTTCTCATATGCCACACTCTCCACCATATGAATAACATTCTAGCTCTAGCCACTTCATCCATCTGACTGAGAAGGATTAGAGCCCAATCCCCACCGGTATCCCTCAGTTTGTCCTCTGAAGGTAACACCCAGTCTTGTCTTAGTCTCTGACGAAATTCCCGTGCTCTTGTGCAGACAATCATCGCATGGTGGCTTGTCTCATCATCCATTCCGCATATGGAGCAAGTAGCTAGCTTGTCCATATTCCTATCTCTTCGGGTTTCTTGAACACCAAGAGAATTAGAAGCCAATTTCCAACCAAACACACGAATTTTTGGAGGGACTTTGGCTTTCCAGATAATATCCCAGAGTTTTCTCTCTCGGGTTGGGCCGCAGCTAGTACCAGACCCCAAACCTTTATCCTTCAGCTCCAGGGCCAGCTTGTAAGCGCTTCTAACAGTAAAGAAGCCTGATTGATCAAAATGCCAGGCTAGCCAATCATCTCCATCAAAAGAAGGGATTTTGATTTTATGCACAATCTCAACATCAGGAGGGAAGAAGACTTGCTTGACAAGTTCCTCTCTCCACATTTTTGTAGCAGGGTCAATTAACTCGGAAACCCATTTTAGTCTCAGCTTACTAGCATCTCCATAGGTTTTAGGTTGCCTCTTGGGAGCCAATTGTCTCTCCAAATTCTTATATTCGAACCCGAATTAATCCTCCAAATCATACCTTGCTTAAGGAGATCAAGGCCATGGTTTAAACCTTGCCAGCTTGGGGAAACTGTCTTGGGAAACACCGTGTCCAGCAGCTCTCCATTAGGGTAGTATCTTGATTTTAGGAGTCTTGCATAGAGACTATCAGGATATTCCAGCAATCTCCAAGCCTGTCCTGCAAGCAGAGCTTGGTTAAACAATCTCAAATCTTTGAAGCCCATACCTCCTTGGTTTTTTGGCCTCGTCAACTTGTCCCATCCCATCCAATGCACTTTCCTGGTCTCCTCATCATCACCCCCAAAAGTTTCTTATGATTTGGGAGAGGTCATCGCATACGCCTGCAGAAAATTTAAAGACACTCATTGCATACACGGAGATCGCCTGGGCGACAGATTTAATCAATGTCTCCTTCGCCGCACCAGACTGGAATTTTTCATCCCACGCAGAGCATTTCTTTTGCAGTCTCTCTTTCGTAGGCTGGAATTTATCATTTTTCAATCTTCCTTCCAGGATAGGGAGTCCTAAGTACTTTTCATCAAACGCCTTGTTCTCCACTTTCAGAATCTGAGCAACCACACTACCATTTTCTTCTGAACAGTTTTGGCCCAGCATCAGAGAGCATTTCGCTGGACTAAGGAGTTGTCCCGTGCTGTGTTCATAATCTCGAAGAATCAAGTTCACCTTCAACGCTTGGTCTTGGTTTGCCTCAAAGAAGAGCAGACTATCATCTGCAAAAAGGAGGTGGGAGATACCCGGGCTCCTTCGACAGATCTGAAACTCCTGCAGATAACCATTGTTAGTATGGTTTTGTATTAATTTCGACAAACCTTCTGCCACAAAGAGAAACAGGTAAGGCGATAAGGGGTCGCCTTGTCTCAGACCACGAGATGGGCTGAATCTGTCTAGCAGCTTTCCATAACGAACTGAAAACCTCACAGTCCTGACACAGGTCATTATCCAGGCAATCCACTGATTAGCAAAACCAATCTTTCTCAAAGCCTTTTCCAAATAGTTCCAGTCCACACGGTCGTAGGCCTTCATGAGGTCAAATTTGTAGGCACAAAATTTACCAGCGCTTGCAGAACCATTTTGGAGAGCATGTATACATTCAAAAGCAATGATTGCATTGTCTGTGATCATACGGCCAGGGATAAAGGCACTTTGTGGCTCAGAGATAAGATCTTGCAGCAGAGGCCGTAATCTGTTAACTAGGCATTTAGATACGACTTTGTAGATCACATTACAGAGGCTAATGGGTCTAAAATCCTTTAGAGATATAGGATCTTTAATCTTCAGTATTAACACAATTGCAGTGTCGTTGATACCCTCAGGCATAATTCCATCCGCAAAAAATTTCTTAACCGCTAAGATAATATCTCCCTTCAAGGTACTCCAGTTTCTCTGATAGAAAATGCTGGAAAGCCATCCGGGCCTGGCGCCATTGTCGGGCCAATCTGAAACAGGGCAAAGCTGATCTCATCGTCAGTAAAGTCAGCACATAAATCTTGATTTACCTCCGGTGTCACTTTTTCCTGTAGCAGTTCAGTTATAATTCTGGGTTGTACAGAAGTATCAACGGTGTACAAGTTTTTGAAGTACTCTGTTGCTAGATCGTGCATTTTGCTCTCCTCCGTAACCATCTCCCCGTTTGAGGCTGCAAGCTTTTGAATTCTATTCTTTTTCGCCCTTCATGTAGCTTTGCGGTGGAAATACAGAGTGTTTCTATCCCCAGACCACAACCAATCTACCCTTGATCTTTGCCTCCATCTGATCTCCTTTTTCTCAAGCAGTTCATCCAGTTCCAGGCTGAGTCTCTTTGCAATCTTTTTGCCATCACTATCAGAGCGCATGCTAGCAGCCTCGAGCTTCTTTCTTTTCGTTTCAATCTGTTTGGGTATGGACCCAATTGTCTTCTTGCCCCACGAATGCAGGGAGTCCATGACTCCTTTCAAGTTGTTTGCAATATCACCCAGGTTCGTGGCCTTTTTATGAAGGTTCCAGGCACTATCGATCTGCTCACTCAGATTAGCTTCCCTTTCCCAGTAGACTTCATACCGCCGGCAGGGAGCTGGCCCTGACACCACATCTTGTGTATCCAAAGATAGTAAAATGGGGCAATGGTCAGATCTTGATGATGTCAGGTGCGAGAGACGATTATTAGGGAAGAGGTTTGCCCGATCCAGACGAACTCTGACATTATTCTGTCCTTCTTGCTTATTGTCATAAGTCCAAGGGCGTCCACTAAAACCCAGGTCGTATAGGCTGCACTAGGAAAGCACCTCTCTGAACTCCGACATCTGTTTTGCTCCTCTCTTCCGTTTTGACCAGTGTTCATCTTGCCACAAACATTCATTAAAATCTCCCAGCATCAACCAAGGACCTGAGAGAAGGGGTCTAATTCTACGGAGCAAGTTCCACATATTATGCCTATCCTGTGTACAAGGTTCACCATAAACAAAGGTACACCGCCATTTATTCCCAACTGGCAAATTGTGGATGCTTACATCGATGTGGTGGATGCTGATTTTGAACAGCTCAACATGCACACTCTCATCCCAGAATAAAGCTAAGCCACCCCCTTTTCCTTTACCACTGCAGGTTACAACGTTTTTCAGCCCCAACCTCCACCTAAGATTCTCAACATACTCTTTATTCTTGCGTGTTTCGGAAAGGAAAACGATTTTAGGATGGTGAACATGCATCAGCCGTTCAAGCTCTTGCACTGTCGCGGCCCGGCCTAAGCCCCGACAGTTCCATCCAAGAATCATTGCTTCTGACCGGCGCGATCCTCCGCACCGGTCAGTTGGCCAGCGGCCCCTGGGCTGGCTGCCTCCTTGTCCACCTCTTCCTTCCTCTCACCCTCCTCATCACGATCCCCTTGCACAAGTTCTTCAGTACCACGGCTCTTAAACACCACCTTAGCCCGAGGATGCTTCCTTGCTGCCACCTTTGCACCCACCGGCGTGGCATTCTCAGCTGCACTGCTCTGTGCCTCTGCAACCTTCTTCTTCCCCTCTGCAATCTCCCTCATCTTTCCAGAAGTCATTTTCCTTGCTTGCTCGATGGTTTGAGAATGGGTGTTGTGGATTATCTCGCCTTCAGGGATACTTCTTAAATATGCCGGGCCTCTGTCACCTTCTAAATCCCTCCGAATCACAGGGTGAATCAGAATTCTCATCCACGATACTCTGAATGATATGCTGAGGATGTCTTCTTCCTGAACAGGATAATTTCTTACCATCCTCGTTGTTGTTAGGATTTCTTGCTCTAGTATTGGTTCAGTTTTCTCAAATAACACTATGTATCTGCTCGCAGAATCCAGGTTCTTGATACGGCCTTGCTTGCAGGAGATCAAAGAATTGATTTTAGTCCTTTCTTTCACGTCGAGATCCTCCGAAACTAGGCCATGGTGAGCTGCGGCATCGTCGGACAGCCCGACTCTCTCGATTCCTTGTCTCAGTTTCCCTCCACAGCCTAGATATCTAGCATCCCTTGTCTTAGTGACGAGGTGTGGACTCGGCAAATCCCTGGGTTGTGTACCCCGGGTTGATTGAGGGGAAGAGAGATGAGCGCTGGTGATCACGACGGCTGACAAGCAAGGCGTTTTACCCAGGTTCAGGCTCCCGGAGGATAACACCCTACTTCCTGCTTGTCTGGTATTGAATGGCGAGTTGTGGCTACAATGGCGAGATGGCAATCTCGCTAGGGTTTGTGATGGCGGCTATGAGCTTACCCTAGACGAGGGACCCTCCTAGCCTTTATATAGTAGGCTAGGTCTCAGGTGAACGGTGCCGATGGCGCTTACAAGCATGGTAGGAGTCGCATGACCTATTTGTCGACTATCTTGGGCCGCATGTCGTCCTCCTTGGGCCTTCCTTGGGCCCTCGTCATAAGGTTGATAGGCTTGGCGTGCCCCAGGTATCCTCACCGTGGGGTAGTCGAAGAGTAACCTAACGACAGGAGCCCCCGAGTGCTTAGTCGAATCGTAGAGTCGGGTAAAGGACTCCTTCCTCCTGGGCACGCCTTCTTCTTGAGTCAGAGACTTGTCGACTGCCTTGATGTCCTTCTTCTCGAGTTGATGACTCGAACTTACCTTACGCAACTGATCTTGAATCTTTGAAAAAATTTGACTGCCTCTATCGGGAGCGCGAACAGCGCTCCCGATGGGAGTAGCCCCCGAGATTAAGCTGAATTGCTTGCAATTGAGGTTAAACTCAATTTTTTCTTCAGTCAAAAAGCCCGCTCCCGATGGGAGTAAAGAAGGGACTCGACTTGTTGGAGTCGCTCCTGGCTTTGTGTGACTTACTTTGTGTATTCGGCCGGTTTGGCTTACTGTACGAGTTTATTCAGCTCTTGGAGCTTACTGAAGCTTTTTGCACTCGAATGAACGGTTCGAGTTCTCCATCAGCTCGTTGGCTTACTTGTGTAGGAGCTCGAACGGAGTTGCATCTTCAATTCAGCCAAGTGGCTTACTTTGCAAATCCAGTAAGGTTGGAGTTTGTATTCAGTCGAATGACCTACTTTGTTGGACTCGAATGGGCTTCGAGTGTTGCTGTGCTTTACTTTCTTGACGTCACTGCTGATGTTTCCTCTGTCTGCTGTCGATAGGATGTGACACTGTGGTCCGTTGTCAGTGTTGACCTGCGGTGACCCTTGCCGCTCTTTGATTTGACCGCACGGCGCGAAATTTTCACGGCGTGATGATGGCTTCCTCGTTTCCCGTGCGTAGTGGGCGGCGTACTGCGCGACGGTTGCGCTCTCCGCTTGCCACGTGTAGGGTCGGATGGATCGTGCCGTTTGGAGATGCTTATCCAATGGCCACGATCTTTCCAGTCCATGGTATAACACTTTAACCGTGGTACGGGGAAAATTACCCTCGCACTGTTCTCGCCCTTTCCATTCCAGAACGCATCTTCTTCCTTGCTCCCAAGCCTCTGTCCACTGTTGCTGAACCACCATTTTCCGCGGCCATGAAGAAAGCTTGCCTGCCGAAGGCCAAGAAGAGTGGCAAGGAGAAGGCCACCACCGACGCCGGCGACGCTACCCTGAAGAGGGTGGACTGCGACTGGTCCAAGTCCTCCGTGAAGACGGCGGACCTCGTTGATCTGTGGGAGAAGGGGCTTCTTCCGCCATTAGACTAGATGAAGACGCGCGCCCCGGGGAAAGAGGTAATCCCTTCCCCGCGCCAAGGCGAACGCGTTTGTTTCGTCGATTTCTTGCACAGGGGTTTCACCTTTCCCCTCCACGATTTTGTTCATGGCCTCCTGTACGCCTATGGGATTCAGAACAATGATCTGACTCCCAATGGTGTCTTGAGCATCGTGAGCTATATCGTGCTCTGCGAGTGCTTCTTGGGGATCGCTCCCAACTGGTTGTTGTGGAAGACGATCTTCAACGTGAAGCGCAATGTGGGGAGGGGGAAGTTGTTTATCCCATGGGTGGCTTCGGCATCCAAGTGCGTGGTGACATCAGCTTCTTCCAGATGAAGAAATCCGACTCCGTCCAAGGCTGGCGGAAGCGATGGTTCTACATCAGCTGCGAATAAGACGGACTCCCTGTCTTCGAGGTGGAGAAGCCGCTGAAGAAGTCGAACGCTTGGGCTCACGCCTTGTCGAGTGACGAGAGGGAGACTGTGAAGCCCTTTGTCTCGACCATCATGAGTCTACTGATGAGGCTGGGCAAGGAGTCGGGTGGTATTCATCTGATTGCCGCCTTCCTTCGGATGCAAGTGCAACCACTCCGTGCTCGCATCCACCCGATGTGGGAGGACCAAGGCGTCAACGATCCCACTCGCTTGTCTTCGGCAATTCTGAGTGACGAGGAGGTCATGCAGAAGGTGAGAGCCATCACCAGCCTTCGGGCAGCCGACCCCTGCAACGTCAAATGTCCCGTAGTTCCTTACGGGTCAGAAAATCCTTTGCCTGAGTTAAGTTCTTCTCTTGTATGTAGACATCTCTGTTTCGCTTGCTTTTCCTTTACTCGAATTGCTTCTTTTGGATGACAGGGTCACCCGAATGTGTCGTGCCTTCCTCCTCTGATGGAGAATGGCCCTCACGAAGAGGCCGCGTTCCCAGAAGAGGAACCGGCAGATGATGATGAACTTCCTTCAGCGCACTCTCCTGTGGAAGAGCTGGAGGAAGTCGAAGTTGATGAAGAAGAGTCTCGGCCGCAGAAGCGCCCACGACACGAGAGGGTGGACTCTGCTTCGACGAGTTCTCCTCCCAGGCGTGCGGCTGCGGAGGAAGATGATGACACGGGTTCTTCCTCTCTGAGCGCCAAGGACCCGAAGCATGCTCAGGAACCAATGACGGTGAACCCTCTTGCTTCGGCTCCTCCATTGAATTTGGCAGGATGGCCTCCGTCTCCTTGGACAGTGACGAAGACGACGACATGAGGTAAAGTATACGTCCACTCGAAGTTTTTCCACTTGCTATCTTCAAGGCGTTTCCTGATTGTCATCTATCTTCATTTCTTCAGTGATCATGTTGTCACTCAGTCTCCGCCGCGTGGCTTGGAACACGCTTCAGCTCCTCCCATTGAAGAGAGACAGTCGGACGTTCCAGATGCGAGTGCCGCAATCACGACAGAAGTAGCTAAAGCTTCGACTTCCGTCGTTCCTGATGAGCTTGTCACTCCAACACCTAGTTCAGCTTCGATCCAAGAGCATGTAAGTTCCTTTTTTTCTGTGTATGTTGAGTCATTGGGAGCGCAAACAGTGCTCCCGATGGGAGTAGCCCCCGAGGCAGTGTGCGACTAGAATAGTTGGGCACAGACTAAGAATTTCTCTGTGTTTCTGCATCCCTTCTACCGCTAGCAGGTGTCAGCGGCCGAAGCCTACAGTCGGCTGGAGAAGGAGAGGAATCAACTCCTTGCTGACCTGAAGCAGGCGAAGCGTAAATGCTCCTCCGATACCTTTTGCATTGACTTGCTGTTTGTTTTCCTATCTCACTGTCCATCTGCTCGCAGTCGATCAGGAGGATACCACCACTCGGATGAGTATGCTGGAGCAGGAGAACAAGAGTGCCAAGAAAGCACTCGAAGAGACCAAGAAGCGTGAAGATGACATGCGCGACTTAGAGAAGACTCAGGTGGAGCGTTTGCTCACGCTCGCCGACGTTGTTGGTCGTAAGTGCTCGTATCCTTGAACTAACATGCTTTGATCTTTTGGTCGAATGCTGACCCTTTGCTTGGATACAGGTGCTTGCGGTGGCACTCCTCCTGCTGAGGTTTCCAGCGAAAACCAGACACTGGAACAGGCTGTAGGCTTCCGCGACCGTGTCTACGCTTACGCTTCGGCTGCGCTGGCCAAGTCTACTGGAGCCCTGACGACCGTTCACAAGGGCATCTTTCCCAGCCGGCCAGTGCCAAGCGATGTCGACACTCTTGCCGCACCATTCGGCTCCGAGTCCACCATAATGACGGACTATACCCGCACCCAGACGGTACGTGGCTCGGAGCTTACTTTCCAACTTGTTCTCGGGCATCAGGTTGCGGGTGACTTTAGCAAGGTCGTCAGCCATTTCCCAAGAGGCCTGATGGCAAAATGTTGTCGCTGAAGGAAGTGAAGCCTGAAGCGAGTCGCCTGGCTCAGGAGGTTGTATCACTTTTTGAAAAGCGGGTGGCCAAGCAAGCTGAAGTAGCAGCTCGCAAGGGTAGAGCCGTGTCTGAGTCTGTGTCTTAGGCTAATTGATGCCTTAGTCGAACATGACTTTTGTAATGAACCTTTAGCCTTAATATTTTTCCTTCTCTGGGATCTTTTGCTCAGTGACTTGTAAAAACTTTGCTTTTGCTTGCATGGAGTCGAAAACTGCTCTGCATCGAGTGTATTTTGGTCCTTCTGTTGGATCAATGTTTTGCTGCTTGACTCGCTTCCTTGTTGAAAACAGGAAGGGTTGCACGTAGACCTTGGAAGGAACGAATGGCCAGAAATCGCTCCAACTCCAGCCGCCCCTCGACGGAGGGTTGTACGACGTCTTCATCCCACGCGAAGTCGGAACGACCAGAAGTTGATATTGTGGATGAGGAATCGAATCAGTGACTTGGAGAAGCTTTTGAAGGATAAGCAGAAGGAACTCGACCAATTGAAGGCACGACCTGCTCCGTCGACTGAACACGAGCAGTATTTGATCGATCAGATGGATTTGATCTGTCGACAGCTGCAGAGTGAGTTTTCTTCGTACTATGCAGCTATTGCTGTCAGGCCGAAATGCTGGCCTAATGTTGCTTGATGGCGCTGCAGATGTGAATCTCGACTGGAGGGCTGAGCAGCGCCGAGTGGATGAGCGTGTCGAACGAGAAGCGAAGGGAACTGCATCGGGTGCGCAATACTTCTGGTCAGCTACGCCCAAGGCTAAGGTGCTTGCGTTGATGTTGGATCGCGTCTGGCGAGCGGCCGTGTTACTCCTTGGTTGCCAGAAGACCTTGTCGAGGCTGCATCGTGCGATGTTTCCTCACAATCCGCAGCCGCAAGGAGTTCCCGCGCTGATGGACATGTTCCGGGATGGTGCGGGTGTGAAGCAGGCTGTCCACGCCCAGCTCGTGGGTGGAGCTAACATTGCCCTGGCATACTGTGAGATCCTGGCTCAGGGCTTAACAGGATTGATAGAATACTCATATCAACAAGTTGCAACTTCTTTTCCGGAAGCTCATCTGAAAAGAACTCCGAGGTTAAGCGTGCTTGGCCCGGAGCACTCCAAGGATGGGTGACCGACCGGGAACTGGTTCCCGGGTACGCACGAGTGAGGACAAAGTGCGCAGAAAAGATCAGTGTTGATCTGTGGGGCCAGTCTAGAGATCCTAGAGAGCTGCCAGGGGTTGACAGGCCTGGCCCAGGGGTGGGCCGGGGTGTTACAATTTGGTATCAGAGCCGACCCTCGCGGCAACACGGGCGTGTGCGGGTCAGGGCGCGGACATGTGGAGCATGTGCCGGCACTGGGCGCACAGACGTGTACCAAGAGGGGAAGTTCCTGGACTGGGGGCTGACCGACGAGGGCATCGGTCTTCTAAGGGGGGAAGGATGTGAGATCCTGGCTCAGGGCTTAACATGATTGATAGAATACTCATATCAAAAAGTTGCAATTTCTTTTCCGGAAGCTCATCTGAAAAGAACTCCGAGGTTAAGCGTGCTTGGCCCAGAGCACTCCAAGGATGGGTGACCGACCGGGAATTGGTTCCCGGGTGCGCACGAGTAAGGACAAAGTGCGCAGAAAAGACCAGTGTTGATCTGTGGGGCCAGTCTAGAGATCCTAGAGAGCTGCCAGGGGTGACAGGCCTAGCCCGGGGGTGGGCCGGGGTGTTACACATACTTCCGCAAGCACTGGCCATATTTCAACCTTGAAAAGGTTGTTGGCGGCTTGCCGGATCAAGAGCACTACGCCGAGTCCTTGCCGTTCGCCAGGCGGATGGTCGAAGATGTACAACGCCACACCGAGCGGCTAGTAGGTCCACTGGATGCACCCAAAGATGAACCTGTATGATAGAAAAAGACAGGAAAACATGTTGTACGCAAACGCGATGTATGTGAATGTATATAATTCTTTCGAGTAGTAGAGTACTCCTTTGTTGATTCTGGGCGGCGCAGCCCACGAGCGGATCGAGTGCGGCCTAGGATTTTGAGAGGCGAACCCGTGCGGCGCAGCCCCGAGTGCCTCGGGTACGGCCAAGGTGTTTCGAGTCAGACCTGTGCGGCGCCGCCCCCGAGTGCTTCGGTGGCGACCTAGGTTTTCAAGTTGGACCTGTACGGCGCAGCCCCCGAGTGCGTCGGGTGACGGCCTAGGTGTTTCGAGTCAGACCTGTGCGGCGCAGCCCCCGAGTGCTTCGGGTGGCGACCTAGGTTTTCGAGTTGGACCTGTACGGCGTAGCCCCCGAGTGCGTCGGGTGACGGCCTAGGTTTCGAGTCAGACCTGTGCGGCGCAGCCCCCGAGTGCTTCGGGTGGCGACCAAGGATTTTCGAGTTAGACCTGTATGGCGCAGCCCCCGAGTGCTTCGGGTGGCGACCTAGGTTTTACTTAGACCTGTGCGGCGCAGCCCCCGAGTGCTTCGGGTGGCGACCAAGGATTTTCGAGTTAGACCTGTATGGCGCGGCCCCCGAGTGCTTCGGGTGACGACCTAGGTTTGACTTAGACCTGTGCGGCGCAGCCCCCGAGTGCTTCGGGTGGCGACCAAGATTTTTCGAGTTGGACCTGTATGGCGCAGCCCCCGAGTGCTTCGGGTGCGGCCTAGGTTTGACTTAGACCTGTGCGGCGCAGCCCCCGAGTGCTTCGGGTGGCGACCAAGGATTTTCGAGTTAGACCTGTATGGCGCAGCCCCCGAGTGCTTCGGGTGCGGCCTAGGTTTGACTTAGACCTGTGCGGCGCAGCCCCCGAGTGCTTCGGGTGCGGCCTAGGTTTGAGTTAGACCTGTGGCGCAGCCCCCGAGTGCTTCGGGTGGCGGCCTAGGTTTCGACTTGGACCTGTATGGCGCAGCCCCCGAGTGCGTCGGGTGACGGCCTAGGTTTATGTTGCTTTTTGACTAAAAAAGTAAAGGGGAGAGCTTGTTCCACAAATCACTTCATTGATTTTTGCGAGCAGGCCGCCTCATTAAAACCCTTCCAGTCCCCTCAGGTACCCTGGTAAGGGAAAGAGTGCGTCTGGAACCTGCCGCCTCTTGACATGTACTTTGTTACAAGGGGGAGTCGACTAGGCGTAGAAGCGGCGCAGTTGCGCAACGTTCCACGGGTTGTGCAGACTGTCCCGTCTTCGAGTCCTTCAGGCGGTAAGCTCCGCCGCCGATTGCCTCTGTCACGATGTATGGACCCTCCCACGGGGAGGCGAGTTTGTGCACCTTCTTCTGTTTGAGGCGGAGGACAAGGTCGCCAGGGACGAACGCTCTGGGCCGCAGTCGCCGCCCGTGGTAGTTGCGTAAGTCTTGCTGATACACGGCTGTGCGGGTAAGGGCGATGTCGCGTGCTTCGTCCAGGGTATCCATGTCGTCCTCGAGTGCTTCTTCTGCGTCGGACTCGTCGTAGGCCACCACTCGGGGTGCATCGAACTTGATGTCGCATGGCATGATTGCTTCTGCGCCGTAGACCATGAAGAATGGCGTGTACTGAGTGGATCTGTTTGGCGTAGTGCGCAGACTCCACAGCACAGATGGCAGCTCTTCGACCCAGGCGCCTGCAGCGCGCCTCAATGGTACTCGCAGGCGCTTCTTGATGCCCTTGCAGACTAAGCCATTGGCCTTTTCGACTTGCCGTTGGACTGCGGGTGCGAGACAGATGCGTAGTTGAGCTTGATGCCTTGCTCAGAGCAGAAGTCCTTGAACTCTTCGGCTGTGAAGTTCGTGCCGTTGTCGGTGATGATGCTGTGCGGCACTCCAAACCTGAAGATGATCGACCTGATGAAGTTAACTGCCGAGGAGGCAGTCGAACTTGTGATAGGCACGGCTTCGATCCACTTCGTGAACTTGTCGACTGCCACCAAGAGATGCGTGTGTCCTCCCGAGGACTTCTTGAGTGGACCCACCATGTCGAGCCCCCATTGAGCGAAGGGCCAGGCGAGTGGATGGTCTTAGTGCTGATGCGTGCGTGCGGCTTGTTGGCGAACTCCTGGCAGCCGAGACATTTCCTCACGAGTTCTTCTGCGTCTTGCATTGCGGTGGGCCAGTAGAACCCGGCTCGTAAGGCTTTGGCCACTAAGGCTCGACTGCTGGCGTGTGCCCGCAGATGCCAGCGTGGATCTCGAGTAAGATGGCTTGACCGTCGACTGGGTCGATGCACCTTTGGAGGACTCCCGAGATGCTTCGCTTGTAGAGCTCCCCGTTGATGACGGTGAAGCCCTTGGAGCGGCGGATGACGCGCTTGGCTTCGACTGGGTTTGTTGGCACCCTCTGCTGCAGTATGTAAGCCAGGTATGGGCTCGTCCATGTGGGCTCGATCAGCATACCTCCATAGGCTCCTTCTCCGTGCTGGGCGGGTCGGTGGTGCTCGTTGTCGATGTAGAGGATCCTGGCGCGGGCCGGAGCTTGACGGAGCGTTGCGTGATGCACTCGAGGAAGACCCGGGTGGCACCGGCGCTTTGTTTGAGCCCAGGTTGGCGAGGTGTCGGCTTCCTCGTTGCTCTCGCGGCCGATGTGCCGCAGCTCGCAGCCGTCGAAGGTGCCTTCCAGCTGGTTGTACAGGTCCCTGTAGGCGATCATGTTGTCGGCGATGGCGTCACATTGCTTCATGGTTTGTTGCACGACGAGGTAGGAGTCTCCGTAGATCATGAGGTGAGTGGCGCCGCAGTTCTTGGCCATCCGCATGCCGTGGATCAGGGCCTCGTACTCTGCCTCGTTGTTGGAGGGGTTGGGAAGTTCATCTGCAGCACGTACTCAGCTTGTCGCCTTTGGGTGAGATGAGGACGACTCCCGCCCCTGCTGATCTGAACTTTTGGAGCCGTCGAAGTACATTGTCCATGCGTTGGACAGGTCGGGTACGTCTGGTAGCTGGGCCTCTATCCACTCGGTGGTGAACTCTGGAAGCACCTGGGCCTTGATTGACTTCGGGTGCGCGTACTTCAGCCCCCAGGGCCCTAGCTCAACAACCCACTTGGCGACTCGTCCTGTCGCGGCTTGGTTGGTGAGGATGTCGGAGAGCCCGGAGGAGCTTACTACCGTGATGGAGTGCTCGGAGAAGTAGTGGACGACCTTCCTTGATGTCATGAAGACTCCGTATGCTAGCTTCTGGTAGTGCGGGTACCGCTGCTTGGACAAGGTTAGCACCTCACTGAGGTAGTAGACGGGTCGCTGAACAGGGTGACTGTGTCCTTCTTCTTCTCGTTCGACTACGAGTACCGTGCTGACCACCCTGTTCGTGGCTGACACGTAGAGGTATAGCGGCTCGTTCTCCAGTGGCGCCACCAGTACTGGGGAAGTCGTGAGGTTTTCTTGAGTTGGTCGAACGCGACTTGCGCTTCTTCTGTCCACTCGAACTTGTCTGTCTTTTTCATCAGTTGGTAGAAAGGCAGGGCCTTTTCTCCCAACTTACTATGAACCGGCTGAGAGCTGCGACTCGGCCGGCTAGGCGTTGCACCTCATGAAGCTTGGTCGGTGCTGGCATTGCGAGTATGTTTTGCACCTTCTGGGTTGGCTTCGATTCCTCTTGCAGAGACGAGGTACCCGAGCAGTTCTCCGGCTGGCACGCCGAAGACACACTTGTCCGGGTTCAGCTTGATCTGATACTCGTTGAGGGCGGCGAAGACCTTGCGGAGGTCGGCGATGAGAGTGTCCTCCGTTCGAGTGGTGACGACTATGTCGTCGACGTAGACTTGGACGATCTCTCCGATTAGCCCCTTTAGGCAGGCTTGCATTGTGCGCTGGTACGTGGCTCCAGCGTTCTTCAACCCGAAGGGCATCGTCTGGTAGCAGAAGACGCCATGGGTGTGATGAATGCAGTCTTCTCTTCATCGTCGACGTTCATCCTGATCTGCTGGTACCCTGAGTAGGCGTCCAGGAAGGATAGGCGTGCGCAGCCTGCAGTCGAGTCGATGATCTGGTCTATCCGCGGAGCGGGAAATGGTCCTTGGGGCAGCATTTGTTGAGGGCGGTGAAGTCGACGCACATGCGGAGTTTCTTCGTCTTCTTCTTCTCCACCAGGACGGGTTCGCTACCCAGTCCGAGTCCTTGATCTCTCGGATGAATTTGGCGTGGAGCAGTCGATCGATCTCCTTGCTTATTTCATCTCGTTTGGGTCCTGAAAGCGTCGCATGGTCTGCTTGACGGGTTGGCGTCCTTGTGGACGCGTAAAGAGTGCTCGGCGAGGTTCCTGGGTATGCCTGGCATGTCAGAAGGTTGCCAGGCGAAGATCTCCCAGTTCTCACGTAGAAACTCGACGAGCGCGCTTTCCTATGCGATAGGCAGACTCGACGACACTTTGACTGTCTTGTTTGCGTCCGTCGGGTGGACCTGATGAGTTGTTGTGTCGTCAGTCGTGTTGAAGGCGGCGTCCTTGGCTGCTTCTTGCGTGGCGGGAAGATGGTTTTGTCGTTGTCGACTGCCATCGCCTCGAAGTGCTCTTCCATTCCGAAGAACTCGGAGATCTTGCTGAACTCGCGGTCGCAGCTGTTGGAGCGGTCGAAGTCGCCGTGCACCGTGATGACGCCCTTGGGTCCAGGCATCTTGAGCATGAGGTAGGCGTAGTGAGGTACCGCCATGAATCTGGCAAAGGTTGGGCGCCCGAGTATCGCGTGGTACTGCGACTTCCAGTCGACTACCTCGAAGTCGATCGACTCCCTCTTGAAGTTTTCGGGTGTGCCGAAGATGACGTCGAGTGTGATCGTTCCCATGGGCGTGACTGCTTGCCCTGGTACTATGCCATGGAAGGTGGTCTCTGATGCCGCCAAGTTTGTCGTTGGCCTGTTTATCCTTCTGAGGGTGTCGGCAAAGATGATGTTGATGCCGCTGCCTCCGTCCATGAACACCTTTTTCAGGGT
This sequence comes from Poa pratensis, assembly GCA_947311845.1. Classification (NCBI taxonomy): domain Eukaryota; kingdom Viridiplantae; phylum Streptophyta; class Magnoliopsida; order Poales; family Poaceae; genus Poa; species Poa pratensis. The sequence goes on from CAMZMU010000074.1 coordinate 51,762,680, forward strand.
GTAATCTCCGATCAGAGCTTCGACTACCAGAGCGGCGTGCCCGGGTCGTGGTACTGCAGGCGGGTGATCTGCTCTGGAGAACGTGATTGGTGTCTCTGACCCTCTCAGGTAGTCGGGTACTGCAGGTGGACAGGTGATGGCCTGGAAAACTTGGCGAGTGATGATCTTCTGGGTCCTGTTTGAGGGGCGCCCCTTCTGTATCATGTTGAGTTGTCCGCGTGCCGCTGGATATGCGTCTGGACCTGGTGGGGCATCTTGCTGCGGCTGCTGCTGCTGTGGAAAGGCTCCCGCCGCCTGTGCTGGATTAGCGACTGCGGGTGCGGGTGCTGCCTGGATGGCCAGCTGCGCGCTGGCTGCGCTGCGGGTGCTGGAGTGACTATCTTCTGCATGGCTTCGTATATCTTGCGTGCCTTTCGACAGTCCTTCAACAGGTGGTTGGATCCCCACTTGCCCGTTTCCGGGTTCCTGAACATGTGGTGCCTGCAGGGTTGTTCCAGCTCTTCCGCTGGGCTCATGTGCGTTTCTGCCACTCGCGTTTATGGCCTCCGTCGCTGCGGTAGCTGCTGCCGCCGCTTCGGTTGTATTGCCCTGGCTGTATTGGCGACTCTGGTCACCGCCGCTTCGACTGTACTGTACATGGCTGTATTGGCGACTGCTGTCGCGCGCTTCATCCTCACGGGGGGTTTGGAATCCCGCCGCTACTAACTCGATTGAGTCGTTGCCGTTGTAACGCGGCTTCTTCTTGTGGCGTCCTTCTCGCCAGTTGCTTGGTCCGGCTTCGTCCTTCGGGGAGTAGCGTGAACTATCGCGGACCGAGTCCTCTCCGTCTGCCCACTGGTTGGCTATCTTCATGACCTCGATCATGTTCTTCGGCCGGAGCCTACCAAACTCCTCGCGGAGGTCGCGGCGGGAGACGCCGTGCATGAAGGCATCCATCACTCGGTCCTCCGAGGCGGTCTCCATGGTGTTGCGGAGCAGGGTCCAACGCTGGATGTACGACCGGAGCGGCTCGTCTCGTCCTTGCTTGCATGCTTGTAGCTCGACGAAGTCGTCGGTCTCGAGTACGTCCCCAGGAAGCTCTTAACGAAGGCCTCGCGAACTCGTCCCACGTCCTGAAGGCGTTCTTGGGTTGAGTGTTTAGCCACCCGCGTGCAGAGCCCGTGAGCATCAGCTGGATGTACTGCATGGCCGTAGTCGAAGTACCGCCCTGGCAGCTGCAGGCTATGAGGTAGTCTTCTAGCCAGAGTCTCGGGTCTGCTTCCCGTCGTACTTGACTGCTTCTGCCGTGAGCTTGAAGCCCTTGGGCATTCTTGTGTCGCGGATGTTGAAGCTGAAGCATGCGGCGCCGCACGGCTCGTAGTCGCCGTCATTGCGGTCGTCAGGATTGGGCGTGCTGACCGTCCGCTGGGTGCGGCTGCGGTCCACCGTCCTCTGTGTGATGACGTTGCGGAGGTCTTCGCCTGGCTGCGGTTGTCGCAGTTGTCTTGCCGCCGGGCCTGCGAGTGCTGCGGCTCGCGGTCGCGGCGATCCCGATCTTCTCGCCTTTTCTGTCGGCGCCTTGTTCATCAGAGCGTCTTCGACTGCCTTGATAGACATGATCTGCTGCTTGTGGAGGAGAGCGCGCGAGTCGCCCTCGGGCGGCTGTGTCAGCCGCAGGTATGTTTCGACTGCCATGAGCGCGGCTCCGGGTGTTTTGGGGACGGGTATCCCGTCTGCGTCTGGTGCGGTCGGCCTCCGTCATCAGGGGCACGCGGGCTCTGTGGCGCCTTGCTCCTTGTGAGACCTCTGTTGAGGCAGTGAATGAGTAAGCGGCCCTCCTGGCGCTCGACGCGTCAGCCTCCTCCTTGCGTCGGAGTAGCTCGGCCTTCTCTGCGCGGAGTCGTTCGCCTTCCTTCCGTAGCAGGTATTGGACCGCCATAAGGTCCTCCCGGGGTGCGTCTGGTGGGGGGTACGTGCCGTCCTCGACGTGCTTCAGGGCTCTGATTGCTATGTCTTGATGGTGAGTCGCGTCACCTGTCCGGCATGACCACCTCCAGTGGGTATGCAGGTTCGTCGCCGTTGTCCCGCGTCGGGCCGATCATGAAGACTTGCGCGGGGTATGTCTGGGGGGTAGTTGGGCGCTCCACTGCTGCTTCCTTCGTCCGAGCCGTGCTCGGAGCCGAAAATGGACGCAACGTGGTGGGTACCACAGTCGCTGCCGAGGCTCCTTCCCTGGAGTCTCGCGATCTCCGCCGCTGACGCGAGGAGTGATGTCGCCGTCGTCGACGCGGGCGCGATTGGCTTGTTGACGATCTTGTAAGTTGACGGAGACGCGAGTGGGGCGGGGTAGAACGACGCGACTTCCGTCGCGCGCGAAGGTGTGGTCGACGTAGTCGAAGTTGACGTAGATATTGGCCTTGCCAGCGACGCGATCGAGGTAGTCGAAGTAGACTCGATCCGCGCGGTGGTCGTCGAGGTGGTCGATGTAGTCGTAGCCGATGCGATCTCCTTGACGGTCGGAGACGCTGATGGCGTGGCCGTGTTGGGCGCGATCTCTGCCGCAGCGGAGGCGGTCGGTGTAGTCGAGGCGGATGCGATCTTCTCAGCAGTCGAAGATGCTGTCGCCGCAGTCGCAGCAGATGCGATCTCCACAGCAGGTGGGGGCGTGGTTGGGCAGCCGCGGCAGATGCGGGTGCTACCACCGCGCGCGGTGCGATCGCCGTGGATCTGAGTACTCCACAGCTGTCTACGAAGTAGTGCATGGTACCGAAGATGAGGCACATACCTACATGCAGATCGGCGTACACCGAGCGGTGGGCGGCGGGTGGAAGATGTACTCGAAGGAGCCGAAGCAGATTGGCTCCTTGGTGATGTAGACGTCCGTCTTCAAAGTCGATGGGGCCGGTGCGACCATGGTTCCAGCGCTCGTTCTTTCCCACAGACGGCGCCAATTGACGAGGTGTGGACTCGGCAAATTCCTGGGTTGTGTACCCCGGGTTGATTGAGGGGAAGAGAGATGAGCGCTGGTGATCACGACGGCTGACAAGCAAGGCGTTTTACCCAGGTTCAGGCTCCCAGAGGATAACACCCTACTTTCTGCTTGTCTGGTATTGAATGGCGAGTTGTGGCTACAATGGCGAGATGGCAATCTCGCTAGGGTTTGTGATGGCGGCTATGAGCTTACCCTAGACGAGGGACCCTCCTAGCCTTTATATAGTAGGCTAGGTCTCAGGTGAACGGTGCCGATGGCGCTTACAAGTATGGTAGGAGTCGCATGACCTATCTGTCGACTATCTTGGGCCGCACGTCGTCCTCCTTGGGCCTTCCTTGGGCCCTCGTCATAAGGTTGATAGGCTTGGCGTGCCCCAGGTATCCTCACCGTGGGGTAGTCGAAGAGTAACCCCACGACACTTAGAAGAATCAATCTCACCTGAGCAATCGGGATCCGCTTCCACCTTCACAGAGATTTGGATCCCGTCATTTGGGGGAGGGAGATCAGGGTGATCCCTCTTCCTAAGAGTGGAGGCGACGATCCTCCGGGCCCTTTCTTTGAACTCCGCGATCTCCGGCAGCAGATATTCCTCCCTCCTCTTCTCCAAAGGGAGAATTGGATTCCCCAAGGACGTGATCTTGCGAGCGATTGCCCTCGTCCGCATCTTGAGCTCCTCCGTATCCAGGAGTCCTGCGGTCCTTGGACGCGCCCGAGCCGGCGGGCCATCCGCATTCGGTGCCGGCGGTGCGGCATGGGTGGCTGGTTGGGTGGCGTAGGTCTGGTCTCGAATCTCTCCTCTATCTCTCACATCGTGGGTTCTCTCTCTCTCAAGGTCGCCGGTGATCTCACTCTCTCTCTGGATCTTGCCGTCGCCTCCGGGGTCACCGGAGAGGCGAAGCGACATGTCAGTTTCTCGTTATTTCCCATGGATGTTCCATTTTGCGGTGTATCGTTGGGGCACCCCACATCAAATGGATAAAACCGTAACTTTGTCCATGATCTGCCTCGCAGTCCGTATCTCCGTCCGTCCCACACGGATCGAATCGGACACACTTGGGTTTCCGTGTGCAACAAAATAAAAATCCTGATTCGTGATGACCATTATTGGATCTCCATGTCAAGAAATCCCAGGTGATTTCAGCGATAACCGCTCCGAATCATCCCCAAATATCTCTCCATCGCCGAAGAAGGCTAGAAATTCCTTCGCCTACCCGCATTTCCATCCAAGAGTACCTACCCGCCTGTCTCTCCCACCCTTTCCCTTTCTGTTTCTCCATGTGATGCACACACGCCGACGCTCATCGGCAGCGCACCGCACACTCGCACGCCACATACATTCGCCGCTGTCGCATCCAGCTACAGTCCCGTTACCCGGACTCGCTACTACTCGACGGCTCTCACGCCGCCGTCGAGCTTTCTTTCGTTCTCCCAGGGCCGGGGAGCAGAGGGGACAGCTCTGCCCGGCTCGTCCTCTTCCTCCCCGCACGGCCACCTCAAAGCCGGCATCTTTCCTGTCCTGGCCGTCCAGCCTGCTCGGAATAGTCTCCGAGCTGCTCTTGATCCATCCAGCAATCCTCTCCTGCGACTTCCCCGCCAATTGGCGTCGTCGCGAGCCGATGAGCCTCGAGCTCTAGTCCGGTGGGCTTGGAGAGCGCAATGGGCGCGGCGGGCAGGGTGCTGCTCCTGTGCGTGGTGCTCGCCGCGAGGTTTGCGACGCCGGTGGCGGGGCAGCGGCCGAGCGCGGTGTCCGTGGGCGCGCTCTTCACCTACGACTCCACCATCGGCCGCGCGGCGCGGCTCGCCATGGAGCTCGCCGTCGACGACATCAACGCCGACCCCGCCGTGCTCGCCGGACCCAGCTCAGCTTGATCGCCCAGGACACCAACTGCAGCGGGTTTCTTGGAACCATCGAAGGTCAGCCCGGTTCTGTACTAAGCAATTCCCCGTGATTCATGGCTAATTTCTGGGCTCGTTTGGTGACCTTGTCTGTCAGTAGCATTTTCTGTAGTTTTCTGATTGGGATCATCTGGCGCTTTATTCTCAACAACTACTACACATTTGTAGCACAAAGCCAAGTTGTGATGGAGATAGGAATTGCCTGCTTTAGTAGTTGCAAATGACCAAAAAATAATTCCTTTTTTTGTTGGCATGTAGAAGTGAGAAAAAAATGATTTGCCAGGACCCAACAAAACTAATCTGAATAGTGGCCAATTATTCTCATTTCTGAACCAGTTTATCCTTTTAGGACCTGAACCCACTGCTTCGTTTAGCATCAGCCTCAGCCTCATTTTTGTTTATCTTTATTGAGATCTCAGTGTAAGCCTGATTGGTAGTGGTGGAGACGAGGCCACCAGCAATCTGGCCAGCATTCCTGTTCTCAGCGTGGTGGGCCCTTTGAATTATTGCATTTGCATATCTCTACAAAATACAAAATTTGTTCCCACTTGCTACAACATGACAGAACTTGCACGTCGGAGTTGATTATTATCATTTTTCTTAGTTTCATGGATCTGGGCCTACCGGCACATATCTGAAGAAATCTGTTCCTCCATTTATCTATTCTTATATAAGAATCTTCATTGTTCTCTTAATCATCTCTTAGTTTATCGTTGTTGTCTTTCTGTTTGGGATTCACTTAGCTTATGTACCATAAATTTAGGGAGTTAGTTGTTGACTAGCAAATAAAGAATTTGGCTGCAGCGTAATATTTGTGCATTAATGTCTTAGTATGAACTCTGAAAATTTTGGTCAATATTCCTTTGATAGCATGTATCTTATTACCCTTTTAAGGGCTTGTCCATTTCTCGTGCATCATTTTGTAAGACAACAATTGCCTGGCTCATGTTCCATGAGATGCTTTAATACTATCTTGATTAGAAATGGAGAAACCAACCATGCTTAGACAAACTGTTTCTCTAAACTTCTGTGAGGATGATGCCTCCTTTCTTGAGAACCATGCTAACCTGATTATTCTGGCAACAAAGGAGACACAGACAAAAAGCATGCTGGTACTCTGTACCATAAATGGCATAACTTACAATACTGCTTAGATCATTCCTTAAGGTGCAAGGAACATGCAGCAGGGAGCACCCAAATCTCACTTTCTTCTCATTCAAGATTCCTTTCTCTCTTTGTGGCATGTGTGAGTATCAGAACAGCAGACATCACCATATGCTATGAAGTCCATTACATTTGTTTTCTCATTGTTGCTGGAAAACAAAATTTGCTGAACACTAGTCAAGTACTAGCACATCATTAGTAGCATCTTGTAGCTTCTTTGGAAATTTAGCTTCAATCTGTCGTTTCAACCCTCATTTGTCTCTCTTTCTTCAGATTTGTGAGTAGACATACTATTTCCTTTGTTACGAAGATAGTAACTCATATTCATTGAGTTATAACCTCTTCAATCAACATAAATATATATCTTATAGAAAGTATGGAGTGAGATCAATATAAGCAATGAAGTGTCTTAAATGTACTAAGAAACCAAGTACTGGTACATATAACAGACTTCCGAATTGCTTTGAATAGTCTATGAACTGATTCGTAAACCTTACTTTGTTGCAGCATTGCAACTAATGGAGAAAAACGTGGTTGCTGTCATTGGTCCACAATCCTCTGGAATAGGCCATGTCATCTCACATGTTGTTAATGAGCTACATGTTCCACTTCTATCATTCGCAGCAACTGATCCAACCCTATCTGCATCGGAGTACCCTTACTTCTTAAGAAGTACCATTAGTGACTACTTCCAAATGCATGCCGTTGCTAGCATTGTTGATTATTACCAATGGAAAGAGGTGACTGCCATATTTGTTGATGACGATTATGGGCGAGGTGGGGTGGCGGCCCTCGGAGATGCACTTGCAGCTAATCGGGCAAGAATTTCATACAAAGCAGCCATTCCTCCAAATTCAAACACGGATGTGATCAGTGATGTACTCTTTAGAGCAAACATGATGGAATCCAGGGTGTTGGTTGTGCATGTCAATCCTGATACAGGGATGGAACTATTTTCCGCAGCTAACAAGCTTCGAATGATGGCCAGTGGCTATGTCTGGATAGTAACTGATTGGCTAGCTGCTGTCCTGGACTCCTCAAGTTCTAGAGATCGGAATGTCATGAGTTATATACAAGGGATAATTGTTCTTCGTCAGCATACTCCTGATTCTGTTGCCAAGACGAAGTTCATATCTAAATGGAATAATGTGGCTCATAATAGGAGCATTGAGTATGCCTTGAATTCGTATGGGTTTTATGCATATGACTCAGTTTGGATTGTTGCTCGTGCTATCGATCGTTTTCTCGATAACAGGCAGCTGATTAATTTCTCGGCAGACCCAAGATTGCACGATTCAAATGGAAGCACTTTGCGCCTATCAACTCTTAAGATATTTGATGGTGGTGAGCAGTTGCTACAGCAACTTCTGCTCACAAACATTACAGGCCTGACAGGTCAGGTTCGGTTTGACTCAGATCGCAATTTGGTACAGCCAGCTTATGATATCCTTAATGTTGGTGGTTCTGGGTCCCGCTTGATTGGATATTGGAGCAATTACTCTGGCCTTTCTGTGGCTTCTCCTGAAATTTTGTATCGGAAGCCACCAAATACGTCGACAAGTTCCCAGCGGTTGTACAGTGTGGTGTGGCCAGGGGGCACTACTACTCAGCCTAGGGGCTGGGTTTTCCCGAACAATGGCCAGCCTCTGAGAGTTGGTGTTCCAAATAAACCAAGTTTTAAGGAGTTGGTGTCAGGTGGCAAGGGCCCTGATAATGTTAGCGGATACAGCATTGATATATTCAACGCAGCAATTAAACTGCTTCCTTATCCAGTTCCTTGCCATTTCGTAGCAATTGGGGATGGTTTAAATAATCCTAACTATGACAACATTATTAGTATGATTTCCACCAATGTAGGTTCTCATTCTTTGCTCTGCTTCTTTGTTCCTTTTGCTTTTAGTTTTCTGAATCTATCTTTTTCTTCAGTCCCTTGATGCAGCTGTAGGCGACTTCGCTATTGTGAGAAATAGAACAAAGATTGCAGAGTTCACACAGCCTTATATCGAAGCGGACTCGTGATAGTAGCGCCAGCGAGACGAGAAAATTCAAGTGCCTGGGCTTTCCTTAAACCTTTCACAGTAGAGATGTGGTGTGTAACAGGTGCTCTTTTCATTTTTGTGGGAGTAGTTGTTTGGATTCTTGAACATCGAACTAATGAGGAGTTTCGAGGATCTCCACGACAACAAGTCCTGACAATATTTTGGTAAACTCCTTTTGCTACTCCAAGGATGTGTTTTATCTTAGGTTACCATATGTGTCTTGAGTTAAGATTTAGACTGGAAATATTAATAAAGGCAAAGTGGTTATTGTTATTCTAATTTATTTCCTTTGCTCTCCTCAATTGTTTTATTTCCTTTTGCTATTAGAAGCTAACTGATTCTTCATGCTTCTCTTTCAGGTTCAGTTTCTCAACAATGTTCTTTGCACACAGTAAGTCCACTAGATGCATCACATGATGTTATGTTTAATTTTCCTGTCCGTGTTGTTTTCCCGTCTGAATGAGAAAATCTTACTGACATGTCTCACCTCAGGACAGAACACTGTAAGTGCTCTTGGGCGTTTTGTGTTGATCATATGGCTGTTTGTCGTGCTGATCATCAATTCAAGCTACACTGCTAGCTTGACGTCAATCCTCACGGTCCAGCAACTTGCAACCGGAATAACTGGGCTTGACAATTTGGTTGCAAGCGCTTTACCGATCGGATACCAGGCTGGAAAGTTTGTCCGAAATTACCTGATCGACGAGCTGAACATTCCTGAATCTCGGTTGGTACCACTGAGCACGGTCCAGGAGTATGCCGATGCCCTTAACGCGGACCAAAGAATGGTGGCGTTGCTGCAATTGTTGACGAGATGCCATGTGTGGAGATCTTCCTGTCGTCCCACTGCAACTTCAGAATAGTCGGCCAGGAGTTTACGAAGGAGGGATGGGGCTTTGTACGTTCAACATCCTTTCACTCATCATACATTTCCAAATTCACTTTATAAAGGAGAGTACTAAATACGTTCATTTTATTTCTCTTCTGCTTTGAAGGCATTTCAGAGAGATTCTCCCCTTGCTGCGGACCTGTCGACCGCCATCCTGCAACTCTCAGAGAGTGGGCAGCTTCAGAGAATTCACGACGAGTGGTTCACAGACCCGAGCTGCGGCGCTGAGGACAGTGGGCTGGGAGCAGTCCAGCTTAGCCTCGGAAGCTTCTGGGGCCTTTTCCTGGTCTGTGCTCTGATATGCGTCTTTGCTCTCATGGTCTTCTTGTGAGGGTCTGCTGGCAGTACAGCAGGTACTCCAGTTCTGGAGCTGACGGCGAGCCAAGTGATGCTGCTGCCGCTGCTGTCGCCACTGCTATTGTCGCTGAAATGCAGCCGACGAAGCCTAGGACGACGCGCCTCGGTAGCTTCAAAGAACTGATGCAGTTTGTTGACAAGAAGGAGGAAGAGGTGAGGAAGACGATGAAGCGGAGATCAAGCGAGAAAGATCCTCGGGCCGCCGGATCCTCGGATGCACACTCGTTCTCTTCAGCATAGAAGGCTCTCAGCAGATTTTTCAGTCTTTCAGATGGCAAAGCCAAGTTCATCTTACACAACCAAAGATAACATATACGAACTACGGAGTAGATATAACAGCGGTATAGTTGTAGCAGGATTCGGAAATCCATTTTTTAAGGGTCATTGGAATTCTGTCTTTGTATGTGTGCAGCAAACATTTTTCCTGATTATTTGATATATACCAATGACCCGGCTTCCTTTTTCCGAGTGAGACAAATATTTCTGAACTATTGAATTGTCGTACTTGACATTTCATGGTCACACAAGTTGTATCTGTTTTTCTGTTTCTGAATCTTACCAGACAGACCTAAATGCGGTGCGGACAGTATCGTTCTGAACCCGAAACTGGCTAGCTGTTGTGCTGTTTATCCTTTTACTCCCGAATAATCAGGTTGCTACTGGTACAGAAGTGCTTCATGGGATTAGTGCCAAAGAGGAAAACCATTTGCGTCTTGTTTTTGTGACTACAAGAAAAAGGATCTAAGCGGTTCAGCACCATCCTGCGTATTCGGTGTTGGTCGGTAATGATTGTAAAAGCCTTTTCTATGATCAATAAAGCTCATGGTTTCCCTTAAAAATATATATGTATAAACTTCTACGGTCGACGGCAACCGAGAATATATTTGAGAATTTTACAAAAACACGCAGTCTAAAAATGCTATAGTTTCATTGCCTCTAACTTTGCAAGTATCACACGGTGTAACCTAAACAAAAAGATGACGTGACATTCCAATTAATGATGGGAGAAAAATATGAGTACCATGCTAAATTGTTTGAGAAATGCTTTAGTGGTGTGTCCACTTTAAACTTATGTACATATATACTGAAAACTTTGAAGGGCTCTTCTGGACGACTTGTTGTCGAAGTCAGCACCGCCACCGGGACATGAACAAAACAAAGTACCAGTGTGCGAGCTGCGCTGGATGCACGTATTTCTAAGCGCCCCTCGTGCAGCTCGAGCACCTCTGAAACTGATCCATGGACAAGCAAGTTACTCCGGTTCCCTCACGCTCAACCACCAGCATCCGGACTGGAGTACCAGGCACCAGTCTGGAGCGCATACCACACACAAGGACATCCCATGACAGGTTGAGCTTCCTGTATGCTGTTGGTGAACTGAGCTTTCGCATTCAAGCCCCGCTCTCCCTACCCATCTCCATCGAATCGCAACAGAAGGCTCGGCCGGGGATTCCAGTTACGAACCTTCGATGGCTTTGTCCATCAATTGCCGGGATGACGATGAGCGAAACCGAGCGAGGACTAACCAAATTTTGCTGCCTCTAAGAGCATCTCCAAGCGGAGTTGCCAAACCGCCCCCAAACGTCCGGGCGGACAGCCCGGACAAGATTTGAGATAAAACATGCACCTAACCATGTTCTCCAAACACTCCTCATAGATCCGGGCTGTCCGGCAACCCCCAAACCCACCCCATATGTGGGGAGGGTTTGGGGGCGACCGGACACGTCCGGGCGGACAACTTTTCCTTTGTTTTCTTTTCTTTTGTCCTCCATTGATCCTTCTCTCTCCTTCTCCACCAATCACATGCAAGTGACCCCACAATTTGGGGAGATTTTAGGGTACATGGTTGGAGAAGGCCACTTTTGGGGGCTGTCCGGTCACTGTCCGCGGACGCGTCCGGATGCAGTTTGGGAGCCGGATTTGGGGGCTCCGCTTAGAGATGCTCTAACGCCGAATATCATGTTGGGAGGCGGTTCCGCTTCGGCGTCGACATAATGGAGGAAGGGCAACCGGCTCTGAGGAGATCCTAGAAAGCTCATGTCGCCACTTGCCACTGATAATATTGGTGTCCCATCAAGATTTCCAGCTTAACAGTTTAGTAGTGGTTCCTCGTTCTTATTTTCGTGGAAACGCAACTTCCCGGTCACATCGAATTGATAACTCTGCAGTTTTAGCAACATTTGTAGTAACCTTTTGAGTTTGGGGATTGTTAGTTGCAGACCCAAAGGTTCATGCTTCTGACTGACATTTGAGAAAATGATAGAATCCAACATGCACCATTAAGTCTAGTACATTTTTTCACCACGATTTTTTTAATCTGGCTTTACAAAGAGTGAAAGGCACCAGAGGTCACGAAGTTGCGCGAAAAGTAAGGATTGGTCACCAAGTTAAAAAAACCTCAAAACGAGGTCACGAAGTTGTGGAGTAGTCAATTTTTGGTCATTCCGTCATGGTGGGCGTCAAGTTGCTGACGTGGCAGTGTGTTTTTTACAAAAAACACCTTGAACTTTTATATATTCTAATTGTTAGGTCCTTCTCCGGTCATGAAAGGCACCAGAGGTCACGAAGTTGCGCAAAAAGTAAGGATTGGTCACCGAGTTGAAAAACCTCAAAACGAGGTCACGAAGTTGTGGAGTAGCCAATTTTTTGTCATTCCGTCACGGTGGGCGTCAAGTTGCTGACGTGGCAGTGTATTTTTTTACAAAAAACACCTTGAACTTTTAATCACGGTGGGCGTCAAGTTGCCGATGGAGCGCGCGTATCGCCAGCCTCTCTCAATCTCGTACGTGAGTACCTTAGCTAGATGTGATCTTACGTGAACGAGCTAGCTTGCCGGACGTATACTAGCGATTCTTTCCGGCGACTCGAACCTTGTGAACTTAGTGACACGAAGAAAATACGGAAATCGATTTGATTGCCAAAGGCACGTCTCGCGCCTTGCTCTGTATTTCTTTTCTATTTTTCGTTGTTACAAGCAGCAGCCCTGCTGCTCCTTTTATACGCCTCGGCCTCGCGTATTCGTATGAGGAGGAGTATGGTTTCCCGGCCGGCGCCTCCGGCCCAGTTGCACTACCCTGCGACGAGGACAGCCTCCGAGATGTCCTGCGCCGTGTATCAGGCGCTGTAGGCCGCGTCCAAGAATCAGCCACGGCGAGCAGCTCGAAAATAAATGTGGAGAAGGACCTAACAATTAGAATATAAAAGTTCAAGGTGTTTTTTAAAAAAACACACTGCCACGTCAGCAACTTGACGCCCACCGTGACGGAATGACCAAAAATTGACTACTCCACAACTTCGTGACCTCGTTTTGAGGTTTTTCAACTTGGTGAGCAATCCTTACTTTTCGCGCAACTTCGTGACCTCTGGTGCCTTTCATGCCCGGAGAAGGACCTAACAATTAGAATATATAAAAGTTCAAGGTGTTTTTTTGTAAAAAAAACACACTGCCACGTCAGCAACTTGACGCTCACCGTGACGGAATGACCAAAAATTGACTACTCCACAACTTCGTGACCTCGTTTTGAGGTTTTTCAACTTGGTGACCAATCCTTACTTTTTGCGCAACTTCGTGACCTCTGGTGCCTTTCACTCCTTTACAAAATATAGATCTCATTAGCATATTTACTAGTTACATATTTATATGCTTGATCATCCAGATGAAGTAGATCACTATCATTAAAAAAACATCATATTGGTATTAATTATGATGAATTATAGTTATCTAATGTGTACCGTAATTCTTTTTGTGACGTCGCCAAAAAAATGATGCTCAAAGTATTATCCCGGACCTAAAATATCGAAACATCATCATATTAATTAGTTTGATGACCTTAGTGCTCCTATCCAAGGGTTCTTCCTTTTAACAACGATCTTCTCATTTGTCAGTATGTTTCCTAACTAGCGGGGCATCGTGAAGTTCCTGTGTGTTTCTGGATGAAGTAGTGTTCAATACAACAATTGTTGAGTGGTTTAAGGCAGGTAAAATTTTGTTTGGGCACAAAATTTCGCTGAACTACAAAATGACGAAATTTCAGAATTCCCATAAATTACGGAAGTTATATATCTTAGAAAAAACTGACGAAACTCAATTTGAATTTGAATAATTTTGAACCTAAACAAATAGATATAAGAAAATATAGTATTATTCTTTGTAAAATATTACCGTCATAGCGGTTTGTCCATTGCAACCATCATGTCTCCTAGATTCAGTCCTTAGCCGTGCTAATACTTTCAGCAATTTTTTTCATGTCTTTGCAACTTGAACACAACAAAATTGATCTGGGAATCGATCTCAAGTAGTCGCGTAGATATAGAAAGGTTGATTACCTTCAGCTTGCGAGCGAACATGTTTTAAAGTAAGTATTTCATTGTATTTTTACATGATAAGTTAAATGATATTTTAGCGAAGTACAATGTTTCTCTAAACCTTACAAAAAGAAAACGATTTTGTGAAATTTCATACCCTATAGTGATGCATGCATGTTCAGTCACAATCGAAAATATCCATGTACTGCATGAAACTTGCAAGGGACGTTGCTCCTGCTTGCTTGCTTTGCTTGCGTACGCGGGAATGAGGCCGATAGCTACGCTTTTGGCCATCAAATTGAGACGGAAATTTTATGCACATGTCGCCGTACAACAGAGCGATGCTAAGCTTCAGCTCGGCGTTCTTTTCTCCAAACGGCAGTGAAGGTTAGCGGGGAGGCATGCTCAAGCCACACGAGCCATGCAAAACTTGTACTCCGAGACCATGCTTGAGCATTAATGATCCAAGGAGAGAAGTAAGTCTGAAATGATCGGGACCTTGGACCCCTCCCTTCCCCTGCACAGTAAAGAAGGGCGATTTTTGCCTCCTCCTAGTCGATCCACCTCGCCGACGGGATTCCGCCGGTTCCCTCTCCTCCGGCGGCCGCTCCGGCGGCGGGAGGGTGGGGGAACCTCGGATCCGTTCGTGTACATAGAGTAGGTTCGAGTAGGTTTCCAGCCGGCGTCGCCGAGGAGTTGGGGGCGGAGTCGGAGTGGATTTTGCAACCGCCGGTCGTCCTCTTCTGCGGTGCGGTTCCTCGGAGCTTCGCCGTGGATCGGCGGTCTTCGCCGTGTCCGCAGCTTCTCGGAGTTGTGGCGCGCGGCGCCCCCTCGCCGGATTCCAAGCAGTGGCGGGTCCGGGATCTAAATAAGATGGATTTGCAGATGATTTGGAGCAGGGCGACGAAGCAGACGACGCAGGATGGAGGTTCTTCGGAGCTGAGAGTCGGCGACTTCCTGGCCGCAGAGGGGCTGCGTCCGTTCCAAGGCGTTTGTGGAGCAGTTGCGGCGGCGCGCCGCCGGAATGTCCTGCAGTTCGTCGGTGGAGTTGAGGTCCAGAAGGACCTGGTTGTAATTTCCTTGTTTTTTCTGGACTATTCTGTAAGAACCTTGCTGTAATATTATCTGCTTTTCCCCGCAAAAAAAAAAGTAAGTCTGAAATAGATCCGTTAAAAGAGATGTTCAAACCTCCCTTTGTGGTGCCATGTCCACTCAAGAACACCGCTTGTGGCATTCATTCGAAAAGAGTCTGATGGGCCATGTTCTTTCTTACAACAGATGAGAAATTACAAGAGGATACAGGGAAGAGAAGACACTGAAAATACAACAAAGAAAAACAACTAGAAACGAAGCAGCATGAGCCACCAAGAGAGTCACAAGAGGTGAAGGGTGCAGTCAAAGGATCACAATGCCAAGACTCGGCAATCAGCCTCACGCACCGCACCGGCGTGCGACTCGAATCCCACGGCACAACTGAGGAGCACCACCACCATCATTGGCGAGTGACAAGCCTAGCACCTAGCACTAACCTAGACAGGGAGCTCCGCCACGAAGGTCGAGACAAAAAGCAGGTGGGGAGACATACATTGTGTCGTCATTGAGCAAAGGTGAGCCGGGACGCCACCAAGAGCACGAAGCTCCCACACCGCAAGAGCAACCACCGGAGGGTCTTGAGCAAGCACATCCAAGTGGTCGAGACCACACGGAGTCCCGTCCGTGCACCGTTTTGACTCCTGACCTCACATGCTCTGCCCGTTTTAATTTTTTTTAAATCACTTTTAAAAATTTGCAAAGGGACAACAACCATATGTCAGTGCTATAAGAGTTTGGAAAGTTTCGTGGTAAAGTACATTTGTGGTGCTCTCTACAAAAAATAAATAAAACCAATGCTCATTTTGTACATTAGAGCAACATAATATGTTTGTTGCCCATTTTTTCAGACATTTTTAAAGTGTTATATTCATTTTTAAAATTTCGAAAATGGGCATAGCATATGAGTGCGTGAGTCAAAAGGGATTTTCGTATGTTGCGGCGGCTTGGCTGACTTTGAAGAGCCAAGTCACGGCTACAGTAGCCTGACTTGGGCTGTGCGAGCCGTCGGATCGAAATCGAACAGCCCAGATTGTCACGCACTGTTCACAAAGTACTGTTCATAGGACCTGTTCGCGGGAGCACTGTTCACAGAACAATGTAGAGAGCCTCCTGTAGCCCCTGATCTGGATTGTCGGTTCGCAATCCGGTAGCCAAAAATGACCAAAGTCAGCGGGTACTGTAGCTCGCTGACTTGGCTTCATCAAGTCAGCGAATCCGGAGCGGTTGCAGAGGTCCCACTGTAGGCAACCGGGTCAAGACTTACGTAGTCGCATCGTGTTCGACCGCGTCGTCAATCCCCAACGGCACCGGCTCGTGCAGCTGACACGCGCCATTAAAGCCATAGATAGAGCAGCAGCTCAGCCCGATCCCTCCTGCTGCTTACCATGGCCAGGCTAGAAAGAAAGAAAGAAAACCAGGAGCAGGCTAGCTTACCATGGCCAGGCTAGCATGGCTGCCGCCGGTATACAGTTCACCGGCCCGTGACTCTGCCGGGATCGATCAGCCCAACTGTCAAACTAGGCCGAGCTTTCACGCGCCCGCATTGAAGGACACACTGGAGCTCGCATTCATGGCTGCTTTCAGATGGTAGATGGCTCGCATTTACGTCCACCACAGTACCCCTCGTCACCTTCCTCCCGCTATATACCCACTCCCCCATCCACGACACACCTCACCACCTCAGCTCAGCGGCAAGCGTGAGACCGATCGATTGCCAAGAATAGAGTCAAAGGTCGAGGGCTGAGCTCCGGCCACCGTCCAGGACGTACGACGATGGACGTGAACGACGTGCTGCTGCTGGTGTCGGCAGCGGTGCTGGGCCTGGTGTGGTGGCGGCGGTGCTCCAAGACGGGCGGCGTGGACGGCCTCCCTCCGGGACCCCCCGGGTGGCCGGTCGTCGGCAACCTCTTCCAGGTGATCCTCCAGCGGCGGCCCTTCATGTACATCGTCCGCGACCTCCGCACCAAGTACGGCCCCATCTTCACGATGCGCATGGGCCAGCGCACCCTCATCGTCGTCACCTCCGCCGACCTCATCCACGACGCGCTCGTCAAGCAGGGCCCGGCCTTCGCCAGCCGCCCCGCCGACAGCCCCATCCGCCTCCTCTTCAGCGTCGGCAAGTGCACCGTCAACTCCGCTCCCTACGGGCCGCTCTGGCGCGCGCTGCGCCGGAACTTCGTCGCCGAGATCGTCTCCCCGCCGCGGGTCAAGGGGTTCTCGTGGATCCGGGAGTGGGCCATGGGCGCCCACCTCCGCCGGCTCCGCGCCGAGCACGCCGCGACCGGCGCCATCCGCGTCATGGCCAACTGCCGCCTCACCATCTGCAGCATCCTCGTCTGCATCTGCTTCGGCGCCAAGATCCCCGACGAGCTCATCGTGGAGATCGAGGAGGTGCTCAAGGAGGTGATGATGATCTCGCTGCCCAACCTCCCGGACTTCCTGCCGCTCCTCACGCCGCTGTTCGGGCCGCAGCTTAAAAAGGCCAGGGCCCTGCGCCAGCGCCAGCTCAACTGCCTCGTACCGCTTGTGCGCGCGCGGCGGGAGTTCCTGCAGACCGGCGGCAACGCGTGGAAGGAAGGCGGGGAAGGGAACAGGGTGATCGGCGGGGTCGAGATAATGAGCCCGCCCGGGGAGGCGTACGTGGACTCTCTGTTTGACCTCGAGCCGCCGGGCAGGGGGAAGCGGCTCGGCGAGGAGGAGCTCGTCACGCTCTGCTCCGAGGTCATGAGCGCCGGCACGGACACCAGCGCCACCGCGCTGGAGTGGGCCATGATGCACCTCATCCTCGACCCCGCGGCGCAGCAGAGGGTCTACGACGAGGTCGTCGCCAAGGCCGGCAAGACCGCGCGGATCACCGAGGCCGACGTGGAGCAAATGCCCTACTTACAGGTAATCCACTAATCCTTCCTATCTAATTTAAGCATTATACTAGAGTAGTTCATCTCGACATCATTGATTCCAGCCCCAAATTAGTACAGCAAATCCTTGCAAAAAAATATGGTTCGTGCATTGTTCTTTTTCGGCAAACTAGATTAATTCCAAAATCCCTGCATTCAAACGGACACTTATTAGTACTCATTTTGAACAGAACTTTTTAGTTCGCATTCTGAACAGACACTTAGGATTACAGTAAGCACCGATGTAGGACTCAAGAACAGCATAAGCAAACGAACCGATAATAACCGGTCGATCTGTCAGCTAAACGGCCAATTAATTAACCGAACTTTGTGATGGCAGATGAGTGTTACCATCGATCTCAATCGGTCCATGTTTCTTATTCTGTTTGGGGGTGCTCCGAGTGACCCGCGAACCAAGATTGCGGCTACTAATTCAGGACAGTTCACGTGGAGATTAAGTTGAAAAACACTCAGCTGGTAGCCACTTAAGTAGCTAGTGTCTAGAAAATAATCAATGGCCGCTTCCAGCACCATAATAGAAGAGTTCAAGCTAGGCAAGTCGGGTGTATGCATTTCTGTCAGAAAACGACGTGCGTGCCCTAGCTAGCTCCGGGTCAAGCGAAAACGACCGATTAGTTAGGCATCTCGCGAGTTAAGTTTCCTTCAATTCTGACGGCGATCGTGACAAATTGTGGTGGTTGCAGGCAGCGGTGAAGGAGACGTTCCGGCGGCACCCGCCGAGCCACTTCGTGCTGTCGCACGCGGCGACCCGGGACACGGAGCTGGGCGGGTACCGCGTCCCGGCGGACGCGAGCGTGGAGTTCTACACGGCGTGGGTGACCGAGAACCCGGAGACGTGGCCGGACCCGGACGCGTGGCGGCCGGAGCGGTTCCTGGACGGCGGGAGGGCCACGACACCGACATCACCGGCACCCGCGCGCTCCGCATGATGCCATTCGGCGCCGGCCGCCGCATCTGCCCCGCCGCCACCCTCGGCGTGCTCCACATCCAGCTCACCCTCGCCAACATGGTCCGGGAGCTCCGGTGGACGCCGCCCGCCGGCGAGGCCCCCCCGGATCCCACAGAGACCTTCGCCTTCACCGTCGTCATGAAGCACTCTCTCCGGGCTGGCATCGTCGACCGCAACCAGACGCCGCCGGTGGCCACGAATTAATTCCGTTGCATTGGATCCGCGTGAAGGCAAGGCACGGCGCGGCCCGGTGGTGGTGGCAGTGGCAAGTACCACGGCTAGGTGATTATGGCGGGGGTTTCATCAAGCTCTAATATATAAATACTCCATGATCGGTCCCAGTAGAAGCTATTCGTTGATGGTTGGATATGCATGCATCATGATGCTCTCATAAGTTTTAGCGTCGTGTTTTCTTTTCTTGAGTTTTAGTGCTCTCTTCTCTTTCGATTCTTGGTTTGATCCAGAAGTGTACCTATATAACATGCTGCTGCTGCTCGATCGACCGATCTTGCTCATATTTTTTTTTGTTGTCACATCCTGGAGTACATGCATATATAGGTGTGAGCTAATTAAATCCAAATAAAAGGTCAAGGCTTCTAGCTAACAAATGTGGTTCAGTGCTTGGCTCCTTGCTACCAATTGTTGTTTTATGCGCCGAAAGACGACAGTTGGCAGCTTCAAATCCTCGAACCAGGCTTTTGCCCGCTTTATAAATAATCCTTGATGTGCACCACTTTTAGCACTTCAATTCCATTGATTAAAGACTGTATTGTATGGTTCAGTTCAACTGTATTGGGTAGTACTTATCTTGGATCAGCTGAAACGCTTACTCCTTTTGCTCCTTTGTACTACTCTAACTTCAAGGGGTTTAAGCTAACATTTCAACCATGAAACATGTAATGTTCGGATGTTTGGTAAGCGGTAGGGATCACAAGTAATGGGTTCCATCTAAAGGAGAGCTAGAGTGCTTGGGCAAGAGTATCAAGGGTGGACCATTTATGCCACAATGGATGGTCCAATAAGTAAACAGGGATAGAGACACATTCATGAATTAGTTAAGATCTTGCATGACCATACAATGGTACCCACATTATGCGTGAAGTCTTTGATGCGACTATCTTTTCGCCAAGTATATTTGGCTCCGAGCTCCATTGATCCTGTTATTTAAAAAAAAAATCAAAAGAATATTACCAGTTTTAAAAAACACTAGCAAAATGCCCGTGCGTTGCAACGGGCCAAATAACTATTGGACCGTAACAACATTTTAGGTATTGTCTAAAACTTGGCTTTATTATAGAATTCGAAATATCTTGAATTTTGTCCTAATTTTGTACCGTTAGAAACATCTTAGGTTTCACAAGCATGACAAGCAAAAATACAAATCTTAAAATGACCGAAATGAGCATTCACGGCAGCATTAATTTTCCCAACAGCGGTGAGAGTCAAGGTAATCGAATAAACTAAAGGTCATATGATTACTTATCGTATATACCCGTTCAGAGTTCGCTCCAAAATCAATAATGTGTAAACATATTATATTTAGTAGTTAGCAAGATGAATAAATGAATGAACTGACAGTCCGTATGTGTATGTGTGATTCTTTTTTGCCTATAATAAAAAAAGCGTACAAATGATCCAACATTATTAGGAACAAGCAAATGTTTCCACCTTGGCCATGTCACTCAACAAATATATGCATCAACGTGGTGGAATGAAAACATAGATGTTGAGACAATAGTCAGCTAACACATGCTCAATGTGCGGTGATAAACATAGCTTTGACATACCACCTTGAAGCCATTATGTTTAAGTTTGTAATATGTACAGGAAAAACCAAGGAAAGACGGGGTTCACATGTATCACCCGTAACTAACAGGCCATCAAAGAACCAATTTGTATAGCCTGAACTCTAAAGGAATAGCACATCAATATAATTCATGAGCATAGAATGCAGCCCGAACTCCGAGGGATGGAACAAAAACTGTAGACTACGCTGTCGCATCCGAGAACTGACAAATTATGATTATCCAAATAAACTACACATGAGCATAGAGTGCACATCACAACACATTGCAGGAGCTAGCAACGAAGTTGATCAACCGATGGGTCAAACTTAAACCGACGGAGAACGACGAAAAAATCTAAACCCGAGTGAATTGGAAGAACAATTGGGAGAAGACCCGCTAGTTCTCACTCACGAGCTGGTTACCGTTCAATTGATTGTGGTGTAGACATGGCTCAAGCTGGAGGCTGATCAAATTTCACGTTTGGGCCTACGGTTGTGCAGAGATGGGAAGACGAAGGTAAGAGGGAGATGCAAATATGGACATAACTGAGAAGGGTCGTGGACTGGAACAGCAGACGCCGTGGGTCAATCGCACAATCGCCAAATCTGCTTCCGCCATTCCTGCAGCAAAAGATCCGGCCGCCACTCCTTGATTGGATGCACCACATGCTCAGACCGGAGACAACCATGCCAGATGATGATACGGCCATGCGCTGCTGCTGGCTCGGACAGAACTCGACCTAGGACAGAAGTGTAGCCGTGGCGGATTCGAGGCGTGGGGCAGAGGAGCGTGCTTCACGCGGGAGCTGCGAGGGCGGCGGCCTGACACCAGTCAGCGTGTGCGTTGGAGAAGGGGACCGACGGGCTCACGCGCTAGTGCTCGTAGAAGAACGGGGGCAAGTTCAAGTATGGCATGCCCGTGAATCCAGGGCTGCCGCGCCGGTGAGGTAGGGCCGTCGATGGAGCGCGGTGGTGGTGCTCTGCTGGGAATCGAATCGGGAGAGGCCGGGAGGTTGAAGACAGGGCCTAAACTGCAAAGTCGCGACCATAGACCAGAAGGGACTGCGGGTTGATTTTGTTGTTCTCGAGGGACTAAAATATAAATTTGCCTGACGTACCTACGGTCGCTTAGTAATATTATATAGTACAGATTAAAAAAAAACCCTGGATGTAGCTAATGTTAAATCCTACAAATATACAAAACGGAAATGATCCGGTAGTCAGGGGTGTGTGCGCGCACCCTCCCTTTGCCAAGACACCCGTCCCTAGAGTCAAACTTTAGTTAACCGAAAATCATGTTTCCAAGACAAATAATTATCTGACAGTAGACTGCGCTGACGAAAAGCTGTGTGGGTACTGTATGCTAGATTCCCCATCCCCAATCCCATGGTCCTCCAAGCTCGAGCGCCCCGGTCCGCAGAAATTTCTTTGGACCTCTCCAATCTCCACCAAAATTTCTCCGGACCTCATGTCCACCCACCGTACCGTGGCTCCCAACCTCTCTCCAGTGGCAGTGACGATGTCGGGTCAGGGTCCTCGACGTCCTCACCTTCCCTGTGTTGGCGGAGCCTCCTGGCGAGGCCATGCTCTTCCGCGCTCGTCGATTTCCTTGGTCGCCGCGCCACCACCGGCCCGGCGGCCCAGCGGCCGGCGCCGCCAGCCGGAGCTGCAGCCGCCCGAGATGGAGCTCGACCATCGTCTTCCTCGTCCAGCACCGACCGGCCGTCACGGGCTGGTGCAGTTTCGGTGGAGAATAGG
Organism: Poa pratensis; assembly: GCA_947311845.1. Classification (NCBI taxonomy): domain Eukaryota; kingdom Viridiplantae; phylum Streptophyta; class Magnoliopsida; order Poales; family Poaceae; genus Poa; species Poa pratensis. Next base: position 51,784,804 of record CAMZMU010000074.1, read on the forward strand.
ATAGGATAAGGTTCAGGAGAGAGTCACGGGAGGCAGAAGCAGCACTTTAGCTCCCAGGGCCCACAACTTTTTATCAGAATAATCTTTTTTGCAACTTTTTAGGCGCTGTAATAATAGATGAGGCAAGTGGCGCACAACTTTTTTGCAGCTTTTTCTTTTGCCTTTGTTAGCTAAATCCTTCTTTTATACAGCCGCAAACAGCTTCCGCCAAAAATTAACGGAGTTAAACGCAAACATCCAACGGACCAGTCAACACAACATGCAGTGAATCCTACACGTCCATACGCGTGGATCGAACGGCAACTGGGGGGTGCGCACGCACCCCCCCCCCCCCCCCCCCCCCCCCGACTAGCAAAACGTCTCTCATATACAAAATATCAACTTCAACTACTCTGTATTCCGAGCTACACAAAAATAACAAAATTTGAATTCAATTGAAATGACAAACTATCTGGTCTACACAAAACGTACAAATTTGATTTTTGAAAATATGCATAGCCAAATCCACACTTTAATCATTTTTGTGTAGCTCAAAATACAAATTATTCAAATTTGTGTAGCTCAGAATATAAACTATTTGAGCTACACAAAACGTAACAATTAATTTTCAAAAAAAATACCGTGATCACTGGGACTTGGGAGCACGAAATCTCCACTCCTATATTTTAGCCTTTTAAGCCACAAAAGTTTATGGAAGACCGTATTTTCCATAAATTGCTGGTATTCGTAGACAATCTGAACCGGACGTGCTTATCGTAAATATCCATTTTCAAAAGAAAGAGAAGAAATCCTGTGGTTGAACGGCGGTGCTGTTTTTGTATCTTATGAGTAGATGCTCTCATAATCGGAAATTCATTTTACAACTTTTGTAAATGTCAAAAATTCAAAACAATCCGGCGTACTCTAGACATTTTTATGTTGCACACAAAGTTTCAAGAAGAAATGTATTTTACCGTCACGGTCTGACAAAAGAAATTACAGCAAATTATCATCTCATACTAATGTTAGTGTGTGAGTGAATGATTTTAGGTGTAGATGCTTGAGTGTAAGCAAACTAGAACAATAAAAATGTGAGAGGAATTTTGCCTCCCGGGTTCTAGTGATCCTGGTATTTTTAAAAAGTAAAAAATGTGAGAGGAATTTTGCCTCCCGGGTTCTAGTCAATTAAGTGGATACGTAAACATGTTATCTCCATATGTGCATATGTTGTTCGATAATATGTTGTATTGTAGGCTACATAAATATAACAAAATAATGACTCTGAAAACATGAAAAAGAACTAATTTTATTTGCTACATTTGTCTTTTTTGTGCATATCACGTATGAAAATATATTTCGCTGAAAATTTGGCCGTACATAGTTGACATGTATGTGCTTGCATGATTTTTTAGAATATTTTGAGACGCAAAATTCATTTTGTAAAAGCCAGAATAATTAGAGCTTGGGAGTTAGAAGTGTTGTTCGAATAAAAATCCTGTAGACTTGTCTGAACGGAAATTCTATATAGCCTGTCGGGACAGCGCGGTCTGACTCATCTGATTCCTTGAACAACTCCTTGTCGATCCTGCAAACTTCTTCGTCTTAAGAGTTACTACGTGTGAAATGACTGTCCTTCCAAACTTTCAGAGTGAAACGTCAGGCGATGATTTGGTAGATGCATTCGCACGACCTAAGGCGGCTGCGGCCGGCTAGGTTGTCCCTTTTGGGACCATGGTGTTAAGTCACGCGACCTTTCGGTCATGACTGCCTCCATCCGCCTTGGTGCACAAAACTCGTGGTGCCATCGGACCGTAATTCGAGTTTTCGAGTACTACATGAAGCCGATCCATGCAGGACTCTGTCCCGACACACCTTGAGTCCAACCTAGTTGGCATGTTTTGGTAAATAAATTCGAATTGTTTCCATTCACCTTAAATGTGTGATCCTATAGGTTCACGATCACTTGGACACAACTACAGTTACTCCTCCAAGTTCATGCCATGGCTCTGAGTCACCACTCACATTCATGAGCACTCAGCCTGAATTTGCATAATTGATTTCAATATTGATCGTTTGTGTAAAGATGGGGTGATGAGGTTAGCTAGAAAGAAGTGCAAGATGGAACTCCTCCGTCCAAAGTGTTTAGCACTTGGGTAATAGAAGGGGTTAAGCAGAGTGGTTATAAAAAAACATAGGATGGATGATGTTTGGTAAGCGGTAGTGGTCAGAAGTAGGCCTTATAACCGAGTGGCAGTTAAGTACTGGGTTCCATCTAAACGAGCTGGAATGCTTGGTCGAGAGTATCAAGGGTGGGACATTTATACCATAATGTTCGGTCCAACAGGGACTGTTTTGTATTGATTAATTAATTAAGACCATTCATGATCATGCATGCAACTAATGGCATCCACATTATGCATGAATTCTTTGTTTCGATCGAGTTTTTAGGCCACGGATATATATAGGACCCGGGCCGGGGCCTGTGTAAACCATGCTGCATTGCTGCATGCTAGCTTGATCAATGCACTCTGCGTATCCAGAATTCCAGATTCCAGTGTAGTGTTAGCATGGCACCCAAACCAACCAGCCAGCCATCTTTAAGACGGAGTACTACGGAGAGAAGACGGTTGAACAGGGGGAAGCAACCAGCAAGCTGGCCGTCTTTGGCATGGCTCGGCCGTCCGGCCGGCCAACCTCGTCGTCAGAGATGCAGTGTTTCACATGCACACATTCACTACGTTAACCCCACTGTTGGAATCCATCGCAATAACCAGCAATAAATTGGATCCAACTTCCCCCTTTCATCCGTCGATCTGATCTACTATTTCTAGTTTTCAACCGCGTGTTGGGTTCTTCTTCTAGGACGAGAGATGGATCGCCGTGGCGGTGGAGCCGTGCAAGCTGTGCAGACGCCAAGAATTGAAACGCGGGCTGGGCCACCGGAGTTACTTCGATCCAGCCGGCGTGCGTGCTCGCCTCCCGGCCGGCCGTGGCCTGCACGGCAGCATGGTGCGTGGTGGTCGATTAATGTGTTTGTTCGCCATGCATGGCCGTGACCACAACACGACCGCATCTGGTCCAACATCGATCTGAATAAGTCTGAATACTGTTATTCCACTGGGACTACTAGCACTGTCCCCCAGCCAGCTTGTACCACCGCGTTGACACCGCCACTAACCATCGAGCGGATGCTGCGGTGCATGGACATGCACGTTGACCGCGTCCAAGAGGTTGCCACTTGACGGAGGGTTGGGCCGGAAGCGGCGGCCGACGAGCGCGCGCGCTGCCACGCAGGGACGGACCACGGCGCGACCTGCTCCGGACGCCTGGTGCCGGCGCGCCGGGGAGAGCGCGAGCACCGTGGGGCTGCCGTTGCTGACCTACGACAGCTCGACCGGAGCCCTCTGCTGTGTTGGCGTTCTACAATGCCCGGCTCCCGTTCATGTCTATCCCGGTCCCGGCCCGGTCGATCCCGTCCCACACAGCCCGGCCCTCTGCTCGATCGCAGCTAACACCACGTTGGCGCGCGGCCGTCGGGGGATCGGCCGGTCAAATGTCATATTCTCTGCTTGCTGCCGTTCCTGATTAGGCGCAAACCCATGCAAGCTGCAAGCATACGCTGCTGTTATATAGGCCGGAGTACGCACAATGATAAATGCATGCATGTCTCGCGCTTGACATTATTATTGGAGCATCATATCTCTCTCTACTTGTCTGCCTCTTCTGCCTATGGTTTATATGTGCATGACAGAGACGTCTCAGCTAAAGATCGAGCACAAACATACAAGCTTGGGTTCTCATTGCTACCCGCCCGCCGACTTAACTACGGAAAGCAACTGGTCCTCAACCGGTTCCGGCAGGGTGCTTGGCGGCCGGCGGCGAACTACGATGCCTCGCCGGCGTGCAGCGGCAGGGACAGGCCGGCGCTCCTTCTCCACCTCAATGTAGGAGTACGTACGTGTAGCTCCTGAATGATGATCAAAATTGTAGTACAAGGATTATCACTCACTCTTCGTTAACACTTCACGAAGCTACTCCCCCACCGCTCATGTCCAGCAACAACAAGTCCGGGCCATCAGCCATCTAGACGCCGAAATCGGCATTCAAACATGTAGTCGTTGATGCTGCATGCAAGATTAGGGGCCATGCATGACAGTTGCGTAGCACCAAACAGACGATGGAAGTGGAACCATGCATGCATGCAACCATCAATGTATTCCGTTGGCCGTCCAAGTCATCGGCGAGGCAAACATTTCTCCGCCCTTAATCCTGCCAACTTAACGTTCTCGACTCACACTTAATATATACCTACTCTCCCGAAAAAGAGATTTACAAGGGCATATGGCGCCAAGGGTAAAAATCTGGATCGTCCGTTTCAGCCATCCGACAGACCTGATTCCTCGTTGACCGACGGACGAAAACGGACCGGTCCACGGCAAATCTGGTTCGTCGGACGGACGAAACGGACGGCCCAGATTTACCCTTGGCGCCATATGCCCTTGTAAAAAACCGCTTTTCTACTCTCCTCTCATCAAGACACTCTATACCATAAGAGAGCTCTGTCTTTCCACGTCGGTGCCTGTTTGCCACATGTCGGCGGAGAGGATGTTTCGATAGCATCATCACCTCTGAGAATGTTTTCCTCCACCAAGAAGTACTCACGTTCCCAGTGCCAGAACTGTGAACGTTCATAGAATATTCTATAAAAAGACTACATTTCCCGAAAGTGTTCGAGATCAAAATCCGTCAAATCCTCACTAAATTGACCAAAATCTAGACGTATTCGAGGTCAAAGAACTTACACCATGGCGATCACACATGTAGAAGATCCATCCGTCGTGCGCAGCCGTGGTTGACGACTTCTGCGACACCATGCGGCGACAGGTTGGACAGTTGACCAACGGAATGTGAGGACCACAACAGCGGAGGGAAGATCAACTGGAGCTTGCGACGGACATGGCGGCGGGCCAGCGGACGGCAGTGCTCCGGCGGCAGCAGTGTAGGTGCAAGGGCAGCTCAGGGCTAGGGTTCACGAGCGGAGGGGAGGGGATTTTCTGGTTTGATTCGTGAGCGGAGGGGAGGGGATTAAGAAGACGACGGTTTTGCAACCCCCCCCCTCTCTTCGAGCACACATGTCACCTCACGCACTACGTGTCATGCCAGGTGGGGCCAAAGATGACCATGTGTGTAAATCCATCATTGTACCACGCGCGGTGACTGTCGATGAGCACGACGGGCGTATTCGGTGAGCGTATCGAGCGTACAATGTTGTACGGCGACCATGGCGAGCTCTACGGACAAGTACCGTGCCCGCCGGTGAATTTTACTCAAGAAAAAAAAATGCAGTTGGTCTTTCTTTCGCAAAGAACACACTATACACAAGAATGCGTTTCAATCCTTTTACTGAATACTTAACCCAACAGTTAGAATGCCCATAACCTGCTACCGAGAGGGGCCTCCGCTGAATATCCTTTCCAACCACCAAATCAGAATTCAATTTCACATTTGATGGATTTAATCCTTCGGACGGGCTCGTTGAAATAGAGAACAATGGGTACAATCCTCTCATTCAGTGAGTAACAACAAACGGAGCTCGGGAAGACACCGTGTTTAGGTCGTCACTTTTCCCTGTTTGGAAATAAACTGAGCTTTGCATCATTGCAGGGCCAAGATGCAATCAGCTGTGGGTTCTCTAGACTAGATGACTCAGCTAACAAAGCAGCTGGAGGTACAACTAACCAACTATACCGTTCACGATAGGAAAGCACTCGGAAGGATGAGCTCCGAAACTAGCGGAGCTCCTAGGGAGGCGATTGGCGGGCGGTTCTGGGCGCTCGCCGACTGCGAGGAGGACGCCGACGAGATCAACGACGATACCCCGACGTCTTGCCGACCGGGGATCACTGAGGGTCTCCAGACGGCGACACCGTCCGGGCATCTCTACGAAGGAAGCCATGGTAAGACTAACGGAGTTGATCTACGGTATGTGTGCAGGACTCCGTCGCCGGCATCGCACACAACACTGGAGATCAAGAGCTCGAGGGAGAAGAAACGGATGGCCAGGCAGTTGGCTCAAAGGTTTGCGTCCTCCACCTTGGCTTCTTCGCCGGAGTCTCTCGGATCTTCTCCGATGAAGGAACACAGAGCTTTGAGACTACCTTTTGGTAGAGCTAAACAGCTCGATCTAAAACTGCCGGTATTACCACCATCGATTATGGTGGATGATGCGACGGGCGGGTGGATGATCGTTCGTCGGCGGCGTGGTAATCTGGCCGGCGATGCGTCGCCGGTGGATCTACGAACGCCCGAAATTCCTGGATCGCAAAATTCAAATTCAAAAACTTACGGTCAATTGCGTAGGGGCCATGCGGGCCTCTTGGATTTCGGTGTAAACGGAAAAAATAAAATTGTAAGCCCAGATGGCCATGCGGGCCCATACCAAACTCACGGTTTGGGAGCTGGAAGGATCTCTTTAGCGCAAGTCCACGGGGTACGAGCTCTGTTAGGGTTTAAGCGAAGAATCGCACGTGAGGCGCCGCCATTGGTCTCCACGCAAGCCGATCGCATGGTGCTTCCCGGCGCCGGCCGTGGGGGGGGGGGGGGGGGGGGGGGGGGGATGGACAAGGCAATGGCCGGGGATATGCTGCTCCTGGCCGTGGCGGCGCGGCGGGTCGAGGCTTTGGGCCAAACAACAATGGCGCGGCTAGTCGAGGGGCCAATAACTACGGCAACGCCGGCAGAGGGCAGGGGAACAATTTCTTTGTGGGCGGCCCGAGCGGAACTGCGGGTCATGGTGATCATCAGCAACACCAAGGGAATTTTGGAGCTGCGCCAAACAATCCCAATGGTGCGGTCTTTGGTCAGTACAACGCGGGATATGGTTTTGGCAACGGTGGGCAGCGCTACCCACAGTACGGAGGGTACGGCTATCGACGGCCATATCAGAACCAGTACGGAGGTCGTAATGCTGGTGGTGGCAACATGAACTATGGTAGAGGGTACCGTGTGCAATCTGGAGGGAATGATCAAGGGGGAGGACCCGGCAGAAACCCCACCGGCTTGTCTGAACAAGAGGTGGCTGCGGTGGCACTGAAGGTGGCTGAAGCTCTTCGCCAGACGATGCCTGTTGCGCCTAAGGCATCCACGGCAGGGGAAAAACATCGTTGAGGAGCAAGCCACGGCGCAGACGGCGCCAGTTCAGCCAACGCCGCTGCAATCTCTCGGCTTGGAGAGGGAGAGCAATACTACAACGGGAGAAGTGATAGTGGCAAAAAAGGCAAAGAAAACTAGGTGTTACCGCTGTGGTTTGTTCGGACACTTCAGTTTGGAATGCCCTGCTGAGTTGTGTGAGTATTGTGAAGGAAAAGAGCACACCTGGGAAAACTGTCACTTGCTAAAGGAGGCTAAACGTCAGGTCGTGATGCATGGCCTGATTAATGAAGGCTTAATGTTCTTCCAAATGCTGACCTCAGACTCCTATCGGCCGAAGTTTGATAACACAAGAACGGCTATGATTACGGTGACAGGGGGAACTCTCTATTCCCCAGATTGTTGTACAACTTCAGAGGCTTGTTCCCTCGGATCAGTTCCAGTGGGAGGTTGTGCAAGTTGGCCACAACATTTTCAAAGTACCTTTTCCCTCAAGAAGTGAACTTCAGAGAATGACAACTTTTGGGGAATTTCGTTTTCCAAGCACAAAGATTGAATTAAAGGTGGAACCTTGGGCTGCTAAAGTTGAGCCAATGCAGCTTTTACCCAAAAAATGGGTCCTTATATCTGGAATTCCTTACCAGCATATCGTGATTTCTTGGCTATGTGGAGCTTAGGATCTTTATTTGGTATGACACTGAAGGTGGATATGAAGTACACAAGGAAGTATGGTGTGCTAAGAATTTTTGTAGGCTGTGTTGACTACACCCTAATTCCAAGTGGATGGCTTGTTTTCATCAAGGATGGGTTTTACAAGTTGTCCTTTAGGGTGGAGTCTGCAGTGGATAGAGAGGATGGGGAAGATGACGTGCCAGACTTCCCAGATGATTTGATGGGATAATGATTTCGATGAGGACTCCAATGGGGAAACTAAACCCCAGGATGATCCGAAAGATGATGAGAGGAAGGATACTGACCAGATGGCAGTAGATGAGGAAATTTCTACCCATGAGGAGGCTAAGAAGGGTGCAGCGGCGCCTAGTTATGAACAACAGCTTGGGTCTTCGGATATGCAATATGATCTTGCTGTTGCTGACGCGGAGAAAACACCTAATATGACACACTCGTTTCGACCGGGGGTAATTTTCTCGCCGGCGGTGCGGAAGTCACGGAAATGGCAAGGGCGCAGTGGCGCATGTCTGTTTTGAAGGAACAATCAATTGAAAGCACTACTGACAGCGGAACAGCTCCGGCGCTCGACAGTTTAGAGTCACAAGCAGGAGGTGTGTCTGCCGGGCATCAGAGTTGCGATTCTGACGCCTCTTCGGTGGATTCTGGTCGTGAGGTTGTGACAGATGATGCTGCTGGCGACATATGGTCTGCTAGCACACCGTCTACGCCAAAGGAGTCTTGGGTTTCATTGACGTCCTTAGAAGAGATGCACACTCCTCGGTCTGGTCGATTTGGGGTGGTTTCTGAACCGGTGACTCCGCAGTCCGATCGGAGAGGGGCAACGCCTTACTCGCCAGACGTGATGAGCGTGGAAGCAGAAGCGGCTTCGCTGTTGTCTCAGCCAGGCAGGATGGGCACGACTATGCGGGGGGCTGCACACTTCTCTCCTCAGCAAGGCGTGCAGGGGGGGGGGGATGGCGTCATCTTCGACGCCATTGTCGCCTCAGCCAGGCAGGCTGGGGGCAATGGCGATGGCCTCGTCACCTCTGTCTACTCAGCCAGGCGGGCTGGAGTCGACAGAGCCGGGCGTGCTGCAGGCGCCTTCTCAGCCAGGCGGGCTTGAGATGGTGGTGCTGCCTGATTGCGTGGATCACACGTTCGTTGGGAGACCCAAGAGGAAGGTATGAAGCAGTGTAGCAGCAGTTTCCCTCAGTATGAAACCAAGGTTTAATCGACCAGTAGGAGCAAGAAATCACTTCTGAAGGTTGTTGGTGGCGGAATATGGCACGGCGCAACAGCAGGGAATCCGGCGACCGACGTGGAACCTGCACACAACACAATCAAACTACTTTGCCCCAACGAAACAGTGAGGTTGTCAATCTCACCGGCTTGCTGAAAACAAAGGATTAAACGTATGGTGTGGAAAACAGTAGTAAATTGCAGAGAATGAAAAGGAACAATGTTTGCAGTTGGTTGTATTATCAGTGTAAAAGAATGGACCGGGGTCCACAGTTCACTAGTGGTGTCTCTCCATAAAAGATAACTAACATGCTGGGTGAACAAATTACAGCTGGGCAATTGACAAAATATTGAGCGCATGACAATGCATATATATGACATGATGATTACTATGATATTCATGTGGGCATTACGACAAAATACATAGACCGTTATCCAACAGCGTCTATGACTAATAATCCACCGCCAGGTTGTCATCCGAGTTCCCCGTTGGTATTAAGTTGCAAGCAACGGATAATTGCATTAAGTAATGTGCGTAATGTAAACAAATGCATTAGACCTAACGGCGCACCCTTAAGCTAAGCATCGGTTATTTTATCCCTAGTGGCAACAGCACATCCACAATCTTAGAAGTTATTGTCACTCTCCCAGATTACCGGAGGCATGAACCCACTATCTAGCATAAATACTCACTCTTGGAGTTACAAGCATCTACTTGGCCAAAGCATCTACTAGTAACGGAAAGCATGCAAGATCATAAATAACATATAAGATAGATTGATAATCAACTTGACATAGTATTCAATATTCATCGGATCCCAGCAAACACAACATGTAGCATTACAATAAGATGATCTTGATCATGATAGGCAGCTCACAAGATCTAAACATGATAGCATAAAGTGGAGAGACAACCATCTAGCTACTGCCATGGACCCGTAGTCCAAGGATGAACTACTCACGCATCACTCCGGAGGCAGGCATGGTGATGTAGAGCCCTCCGGTGATGATTCCCCTCTCCCAGGGTGCCGGGAAGAGCTTCTGAACCCTCCCGAGCTAGGGTTGACGGCGGCGGCGTCTCTGGAACTTTTCGTGGATAATGGCTCGGGTATTTAGGGTTTTCGCGTCGGGAGGAATAAATAGGCGAAAGGGCGGCGGCTGGAGCCAGGGCCCCACACCACCCCACGGCGCGGCAGGGGGGCCGCGCGGCCCCATGGTGTGGGTGCCACGTGGCTCCTCCGTCTCTCCTTTGGACTCCGTGTTCGTGTTGGAAAAATAGGAGGTTCTGTCCAAGTTTCGTCCAATTCCGAGAATATTTCCAGACTAGCTTTTCTGGAATACAAAAACAGCAGAAAACAGGAACTGGCACTGTGGCATCTTGTTAATAGGTTAGTCCCAGAAAATGCATAAAAATGCTATGAAGTGTATATAAAACATGTAACAATTGGTATAATATCAACATGGAACATCAGAAATTATAGATACGTTTGAGACGTATCAAGCATCCCCAAGCTTAGTTCTACTCGTCCTCGAGTAGGTAAAACGATAAAAACAAAATAATTTCTGAGGTGACATGCTACAATCATAATCTTGATCAAATAGTATTGTAAAGCACATGTTATGAATGAAGTGATCCAGGTCAATGGTCTATAGTTTGCTAGCAAGTAGATAATGAGCAAACAACTGAATCATATAAGCAAAAACTTTTCATGAATAGTACTTTCGAGACAAGCATCAAAGAGTTTTGCATAAGAGTTAACTCATAAAGCAATAGATTCTAAGTAAAAGGTATTTAACCAACACAAAGGAAGATTTAAGCTTCAGCAATTGCTTTCAACTTTCAACATATATATCTCATGGATATTTGTCAACACAAAGCAATATAATAAGTGCAATATACAAGCATATAAAAATTGTTGCACCAAAGTTGACACTAGTGTTTGCTTCTAAGATAGAAAGAAGTAGGAAAACTGACTCAACATAAAAGTAAAAGAAAGGCCCTTCGCAGAGGGAAGCAGGGATTAAATCATGTGCTAGAGCTTTTTAAGTTTTTGAAATCATATAGAGAGTAAAAATAAGTTTTGAGAGGTGTTTGTTAATTGTCAACGAATCAGAAAATGGAAAGTACAATATGACCCCTGCCAACCAGACTTTTAAGAGCGGCTCCCATGAAGGACGTTATTTCTACCAGCAAGGCAGATCATCCCTCTTTCTCTTTTGTTTACACATGCAGATATTTCACTGTTTGTCATTGCTTGACTGATAAATCAGGGCAAAAATGTGAAGAGAATTAAGCGGTTAAAGTTGTAATTAATTGGGACTGGGCACCCCATTTGCCAGCTCTTTTTGCAAAATTAATGGATAAGCGGATGTATATGCCGCTAGTCCGGTGGTAAAGTCTGTTTGACAGTTGACATAAAGACATCCACCCCGTCCTCATGAGCTTGGTAAACATTGACACAAAATAGGAGTAATAAAGTTTGAATAGTTTAAAGGTAGCACATGAAAAATTTACTTGGAATGGCAAGGAAATACCACATATAGGTAGTTATGGTGGACACAGATGGCATGGATTTTGGCTCAAGGTTTTGGATGCACGAGAAGCATTCCCTCTCAGTACAGAGTTTAGGCTAGCAAGGTTATTTGAAGCAAACACAGGATATCAACCGACACAGCAAGACTTATATGAAAACATATTGCAAGCATTATAAGACTCTACACTGTCTTCCTTGTTAACCAAACCCTTTTACTAGAAAATATCTAGACCTTAGAGATACCAATCATGCAAACCAAATTTCAACGAGCTTTACGGTAGTTCTTCATTAATAGGTTTTAACTACATGATACAAAAGCTTAAACATGAACTACTTGATAACTCAAAACAATTGACAAGTATCAAATTATCCAATACAATGATCTACAAGAATATGTAAGCTTTTTCCATTATACCATCTACCACATGCAACATTTTCTGTTCCAACCAAACACCAATCAATTTATTTCAACATAAACTCTCCAAACAATTATAAGTGAAGCAAGAGAGTACTTTCTTTAAAAGAACTAACAGCTCTGAATAAGAGATGCATGCAAAACAGGAGCTAAAAGCATAGCAATAGCTAGATAAGAATACTCAACAAGTATAAGTGAAGAATAGGAGTATTCATATGAAAAAGCGGAGCGTGTCAATCAATTGAATCAAAAGAAAAATAAAATACTGAAAATAAAAGCACACAGACGCTCCAAGTAAAGCACATATGATGTGAAAGAATTAAAATATAGTTTCACTAGAGATGACCTGATAAGTTGCTGATGAAGAAGGGGACGCTTGAGTCTTCTTGAAATATGCTGGGGTGATCCATGGGAGCATCCCCAAGCTTAAGCTCTTCACTCTTCTTGATCACATTATATCATCCTTCTCTCTTGACCCTTGAAAACTTCCGCCACACTCAAGTAATTCTCATTAGAGGGTTAGTGCACAATCAAAAACTCACATGTTCTATAAGGACACAAACATGACCGTTACTTTTAACATTAGCTACTGCCACTGATGTTATGTGAAGCTCTTCACCCTAAAAAAGAATTCCACTCAACACTAGTAAAAGAGAGAATGCGAAAAATAAAAGACAGAATCTGTCTAAACAGAACAGTCCGCAAAGACGAATTTTTTCGAGGCACTTACGTTGCTCAGATCGAAAAACTTTAAACTAACGAAAGATGCGTACATATCTGAGGATCACGCACAAAAATTTGCAGATTTAAATAATTTTTCTGTGATTTTACAGAATTAAAACGGTGAACAGCAGAAATCTGTTCCTGCGCAGAAATCCAAATCTAGCATCATCTTCCTATTAGAGGCAATACTTGGCACAACAATGCGATAAAATAAAGATACAAAGGAATTGTTACAGAAGTAAACAACTCCTTGACTCAAAAAGAAAAGAAAATTGCAGAAATAAAATAATGGGTTGTCTCCCATAAGCGCTTTTCTTTAACGCCTTTCAGGGCGCAGAAAGTAAGAATCAAGTGTTTCCAAGTGATGAAGCATCAACAGAAAGGTTGGAAGTTTTCTCAACAATGCATTGTATCTTATCTATATAAGTTTCAGAAACTCCTCTTTCATTACTTTTAGGCACACTATCCTCATCAAATAAATTTTCAGGAACAATCCAATCAAAATTCTTTTCTAGTGCCTCATGCATTCCTACAAGCTTAAAAGGTATTGGTATTTTGACTTCTCCCTCATAATTGGGTTCATTAGTGTACTTAAGCCTATCTTTTTCAAACTTCTCAAGTGTATTAGCAATATCAATAAAATAGCCAAGCATCTTATAACGAATGAAAACTTTTCTAGCCTCCCCAGCAAATCACCAAATTCTTTAAGAAGAGTTTCTAAAACAAAATCTTTCTTTTCACCCTCTTCCATATCATGAAGTTTAAGAAACATTTGCTGCATTATAGGATTAAGATTAATAAACCTCGCTTCCAACATGTGAACCAAAGAGGCAGCAGCAATTTCATAATTAGGGACAAGTTCTACCAAGGATCTGTCTTCAAAATCTTTAAGTCTACTAACATGACTAAAGAATTCTTCAATGTTATCTCTTCCAATGATAGACCCACTTCCCACCGGTATATCTTTTAAGTAAACTTAGGGAGAAGCATGACGAAATAAAAAGAAAGTAAACCGAAATATGGTAAATGCAAGTAACTAATTTTTTTGTGTTTTTGATAAATAAAGAAAACAAGACTAAATAAAAATAAACTAAATAAGACAATAACAAAGTAAAGAGATTGGAAGCGTGAAACTCCCCTTGCAGAAATCCTCTTGCTCCCCGGCAACGGCGCCAGAAAATATGCTTGATTGCGTGGATCACACGTTCGTTGGGAGACCCCAAGAGGAAGGTATGAAGCAGTGTAGCAGCAGTTTCACTCAGTATGAAACCAAGGTTTAATCGACCAGTAGGAGGAAGAAATCACTTCTGAAGGTTGTTGGTGGCGGAATATGGCACGGCGCAACACCAGGGAATCCGGCGACCGACGTGGAACCTGCACACAACACAATCAAACTACTTTGCCTCAACGAAACAGTGAGGTTGTCAATCTCACCGGCTTGCTGAAAACAAAGGATTAACCATATGGTGTGGAAAACAGTAGTAAATTGCAGAGAATGAAAAGGAACAATGTTTGCAGTTGGTTGTATTATCAGTGTAAAAGAATGGACCGGGGTCCACAGTTCACTAGTGGTGTCTCTCCATAAAAGATAACTAACATGCTGGGTGAACAAATTACAGCTGGGCAATTGACAAAATATTGAGCGCATGACAATGCATATATATGACATGATGATTACTATGATATTCATGTGGGCATTACGACAAAATACATAGACCGTTATCCAACAGCGTCTATGACTAATAATCCACCGCCAGGTTGTCATCCGAGTTCCCCGTTGGTATTAAGTTGCAAGCAACGGATAATTGCATTAAGCAATGTGCGTAATGTAAACAAATGCATTAGACCTAACGGCGCACCCTTAAGCTAAGCATCGGTTATTTTATCCCTAGTGGCAACAACACATCCACAATCTTAGAAGTTATTGTCACTCTCCCAGATTACCGGAGGCATGAACCCACTATCTAGCATAAATACTCACTCTTGGAGTTACAAGCATCTACTTGGCCAAAGCATCTACTAGTAACGGAAAACATGCAAGATCATAAATAACATATAAGATAGATTGATAATCAACTTGACATAGTATTCAATATTCATCGGATCCAACAAACACAACATGTAGCATTACAATAAGATGATCTTGATCATGATAGGCAGCTCACAAGATCTAAACATGATAGCATAAAGTGGAGAGACAACCATCTAGCTACTGCCATGGACCCGTAGTCCAAGGATGAACTACTCACGCATCACTCCGAGGCAGGCATGGTGATGTAGAGACCTCCGGTGATGATTCCCCTCTCCGCAGGGTGCCGGGAAGAGCTTCTGAACCATTCCGAGTTATGGTTGACGGCGGCAGCATCTCTGGAACTTTTCGTGGTTAATGGCTCGGTTATTTAGGGTTTTCGCGTCGGGAGGAATAAATAGGCGAAAGGGCGGCGGCTGGAGAGGCTCGTGGGCCCACACCACCCTACGGCGCGGCAAATTAACCATCTGTACTTCTGCCGCTCCAAACGGAACGTGTACAATAATCTGGTATTCAGGTAGGTGCCTTACAAAATGGGCAGAAAAGTAAAGGAATTCAAAACAACCGTTAGTATACATGACAAGATAGTGGCAAAAATAATTAGCATAAATGCTATTTTTACTAAGGAGCAGTACGGAAACCATGCATAACTTACTACGAACTCCACATTCACAACATAGTAATACGGAACTATTTTGTCAACAAACACAAAAATGACAAGACAACAAGATAGTACTCATAAGCAGCTCTGTTTCGGAATCCATCGGGCATACTCATGGGGGATGAGCAAGGATTTAAACCTTAAGGCTCAAAACAAATATATGCTCGATGTTAGAAACCGACCTAGACTCCGTATACGTGTAGTATACGAGTCCATGTCCTGTCATGTAACATGTATGTTGGTCCATATATATATATACGAGATATGTGAGGCTATGCCCCACGAAACCCTAAAACATAATTTGGTATCAGAGCCTAACCTAGCCGCCGCCGCTGCTTCCGCGAGATCGATCGCTAGCTTGGATTGATCGATAGCTGAGATTGCATCGCGAGCTAGCTAGCTGATCGCTAGCCCATCGCTCGTGGTGATGGCGACCAGCAGCTCACAGCAGCTCGCGCTCGTCGGCCCCGTTGTTGCTCCGCCGACTATCACCACCACAACTGCCGTTGTCGTTCCTCCCGTGGGCGTGCGACTCGACCGCGACAACTTCCCTCTCTGGAGGACGCTCATCATCACCAACCTCTCAGGCGCCTCCCTCCATGGTTTCCTGGATGGATCGGCCGCTGCGCCGGCCGAGACCGTCACCGCTGGCACCGGTGATGCTGCCGTATCTGTGGCCAACCCCGAGTACGCGAAGTGGTGGACGCTGGATCAGAAGGTCCTAGGGGTGCTCCTCTCCTCCATGCATGAGGATCTCGCGAATCAGCTCATTAGCTGTAAATCCGGGCTGCCGCGTGGACGGCGATTCACGCCATGTTCAGCGCAGAACCGTGCCGGAGTGCGGCACATCCGGCGTCAACTTCAGACGCTGAAGAAGCTGGACATGACCTCCAGCGAGTACATGCACAAGGTGAAGGCTCTTGCCGACGCCATGACTGCCGCTGGGTCTCCGCTTGAAGATGCCGAGATCATCGACTACATGCTCACCGGATTGGGGAAGACCTACAACCCGATCACGGCGTCTCTCAGCGTCATCACCACTCCGGTGACCTCCGCTGAATTCTACTCCATGGTGCTGAACTATGAAGCGCTGCAGCTGTCGCAGCAGTCCGAAGAGGGGGACTGGTCCTCATCCGCCAACGCCGCTTCGCGGTACGGTTCCCCTGCCGGCAACCCATCTCGCGCACCTGATGTGCGTACGTCTGGAGGACGCCCCGCTGGTGGATACCCGCAGCAGGGGCAGGGCTACCCGCAAGGAGGCTACTCGCACGGAGGCTATCCGCAGCAGGGTATGGCGGCCAAGGCAGCCAGTACTATGGCGGTCAAGGCGGGCAGCATCACGGCGGCCACGGGGGCGTCCAGGACACTCGCCGAAACAACGACGGTGGAGGAGGAAGCGGCAATGGCCGCAACGGCAACGGACGCCGCTGGCGTCCCAAGTGCCAGATCTACAAGAATTGGGGGCATGAAGCTGGAAGCTGTCGCAACCTTCTCGACCAGGGCTACCGCACCGACAACCCCCGCTCTGCGAACACGGCATCGACCTCCTCCAACAACAACCATACTCTCCCGTGGGTGATGGACTCCGGCGCCACAGACCACCTGACTAGTGACCTCGAGCGCCTTCAGGTTCACGAGCGCTACGGCGGGCAGGATCAAGTTCAAGTGGCCAACGGCTCAGATTTGTCAATTTCGCACATTGGGCACTCGACCTTAGCCGGTTCTTCTCTTCGCTTGAATAATATCATGCATGTTCCGCACATTAGTCAGCATCTTTTGTCTGTTTATCGTCTAGTCTCGGATAATGACGTCTTTATTGAGTTTCACCGATATTTTTTCCTTGTTAAGGACAAGGCCACCCGTAGAATCCTTTTGCGAGGTAGGAGCCAAGGTGGGCCCTATCCTCTTCCGCTCGGACATGTTACATCTGCGCGGAGTGCTTCGTCTAGCATTCGGACTATGTCGGCCAAGTGGCACCAGAGGCTTGGCCATCCATCCAACAGTGTCATTAGTTCCATTGTTAGGAATAATGATCTTGAGTGTTCTTCTTCAGACAATTTAAATTTAGTTTGTGATGGATGTCAACGTGGTAAAAGTCATCAGTTATCTTACACTGCTTCGTCTCGTGTTTCTACTATGCCTCTTGAATTAGTTCATACTGATGTTTGGGGCCCTGCTCGTGCTTCCTCTGGGGGGTACTCGTATTATGTGAGTTTCATCGACGACTACTCTCGTTTTTGCTGGATTTATCTCCTAAAACATAAGTCTGATGTTGAACAAGTTTTCTATGCTTTCCAGACTCATGTTGAGCTTCTTTTGAACGCTAAGATTAAATCTGTTCAGTCTGATTGGGGTGGTGAGTACCATAGGTTAAATCGCTATTTTCAGCGCACGGGCATCGTTCATAGAGTCTCATGCCCTCACACCTCCCAACAGAACGGTATTGCCGAGCGCAAGCATCGTCACCTGGTAGAAACTGGCCTCGCCTTACTTGCACACTCGTCTCTCCCTTTGCGTTATTGGGATGAAGCTTTTCTCACCGCGTGCTATCTCATTAATCGTATGCCTACCCCTGTGCTTGGTCAGGACACGCCTATTCATCGTCTTTTCCACACACCACCAGATTATTCCTTCCTCCGCATTTTTGGATGTGCGTGTTGGCCTAGTTTGCGTAAGTATAACTCGCACAAACTTGAGTTCCGTTCAAAAATGTGTGTTTTCCTTGGTTACAGTCCTATGCATAAGGGGTACAAATGCCTAGATCGTTCTACTGGACGTATCTATATCTCGAGAGACGTTGTCTTTGACGAGTCGGTTTTTCCGTTCGCTAATCCCGGTGTTACCGTCGATGTGTCTACTCTCCAAGAGGCTATCTCTTTTCCATCCAGTGAACCGGCTACGAGTGTGTCTGTGCGAAATTACGACCTATCACTAGTACAGAACGACACATCTGAAACGGGCCAAAAACCACTTCGGCAACGGAGAAAGGGTATGTGTCCCCGCCTCTGTCACTGATGTGAAGACCTTCATCGGTAACGGAGGCCAAAAACCGTTTCCGATGAGGTCTCCATTTGGCAACGGTTGTGCGCAGACCTCTGTTTCCTTAGTTTTCCTTCATCAGATACGGAGTTTGCCATCCACCCGTTTGCATTGAGGATTTCTCATATTTCCGTTACAGGATGCCACGTTTACAAATGCCACTAGATACTTAAAATCTCACAGCACAAGCTCAAATACTAAAACGGTAACAGATTTCATTCATATCACAATGTAACTTTACATTTCCATCACAATTTCACCTTTACAATTGCATCACAAGATGTGACAAACATAAGAGGTAAAACGATAACAGATTTCATCTATACTAAGCCTATCATGTCAAAGGACGGAAAGAATATATGATTTCTTCCCTACATCCTTTTCCACAATCCTCGCAGGTGTCACTCTATCTCTCTCTTCTTATCTCAACTTCTTGAGAGAAGGATGTTAAAGCTTTGGACCCTATACATTAGTAAATAGAGTTACAATTGTTAAATACATATGCTAAAACAAATACACTATGAATTTAAGCAAACTGAAACGATATCTTACCTATGTCTTGAGGTGGCTCTTATTGATGAACCGGAGCAGCCAACACACGGCTTGTCAACAAGATATTGCGATGTCAGCAGCTTCATAGGATGCCTGACAACGATCATCCTTTCCATGGAGGCCACCACCGGCCCTAGATTTTTTATGCAGTGTCACCGAAATCTAATCTAATACGTCATCGATGTGACATTTCGGCGACACTGTATAAAACACTCTTACTTAAAAAGTATTTTATGCAGTGTACCAAAACGTCACAATAGCGACGGTGGATATGTATGGTGGAGTTTGAAAGGGAACAGCTTGATATCCCTAAATGTAAATAAGGATTTATGTTAGTTCTGACACTACTAGATAGAACAAACAATTTAACACAATAATATGAAGTATACATTAGTATATAGTGTGTACTGACCTGTGTATATAATTGGAGGCTATTATGGGAAAGTCAACAAACACTACTCTCTTGAGTAATGTTCGTTGTTTGTTCTCTGTCTCCGACTTTTTTATGCAGTGTCACCGAAATAGACTCCTGTTTTCACATGGACTAGTTAGCTAAACTACAACCGGTTGCAAGTGCACAATAGGCAAGTTAACTACATCAAGAAATGATCTAGATAGAACTACCAGATGTGAACTGAACTACTTTCAACAAGTTAGCTAAACTACAACTAGTTGCAAGTGCACAATATGCAAGTTAACTACATCAAGAAATGATCTAGATAGAACTACCGGATGTGAACTGAACTACTTTCAACAAGTTAGCTAAACTACAACTAGTTGCAAGTGCACAATAGGCAAGTTAACTACATCAAGAACTGATCTAGATAGAACCACCGGATGTGAACTGAACTACTTTCAACAAGTTAGCTAAACTACAACTAGTTGCAAGTGCACAATAGGCAAGTTAACTACATCAAGAACTGATCTAGATAGAACTACCGGATGTGAACTGAACTACTATCAACAAGTAAGCTAAACTACAACTAGTTGCAAGTGCACAATAGGCAAGTTAACTACATCAAGAAATGATCCAGATAGAACTACCGGATGTGGATCTGATACCTTCTTCACGTCGCCGTTGGATCGATCTAGTAGATCCGGAAGTGGTGGAGGCAGAGGAAGCGGACAGAGCGACGACCTCGCCGTGTTGGGGGACATGGCGAACACCTCGCCGTGTCGGGGGAGATGACGAAGACCTCGCCGTGATAGCCGTCGTCTGGGCGGAGACGGCGCCGCCACGGCGCCGGCGATGGCCACAACGCCAGGAGGCGCCGCCACGAACAGATCTAGCATACTGGGACAGACGGAGGAAACGAGTGTTAGGTTTTGCTCTGTACGCCCATATATATAGGTAAAACATAGGAAACGGTTCTTTAGACGGACCGTTTCCTTTGTGTTTCTTCCACTGAGTGTGGGACCTACGCGCCCACTCTGTGGAATTTCTTCAACTCTCTGGAATAATATTTTCCTAATCTCTACTATATGGAGAAAACCACTTATAGGATACTTATATTAATATTAGTGATTACTACATTACATACGCAGTACATATTAATAATAATAAAGTAAATTACAGTTGGAGAACTTATAGAACTACTACTAGCTACTTCTTGCTTTTCTTGCGCCCTGCTTCCGCGCAATCCACGTCCTTCTCACGGCCTCGCTTATTGGGGGCCATTGGAGGTGGTGGCGGCGGCGGCAGCATATCGGAGGCGGTGGCGGCGGCTTTCTTCTCCGTCGCCGGGGCTCCCTTCTTCGGGACCGGCGCCTCCGCCTCGTCCTCCTCGTCGTCGTCCTCCTCCTCCTCCTCCTTCTCCTCTTCGGTTGACTCGTCATCAGAATCAACCTTCGGCGGGCCCAGCATCAAGGTGGGATCATGGAAGTTGGCGTAATCGTCGTCGCTCGTCTCCGGCGTCGGTCCTTCAACGGACTCGCCGCTGACGGGGGACTGTCCCACGGCGACTCAGTGTGCTCCTGTGTGTCGTTGCTGCGAGGCATCTTCGCTAATCAGTAGGAGGGAGGAGCGAGCGAGAGAGAGAGCAGATTCGGTGGCGTCTTGAGCTAGCAAGGATTGGGGTTTTCAAGGAGTAGTGGGCGGTGCCACTACGCCATGGCATTTACTCGCCTCGCTTCGAATTCCAAGATGGAACGTGTCCACATTGAAAACGGACACCCAAAACTCTCCGTTGCTATAGAGGCACATATCGGAAACGGAGCCAGAATTAAGACCGTTGCCAATATAATAGGTGACGGAGATTGGAAAGGGTTCGTTGCCAATGTAGGCGGGCCTGGTCAGGTTTTTGCGCACCGGCCGCGCGGAAAGCTCGATTCTCCGTCGCCTAACGCCTGCCGTTTCCATAGAGGGGTATCCGATGTGTCGTTCTGTACTAGTGTATCCTACTTGGCTACTAATCCTCCTGGCCAAGCCAGCGTTTCTCCTGTGCAGGTCTCAACGATGCCTGTGGTACAGCCGATCGACATGCATGGTAGCGCGCCGCCCGAGGCTGTTGTGCGCATGCATGCTGGGCCGCCTTCCCCTGGTCCATCTTCACGCGCTGGCCCGTCCCCGAGTGATGGGTCGGCCCATGAGCCGGTTGTGGATTCGGCCGGTGCGTCGTCCTCTATTGCTGTCGATGCGGGCAGCGGCGCTGTCTCCTCGTCCTCTTCGGCGTCCGCGATGCTTCATCCTATGGTCACACGCACGCGGGATGCTACACGTCGCGTGCTGGTACCCACCGATGGTACTGTCCGGTATGACCCTCGACGTCGAGCTTTCTTTGCGACGCCTGTCTCACATCGCGATGCTCTCTGTGAACCTGCGTGGCATGCTGCCATGTCTGATGAGTTCGCTGCCCTTCGCCATACCAACACATGGGTGTTGGTTCCCCGACCGCCTGGAGTTAATATCGTCGGGAGCAAGTGGGTTTTCAAGACGAAGCAACATCCGGATGGTTCTATTGATAAGCGCAAAGCTCGTCTTGTCGCTCGCGGTTTTACTCAGCAGCAGGGTATTGATTATGGTGACACATTCAGCCCAGTTGTGAAGCCAGCCACGGTTCGTTTGGTTATTTCTCTTGCAGTTTCTCGCGGCTGGAGTTTAAGGCAAATTGATGTCAGTAATGCTTTCCTTCATGGTTTTCTCTCCGAGGATGTCTACATGCAGCAACCGCCTGGGTTTGAGGATAAACGCTTTCCCTCTCATGTGTGCAAACTGCAGCGAGCCCTGTATGGTCTCAAACAGCCCCCCCGTGCCTGGCATGCTCGGTTGAGTGCTCGTCTTCTCCAGCTTGGGTTTGTCTCATCGAAGGCTGACACGTCTCTCTTCATCTTCGATCAGCATGGTGTGCAGATTTACATGCTTGTGTACGTGGATGATATTGTGGCTGCTGTGGATGGTTTGGTTAAGTCCCTTGCTGACAGTTTTCCTATCAAGATCTTGGAACTCTTGAGTATTTTCTCGGTCTCGAAGTGTCCTACAATTCAGGGGGCATGACACTGACTCAACGGAAGTATGCGCTGGATCTTATTCATCGTGTGAGTATGGAGAATTGTAAACCTACTCCGACACCGTTGCATGCTACCGATCGTCTAGCTCGTGAAACTGGGACACCGCTGGGTACAGAGGATTCTACCAGGTATCGCAGTGTTGTGGGAGGTTTGCAGTATTTGACTCTCACTCGTCCCGATCTCTCATTTGCCGTCAATAAGGTGTGCCAGTATCTATCGCAGCCAACTGATGTGCATTGGGAAGCAGTCAAGCGTATATTACGCTATATCAAGGGTACTTTGAGCATGGGATTGCGGATACGGAAGTCACCATCCACTGGAGTTAGTGTTTTTACGGATGCGGATTGGGCAGGATGTATCGATGACCGCCGATCCACCAGTGGTTTTGCTGTCTTCGTTGGCCCAAATCTCATTTCATGGAGTGCCAAGAAACAGCCTACAGTGTCTAGATCGAGTACAGAGACAGAGTAAAGCTTTGGCAAACGGTGCTGCTGAAACTATCTGGGTAGAGTCACTACTCAAGGAGCTGGGTGTTTCACAGCAACGTACCACCATCTTGTGGTGTGACAACCTTGGGGCTACATACCTGACGGCGAATCCAGTCTTTCACGCACGAACCAAGCACATAGAGATTGATTTCCACTTTGTGCGAGAGCGCGTTGCTTCTGGAGTTTTAGATGTCAGATTCATCTCGACGAATGACCAACTGGCTGATGTATTTACTAAACCCGCCACACGACAGATGCTAGATCGGTTCCAGTCCAATCTGAACCTTGTATGTAGTAGTAGTTCAGATTGAGGGGAAGTGTTAGAAACCGACCTAGACTCCGTATACGTGTAGTATACGAGTCCATGTCCTGTCATGTAACATGTATGTTGGTCCATATATATACGAGATATGTGGAGGCTATGCCCCACGAAACCCTAAAACATAATTCTCGAAACATGAATTGATTACCCATATTTATGTGTCTACCGTCTACTACGATCTTATTTATGAAAGTCCTCCTGGCCTACTTCACGGCAATATATAACCACGTGATAGTTGTGGTCGAGAGTTCGAGAGAGATACATCAATTTCTCTACCCGGGAAAGAAATGATAATGCAGTTGCTCAGTCTGTCGAGTGTATCTAATTCGCAGCCAAGATAATGAGACTAGCTAGTGCTATGTTTTGCTAGCTCGTTGCCCAATCTATTAGCTCGGGTTGAGACGCATCGGGACAAGCATATGTGCCATGAAGTTCGAAGAGTCTTTTTTTGCAGAACAAAAGGGCACATCCACAGCCAGACACTGTATCATGTGACATGTCAGGTTAGTTCATAGACTTTTATTTTCATTCGCTTTGTGGTCGGTTAGATTAGGGCGCCTCGCCGCCTCCTCTATGAGAACAGCTCAGTGGATACTGGGACTTTACCGGATATTTCTGCTATGGCCATGGCATGATAGAATGTAATATACTACATATATATTGAAAATGCCCTTTTCTCTGTCAAGGAGCAAACATGCATGCGATGTGAGCGCTATTCGGTAAGAAAAAACAAATATCATACATTGAAGGATTTTTTTTCTCTACCTTAAGTCTTCGACCGTGCAAGGTGCTTAGAGAAATGTGTTTACTAAAACAAACCAACTTTTTCTTAAGATGTACTCCCTCCGTTTTTTAATATAAGATGTTTTAGCATTTGTCCACATGCACATGTACACAAATGTATGTAGACATGTATTACTGTGCATGTTCACTCACTTTAGTATGTATTTAGACAATATGTGCAACACTTAAAACATCTTATATTAAAAAACGGAGGAGTACCTAATTAACACTTATCTTGTATAAATAAGCACATGTGCTTAAGAAAAAACATTTTATTTTTCTAAACATCTTGCATTGTAGATAACCTTAAGACTAACTTACGAAATAAGGAATAGAGATGCCCTTACAAGAGTTTAGAGTTTGTTTGTTGAATACTCCCTACGTTCCAAATTAGATTACTTTCATTTATCTACATGTGGATGTATTTGTTCATTTAACATGTTTAGATACATCCACATGTAGACAAACAGAAGTCATCTATTTTGGAACGGAGGAAGTATGAGCTTAAGGAGGATTATTAGCAAAACTAGTTTGATGTTAGAATGTGTTTTAAGAAAAAAAACTATGTTTGGGCAAGCGCGCAAAGCACACTTTCATTGTATAACA
Organism: Poa pratensis; assembly: GCA_947311845.1. Classification (NCBI taxonomy): domain Eukaryota; kingdom Viridiplantae; phylum Streptophyta; class Magnoliopsida; order Poales; family Poaceae; genus Poa; species Poa pratensis. The sequence continues at coordinate 51,809,502 of CAMZMU010000074.1, forward strand.
CCGTAGCGTCCCCGACACCAATAGGACGCTGTCCAGCGCCAATTACGGCATCTTCTCTCCGACACATGCATGTTTCCTGGCGGCTGTCGCGAGGCCAAACAGTGTCCCCGACGGCTGCCATGTTGAGCCTGCTCGGTGACATCGACAACTACACCTTGGGCCTTAGTGAATGCGACATGCTCCACCGTATAAACCTGAGTGGGGCAACAAGGCCTAGTGCATGTGCATGGCGGGTATGGACGGCGATGGGTTCTTGGCTAGAGCCGATTTAGCAGCTCTATGAAGTTGTTGTTGTACATGAAGAGTCCATTGTAAAGGTAGAGGCGGAGTAGCGTCTTGTACTCCTTGGTATGGATGGTTGTTGCACGGAGATCGTGCAATGCGAGCATGTGGCCGATGATCTGGGTGAGAAAGCTCCACAAGGAATCTCCACCATGCATGTGACACGCCTCGTATGTGACTATGTTGAGAAATGCCTAGGTGTCGGCGTTACGGGAGGGTCAGTAACCGAGCGAACCTTGTCGTAGACATGAGTATGCCTTCTATGTCGTCTCTGGCCGACACCAGGCCGAAAATGGGGGTGGATGTGTATGACGTTAAGGTTCTTGGAGAGGAAGGCGGGGAGGAGGTTCTTGGCGAACTCCTTGACGTAGATTCCCTCGACTCCAACCCTGTTTTGCTGCAAAAGTTACTTCTTTTTTTAGGGTTGAAGTTACTTTTTAGTGAACATGCTTTTGTGGCAACTAGCCGCTAAGGACTTAAGCTCCTTTAAGAATAAGAAACCAACAATGAACATTAAGCAAACTGTTGAACAAGAGCAATTGAGCATTCACAATAATCACTAGTTCATATTTTCCGCAATCATAGTTTTAGATATTGTTTGCGCAATTTAGATTTTTTTTGTGAAAAATCCAAACGAATAGGGAGCAGCGTGGAGGGTTTCTTCCAACGCCTGAGTGGTTTCTACCGAGAGATTAGCTACTGTACGTGTGAGAGCAGTGGGTAGTTATGTAAGCGTTGTAGCCGGGTTCAAGCAGCTGCATACTATCGATTATCATTTCTGCTACTCCCTCCGTTCATTAATGTAAGACATTTTATTTAATATTTAAATATTTACTACTCCCTCCGTTCGGAAATAGATGTCTTATCTATCTCAAAATTTGGATGTATGTACACACTAAAACATGTCTAGATACATCCAAATTTTTAGATAGCTAAGACATCTATTTCTGAACGGAGAGAGTACATTGCTAAAATAAGTGAACATATGTATAAAATAAGTCTAGATACATTAGAATAAAGAAAAAGCTAAAATGTCTTACATTAGTGAACGGAGGGTATAACATGTGGTGCATCTCTCAGGGTGTATAGTCTTTTTTTTATAAAGACCGGTCATGTTTTTCCTCAAAGTTCACGCACGCACCCATCTAATTTTTTTCAACCTACCATTTCGGTGCGCACTTTATAGTCTCATTTTATCAACACCCTCTATAAGCTGAGTCTCTATGTACTTAGGTGAAGCGTTTGATCGTGCACCATTACATCACTATTGCTTTACTACCTCCTCGCTTCACTACACATCAGTTTTACCCATATCAATGTTTTCTCCCTTTAAGAGAGGGTAGGGGCTGGGAGAAACTTCCTTTATTTGCCTTCGGGTGTACAATTTAATTCTTTTTGCTCCCTTTAGGGTCTTAGGCTAGTCACAATTAGAAGTAACATAGGAGTAACATCAGTGCCACATAGGCAAAAAATCTGATGTGACGGGTAATTAATGAGAGAGAGATGGGTGTGGTAACTAGCTATGTTACATAACATCACATATTTCAAGGCAAGATGAGTGTATAACCTATTAAATATGACACTACACAAATGTTACTTCCCACTATGGAGGTAGTAACTTAGAGTAGTAACATATGCATGCTACTAGTCTAAGTTATTCTCCATTGTGACTAGTCTTATGCTTGAAGTAGGTATTAACCGAACTACCCTCCTTCATTTGTCTACCCTTTACTCGCCCTGCTTATTTATGCAACTCCTTCCCTCCTTCCATCTAATCTATGGTCACTTGGTAGTTCCAACCCATATACTTCAATTTCTCAGCCTATCGAGCCTAGATCGATTGACGTCAAAGATATGAGACTGATGTAATATTTTTGCTAGCTCGTTGTCGTGTCCACTAATTTAGATTGAGAGGCATCAGGACAAGCAACCGCTAGAGCCTGGCTCTCTAGAAGCACCACATTGAGCGCCGGATTCATGGGAACGAGACTCAGTTCCTCGCGGGGAATCAAGATCGCATGCCACTGCCGCTTTGCGGCTTAGGCTGCCCCGGTCCATCTGAGAGCATCTCTAGCATATCCTGTAAAAGAGCCCAAAACTGTGAAATAACTGTGCTTTGCGGTTTGATCTACAAAACTTGTAACGAATAGATCCCCAAAACGGTCGGTATTGAAAGAATTATCCGGCTCCCACTAAAAAAAATCTCGTACCCAAGATATCTAATTTTGGGGTCATTTTTTAGTATGAACTGAAAAGCCACATGACGGTTGGCGGGAGTGAAAGAAGATCAGAAAGGACAAGATGTCCAATGACACATGGATTCCACATTTCCATCTGATGTTGGGGTCAGTCTTGGGTATCTATTCCACGAGGACGGGTCTAACTGTAAACAGTTTGCGGTACCAATTTTTTTTTGCGAAACACAGTACAACGCAAGCGCTCATATACACGCGCACACACTCACCCCTATGAACGCACGCACGCACACCCTACCGCTATGAGCACCTCCGAGAGACTGAGTCGGCGGGTCGAGTCTTGAAATTGACGAAGTCACCACGGGTGCCTCGCTGTCGACGGGAACGTCGCCTCCCACTGAAGAATATTCCGTCTTAAATGAGAAACACCAGCGTCAAACCTGGGGTTTGAACTCTGGTGGACTGGGGGTACAACCACCTAACCATCTTGCCACAAGCAAGTTCTCATTTGCGCTACCAATTTTAATCAGCTAGAAATGCTCTAAACAAACAACCAAACCATTTATGCTGGTCTAGCCCAGCTGCGCGTACAAGATTCCTAAAAGAAAAAGCTACTCGCACAAGCAACCAAACACAGCTGGATTATTGCACGGGAATTGCTTTGCATCGATGTTTTCCATCCGATTCCTGTACGACACCCAAATCCGACGGTTTCCGTTCGTGAGCTAATGCAAAGCAGCGGACAGACGTCGTACAAGAAACGTCGTACGCCCCAACGTGCCTTGTTGGGCTTGGTATGACCAACCAAAACACGCCTCAAGAACTTTGATGCGTGCCATGTCCTAGTGCTGCCCAGTAGGGAATAAGTAGTGTATGCAGGTCCAAGAATGTGAAACAAAGAGGAAATTGGCAAATATTATGACTAGGGAGCACTTCAAGAATGTTAGTTCGCATCTCCATGAAAGCGCAGGAATCAGGCAACTGTTTAACGCACGCATAATTCCACATGCTTAGTGTACTAGTAGGAAATCCCATGAAAACATAGAGTACAATACAAGTAAAATCGGCTTTAGAAGCCATTCAGTGGTGTCATCAAAGACAGGCGAGCATTCTATTATTTAACTCTCTCAAAACAACCAGAGATGAAAGTACAAAGCCCATTACGGAACGGCAGACTCAAACAAACACAATCCCCTGACAAGGCGTCTTTTTCCTTGTATCATGCTTGCACTACTATTATTCATGAATATATCCAAACATAAGGCACCGTGTTCAACGCGAACCATATCAGACCATGTGATGTTTCAAAAGCGGCGATAGATTCACTATGAAATAAAACCACACACACACACTTGAGAAGGATCAAGGTGCTGTTTGCTCTATTTTGGCTTCCACTCTTTTTGGAGGATCCAGTTGCAGGTACGTAAATGGTTCAGTTGGTTCCTCCCTGCAAATCACAGTTTACACATGAACAACTTTGTGACCAAAGAGAAATAAGACAATATTCAAGGTCAGAACACCCGTCACAATGTTGAAATGTATGTGCAGCGGAAACTATAGTTTGATACTAGTTAGCTCCGCAAGGGTGAATTCATCATCAGAATTATGTAGTTCACAGTTCCGTGTCTGTATGGAGTAACTCGAATAATTTGAATTTTAAGTACAACATCTTCTGAAGCACTTAGCCTTTTCTCAGCAACAAGTCATGTCACCAAGAAGAAACTTTTTTGTTTGATTTGATGGCAACATGATTGCATTGTGCTTCTCCTCATCTGTTTGAACTGGTTAGTCCCAGCCAAGCGACAAAGAAGCCATTGGCCATAGAAACCAGCCAGATATAGTCGAAATAACTTGCAGCATTCATGTTACCCAACCAACCGACTGAACTACGTTCTTAAAAGTCTCCAAAATATGGCACAACAAGCCCAAAAAGTACACTTGAAAGCCCCCCCCCCCCCCCCCCCCCCCCCCCCCCCCCCAAATTTCAGGGATTTGCACATGGAGAATATATAGCTTACTGCCTATAGCCATGTTTTTAAGGCGTCGAGGCGTCCTAAGGCGGAGGAGGGCGCCTCAACGCCTAGGCGCTTAAGGCATAAGGCAAGGCGACGCCTTTGTTGATTTTAAGGCGAGGCAATGCGAGGCTAACCTCCCAATTTCAGCAGCTAACTATTTTAATTGGATCATGGGGACAAGCAGGCAAGCACAGTACTACAGCACCACAGGCAGGCAAGCTAACCTACTACTATATCAGAGCCACGGACGCCACAAGCAGTCACGGGCACCACAAGCAGTCAAGCAGGCAGCACAGCAGTACAGCACTATTACAGCACGGGGCACCACAAGCAGAACAGAGACAGAGAAGAACAGGGCACCACAAGCGGAGAGGAAAGAGACCATGGGGGAGAGAGGGGAGCTGTACCCTGTTGCCCTGCTGGGAGAGGGCTGCGCCAGGGGAGGAGAGGCCCAGAAGCTGGCGGAGGAGGGCGGAAGCTGGCGGAGAAGGACGAGATCTGGCGGAGAGGAGCTGGCTGAGAGGAGAGAGCTCGTCTCTCTCTCAGATCGATTCTTGCCACGAGTGAGTTCCCCACCCTCTCTCACATCGTTTCCTCTCTACTTTACCCCCGAATTCCTTCTCATCCCGCCCAATTTCTGTTTCCCGCCCCGTCGAGCTGTGTTTCCCGCTCGACCTGCCCGGCGATGAGGAAGGCGTCCAAAAACGACCAGAGCGACGCCTTACACGCCTAAGCGTCGACTTGGACGCCTCAAACGACGGATCTGGACGCCTTAGACATGAGCCTAAGGCGAGGGCGACGCCTTGTCATCCCGGGCCGCTCTGACGCTTAGGCGTCGACTAGGCGACGCTTAGGCGACGCCTTAAAAACCATGGCCTATAGCTTTGCTATGGGTAAAGAAAAATGTACCATGTTAAGCCATTGTTACTGGCTCAACACTTCAACTACGCCACTACGTTTCTCTGATTTTTACCGAGACCGTATTCCAGCTCCATGTTACGTTATTTTGTAGGGGAGTCCATCATGTTTTAGTTGGTTAATTTGTTGAACTGTTAGCAAGATGCGAAAAGATGACGAGAGGTGCAGATGAACGTCGCCATATAACTATCCCATAAAAATGAACATAAAACAAGTACATAAGCAAATTTATAAAGTACACACACGGTAAGCTTTAGGCAAATCCATGCTGCCAAAGGACTACTGCGTGTAGACAAAAAAATTCCAAGCCAATAAACCTTTTATGTTGCAAAGGTTACTTTAATATGAGCATGTTTTTGCAAGTAGTGGACAAGGGTTTAAGTTGCTGAAAGAGCAAGCAATGAACAATGAACATTAAAGACTAACAAGAGCATACTCAGCAATCACCAGTGACTGGCTAGTTAGTACGTCCCTCGGTCAGATTTTCAGATACTGCTTATTCATTTTATTAAATTGTTGTGGACCTGTGGTTGTGGAACCCAAAAACATATTTTTTCGTTATCATCAGTGATTATGAATGATGCCACTAAAAGCACTAAGAACAGAGATATGAAAAGCAGCGCATACCCAGGTTTCGATCGCATGCATCGCCAAAAGATCTTGAATGGACCGGGAACTGTCTTGAACGGATTCCCTTCAAAGGCAGCCTGCAAAAAAGTAATTAAGCAACAAAAAACATGTTTATCATAATTCATAAGTATGTTTATTTCCGACATGGAATTCATATGATCAAACACATAGCCGATATCTGCCATCTGTTGGAAACACAACTGGTCAAAGACAGTGGTTCCATAACTACAGGAACTTCCCGATAGGGGTGAGATATTGAACTATTTAGCTTTAGCAGAATCAGAACACAGTCCGACTTATGGCTAACTTATCTTATAGATTCTGTTATAACGCTCACTTGTTCAGTATTGAAACCATTTTAATTAATGATATTTCCAAAGTGGGACATCTATCTCATCTGCAATGAACAATCGGCAACCATTGCGGAAGTTTGGGATGGGAATGATCTCAAATTAACCTTTAGAAGAATCTTTAGTCCGCTCATGATGGAGAAATGGTATGAATTAGAACAAATAAGTAGAATTGTAGTTCTGTCGGATGACACGGACGCTCTTATTTGGCCACTAGAGAATAAAGGTGTATACACCACTAGTTCTCTTTATCATGTCATAAACTTTAGAGGAGTCTGCCCCGTGTACATCCCCTCTATTTGGAATCTTTGTGTGCCACCGAAAATACATATCATTCTTTGGTTGATGTCACACAATAAAATCATGACTAGGGATAACCTGAAAAAACGCCAAATTGTCAAGCCAGAAGACTCTGTATTCTGCAGTAAACTGGAGACTGTACACCATCTCTTGTTTAATTGTGTAGTAGCAAGTAACACTTGGAATTTACTGACAGAGTTCTTTGGTAGAGAAATAGGTCACAACTACGAATCTGTCGCCAGATTTTGGGTTTCAAACAAAAAGAATTCTGCTCTAAATTCCATTTCTTCTGCTACTTTATGGTGTATTTGGAAAAGTAGGAATGAAATTGTGTTTAATAACACAGTTTGGATGGATATAAAACAGGTTTGGTCTTTGCTGCTGAGAACCCTGAGGAATTGGAGTATCTTATGCAAGGGAGAAGCACTGGACAGAGTGAAGGCATTCTGTCAGTTCCTGGCGCTGAAACTGAGATCCCCACTCGCTATCCGTGGCTGAGTGGTAAGGATCTCACAGCGGGGGGCTGTGCTGCAAGCTTCCTGCTCGGCTCTTTGAAGCTCTCTGACTCTGCTGATTCACCTGGATCTCCGATCCGTAAGGTGGGCACTGGAATCAAAACACAGCTGTTGTTGAGCCCTGCATCTCCACTGGACCAAGATTGCTGGTCGCCGACGCTGGGGAAAACTCCTCTCAAGAAACTGAAGGCAACTGAGAATGGTGTCAAGGCAAGGCTGGACGTCGCGTTCTAGCTTCTCTTCAAGCTTTAGCTCTTTGGTTCTCGAGTTCGCACTAATCTAAAAAGTGCTGCTGAGGTTTGCGCTGATCCTTGAAAAAGCGATGTAATAAGAGTCAGAATAACCTTTTAGAGAATTTCGGTTCTGCCTAGCTACTAGTACTAGCTGTAGTTTTATTTTTTCCTTCTTGTAAGCTGCACTGAATCTGGATCGGTGGTTTCATTTTCAATGGAACCGGGGATACCCTCCCTTTTTATCTAAAAAAATATTTCCAAAGTGGTCAGGTAAGTGACTACTAGTTTCAGACAAATTTCAGATTAGTCATGTAACCGCGACACATGTGGGATAGGAACTATCCTGGCTACAGGTTACTGAATCGCTGTGGCGTATCGTACTATCATGTAGCAGGCAACATTGTGAGCCTAAAGTGCTCTGAGTCATGCTAGCGAATTTGAAATACCAAAGCAATTCGATGCAGCACGACGCAATAGGCGCACCAAGCATCATACTGGTAGCAAACAGTATAGCTGTACATGAACTAAACTAGCCCATCAAGTGTCTCGTTCAAAGTGGTCACTAGGGGATCAATTTAGCTGATGCACCAGTGATTTTCTAAATATCGTCTACCCAATTTACACCTGAGATTTTCTAGGAGGAATAACTATTCATCAGAGAGGGAGAGTGGTTCTGGTGAGGGGACCTGGACGACATCCTCGACGCGGTCGTTGCAGCGGTGTGCCTTGGGCTGCCGCTTGTCTCCCTCCGGCAAGCCCCACGGGCTCTCCCGCCTCGGCACCGGCCTCTCCTCGCTCTCGCTCATCCTCCTCCTACTAGCTCTCCTCCCTGTCCACTTGAAAAAAAAACGCAAAATGGCGGCTCAAATCCGATCCAGCCATGAATCCTCAAACAACCGACGAACAGATCAGTAGATGCCGACTCACCTAGCAGCCACCACACCTCCTCCTACGCGCGCCGGAGACAGAGAGATGCCAAAGATCGAGACGACGGCGGCTGCCTCCCCTCGCTGGCCGGAGTCCACGAAGAGCGACGACGGCAGCGTGCAGCCCATTTAGAATTGGGTGTCTCATGGGCCCAGCCCATTCACGACTAAGCACCGGGTCCCACCTGCAGTGAGACGAGCGCGAGGGCAGAACCGTGATTTGAGCCGAGCGGGTTAAACCCTAGCTGGCGGCGCCCTGGTATATAAGCGCTTACCCATTGCGGGTCTCATTCCCTGAGCTTTCGACGGCGGCGGCGAACCCTTGATCTCAAGCCCGCCGCGCACCTCCCGTCGTCGTCGTCGTCTCGGATCCACCGCAACCATGGTGAGTTTCGTTCGCACCTGGTTTAGGCATCTGCGGTTGGCCATAGCGATAGATCTCTTCCTTCCCCACTCTCTCAAGTGACCGGCGGTATAGCAGGGACCGGGGAGGTGGCCGGCCTGATTGCTTGCAGTATGCACCGTTGTTCTAGTTATTCCTAGCACCTTTAGATGATCACGGAATAGTTGTTTGGACAGAAAGCTGGGTTCCAGTTGAATATTTAGTTCCTGAATTTACTTAAACTTAAGGCAATCAGCAATTAGTGACATAACTTGGCATCATACAGCTGGATTACAATATTTGTAGCACAGGTTAATTACCATTTGCTGCTTTGAATTGCGGTTGGATTACCTATTTTTCTTGAATTGTACGTTGTGGATGCTAGTAGATGTGGAGAGATGCTGGGATTGGATGCACTTACATGTTGTATCACACAACCCAATGCAGGAGCCTGGGTCAATTACGTTAAATTGCTTCAGTAACGAATCAGTTGGATTTGTTATCATCTTCTGGCACCGTTTAGAATGCGAATTTTGAAAATGCAATCTTGATTCCTTGCAGTATACACGTTTTTTCTCGTTATGCTAGCATGCTTAGATCGTGAACAAACAGTTGTTTGCACCGTTGGCTGTAACTAAGTTCTAGTTTATCATCTTGTTCCAGAATTTGCTGGAACCTATTTCTGTAAGCAACTAGTGACCTAACATAGGCATCATACAGCTGGATTACATATATTTGTATCATGTTAGGTTTACTTACATGTGCTCCTTGAAACCAGAAATATTCTGTAGGTGCTGCCATTCTTGTATGTCTTACTTTGTTATCTAATATCAGTGGTGTTTTGTTGTGGCAGTCGAAGAGGAAGACCAGGGAGCCCAAGGAGGAGAACGTCACCCTTGGACCGGCTGTCCGTGAAGGAGAGCATGTCTTTGGTGTTGCTCACGTCTTTGCCTCCTTCAATGACACCTTCATTGTAAGTATTTTCCTTTTCACACTTGTGCCATGTATCTCACTGGCTTTTATCGATTTATATGGATCTCGTTGGCGTACGATTATTGACTGTTTAATCTCAATATGCAGCATGTGACTGACTTGTCTGGGAGGGAAACCCTTGTGCGTATCACTGGTATGCATCATTATCTATGCCGTTACCTGCATTAGCGCTATTAGTTATTGGTATGCATTTTTGTTATTCACTGTAATTTCTCTAAACCATCCAGGTGGGATGAAGGTCAAGGCTGATCGTGATGAATCCTCACCTTACGCTGCTATGCTTGCATCTCAGGATGTTGCTGTACGTTGCAAGGTATGCATCCTGAGATTCCAATGCTTCACTTTCAACTGTTCTTATTACCATAACTCTTGTGGAATATTCATTAGACTGACCTGGCAAGCTGTGATGAATGTTGGTACTTGATTATGACGTCTTCTCTAACATGTTTATTAGACTGATGTGGCAACCTATTATGATGTACTGTTGGTAATTAATTATGATGTAGTCCTGTGGTGCTCTCTGAAGATTTGTTGCCTGAGAGTTGTTTCTTGTCCTCTCAGGAGCTTGGCATCACTGCACTGCACATTAAGCTGCGTGCCACTGGAGGCAACAAAACCAAGACACCTGGACCAGGAGCGCAGTCTGCTCTCAGGGCTCTTGCTCGTTCTGGGATGAAAATTGGGCGCATTGGTAAGAATAACTTGTGTTATAGTTGTTGTGGAAGAATATTTGTGTTATGTGATTGTACACTCTGCATCGGTCTGACATAAAAAATTGTTCTTGGTGATACAGAGGATGTGACTCCGGTTCCCACTGACAGCACCCGCCGGAAGGGTGGAAGGAGGGGAAGGAGGCTGTAGATGTCTTCTTCGGGCTATCGTTGCATCTCTTATCTTCGCAACCCAAGAACTTACTCCTCTGTGTGGTCCTGCTTTGCTCATCAGAAGGAGCTTTAATTTTGCCCTGTTGAGGATCATTTGATGTTAGTCGAGCCTATGATGTTGCTGGGATGCTATTTTTGGTTCAGAAACCTGTGGTAACTAGATTTTCAGTCGATCTAAACCTTGAAATGCAGTGATCTCTTGTGTTGGATGAATTGGTGTGATCTCTTTGTGGTGGATCAATTGCTAGTTCATTGTCTAATCAGTTCTGGAACAGTTTTCTATGTTTATGCTTAATTCTCTGCTCTGTATCGTTGATGTCTGAATATTGTCTTGCTACACGTTAGTCCATTCTCAGAGCAAATGCAAAAAAAAAAAATCTTGATTCACGATTAGTCCATTCCAGAGCTAATGCAATTTTTTTTCTTGGGGTTTGTTTGGTAGCTAAGCTGTGAATATTTTATTATAATTCCAACATCATAAAACAAATGCAAATCCCCTGCACAGTAGAATTGACATCTCGCAATTTACACTCACACAAACATCCTTCAGATAGCCAGCATGGCGTAGGCAATGCCTGCTGCAAGCGTGCTAATTAGGCCTGTCTTCAGTGGAGCAGCACCGCTGCCTGGCTGTGGACGCTCCTTTCCTTCTTTATTTTCTACCCAATCCTACGATAGAAACCTGGCATCGTACGTGTAGCATACATACATACATACATACATGCGGGGTCTTTGTCGCGAGCCAAGGTAGGGCGAGCGCCCGACCTCGCCCTACCGAGAGCTCCGCCACTGTTTGCAAGTGCACTTTGCGATCGGTGTGAGCTTGGGAGGAAGAGACAAGGGTGGTTGGGCATATGTAGAGGACGATCCAGTACTTCAGGGTGATCTGCAGTTCTGAACTCGAAGAAACTGCGACGTGTCAGTCAGGTTTCGTAGATCACCTCGTTTAAAAAGATAAAAGGTTACGTAAAACACTTGGACCCAAGTTTGCAAAGGTATCCGTCGTCGACATGGCTGGACATGGCCATAGTTGATTAGCTGATGGATCGATCTACGTCTCTTCAGGTGACTGAAAGGCGTCAGGTGTTCGGGAGAACTTGTCCTTGTTGGCTTGCGCTTGACAAATCGACAGTTGACGTTGGGGGAGGAATAATAGTGCCGGTGCTCGACGTCGGCGACGATCCGCCGAGCTGTCAGTTGGAGATGTCGGCGAGCGCTCGACGTCGTTGTCGGAAGAGCGCTGGCTGTCGACACATACACCTGGGCCAGCAGCTAGCTTAGATTGCTCGAAAGTTCTTTGACGGTCGATCCTTCCAGCAAGTAACGAGAAGCGGGGTTTTGAGTTCGTCTGAAAGAATTAGAGTTAATCCATTATTGTTGTGAAAGAGACAAAGAGAGTTTGGAAGTTTCGTGACTTTGTGTTAAGATTAAGAAGAAAGATTCGTTGACAAAGAGAGTTTGGAAGCCAGGTGAACACGCACGAAAGTTCCATGCAGTATCTGCGTGCACAAGGCAAGAGCCACACGCGACACTATGTCACGGTAGAGGATTAAGGGCACTTTTGGCGAACTGTCGAGAAAATCACTTTCGGAGGTACATGTTGTTTAAGACTTTTCTTCCTGGGTCTTCCAAATTGCCAATTCAGAAATTGTCGCAAATGGGTCTGAAAGTTGTGAAAAATGTTACGCATTAGTCACTCTGTCACGCTGGGCGTTAAGTCGCTCATGTGTCACCGTTAACGATTATGTGAGATGTGAGGCTGAGCTGCAGCTGTCGTTTTTGCTTGAAAACCCCTATGTCTATTCTAGGTGGACCCAATTGAAAAACATCAGAATTCAAAAACTTTATCCCTCTCTAACCGGAATTCCTAATTGCCCATATGAAGCAAGAGCCCTAAAATTAAAATCCCATTGTCTCGAAATGGACGGCGAGAGGAAGTTCCGGAGGAGATCTTCTAGCGGGGTGAGCCTGATTTGCGTCGGGTGGAGCCACATGTGTTGTTGTCCCGTAACTGGGGTATGGCTACGCTGGAGGCCGAGTAACGTGGATGTGCGTTAATGGTGACAGTTGGAAGGTGTGTTCCTCTTGTGTCTCGGGCCTCGCTTGTTGATGCGCTAGAGCAGCAGTGTGGCGTCCCACGTGCCCGATGTCGCGTGGAGGCGACGTACCCGACCGTTTTCTTTGTCACCTTCTAAACAGAGGGATGACTGCGAGTGTGTGCTCCATCTCTCCTGGCACATGCGCTGCCGCAACACCACCGTGTCATTCTGCTTATGGAGCAGGAGCTGGAGAGCCGAGAAGGAAGAGCTGGTCTATTTTTCGAATGTGAGCATCGAGGGGTTGTCGACACGCGGTTGGAAGCAAAGCTTGTGTCTGAGGTCGTGACGGAACTCAAGGGAAAGCTCGCCAGGATAAATTGAGGTTGAAACTATGGTGCATCATCACCCTATCCTTGTGGAGTTTGAAGCAACTGAAGGTGAAAGTCCTGGAATTGATACGGCGAAGTGTTGTGTCTTTCGATTTCTTAATTGCTTTTCGCAACCTATTAAAGAATTTATTCTTAATTATGCACCTGACCTATCCCCACATTGACAGAATATACAGCTCCCTAGTATCAAGAAAGTACTCAAAGTAAGGTAAGAACACCTTTTGATATTTACAAAGTAAGTAAACATAAGATAACACTTAGGGTGTGTTTGGTACCCTAGGTGAACCCAGATATTCCCACCTCTAAACATAAAGATAACACTTAGGGTGTGTTTGGTACCCTAGGTGAACCCAGATATTCCCACCTTACCATGTTTTTGGGTGTATGGTATGTTGTGTTGGTACCTGGGTCATGCCCTATTTTTGGGTGTTTGGTAGGTCGTGAAAAAACTCCCACGTGCCCCGCAAGGCCCGCTAGCATATCTTCCTGACCCCCCCCCCCCCCCCCACCCACCCACCTACCCTCTCTCTCCTCTTGCTCCCGCATCCAAAAAAATCACCATGCCACTGCCTCTTCTCCACCATGGCACCACCGCCGGATCCTCCTCCCCTCCTTCCCAGTCCCAACCTCCGGACCCTCTGCTTGGTCTTCCACCACCACCCATGGAGGTCTCAGGCGGCAAGTCAGCCTCTCCGTCCTATGCTCCTCCGCCAGTGCCAAGACTAGCCACGCAACTCCATGGCGATAGGAAGGTCGGCTCCCAAGCCTCTCCGTCCCGAGCTCCTCCACCGTCCTCGTCTGCCTACGCCTTCTCCCCAAAGCTCACATCTCCTACACTCATGTCGTAGCCGAGCTCCTTGATGGAGACGAGAGTGAGCTAATCATCTCAGGACTTGATTGTTTTTTACTTTTCTATTCAAGGGCCTGATTGCTTTTTAATTTTCTATAGTCATACAGGGCACAAAACAGTATCTCAACTCAGCCTGTCTCTACTCATACATGCTACCAAACAAAGGGTAGTGGTATCCTCAGCCTGGCCAAACTAAACAATTATGATTATGAGGTGAGATAGCCATGCCAGGGTCATACTGGCTACCAAACACACCCTTACCTTCTCTATACTTCACATGCATTGTACAACAGCATGTCACACTTGCTAAAATCACTGAAAAAAGCCCCAACCGGGTATCTTGATGTATTTTTCTCCAAAAGGCATGTGTAGCAAGGCAATCAAGATTCAAGTTATCGTGTTGCTCTCCCACTAAGGATTATTTAGCGATCTTTTATCATCCACTATCTAATTTTCAAGTTTCTCCCTTCCAACCATGTTGGTTCAAATTGCTCAACAATTGTGACACATCAAATATATTTTAAGAGTCAACCCACACTTCGATCATAGATTTAATGAGGCCCAACATGATTTCATGCAAATATTCACAAATATTATCTAAATATTTAGTAAAAATTATGTGAATATTTTAGTAAATATTCAGTAAAATATAGTAATAATCTTAGTGCATATTCTAGTAAAATCCAGTGAATATTCTAGTAATATTCAATTGAATACAATAATAATTTAGTTTAAAAATTTAAAATACACTAATATTCAATAAATTACATACCTTCGGCTTGTTATTCCTGATTTTTCAAGGTGAAGTACTAACATTTAGATCCTTTGTTAGAGTGGTAAGGAACCACTTCGAGCGGGAGTAACACTCCACCACTACCATTTGACCATTTCTATAGGAAAATTTGAATCAATCACGTCAATAGCTACTACCGTGAGAAGTTAACCACCTCATTTGTTTTTTATGTCAGTAGCATCTAGGTAAATTACTGGTCGATCTACATCCGGGAAAAAATATCCTTTTTAAAAGCATCAGAGAAAAATAGCAAAGTACTGAAAATTCCTGCATATATACTGTCCATTAGTGACGTATCCAGTGGGGTGTCATGGCACTCCTACAAAATGCACTTTTTAAAATTAGTATCCACTGGTATTAATTGTGCTAAAATAATTGTACATGATATACTTATGTTATGAAGAGTGAGTTGGTACCCGTGTGATTTAGTTCTGCATCCGCTGCTGACCGTCCATGCACAGCCTTATGCATAATGGGGTTTTAATCTTTTTTTTCTACCTCTTCTTTTTTGCATGCATCCTGTTTTCCCGGTGTATTGTGCTAATGCATCGGGGTGCTGAGCAAATCATCTTCTGCACAAAGAGATGGAAGATAATCATGTTCCAAGAGCATGTCCACCGGCGTTCTTAATAGCGCTCTAGCATTAGTGAGCGCGCCGGCATCAAAACGCCACCGTTGGGACTCCCAATAGCGGTAAAGTTACCGGACGGGCTCAATATATCGTCCGACAATGCCGTTTCGTGCCCCGTTAGGGAGGCAACCGGGAGTGCCGACAGCTGCGGCAACGGGTGCCACATTGGATCCTGACGAGCGGACCGGCCCAGTGACATAACGGCCGGTCAGCGTTCTTAATTGCACACTCCGGGGTTTCTCTAACATGGAGACGTGTCGCGTCTCGCCTTTCCGACGTACGTCGCTGGAGTAACTGCGCCTCCCCTCACGCTCCTCACGCTCTCGTGGTTCTTCTCCCCGCTGTCTTTATAAGCACGCTGCAACACCCCCATGGCATCCACCACCACATCGGCGCTTCTTTCTGTCCCCTCTTCTCTCCAATCCACCACCACCGTTCAGGGCTAGGTTTAGTTTAGTTTAAATATCCATCATTTTAAATTTGTAAAATATATGAAATATTAATGAAATACTCCGTCTTTAGTTAAGCAATTAATTCAATACTGTGAGCGTCTATTGGGAGGCGTCGGTGGGGGAGGCGCTTGCTCCAATAGTATGTGTCCGGCACACTTAACAGATGCCCTATCGGAAACGCCGGTGGAGATGCTCTAATACACCATCATTACACCACACGAAATAGATCATTTTTTTTCCACATTCCATCTTCCACGTCAGCAACGCAAAGAGGCAATTTGCTATGCATGGTGGTAGCCGCACACTCTTGCGTTATACGGCGATAAAAAACTTATATACCCGTTTTAATTTGTTTACCTAGGATTTTTGGTGTACAATATATACTGGTTTCAGTTTTGAAAAAAATATCTTGTTGTCATTTTTTGATGTAGACTTTTACGTTGACTTTACAAAATAATCATAGCCGAAAATAACTGAAAAAAATTCAAATCATTTTTTGATAATTTTATCTATCAACTCTACTAGTGAGTAGTGACATTCCCGGTATCTTCGAGTAATCTATTTTTACCATTACACATACGTGTCGGTCAAAATTAGTGTGGGTTGCTACCACCATGCACACTAAGTCTTTTCCCTCATCAGTAACATTCTTCTCATTATTCCACGATCATAAAACAAATACAAAGGCAAATCCTCTTTACAGTATAACTGAATGCCTCACAATTTACACTCAGATGGCCAGCATGGCGTAGCCAAAGCCTGCTGCAAGCGTGCTGATTAGGCCTGTCTTCAGTGGAGCAGCACCGCTGCCTGGCTGTGGAGCGCCCCCAGGGGTACCCGGTGAAGAAGACGGCGATGATCCTGGAGTGCCAGCGGGAGCAGTGCCTGGACCTGAACCTGTCGGAGATGGTGCAGATTCTGGGGTGGGCACAGGGGCACCAGAGGGAGGCGACATCGGGCTGGGCATCGGCGTGCCAGACGGCGGCGCCATGGAAGGAGGCGACATCGGGCTCGGCATCGGCGCACCAGAGGGCGGTGCCATTGAAGGAGGAGACGGCGGCGACGACGGGCTCGGCTCCGGCGCGGCGGTGGTCGGCGGCATGGATGGAGGAGGAGTCGGCAAGAGGCCCGGCGGAGTGTGGTCGGCGGAGATGACGACGACGATGAGCTTCTGGTTGGCCGTGCAGCTGGCCTGGTTGCCGCTGATGAAGAAGAAGGGGCCGGAGCGGTCGAGAGTGAACACCGTGCTGCCGCCCTCGAACTTGGTCACGTACGTCGTGGTGTTGCAGGCGTTGTAGGCCGCCTGATCAACCAGGAGCACAGAATCCGTGTCCTTCGGGTAGACGAACACTGCAAAAACCACGAGAGAAAAACACGTCAGTTTCCCGTTTCATTCGTCACCGCTCGATCGATCGATCACGGGGCCGGAGAGGCAGGTGGCTAGATAGAACTTACGGAGCTGGTCGCCGATCAGGAACCGCATCCTTGAGGACCATGCGTTGTACGGCTCGGCGGTCCCGTCCGGCACGCTCCACCCCTTGTCGCCGCCGACGCGGAACTGCGTGGCGCTCGCCGCCGACGCCATGAGAGCGAAGCAGAGGAGCCCTACTAGACCGTTAGGTGTCCCCATGTTTGAAGATCACTGGCTCCGGTAACTCGAGCACTAGTGTTTGCTAGTGCACTTTATGATCGGTGTGAGCTTGGGAGGAAGAGACAAGGGCTGGTGGGTATATGTAGAGGTCGAACCAGGACCTCAGGGTGACCTCAAATTAAACAACTCAAAGAGAGCTGCGACGTGTCAGTAAGGATTAGATCACCTGGCTTAAAAAATACTAAAAGGTTTCGTAGTAGATCACTTGGACGGACCCAAGTATGAAAGAGGTATCCGTCGACATAGCCATGCTTACCTGATTGATCGACGTCTCTGCTGGCTTCCGCTTGACAAACTCGACAGTTGACATTGGAATAGAATTATACTCCGTAGGTGATGATCTCATCCGACGAGTGTCCGTCGGAACTCACACGGGTTCTATGGTACCGTTTGGACACGTATGTCGGCGAGCGCGCGACGTCCTTATCGGAGGAGTGCCGGAAAACCCGATGCCTCTGTCAGCAGCTACCTTCAAAAGTTTATTGCTGTACCTGTAGACTATAGCTAGCGCCTGTAACGACAATAGGAATTTGAGTTCGGTTGAGAGAATGTACTACCAGTAGATATAGTCCATTCTTTTTGTGGAAGAGACAAGAAGACGCAAGATCCACGAGGGAGGCACTTGGGAAGAGTTAAGAGTATATGCCTCTGCTTTATGCTTCATGTTACGTACACACGTGCCACTTGCCTGAGCCTACCCATGCATGTGTCTTAGAATGTATATAGCTGAATCAGATGTATCTATACATTTTAGTGCTAGATACATCAGTTTAACGACAGTTAATGTGAATCGGAGGGACTATAATTTAAATATTTTGAGAAAAACTTTCTGAAAACAACTTGCTTTCTTCCTCGTATTATGGAAAATCCAGTGGCCCGCTTGGATTCTCGGATGATTTTCCGGTTCCGAAATATTTTCCGCCCCCACACCAAAATCCATTCTATTTGTGGTACATATGAAAGTGTTCTCTATGCTATTCTGTACATATGAAAGTGTTAATATTTTCCCACCTGTGTTAATATGGCTGCAAAAACTTTAACTAAATTTATTCTGGTACATATGAAAGTGTTCTCTATGCTATTTGTCTTAGTGCCACCAACAGCCGGCGGATTCAGCTGCTGGATCGAGCGGGTTATATGTTGCCAACAATATTAACCTGATGATGGATTGGTTTTCGATGGGAGTAAAATGTGAGGTATTAAAACATCTTATGTTTTGCAAATACGAACATATTCTTATTTTTGTGTACTTGCTCATAATCATTCATAAAATTAGAGCTCATTATCTGCATCATTCGCTCGAGGAACTGCCGACCACCTATATACGAAAGCTCCGCTTGGAAATGGCAGATTTCGTTCGAAGGTGATGATCAGATGCGCGACGGCGTGTTTGTGGTTAGACACACATGATTTTCAAACTTCTCGTTGTGTATGGTGTTGCCTTAGTTGTGGATTTGTCGTCCCATTAGAAGCATTTACATATCCGTGTATGCATTGTAACTGTACTAAACAATAACAATGAGTCACCATCCATTCAGAACTATAAATAGCCCGGGCCTGGCAGAAACTGGTAGCACAATCTTGAAGCGGTTTTTAAAATGAAACATAGGCGGTTCCAAAATCGGCTGTAAGCCTGTAACCCAGACACGGATAGGAACGAGAAACCCAGCGCCCGTGAAACGCCGGACGGTCCGCATATCTGGAAGCGGTTTTTAAAAAATGAACTGCTTACGAGGGGAGACTCTTATTAGTCACGACCGCCTATGCACTTCGGCTTATCCAGGAAAAGCCGGATGAACCAGACCTCAGGAAGCGGTCGTAGGCACTGGCCGCCTCGGTCGACTGAGACGTCTCAGAAAATCAACCGCCTCGGGTGTCAAGTCGGTTCGGTTTAACGATCGTCTTAGGGGCAGTTTTCCCAGTCGGATTTTGAAACCGGCTCTGGGCGGCTGGTTTATCCTCAAATATTGTTCCGAGTCGGATGGTGTCGTGGTATCGTGCACGGCAGTGCCATCTCAAGATGACTTCGTGGGTGGGGCCTCATGGCTACGAATGACGGCGCCCGCTGGCGGGATCGAGTATGAGCAAGGGAACACCAAGACATACCCAGGTAGGGCCCTCGTGTGGAGATAACACCCCTATTCCAACACGAACTCGTACAAGGATGAGTATGAGGGCTACAATGGTGCTCCTTGAGCTGTATGTGGTGCTAGGTTCGGTATGAGCCATGTCAGAGAAGCTAACCCCTTCTATGGGGCTCCCGACCCCCTTATATAGAAGCTGGGAGGTCGGTTTACAGAGTGAGGTCCAATCCGGCTGGGCCCAGTAGGGTCCACCCGATTAGTCAACTTATAGAGCCAGGCCGGCTGACATCCTAAACAGTGGTGGTGGCACTATTCGTGACCTCAACCGTACTGCTCAGCGGGTAATCCGGCTCCTTTATGTCTTGTCAGCATGGGCGGTCATGTCCGGCTCACTGTTCACGCCATCATCATTGACTTCGGGGATACGGCAAGTTACTGCGCCCGTACCGACTTTGTCTTCTTGTCCTTGTTGCTCTTGCAGGCTTCAGTGAGCCGACTGGCTAGTAGTCCAGCCGGCGAGTTTCGGTGGCCGGCTGACGATCCAGCCGACAAGATCTTGGAGGCCGGCGGGCAGGCCCAACCAGTCAATGTTTTTTCGAGTCTTTGGGTACCTAGGGATGATTCCCCTGACAGATGGGAAAACCGGCTGAGGCCTATGGTCGTGGTCCGACTGTAATAGTCGGTTATGTAGTAGTAATCTATTCTTTGGTTGTGATTTCAGCCAGGTTTTTTGGTGGTGGCTAAACCAAGAATGGAATTGGGATCTACATCTACTAGATATGTTACTATATGGAAGAGCAAGATCTGGACATGTTTGCTGTAAAGAATATCTAATTATTGGATACTGGAGTCTATGGAACCACATGAACAAAATTATTTTCGAGAGTGCCCAGCTCAATATGGATTATCATTTTCTTTGATTATGCATCGAGCAAAACCCTCTCTTAAAGAGGGTATGCAACAATGGCTGGATGCTACTCCCTCCGTTCATAAAAGGATGTCTCAACCTAGCTCAAATTTGCATGTATCTAACATACATGCAAATTTGAGCTAGGTTGAGACATCCTTTTATGAACGGAGGGAGTATGTAATAATTTGAACTTTGGACATGGACCTGGAGTTTAACTCACCTCTGTTTGTAATTATGCCTTATTTATAAAATATTAAATGACGCAGTAGGGACTTTCCCTACTGTTTTTCCGTAAAAAAATGTAGCCATGCTTACCTGATTGATCGACGTCTCTGCTGGCTTCCGCTTGACAAACTCGATAGTTGACATCTTTACTATTACTAGTAAACAGGCCCGTGCGTTGCAACGGGTATAACGAATCAACTTTTGATCCAATAACGTCGGCACGATCCAAATTTTGCCTTAAAGTTGATCGACCTGAGTAGAATTATTTTTTTCTACCAGGATGAACATCAACAAAAATGGTTCGAAGGATAAGAAATATATGTTGCTACATCTTTATCTCATTCTAAATTTGTGTATTTTTCAGCTTTTTAATTATTTTGTTTTTCTTTGTTCCTTGGCATTCCATTACTTATGAGCGCATACTATGCCCCCTTCTTTTCAGCTTATTTTCCAGATTCTCCCAGAAGCTACCCTCCATCAGCTTCTCTCAGAATCTCGTTTTTTAAATTTGTTTAAACTTTAAATAAGTATTGGGAAGACAAATTTAGAAGTTTAAACAAATTTAAAAAACGAGATTCTGGGAGAAGCTGATGGAGGATAGCTTCTGGGAGAATCTGGAAAATAAGCTGAAAAGAATGAGGCCTATGAAACCTGAATAATATAAGAAATGACATAGAGAACAGTCGTTATGCACGAAAACGGTGTAGTAAGGCCACGAGGGTCAGCTTACCGATGGACGCCGTGGCTGAGAGGCAGGCCACGACCGGCTGGTGAAAGGACCATGGTGCAATTGGTCGTTATAGCAGAGAACATACATAACGAAATCACCTCGTCATGTAAAATTGTATCACATCTGATTTTTTATTTACTCAGACTTCATAAGGTCCTGCTTGTTCGATGAAACACTTCCTTGCAAAATTTGAGCTAGCTCCCTAGCGAGCCCTCCTGGTTGAGACGTAGCTCGATCTTCTAGACTGCCTCATGCCTACCGTGGCGAGGCCCGTCTCCCATGCATCTTTCAGCTAGCCTTTTTGTTGTGTTCACTGAACCAAGTAGCATAGATGCCTCCCTCATCCAATCTTCTTCTGACCGTAGCAAAAAAAAAAGAGCTGACCGTGCTCCCACGCCAATTGGGCCGCCGCCTCCTCCTGGTGGCGTGGCCGCCGGCATTACTGACGAGGTCAGTGATGGCGCCACTGGAGTTGCGCCGGTGGGCGTCTGTACAGATCATGGCGGCCTGGGCTCTACGTCATGAACCACCGGGGACAACTACTACTGGTTCCGCATCCAGAAGACCAGAACTGGTCCGACAAGAACCTACCGTGCAGTGCTCGAGGTCTTTTTGTCCCCTCACTCGACGAGTTCTGGTACTCAACCCGCCGGACATCTGCATCCAGATAAACAACCTCACCAGTCAGGATACGGATCGCCGGTTAGGACGCAGGTCGATGGCAGCCATGTTGGCGGCACCCGCCACTCAGGGGAAGCTGAATTTACCCGTGATGCTTGGAACCCCAATACCCCATACACCTGGAGAACGAGATCAGGAGGTCGTGGTGGGCGCGCGGCGTCACAACCGCTGCTCCTGGGTCGAGCGTGTAGGGCCCATCCTATCCGATATCACCGTCGGCGAGGTCGGGGTGAAGTAGATGCGGTCGATCGATGGTCGTGGTCTCGTGGATTAGGGCACGTATATTGGGTAGTTTATTTGGTTGATCTCGTCTCCTTGATCTCACGTGGCTGATCGACCTCACGTGTATATATACACGAACCAGGGGCTAGGATCTACGAAAAGGAGTTGTTCTCTTCCATCAAGAGTCAGGGTTCCTTCCGTTTGGTTTGGTTCGCGTCCTAACGTGGAAGGGAATCGCCAAGCGCAACGGAACGGACTGGGAGACGACCGACACACGAAACCACGGAAACGACGTACGAAGAGAGAAACAATTCTTCCTTTATCTCTATCTCTACTCTATATCTATATCTACTAGCAAATATGCCCGTGCGTTGCAACGGGAAAGAAAATATGTGTCTAGCGAAGATATAAAAAAACACATACACATGGCAAATTAAATAATGACATCAACAACCCGGTATGTGTCTTCACTTAAGTCTCAGGAAGTTTGCAGAACTATCGAAGTAAAGCGATGCATTTAGCCCATATCATTTATACTTTTGTATTATAAAATTTACCTGAGATTGAATAGATTGAGTGCCGGAGTACGTAGTCGCAATCAAGCTCCAGCAATTTGCTCAGTCTACATTCTAAACCATATTTGGTGCGTATCTGCTTTCATTAGTACTGTACGAATGAATGATCAATCTACAGCTATCTGACAGCAAAATGCAGTCCCGTGCAGTTTTGCCATTAAGCTCTTAATCTGACAGCAAAATAAAATGCTTCAACTACTTTTCAGCTCACTCATTCCCCATTGTGTTGACGTTCTTGTCAATCCTTGGGCTTTAACTGAAAAGTAGTTGCATCGCATGCAGGTCCTTGAATTAATCAACTTACAGGCTGTAGCACAACCTTCTTCACAGTTTGGAAACCAGGAGCATTCAGAACTCGAAATAGAACTGCAGGGCGCTGAGCGGAGACCGCCATACTGTCATTGTGAGCAGAGCTCCCCCATCGACCAAGCTCCTGCACATCTAGGCTCATGCAGCCAGAAAAGACGGGTTGACCTCGCTGGCGCGACGGAAACGGAGCCGCCCAGACCTCGGTGCCCCTCCACCTCTTGCTCTCCGCACGAGCTAATGTCATCTACGTGTGCACGCTCGCAAGCCGCGCGCCAAAGCAGCGAGGCTGTCCCATCACATATTGGGAGCTGCAACCATGGAGAGATCTTCTCCGGCCGATGGTCTCAGATCACGGTCGGGCAAAAAGATTGGGGAAATTCGCAGCGGTTAAGGGGAGACGTTGAGGTTGGGGCAGGGTATCCCGTTCCTACCGCTGGAGGATGGCTGCCGCGCCGGTCGCCGGGGTTTGCGTATGCGAGGGCGGCACTGGCTCCCGTATGAAAATCTTGAGCAGGAGGAGCAGTGATATGTGTTGCGTCTGGCGGCGGCCGGGGCATTGTGGGACACGCCGGCGTCTAAACCTGTTGAGCGCGACGGGATTCAATCGTTGTTGCGAGTTTGACGAAGGATTTAGAGGAGGAAAGGGAAACGACGTAGCTCAGCGGATCCGAGACGAACTCAGGAACCTCACGCGACGTACGAAACGAACCCATCGATCAAACACGACGTACGAAACCACACGTACGACCGCCACGGTTACTCATATTATCTATAGTAGATAGTAGAGATCTATATCTATATCTATATTAAATATAATACGAGTAGTGTTTCTTCTTCGTCCGTCGCTATGGTACGTCGTAGACCAGCACGATCTGAACGTGAAAAAAACCAGTCACGTCGGTTGATCTCCAATATCCAATAGATAAAAGAACCTGAACATACCAGCGACCCAATTCGCTCCGGATTCCATCGCCCAGCCGTGTGGGAACGAGTACATAGAGAAACGCGGTGTGGGAACAAGCGGAGAGATTCTCGATCGATCTAATTGGCGCCACCGGCAGCTGGTCGGCGTCCGGCCCGTGTCAGCGATGCAGAAACAGCAGCACCTACATGACGTCGAGCTCACGGCGGCGACGAGTGCTTGCACGACAAAGGGGAAGAGAAGATCGATCAATTGATTCGTTTGCTGACAAGAGACACGAGCAACGCCGCTTTCGGCCCGGGACTGATGTACATCGGAGCCGGTCCTTGGCATCTAGCTCACCACCTGTTCGTGTCCACCTCTTCCGGCAGTACATCCCCATTGAAGGAAGCAGGGCGGGAGCCTGGGACGCTTCCAGTCGTGGGCACCGTCCTCATCTTCCCGGCCTCCGGCCGAGCGCCAGCGCGGTCGATTCACTGTGCGTTCCTACGTCGTGCCGTTCGTTCCGTCGTCTTACATCACGTAGCGATTGGATTAAACCGATCCAAATACGTACTCCTCTTTAGCTAGGCGTCCGTTGCCGCCACGTCCCCATCTTCTCCACGGGCCAGCAGTCTGCTGCTTCTCGTCCTGCAACCGCGTCGGGGGAGTCGACCTTCCGACTCGCAGGGACACGCTGGCCGACTACTTATCTTGGCCAGCTCGAGGACGTCGTCGTTCTTTGCATTACGAACCGGAACATCTCGATGAGGCAGCCACGGAGCGGCGGAGTACGCGCAGACGCGCGGTTGGCCAGGCGGGGTGGACAAAGATGGGCAACGCACAGCTAGCCCATCTGAGTTATGCGTGAATGCAAGCATATTTGTTTGGGTGCCTCGCCTGGTTTGCTAGCTGTGCACGTCGTAGCTTAATTCTGCGGATTTGGCGAAGATTGCCCTTAAATTTGGAGGAGTGGCAGATTCTTTTTCGTGCGTGTGATCTTGGCGATGCGAGCTAGCCGATTTGCCTCTCCTTGAGCGAGGCTTTTTCTAGCCAACAGAGGCTATCTTGCCCATGAGGCCATGAAAGCAAGGATTTGAGCGATGGCAGCCTCATCTAGGCCTCGCATGTCTACCCCACTGCTCAAGCCACGCGAACAAGAACCTCATATTTTTCATGAATGATGTGTGTATAATTTTTTAATATATTGGTCAATGCGAAGTGTTTGGTTTGGATTGCTGTATTTATTAACATGGAAGCAGCGTGCATTTTTTTCAAATGAAATTGCTTTTAAAAGATCTAGAGAAATAATATCAAACCCACTGGTTTGTTGTTGAGTTCACTTTCCTGACTTCTAGATTTGTATTGTGCAAATTGAAGAGAGCTAAATTATTATCAGTGCCTAGGCTAAGTGCAGATGGGATCATCTAAAAAGTTATGTGTTTACCTTCTAGACTGATGCATAATGCTTGATGCTGGGTTCGAATTCTTGATTTGGCACTTCCCATAAATTTTATGTTGTTTAGGTACAAACGAGCATAGGTTTTGTAGTCAACATTCTTTCCAGATAACCATGATGCAACAATTTTTTTGGAAGTGACGTTCTTTTCTCTTTTTTAGCAGGAATACTTTGTGCTGAAACAACGGAACCAAATGTTATTTTCTAGGGTTGTCAGCATGTATTGATTCATTCTACTCCGTTGCAACGCACGGGCAGTTTGCTAGTTATTAGGTAAAGATAAGGGAGTTCGTACGTACGGATGCAGAAATTCTGCCGAATTCTGCCGGACCATCGTCACCAGCACTCAGCCCAACGGCCCGGCCCAGCAGAATAACTCCTCACCTGTATCTTTTCTCTCCCGTGATGACGCCCTAGGAGGGCCGCCGCCGCCAGCGTTCTCCGCCCACTCGTCCCCACCGATGCACCGCGCACTCGTCCCTACCGATGCACCGCCCCCTCAAGGACTGCGTGCCGGCGCCGCCTCCAGCACTTGGCGCTGGTATCATCGTGGATTCCATCTCGGAGAAGCGGGTGGAGCACCTCCTCCTCGGCGCCTACTCCTCAGCTCCCTCTTTCTCTGCTCAAGCCTTTGCCCCCGACCCACGAGCGTCCACGCCCCTGGCCTCCTCCACCACATGCTGGAACCCCGAGCCCCACCTCTCGCACGCCGCGTGCCCTCCTCCCCCGATTTTCCCAGCTGACGCTCCGTCGGCCCAGTCCCGCCGCCCCTGCTCCAAGTTAGTGTCTAAATCTGTCCCATGCAGTGGCGGAGCCAGGATATAAATATAAGGGGGGCCCAAAAAAAATTTCAAGCAGAAGGGCTAGGTAAGTAGATGACAATACTGTTTTTTTTCTCGGATAGATGACAATAATGTTTAGTACTAATTGGTCACTAGGTTTTTTTAGCATAAATTGGTCGCTAGGTTTTTTTTTTTAGCGAAATAAATTGGTCGCTAGGTGACAAAATGATCTAGGACCTCTTGAGGGAGTACGTTTTCTTATGTCTCATGGGCCTTAGAGTTGGAGACTTTGTTTTTTGAGCAGATGAGTTGCGCTCGATGCAAAAATCTAGTACAGTAGAGACCCACGGGGCTTAACTAGACAGAGAGTAGGCCTGCTTCAGCCGAGGCCCATGCCAAGTTGTAACATCCTCCATCTTCTCTACCAGCCGCATGACTCCATCTCTTCCAGATTCCATGGTCGAAGCTCACGAAGGCAAACCACCGTATGGATCCCTGGGAAGCTGCGGCATAGGGGGGGGGGGGGGGGGGGGGGCCTGGCCCCTGCTGGTCCCCCCTAGCTCCGCCCCTGGTCCCATGTTGCTTTGTTTGCATCAGAATATCTCCCTAATTAGCTTAATTGGGTCACGTTGTGTACTTCACTTCGTTTTTCTGAGAGCTATAATTAACTGTTCAGAAGATTGCACGTACTCAATTGAATTGATTCCTAATGTAGTGATGTTAACACGTTGGCCTGATCAGACTCGACGAAGTGACATGGTGAACTGTCGCCTAGCTTGTGGAGAATTTCTCCAAATTCCATCACTAGCATAATTTTTGTCTACAGTTTGTACGTTTGCATGGTTTATGTCCTTAAAAGGTGTTTCGTGGTGCACGATACGAATACAGATTGGCATATAAAACACAAAATAAGTAATACAAGGAATTTTGTGTGGTTGCAGCGGCAGTCTAGCGAGTGGATGGTGCAGTCGACATATGCCAAAGAAACAAGCAAATGTTGTGCAGTCACAACGGCAGGCTGGCGGGCAAAAGGTGTAACACGGTCTTAGCGGAAAGCCATCAGGCATGTCGTCCGATGCAAGTCTTCCAGCCATGTCGATAGCGACATATGCAAGAACAGCGAGAGGAGGAGCTGTTAATGCATACTGTGGCATTTGGGGACAATTCTAAAAAAATCATCAGTTTCTCTTTCTAAGTATTTACTTGATCTGTTAATGCATAGTGCGGCATTTGGGGATCAGACTACACCTGCATCTCAGACACCAACATTTATGGGGTTCCAGTGGCAATTTGGTCCTCAAGGGTGGCAAGGGCAGGCACAAGCCGCACAACCAGTGAGTGTTCCTTCTTATTAAGATTCAGAAAGTGTTAAAAAAGAAAGAGTTTTTTGTACGACTTATGACGAGATTTCAGTGGGTAAATATGGAACCAAAGTTGTGTTAACTGAAAAATTTGAAGTGTTAGTTGCACATGATTTATAATCCCAAAATTATCAGAATGCATGCAGAAATATGGTCTGGAGTCTGAGAAGCTCCATGTTCTTGTGGTGCGCGTATTTTGGTATGTTTAAGTGCTGAAGAAGGAAAATGCATCCTCAATCCTCTTCTTCCTATTGTAGGGCCTGCTAGAGCAGTATCCGGATGTCGGCAAATGCAGTAGTCAGATGTTTCCCATCGAGAGCTTAACATGCTGTTGATATATCCCTATCGTTGCTCCACAAACCATAGAGAGCTGAGTTCTTTGTAGTTTATATTCTGTTTATTATTTTGTAGCTGAGTTTAGCCAGCTCATAAGATCAATTGTGACATTGATATGTATGTGGTTCTGGAGAAATAATTCTGTAGCTGCACCACCACCACTAAGAAATTAATATCCCATGGTTAGAACCAGACATGAGGTTAATATAAAGATTTGCGAACTCAAGGAGATTAATCCAAACATTAATTTCCTTTTGAAACTGTTGGAAGAAACAAAAATGCTCATTGAGACCTAAATGGATCTCGTGATACATCTTTACTGCATTAAGCTCTGAGTTTTATCCCAAACTTCAGAGTTCAGACATGGCATGCACATAAGCTTGCGGGGAGTTGTTTACCTACGATGAAACTGGATGTAGACCTCAAATTTGTAGTTTCTACTTTCTGAACTAGGGGCTTTTATAAATTAGAGATATTTGGGAATCAAGATGAGTTTTTTGCAGTTAAAATCTTTTTTAGGAGATTTTCTTTGTTTACACGTTGAATAATCAAGTACGCCCTTCTGTACGTTCAGATTTATCTACCTCATCTAGAAAACATGCGGAATCCTTGTGCGAGTTCCTTGGTTTTACATCATTTCAGTTCGTGATTTGTTTTGTTCAGAAGTTAATACAAGAACTCATCATTCCCGATGCTGTAAAAATGTTATTCCAAGCTACCAAATTCTCAGCGATGATGCCTTTCATATTTCTCTGTGATTTGAAAAGTTTTGAAAGAATATCCTGTCAGTGCCCAACAAGAAGTCCCTGATTATTAAGAACAATTTCAGTTTGATCGACTTCAAACGTCATGTTTACTATCGTTCATCCATTATGTTATCCTTATCCTGGACTGGTTTGATGTCTAAGTAAAATAAATAAAAATTAGTACCCAATTTTTGTGAGAGAGTTTATCACTGTGACCAAATACCCTTCTCTGTTGTTATTGAAACTAAGGCGCTACCAACCCTTACTTTAGGTGATGGCAAAGGTCACTACAATTATAGAAGAGGGGAGTAGATCTGATATATGAAAGCCCGGTATTCTTTTAACTATATCTTGTTTGGACGCTCAGTTTGGAAATTCTAATATGCCTTTGGTCAGGAAAATAATTAATTTTTCTCGACTTCCTTACAATTCCACTCCAAGGAGATAAATTAAATATAGTCAAAATAATATGTGATCCCGTGTAAAAATGGATTTTGCAAATTGTTTGGCACACTATTTTTGGGATTTTGTATATATTGGAAGCAGGGCTCGATAGATTTTTTTTCTTACAACAAATGAAACACTGTAAATCTGTAGAAAAAAAAGGTTCTTCGGGCATCAAAGGTGGACCAAATCGGATCAGGAAAGATGGGAAGGCGAAGGGTGGATGGAGACAGAGAGGGAGATGGATCGATATCTTATGTTGTAGGGTACAAGAAGGGGAGAAAATAGATCGGATGTGCACGTGGTATGCGATACTTGGAAACCAGAAAATGACTTCTTCCTCAGTGCAGAAATATTTGTATAGCTCTATAGCAAATTAAGGGTGCTTTACAAAACCGATGCGATACCTTTGTTCTCGTGAAAGAGTATCGAGAAACAAACATTGTTTTAAAAGCGTTGTATCTTTCATCATGTGAAAATAAGACTTCTAATATGGCATCACTTAGCAACTCCGAAGTCATGAGCTATGGAACAATATGACGATATACCAAAGTGGGGAAACACCGCCATGCATCGGGTGACCTATTATTGGAGTAAGGTGACTACAAAGTACAATGCTCACATAGGAGTGCGGTGACTACAAAATACAATGGCGATTTTGGAGCAGGGTAACTATGAAACATAATCATCGTGGGTAACAAAGAAACTTGATGGCCCGTGGCAACGCACGGGCATTCAACTAGTTGGAATAGAAATATAGGTGATGATCTCATCCGACGAGTGTCCGTCGGAACTCACACCTATGTCGGCGAGCGCGCAACGTCCTTGTCGGAGGAGTAATGAGTCTAGGCGAGTGCTGTCGACAAACACGTCGGTACACCGGCCGGAAAAACCCGAAAGTTTATCGGTTTTGCTAATTCTCAGCTAGCTGAGAATTTGCTTAGTGCTCAGTCAACTCATCCACCATCCATCCAATGCATCGCAATTCGTACAAAACAGTTAGGTCTTCTTCTTCCTCGCGTCCATGGCGGCAAGCCGAGCCGGAGCCGCCGCAGCCGCGGCTGGCCGCGATGGAGGCGGCGGAAGCGAGGAGCAAACTTAACTTGGGGGTGCTGGGGTGGGGTTAGCAGGCGCCGGAGAAGAAGGGACGGGGGTTAGAGGGATGGCCGGGGTGGCGGCGGACAGGCGGAGGAGGAGCTCAAGGCAGGGCGGGGCGGCAAGGCGTCGCGGCAGCGCGCCGGCCGCGGTGGCTGCGAGGGGAGGAGCGCTCGCTGGAGTTGGAGGGCAGTCGCCGGAATTGAGGAAGAAGATGATGATGTCATTAAGCTAATTCTCAGTCGAATGAGCGCTAGAGACTATAGCGCCTGTAAGGACAAGAGGAATTTGAGTTCGGTTGAGAGAATGTACTACCAGTAGAGATAATCCATTCTTTTTGTGGAAGAGGGCCGGGCGGGCCTCGCTGCTTCTGCCGGCGCTGAAGACGAAGACGGATGCGGCAAGACGGTGGAGCTGGAGAGGGAGGGTGCTCGCTGTGCACTTTCATCGGCAGAAGTTCCGCTGCTTGCGGCGGACGGGCTATGCAGCGATCTACAAGGTAGGAGGTACCCTCAGGCAGTGGCTTGCTGGTGGTCGTCGGTCTTCGTTTTCCTCGCCGGCGTTGTTGCTGGATCTTGTTCTTGCTCTGTTCCCCTGCGTCGGACTTCTGTGCTTTGTTCTTGTTCTTCATCGTTGTATGTAGAACACTGTTGTACGCAGGCTTTCAAAAAAAAAAAAGACAAGAAGAGGCAAGATCCACGAGGGAGGCACTTGGGAATAGTTAAGGGTATATATGCCTCTGCTTTATGCTTCATGTTACGTACACACGTGCCACTTGCGTGAGCACACCCATGTGTCTTAGAATGTAGTACTCCCTCCCATCCAAAATAATTATAGCTGAATCAGATGTATTTAGACATTTTAGTGCCAGATACATTCAGTTTTTGAATTGGAGGGACTAGAATTTAAATATTTTGAGGAAAGCTTTCTGAAAACAACAATGAAAAAGATCAGCAAAGCCGGGCGTAGGACTATATTCATATGGCCAGAAGTGAGGACTTTCAAGATCTCAGTCAGTAAGGTGACTGAAGCTCCGTTTCAGCCAGAGAATGCAAGAAGAAAGTTCATGACAGTTTGTGGTGTAGTAGCACGGGACCGAGTTTCTTTCCACCTTCCAAGCTCGAAGGAAATGCCAGATTGTTTGCGTTTAAAAATCAGAAAAGAGATCCTCGATTACTTCATTATCCCTGAGGATTTATTTCCTTGTGTTCAACAGACGGCTTTAGGTACTGCTGGTAAGAAATGGAAGAATTAGAAGACCATGCCCGTGACAGAATACTTGGAGCAGAACAGAAATCCTTTGGCCCACTATCAGTTTATTGAGAAAGAGGAGTGGGATGAATTTGTGACGTTGAACTCTTTACAAGAGCACAAGGAAAAAAAGTCGGATCGACCCAAGGGGATTATCGTTAAATACAGACATGCGTCTATCAATAAGGTCCGTGAGCTCATGATCATGTGGCCAGAATTGCGTCAACTGACTCAGTTCACGTCCATGACCGACAGCCTTATGAGATGCTTGAGATTGTAAGTACAAATTTATCCTCAATGCATGCTTTCCCATATCTATGGTACTGTAATACTTGTTACACGTTATTCATATACATCTTCTTATGTAGGAAACATATGATTGAAGCGAAGAACCAATCCAAAAAGTAAGCTTCATGGACCCTATTATGGCTACGCAGCGACTCATTGATCAGAACGAGAGGAGTGTCGAGGATTACGTCATCTATATGATGCAACGTATTGAAAATAACGATTTAATCCTATGGCCTTTTAAGGCAACAAGGTAAAGTAATGTTGAATTTTATTTCCGATTTAATTTGTTCATTACGGAGCTCCGATGACACTACCATGATTGAATTGTAACACTAAGTACCATTTGTGTAGCTTTGGCCACTGGATTCTTGTGGCAATCTCGCTTATGAATGGTAATGTTTACTATCTTGATTCTCGTAGTAAGTTCAATTTTGAGCTGATAAACAAACTTCTTGACAGGTGACAAATTATTTTCATGTACATACGACACATTTATCTTTACAAAGACATCACATCATATACCTATGTTATTGTCATTACATACTCTTTCTGATCATTCCGCTACTGCAAGACGCACCAAAATCTATAGCTAGGAAGGGTTTTGCCAGTCTAACCCACTTCCCAATTATAAGGTTAGTTTCCCACCTTTGTTAATATGGCTGCGAAAACATTAATTGAATTTATTCTGGTACATATGAAAGTGTTCTCTACGCTATTTGTCTTAGTGCCACCAACAGCTGGCAGATTCAGCTGCTGGATCGAGCGGGTTATATGTTGCCAACAATATTAACCTGATGATGGATTGGTTTTCGATGGGAGTAAAATGCGAGGTATTAAAACATCTTCTGTTTTGCAAATCTGAACATATTCTTATTTTTGTGTACTTGCCCATAATCATTCATAATAATTAGAGCTCATTATCTGCATCATCCGCAACTCGAGGAACTGCCGACCACCTATATACGAAAGCTCCGCTTGGAAATCTCCTGGCAGATTTCGTTCGAAGGTGATGGATCAGATGCGCGACGGCGTGTTTGTGGTTAGACACACATGATTTTCAAATATCTCCTTGTGTATGGTGTTGCCTTAGTTATGGATTTGTCGTACCATTGGAATACTTACATATCGGTGTATGCATTGTAACTGTACTAAACAATGAGTCACCGTACATTTGAAACTATAAATAGCCTGGGCCTGGCAGAAAAAGTTAGCACAATCTGAAAGCGGTTTTTAAAATGAAACATAGGCGGTTCCAAAACCGGCTGTAAGCCTGTAACCCAGACGCGGATAGGAACGAGAAACCCATCGCCCGTGAAACGCCGGACGGTCCGCATATCTGGTAGCGGTTTTAAAAAATTAACCGCTTACCGGGCGGAGACTCTATTAGTCACGACCGCCTATGCACTTCCGGGTTATCCAGGAAAAGCCAGATGAACCAGCCTTGGGAAGCGGTCGTAGGCACTGGCCGCCTCTGCCGCCTGAGACGGCTCGGAAAATCGATCGCCTCGGATGCCGAGTCGGGCCGTTTTAACGACCGTCTGAGGGGTAGTTTTTCCAGTCGGATTTTGAAACCGGCTCCGAATAGCTGGTTTATCCTCAACTATTGCTCTGAGTCGAATGGGAAAACCGGCTGAGCCCTATGGCCGTGGTCCGACTGTAATAGTCGGTTATGTAGTAGTGATCTATTCTTTGGTTATGATTTCAGCCAGATTTTTTGGTGGAGGCTAAACCAAGAATGAATTGTGATCTACATCTACTGGATATGTTACTATATGGAAGAGCAAGATCTGGACATGTTTGCTTTAAAGAATATCTAATTATTGGATACCGGAGCCTATGGAACCACATGAACAAAATTATTTTCGAGAGTGCCCAGCTCAATCTGGATTTTAGTCTTCATTTTTTCAAAGAATCATTCTCTTTGATTATGCATAGAGCAAAACCCTCTCTTAAAGGGGTATGCAACAATGGCTGGATGCTATGTAATAATTTGAACTTTGGACATGGACCTGGAGTTTAACTCATCTCTGTTTGTAATTATGCTTCATTTATAAATATTAAATGACGCAGTAGGGTATTCGCCTACTGTTTTTCCGTAAAAAAATGCATTCCTAAACTCGTCCATACGAAAAAATGCTATAATAAGCTTAACGCTTTTGCTGGTTCTCGGCTAACCGAGAAGTTGCTTAGTGCTGGGTCGCTGATTCTCTTGATGTACATTCCCATTGTCCATAGCGCTGGATCGTTGTGTATTGCCCAACGCCTAGTGGACCTTTTTTTTTTTTGGGCTAACATGGTGGATCGGTTGTTTTTTCTTCCAGCCGTTTTAGCAGTTTTGATGGTGGGCTTTGTGTTCTGGCTGTTATGCCTTTTTTTTTTGGGGGCCTTGTTTATGCTAGGGGTATTTGTTGCTTTTATTTTTTAACCATCAGGCAATTACACATGCATTTTCGTAGCGTGTAATTGTATTTTTTCATTGCGCGCTTTTTGTAATTGCACATGAAATCAGCGCGCAATTGCGAATTCATCTTTTTGCCTATAATTGCATTTTTTCATTTATTTTTTGTAAATGCATCTTCCAATTGCACATGTAACCATCGCGCAATTGCACCTACATTTCTATTGTGTGTAATTGCATTTGTTTCATTGATCGCTTTTGTAATTGCACACGAAATTAGTGCACAATTGCACATTCACGTTTTTAGCATGTAATTGCATTTTTTCATCTTTTGTTTTGTAATTGCATTTTGCAGTTGCACATGTAACCATCGCGCAGTTGCACATGCATTTTTATAGCGTGCATATTTTTTCCGTTGCACGTATTTGTAATTGCACATGAAATTAGCGCGAAACTGCACATTCACTTTTTAGCGTGCAAATCTCTTTTTCTTTAATTGCATTTTTTCCTTGCGTGCATTTGTATTTGCACATGAAATCAGCATTGCGTGCATTTTTAGCGTGTAATTATATTTTTTTCCTTGCACGCATTTGCATTTGCAGATGAAATCAGCATTGCATATTCACTTTGTGTAATTTGCTTTTTTTTAATTGTTTTGTCCTTATACTTTTAAAAAGGCTTATTTAAAAAGGCCCACGAAACAGTATTAGAGGAAAAGGGGATTCGGCCCAGAAGAAAAAACATGATGATATGGATCGAGCGAGATTTATGGCAATATTTGTTTTTTCTCTTCCGAATCAGGGTTGAACAGTCTTCGGCTGAAGGTGCTGAACAGATCATCTTTTGCAGAAAGAGACCGAAGATAATCATATCTTCTGATACACTATCATCATACCACACTACATCGTTTCTTTTCCAAATCATCATTAATATTCATCTCACAATTCCACAATACTGAAGCAAATACAAAATCAAATCCGCTGCACAGTATAA
Source organism: Poa pratensis (assembly GCA_947311845.1). Taxonomy (NCBI): domain Eukaryota; kingdom Viridiplantae; phylum Streptophyta; class Magnoliopsida; order Poales; family Poaceae; genus Poa; species Poa pratensis. The sequence continues at coordinate 51,844,723 of CAMZMU010000074.1, forward strand.
GTGATTTGTCTCGCAATTTACACTCGCACGAGAGGGGCACTCAGACAGCCAGCATGGCGAAGCCAAAGCCTGCTGCAAGCGTGCCGATTAGGCCTGCCTTCAGGGGACCAGCTCCAGCCCCGCTAGTTGAGTTCGCCCCGTCGGCACCTGGTGGGCTGGTGGAGTCCGCCGGTGGCTGCGGCGCGCCTCCAGGGGTACCAGGGGAAGGCGGCGAGCCTGGGGAACCCGGTGAAGAAGACGGTGGTGATCCTGGAGTGGCCGCGGGAGCAGCGCCAGGAGCTGAACCTGTCGGAGATGGTGCAGACTCTGGGTTAGGCATAGGTGCACCGGAGGGAGGGGACATCGGGCTCGGCATCGGCGCGCCAGACGGCGGCGCCATGGAAGGAGGCGACATCGGGCTTGGCATCGGCGCACCAGAGGGCGGTGCCATGGATGGAGGAGACGGCGGCGACGACGACGGGCTCGGCACCGGAGGGGCTGACGTCGGCGGCATGGATGGAGGAGGAGACGGCAAGAGGCCCGGCGGGGTGTGGTCGGCAGAGAGGACGACGACTATGAGCTTCTCGTTCGCCATGCAGCTGGCCTGGTTGCCGCTGATGAAGAAGAAAGGGCCGGAGCGGTCGAGCGTGAAGACCGTGCTGCCGCCCTCGAACTTGGTCACGTACGTCGTGGTGTTGCAGGCGTTGTACGCCGCCTGGTCCACCAGGAGGACAGAGTCCGTGTCCTCGGGGTACACGAACACTAAGGAAACCAAGCGAAAACATGTCAGTTTCCCGTTTCATTCGTCACTGCTGGAGGCTAGCTCGATCGATGGCGGGGATCGAGAGGTAGGTGGAACTTACGTAGCTGGTCGCCGATAACGAACCGCATCCTCCCGGCCCACGCGTTGTACGGCTCGGCGGTGGCGTCCGGCACGCCCCACCCTTTGGCGCCGCCGACCCGGAACTGCGTGGCGGTCGCCGCCGACGCCATGAGAGCGAAGCAGAGGAGTCCCACTAGACCGTTAGACGTCGCCATGTCTGGAGCTGGAGATGAACTAGGTGACTTTGGTACTAATAAAGATCGAGCGAGCGGCTGACTCGATGAGCTTGGGAGGAAGAGACAAGGGTTGGTGGGTATTTGTAGATGAGGTCGATCCAGGACTTGAGGGATCAACATTCAACTGTACTCACTCAGGGGTTCGACTTTGCATAATAACAGCATAAGGTATCTCTATCCGTCTTCTCACGTGACTGAAAGCGTCAGGTGTTCCCGAGAACTTGTCCTGGTTGGCTTCTTCTTGACGGATGACGTCCACTGGAATAGGAATAGTAGACACGAGTGGAGTGATGATCTGGTCGACGATCATTTGGACACACGGTTTCTCGGTACCATTTGGACACGTACGTCGGCGATCGACGTCCTTGTCGTCGGAGCGATGAGCGGTTTCTCGCTCAGCGCCTAGCTTCGGAAGTTCCTGCCGTAACTGTAGACTATGTAGTGCCTGTCTATATGTCGGTCCAGTGGGCTCGTTCCAGCTAGTAACGACAACAGCAATTTCAGTTCGGCTGAAAGAATGTACCAGAAGAGATAATCCGTCATTTTTGTGAAAGCGACGGAGAGATTCCGGACGAAGAAATTCGTGACATGACCCTGCTGGCTGCTGCGAGGAGAACACGCACGAACTTTATGCCTTAGAATGCAGAATTTAAATAGTTCGAGGGAAACTCTCTGAAAACGGCTTGTTATTTTTTGCCATCGTACACGTGGCTTTATCGTTAATCAAATCCCCCTGTTAACCAAATCGCATGGTGCTGAATAGGGTCCAGCGTTAGGTCGTCCACCGCTGGGTCGTGTAAGATTTTTTTCCTCTGAGTAGTGGTTCTTGAGAGACTACGTGGAGCGTGAATGATGTTTCTTTGTACAGTCCCAATCAAATCAAACGCTATGGCCAAACCGATGTGTTGTGCGTGTTTCGCGATTTAGCAAATAACAACGCAACTTGGCCGGGTCTCCGACTCTCCGGCTATCGATCGGCACCGCTCACAGGTCTTCCTAGCTAGAGTGCTCACCTACATATGTTGCCCAAATTATTGTTTTTTTTTAACCGAAGACAAAAGTTTTGCCTTATCCATTTATTAAGCAGAATGTGCCCGGTTTATTATCGGAAGAAATCGGGCGAAAACCATACAACAACACAACCCCACGGAAGGAAGCCCCACAACCTCAAGAACAACTAGAGCCAAGCTCCAAACACCACTCCGCAACGAGTCGGTCAGCTATCCACCCATGCCGGAGAGAAGAAGCCGTAACTGCTATGGGAGGAGCAGATACGGGATGCTTCAACGTAGACGAAAGCGACGAACCCACCAGGAGCCCCGACGACGACGACCAACACCGCGAGCAACCTTGTCGCCCACACGACACAAAGGTGGAGCACCCGCGATGTTGCAGAAATCTCCGAGCCGCCGCCCCGACATCCACATCTCTGTCACGCCCTGCGCAATCCACCTGTACCACCTTCCGGGGCCGCCCCGACATGCCACCGCTCGCACCCGAGCTGCAATGCCGCGCGACCTAGCTGCTCGCAGTCCAAACTGCACAGAGCAACTACCCGCAGATCACGGCCGCCACACAATCCGAGGCCGCTGCCTCGACATACTGAAGATCGCCCCTCTCTGGGACGCATCGACCGAGCCGACAACCTCACCACCCATGTAGTACGAAGTCGCCACCCACACTTTGCCGAGCCGCAATCCCACCTCATTGGGTCACCACCGCAAAGCAATCCGGGGCCGCCGCCCCGACATGCAAGAACAATCTCGAAGCCGCCGCCTCGACGTCCACGCACCCGCCGATGAGACCAGCTAGCATGGCAACACAACGGTAGGCAGAAGTGCAGAGACTCCAAGGCGACGCCTCCAAGGAGGGAACGACGAAAACGCCGCTGTCGCCCGCATTGTCAACGACAATGCAAGGTTTTCACCCGGAGAAACTCAGTGAATTGGAGTGACAAAGGCATGGTTGGCGCTCCACGATGACGCCTCCAAGGAGGGGAACGACGTCCAAAGACGCCGGCGCCGCTGGCACTGACCGAGATCAGTGCTAGGCTTTCACCTGGAGCGAACCAAAAACCACCATTGTCAACACCGCTTCTAGTCAAACTGACCACCATGGGCAGCCGACCAACTCCGCCACACCATGTGCCCAGCAACGACCCAAACACCAGCGTCCACCTTCCCCACCACCACGGGCAGCTAGCAGCCAGACGTCACCACGCGACGCCGAGCACCACCGCGACATGCAACGGCGATGACCTGCGCACACCAGATGCAGATGTTGCGCCGCCACGCCACCGTCCTCTCCGCGGCCACCTCTGCCGCAGAGCTGCAGACACCGGCTGGAAACGCCGTGCCGCCTGCCCACACGCGGTGGAAACGCCGTGCCCCGAGCTAGCCGCCGATCTCAGCAGATCTGGGCGCGGCCTCGATCTGCCACCTCCGCGCGACCTCCGCGCCAAGGAGCCGGCAGCCACCTCTACCAACCTCCACCGCGCCTCCGGGGCCGCCGCCCCGGCCTAAACGGCGCCGGCGAGCCGCCATCCTCCTCCCCAGCGGAATCTGATGGGAGCCGACGCCACCTCGAAGAAGAGAGGCCCCCGGCACTTTTGGCAGCGGGGGGCCCGCCGCCACGGCGGCCGGAGAGCGCCTGGGGGGAGGGAGGGAGTGGCTGCGGCGGTGGGTGCCCCCAGTGCCGCTGGGGAGCGACACGGGGGGAGAGAGCAAACTTTACAAATATTTCATCCCGTCTATTCGGGCGCCTTCCCAAATTATTGTTATTCTGCTTGAAAGAAAGGCAAACGATTTTCCTTAATTCACGAATAAGAAGTCAGAGTACGCAGGTGTAAGATTATTCACAAGCAAACCTACTCTCCCGGCAATAAAAGACCCAAATAATTTGCCCCATGAAGACATAAGTATAGATCGGGCAATTTAAGACCCCACAATCGCATACGGAAGCAGCCATCCATGTGCGTTATCACCTATCGCTTACCCTTCGCATTTAAAACCGTGTGTGAGGGTAATTAGAGCGGCGTTTCAAGGGTGAGCAATTGCACATGCTTTTGTTTCTTGGACCATGTGCAAACTTTCACAAACGGTTATTATTAGTTAAGCGTCTGCATAGGTTGTAGGTTTCGCACACGTTTCACTCTGCAGAAATCGTGTGCATATATTCACGACCCTTGTGTTAGGTAAATCGTTTGCGATGTACTGCAGTTTCTCATACGGTTTACATTTAGAAACGTATGATAAAACAATATTTAGCAAAAAGTCAATATAGTTGAGGTTCCGCGCCCGTTTTCCACGCCCGTCTACTTGAATTGAGAGAGTACGGTAATTGTCTCCCTCAGCTTCTAGCGGCGGCGGCGGTGGCGGTTTGAGGTTTGGCGGTGCAACGAGAGGTGCGGCGGCGGCGGTTCTTTGAGGTGCGGGTGCGGGTGTGGCTGCGGAGGCGGTGGCGCTTTGAGGTGTGGCGGTGGCGCCTCTCCGGCGGAGTCGTTGTTCCTGTGGGATCTAGCAGAGGTATGGATACCTAAGTGAATTGTATTTTATCGCAATTAGAATAGAAGATGGCTGGTGTTCATTGCTGTTTTGTGTGTGTAGATGAAAAGATGTTATTCGTGTTCCTTTGTGTCTGTAGATGAATAAAGAATGGATGACCGAGAATCATACAACGGCAGTATACCGCAGTGGCACAAATCTTTTTAAGAGAGCATCGCTCATACATATGTGGAAGGAAAAAGAGTGACGCATCAGATGTCCCTGTCATGATTGTAGGAATTGTATCGATTGGGACAATATTGTTGAGATATAATCTCACTTGCTTGTAAGGGGATTCATGGATGGATACACATGTTAGACGAACCATGGCGAAGTACCTATCGTGGCAACAACGAATAAAGACTGTGAGATGCTAGATGATGAGATGTCACATACTCATCAGGTGTCACATACTGATCAGATGAAGCAAGACCATGAGAATGAGACTATAGGTCCTGAAAATGAAGACTGTGATGCTGATGATGAACATGTTGGTGATACCGAAGATGGTGATATGCCAAGAATGCGTGAGATGTTGCATAATTTTGAGGGCTCTAATATTTCAGAAGATCTGAAAGAGTTTAGTGGCTTACTACAAGACTCTGAGATACAATTGTATCCAAATTGTAAAGCAAAACACTAAAAATTGTCGGTAACACTAGATCTCTTGAGATTTAAGGCTGAAAGCAGATTGTCTGACCAAAGCGTCACGAAGATGTTATGTATGTTCAAAGACATGCTTCCAGATGGTAAAGTTCTCCCAGAAAGCACGATTGCTGTGAAAAAAACAATTTGCCCATTAGGATTGGATGTACAAAAGATTGACGCTTGTATCAATGATTGTATGTTGTACCACAGAGATGAGTACAAAGATCTGTGTGCATGTTTGATATTCAATCATCCACGATACAAGCGTAAGAAAGGAGAAGACAAAATAAGTCCGATGAGGAGAACAAAACGGGAATCCCATTCAAGGTTATATGGTACTTACCTATAATTGCTTGTTTCAAGCATCTCTTTGCAAACCCTAAAGAGGCTAAGCTGATGCGTTGGCATGCATGAGGATGAACGGAATAAGGATAAAATGTTAAAGCATCCTGCTGATGCGGTCCAGTGGAGGAAAATGGACGAGAAGTACAAGGATTTCGGCGGCGATCCTAGAAATGTAAGATTTGGCATGAGTACGGATGGAATGAATTCATTTGGCAATGAGAAGTAAACACAACACTTTGCAGGTGCTTCTGTTCATGTATAACCTTCCTCCTTGGCTGTTTATGAAGAAAAAATACATCATGATGTCAATGCTTATCCAAAGACCGAAGCAACCTGGGAATGATATTGATATTTACTTGAAACTACTTGTCGATGAACTGCAGACATTGTGGAAAGAAGGAGTACTAGTATATGACACTTATAGAAAAGAAGAGTTCAATCTTCGTGCAATGTTGTTTTGCACCGTTCATGACTATCCGGCATTTGGTAACACATCGGGCCAGATCACAAAGGGAGACAAAACATGTGTGACGTGTATGGGTAAAACAGCTAGTCAATGGCTTACAAACTCATGCAAAACGGTCTACATGTGTCATCGTAGGTTCTTGCCAAAAAAAGCACACATACCGGTTCATGAAGACGCAATTCAATGGGAAGGGGGAGCACGGAATGAAACCAAAGGTTTTTACCGGCTTGCAGTTGTATAAGATGGTGAAGAAAGTCAAAGTTGTGGTTGGCAAGGGTCCAAACCGAAGGTTCCTAAACCAAAGAAACGGCGTCGCGAGGTGAACAAAAAATCAGCAGAGGTTGCCAAGAAGGTGAAAACGCAGAAAAAGAAGAAACCAGTGAAAATTTGGAAGAAGAAATCGGTTTTCTGGGAGTTAGAGTACTGGAAGTATCTGGATGTACGTCACTTCATCGATGTGATGCACGTTGAGAAGAATATTTGTGATAGCATCCTTGGTATGTTATTGAGCAATAAAGGCAAAACAAAAGATGGTGTCAATGCACGACTGGATATGAAGAAACTCAGGCCGAAGTTTGCTGCAAAACAGAGGAAAGACGACAAATGGGAGTACCTTTCTGCTTGTTACAACTAATCGAAAGAAGAAATCCTCGAGATATTGGAGTTCTTGTTCACTATTAAAACCCCAAGTTGCTACTCCGCAAAAATATGGAGTCTTGTTGATATGCCTGCAAAGGAAATATCTGGTATGAAGTCGCACGATTGCCATGTAATGTTGACACAAATTCTCTCCGTGGCCATCAGATTTTTTTTGCCCGAGCCAGTTAGAGAGATGCTGATGAACTGCAAGAATGTCATAGATCCTGATATACTAGATGAACTGCAAGAAGAGGTGGTGAAGACCCTATGCCAGCTTGAGATGTTTTTCCCGTTGGCTTTCTTTGATGTCATGGTTCATCTCACTGTACACATTGTGCGTGAGATAAAGATACTTGGCCCTATGTTTCTGCACAACATGTATCCGTTCAAGCCGTACATGGGAATACTAGAGCACTATTGTCGAAACCGGTATCGACTCGAGGCAAGCATCGTCGAAGGTTATACATCTGAGGAGGTGGTTGGGTTTTGCATATACTACTTGGTTAACCGACAGACTATTGGTGTGCCTCGTTCTTGCCACGAGGAAGGCTAGCTTGAGTAGGGATACTTGGATTAGAGGTCACCTCTCCTCCTGCAGAACTATTTGACAAACCACATATGAAAGCGTTGTATCACACGTCAGAAGTTTACACATTTGTGAAGGAGCGCATGAAATTTCCAGAGAAAACATATCCAAAGGCTACATAAGAGGTTATTCGGGGCAAGCACACCAGAAGTTTCATTCAATGGTTGTAGACACTAGTACTGAACGACACATCAGAAACGGGCCAAAAACTCCATCGGCAACGGAGAAAGGGTCCGTGTCCCCGACTCCGTGACTGATGTGAAGGCCTTCGTCGGTAACGGAGGCAAAAAACCATTTCGATGAGGTCTCCATTTGGCAACGGTTGTGCGCAGACCTCCATTGCTTTAGTTTTCCTACATCAGATACGGAGTTTTCCATCTACCCGTTTGCACTGAGCTTTTCTCATATTTTGATTATATGCCATAATACATGAAAGGCTGATTGCACAATGCACTAAAACATTATTCAATTCATAACATAGAACAAATGCCATCATTACATTGGTATACAATAATATCACCATTTTTTACAATTTGACTACAATCATATCTATCACACATTGGCATAATGTAATATCACCTATTACACTTTGACTACAATCATGAACTCTAAACCTATAAGCAACTAACCTAACAAGATTGAAGGCTGGCTTAATTAAGCCAGCCTTCCATCTTTGACTTGGAGCTCACCTTTTATGAGCTCTCGGTCGTCGCTGTACCCACTTCAAGACCAGTATCCACGAAATTTCCTTGCCTTAAGGTTTCTGGTTCTCGGAATGATACATTGGTACTTTTATGCAGTGTTGCCGAAATAAACTCCTGTTTGAAAGAGAAAAAAGATTAGCGAAATGTACAAAATACATCTGGATATAAAAAAATCGGTGGCTATTTTCCAGCAACTGCTTTATTCGGTTGCCATTTTCGAGAAACTGCTAAGATCGACGACAAATATCCAGGAACTGCTCTGTTCGGTGGCAGACTGTTCGCATTCCTTCCTTCTCTTCTTCCTCGTTCCACCCCAATCCCCCACCCGCCATGGACGACCGCAACAGAACAACAAAGACAACTACCGTTCGTACCCACGGCACCGTTCTGGGGGTGGTGTACACGAACGAGGAGCATACCGTGGAGCGGATCCTTGACAAGTACGAGGAATGGCTAGCAGAGGAGAAGCATCGGTTCATCGGCCTTGACATCGAGTACACCCGTAATCGCCGGCCCATGTCTGTCCTGCAAATCACCATGCGCAAGCGTGAACATCACCAACGACAGCAAGGTGCTTTCTTCTGCCGGCTTTCACATTCCACCGGAGTACTACGTGGACATCCAACTCGTATACAAAATCAAGGGTGGAGACGAGAGGGACGGAATGGGTGATCTAGCGGCAGACCTCATCGACAAATCATACGCCAACATGAAGAAGGAGTTCCCATCCAACCAGCACAATTTTTGGGAATGGATGCCGCTGCACAAAGTTAACCTCGACTACGCAGCAATAGATGGGTACGTGACCTACGAGTTGTATCACACGATCCTAACCTTGAAGGATAGGCTACGTCCAACATGGCAGGAAATGATCTGCCCTAGGTGCAAGAATGCCCTAGGTGAATTGCAATAGGCTTGGATGTCGGTGTTTAACTAGTTTGTACAGTTGGTGCTTTAACAATAAGTGTTTGTAATTATCAGAACATGTATGTGTGAATTTGCACTAGGAATTTGTTTATGTGATGAAATGCTCATACGTAGAACCTAGTTCATCGGCATCACAGCCGGTCACAGAAAGATTTATACCTTTCACCCGGCCGAAGAGGAGGTGCAGGCCTCTGCCAGATGCGCTGTGATGCTACCAGCGCGCTGCGACGCAATCACCTCCTCCCCCTTCTCCTTCGTCGACATCCACCTCCTCCTCCTTCTCCAGATCAGACACTACCTATAGATCCTCCACCTCCTCCAGATCGGCCACTTCCTCCTCCAGATCGGCCACTGATACGTCTCAAACGTATCTATAATTTCTGATATTCCATGTTGATATTATACCAATTGTTACATGTTTTATATACACTTCATGGCATTTTTATGAATTTTCTGGGACTAACCTATTAACAAGATGCCACAGTGCCAGTTCATGTTTTCTGCTGTTTTTGTATTCCAGAAAAGCTAGTATGGAAATATTCTCGGAATTGGACGAAACTTGGACAGAACCTCCTATTTTTCCAACACGAAGACGGAGTCTAGAGGAGAGACGGAGGAGTGCCATGTGGCACCCACACCATGGGGCCGCGCGGGCCCCCCTGCTGCGCCGTGGGGTGGTGTGGGGCCCTCGTGACTCCGCAGCCGCCGCCCTTTCACCTATTTATTCTTCCCGACGCGAAAACTCTAAACACCCGAGCCATTATCCATGAAAAGTTTCAGAGACACAGCCGCCATCAACCCTAGCCCGGGAGGGTTCAGAAGCTCCTTCCGGCACCCTGCCGGAGAGGGGAATCATCACCAGAGGGCTCTACATCACCATGCCTGCCTCCGGAGTGATGCGTGAGTAGTTCATCCTTGGACTACGGGTCCATGGCAGTAGCTAGATGGTTGTCTCTCCACTTTATGCTATCATGTTTAGATCTTGTGAGCTGCCTATCATGATCAAGGTCATCTTATTGTAATGCTACACGTTGTGTTTGCTGGGATCCGATGAATATTGAATACTATGTCAAGTTGATTATCAATCTATCTTATATGTTATTTATGATTTTGCATGCTTTCCGTTACTAGTAGATGCTTTAGCCAAGTAGATGCTTGTAACTCCAAGAGTGAGTATTTATGCTAGATAGTGGGTTCATGCCTCCGGTAATCTGGGAGAGTGACAATAACTTCTAAGATTGTGGATGTGATGTTGCCACTAGGGATAAAATAACCGATGGTTAGCTTAAGGGTACGCCGTTAGGTCTAATGCATTTGTTTACATTACGCACATTACTTAATGCAATTATCCATTGCTTGCAACTTAATACCAACGGGGAACTCGGTATGACAACCTGGCGGTGGATTATTAGTCATAGACGTTGTTGGATAACGGTGTATGTATTTTGTCGTAATGCCCACATGAATATCATAGTAATCATCATGTCATATATATGCATTGTCATGCGCTCAATATTTTGTCAATTGCCCAGCTGTAATTTGTTCACCCAACATGTTAGTTATCTTTTATAGAGAGACACCACTAGTGAACTGTGGACCCGGTCCATTCTTTTACACTGATAATGCAACCAACTGCAAACACTGTTCCTTTTCATTCTCTGCAATTTACTACTGTTTTCCAAACCATACGTTTAATCCTTTGTTTTCAGCAAGCCGGTTAGATTGACAACCTCACTATTTTGTGATTTCACTAGCATGAACAACAATGATTTTATTAGTACACCTATTGGTCCACCTGCTTCTAACGCAGAATTCTATGAAATTAAATCTGCACTTTTAAATCATGTTATGAAAGAGCAATTCTCTGGTGTTAGTATTGATGATGCTGCTGCTCACCTTAATAATTTTGTTGAACTTTGTGAGATGCAAAAGTATAAGGATGTAGATGGTGATGTCGAGGTATCGGTAACGCGGAACTACTATATGGATTCATACGTACCATAGAAGTGGTGGGGAAGAACGTAGAGGGTTCCAGTGACGGGATTGCACACACGATCTTACCCAGCTTCGGATCTCACGACGGTGGCGAGATCCTACGTGCTGCTATAATTCACTCAAGGAGAATATGTGTACAGATTACAATGAGATTGTATGCGTGCCCTAAGGCTGCTGGAAGGCTGGCTTATAAAGGCACCAAGCCTTCCCCTACAAGGAAAGCCTTAACCGACATAGATCACGAGTCCTAGACTAACACGGCAACAAACCCTAACTTTCTCCCTAAGGCGAACGCAGTCTGGCCTTCGTCTTGGACTTCACTAAGCCAGCCCAGAGCTTATCCTTGCGCCTAAGCCCATGAGGCCTTCTCCATTAAGCCCTCCGGCTTTATCTGATGGGCCTCCTCGGTGGGCCAGGTTTTATCCACCGTGGCAGGTATACCCGTTCGACATAACCTCCACAGGTGATATTATTAAACTGAATCTTTTTCCTTTCTCTTTGAGAGGACGTGGTAAAGAATGGTTGCTATATTTGACTACAAATAGTATTGATTCATGGACTAAATGCAAAAATGATATCATAGGAAAATACTATCCTCCTGCTAAGTTTATATCTTTGAGAAGTAGCATTATGAATTTCAAATAATTTGATAATGAGCATGTTGCTCAAGCTTGGGAGAGAATGAAATCATTGGTAAAGAATTGTCCCACCCATGGACTGACTGTTTGGATGATCATCCAAACCTTTTATGCAGGATTAAATTTTTCTTCAAGAAACCTATTGGATTCGGCCTCCGGAGGTACCTTTATGTCCATCACTTTGGGTGCTGCAACAAAGCTTCTTGATGATATGATGATAAATTATTCTGAATGGCACACCGAAAGAGCTCCACAAGGTAAGAAGGTAAATTATGTTGAAGAAACCTCTTCCTTGAGTGATAAGATTGATACTATTATGTCTATGCTTACAAATGGAAAGATGCATGTTGATCCAAATAATGTTCCTTTAGCTTTTTGGTTTCTCAAGAAGAGCATGTTGATGTGAACTTCATTAAAAATAATAACTTCAACAACAATGCTTATAGGAATAATTTTGGTAATAACAATTATAAGCCCTATCCTTTTAATAGTGGCAATGGTTATGTTAATTCTTATGGTAATTCCTACAACAATAATAAGAGTGTACCCTCTGATCTTGAAGTCATGCTTAAGGATTTTATTAGTACACAAACTGCTTTCAATAAATCTGTTGAGGAAAAGTTTGGGAAAATTGATGTTCTTGCCTCTAAAGTTGATAGTCTTGCTCTTGATGTTGATTTGTTAAAAATTAAAACTATGCCTCATGATGTTAAAGAGAGCAAAACTCTCAATGCTATACAAGTTAAAATTGATAATAATGTGAGGATGTTAGCTGATTTACATGCTAGGTGGGCAAGAGAGGATGAAATTGCTAAAAAGAATAGTATTGCTAGAGTTTATACTATTACTACAACTAAAAATGCTATAAACTCAAGTGTTAACAAACCTCCTACTATCAATGGTAAAGTAATTGGTGTTGGCAATGTCTCTACTTCTGTTGCAAAACGTTTAAAATTGCCTGAAAACACTGAAACTGTTCCTGATAAAAGTGCTGAAATTTTTCGAGATGCGGGAGACAATGGTCCCATTAATTTTGATAATAATGATTTTGATTTTGAAGGTTGCAATATTTCTGAAGTAATTAAGTTCTTGCAAAAGCTAGCTAGAAGTCCTAATGCTAGTGCTATAAACATGGCTTTTACTAAACATATTACTAATGCTCTCATGCAAGTTAGGGAAGAGAAATTAAAACATGAAGCCTCTATCCCTAGGAAGTTAGAAGAGGGTTGGGAGCCCATCATTAAAATGAAGGTGAATGATTTTGATTGCAATGCTTTATGTGATCTTGGTGCTAGTATTTCTGTTATGCCTAAGAAACTCTATGATATGCTTGATTTAGCACCTTTGGAACACTGTTATTTGGATGTTCACCTTGCTGATAATACTATAAAGAAACCTTTGGGGAGAGTTGATGATGTTTTTATAATGGTTAAGAATAACCTTGTCCCCATTGACTTTGTTGTTTTGGATATTGAATGCAATGCTTCTTGTCCTATTGTTTTGGGAAGACCTTTTCTTAGAACTGTTGGTGCTATTATTGATATGAGAGAGGGGAATATTAAATATCAATTCCCACTCAAGAAAGGTATGGAACGCTTCCCTAGAAAGAAGATGAAGTTACCTTTTGATTCTATTGTTAGAGCAAATTATTCTGTTGATGCTTCATCACTTGGAAACACTTGATTTTTACTTTCTGCACCTAGCTGAAAGGCGTTAAAGAAAAGCGCTTATGCGAGACAACCCATTATTTTATTTCTACAATTTTTCTTTTTTTTAAGTCAAGGAGTTGTTTACTTCTGTAACAATTCCTTTGTATCTTTATTTTATCGCATTGTTGTGTCAAGTATTGCCTCTAATAGGAAGAAGATGCTAGATTTGGATTTCTGCGCAGGAACAAATTTCTGGTGTTCACCGTTTTAATTCTGTAAAATCATAGAAAAATTATTTAAAACTGCAAATTTTTGTGCGTAATCCTCAGATATTTATGCATCTTTTGTTAGTTTAAAGTTTTTCGATCTGAGCAACATAAGTGCCTCAAAAAAATTCATCTTTGCAGACTGTTCTGTTTAGACAGATTCTGTCTTTTATTTTTCGCATTTTCTCTTTTACTAGTATTGAGTGGAATTCTTTTTTAGGGTGAAGAGCTTCACATAACATCAGTGGCAGTAGATAATGTTAAAAGTAACGGTCATGTTTATGTCCTTATAGAATATATGAGTTTTTGATTGTGCACTAACCCTCTAATGAGAATTACTTTGAGTTTGGTGTGGCGGAAGTTTTCAAGGGTCAAGAGAGAAGGATGATATAATGTGATCAAGAAGAGTGAAGAGCTTAAGCTTGGGGATGCCCCCATGGATCACCCCAGCATATTTCAAGAAGACTCAAGCGTCTAAGCTTGGTGATGCCCAAGGCATCCCCTTCTTCATCAGCAAATTATCAGGTCATCTCTAGTGAAACTATATTTTAATTCTTTCACATCATATGTGCTTTACTTGGAGCGTCTGTGTGATTTTATTTTCAGTATTTTATTTTTCTTATGGTCAACTTGATTGGACCCCAGCATTCTTGATTGGGAGAGAGACACGCTCCACTTTTTCATATGAATACTCCTATTCTTCACTTATACTTGTTGAGTATTCTTATCTAGCTATTGCTATGCTTTTGTATCATGTAGTTAAAACCTATTAATGAAAAACTACCGTAAAGCTCATTGAAATTTGGTTTGCATGATTGGTATCTCTAAGGTCTAGATATTTTCTAGTAAAAGGGTTTGGTTAACAAGAAAGACAGTTTAGAGTCTTATAATGCTTGCAATATGTTTTCATATAAGCATTGCTGTGTCGGTTGATATCCTGTGTTTGCTTCAAATAACCTTGCTAGCCTAAACTCTGTACTGAGAGGGAATGCTTCTCGTGCATCCAAAACCTTGAGCCAAAATCCATGCCATTTGTGTCCACCATAACTACCTATATGTGTATTTTCTTGCCATTCCAAGTAAATTTTTCATGTGCTACCTTCAAACTATTCAAATATTATTACTCCTATTTTGTGTCAATGTTTACCAAGCTCATGAGTATGGGGTGGATGTCTTTATGTCAACTGTCAAACAGACTTTACCACCGGACTAGCGGCATATACATCCGCTTATCCATTAATTTAGCAAAAAGAGCTGGCAAATGGGGTGCCTAGTCCCAATTAATTACAACTTTAACCGCTTAATTCTCTTCACATTTTTGCCCTGATTTATCTGTCAAGCAATGACAAACAGTGAAATATCTGCATGTGTAAACAAAAGAGAAAGAGGGATGATCTGCCTTGCTGGTAGAAATAACGTCCTTTATGGGAGCCGCTCTTAAAAGTCTGGTTGGCAGGGGTCATATTGTACTTTCCATTTTCTGATTCGTTGACAATTAGCAAACACCTCTCAAAACTTATTTTTACTCTCTTTATGATTTAAAAAACTTAAAAAGCTCTAGCACATGATTTAATCCCTGCTTCCCTCTACGAAGGGCCTTTCTTTTACTTTTATGTTGAGTCAGTTTTCCTACTTCTTTCTATCTTAGAAGCAAACACTAGTGTCAACTTTGGTGCAACAATTTTTATATGCTCGTATATTGCACTTATTATATGCTTTGTGTTGAGAAATATCCATGAGATATATATGTTGAAAGTTGAAAGCAATTGCTGAAACTTAAATCTTCCTTTGTGTTGGTTAAATACCTTTTATTTAGAATCTATTGCTTTATGAGTTAACTCTTATGCAAAACTCTTTGATGCTTGTCTCGAAAGTACTATTCACGAAAAGTTTTTGCTTATATGATTCAGTTGTTTGCTCATTATCTACTTGCTAGCAAACTACAGAACATTGATCTGGATCACTTCATTCATAACATGTGCTTTACAGCATTATTTGATCAAGATTATGATTGTAGCATGTCACCTCAGAAATTATTTTGTTTTTATCGTTTTAGCTACTCTAGGACGAGTAGAACTAAGCTTGGGGATGCTTGATACGTCTCAAACGTATCAATAATTTATGATGTTCCATGTTGATATTATACCAATTGTTATATGTTTTATATACACTTCATGGCATTTTTATGTATTTTCTGGGACTAACCTATTAACAAGATGCCACAGTGCCAGTTCCTGTTTTCTGCTGTTTTTGTATTCCAGAAAAGCTAGTCTGGAAATATTCTAGGAATTGGACGAAACTTGGACAGAACCTCCTATTTTTCCAACACGAAGACGGAGTCCAGAGCAGAGACGGAGGTGGGCCACGTGGCACCCACACCATGGGGCCGTGTGGGCCCCCACTCCCGCGCCGTGGGGTGGTGTGGGGCCCTCGTGGCTCCGCAGCCGGCGCCCTTTCGCCTATTTATTCTTCCCGACGCGAAAACCTAAACACCCGAGCCATTATCCATGAAAAGTTCCAGAGACGCCGCCGCCGTCAACCCTAGCTCGGGAGGGTTCAGAAGCTCTTCCCGGCACCCTGACGGAGAGGGGAATCATCACCGGAAGGCTCTACATCACCATGCCTACCTCCGGAGTGATGCGTGAGTAGTTCATCCTTGGACTACGGGTCCCTGGCAGTAGCTAGATGTATGTCTCTCCACTTTATGCTATCATGTTTAGATCTTGTGAGCTGCCTATCATGATCAAGATTATCTTATTGTAATGCTACATGTTGTGTTTGCTGGGATCCGATGAATATTGAATACTATGTCAAGTTTATTATCAATCTATCCTATATGTTATTTATGGTCTTGCATGCTTTTCGGTACTAGTAGATGCTTTGGCCAAGTAGATGCTTGTAACTCCAAGAGTGAGTATTTATGCTAGATAGTGGGTTCATGCCTCCGGTAATCTGGGAGAGTGACAATAACTTTTAAGATTGTGGATGTGCTGTTGCCACTAGGGATAAAATAACCGATGCTTAGCCTAAGGGTACGCCGTTAGGTCTAATGCATTTGTTTACATTACGCACATTACTTAATGCAATTATCCATTGCTTGCAACTTAATACCAACGGGGAACTCGGTATGACAACATGGCGGTGGATTATTAGTCATAGACGTTGTTGGATAGCGGTCTATGTATTTTGTCGTAATGCCCACATGAATATCATAGTAATCTTCATGTCATATATATGCATTGTCATGCGCTCAATATTTTGTCAATTGCCCAGCTGTAATTTGTTCACCCAGCATGTTAGTTATCTTTTATGGAGAGACACCACTAGTGAACTGTGGACCTCGGTCCATTATTTTACACTGATAATACAGCCAACTGCAAACACTGTTCCTTTTCATTCTCTGCAATTTACTACTGTTTTCCACACCATACGTTTAATCCTTTGTTTTCAGCAAGCCGGTGAGATTGACAACCTCACTGTTTCGTTGGGGCAAAGTAGTTTGATTGTGTTGTGTGCAGATTCCACGTTGGTGATCGAGTAACGGCGCCACCAACAACCTTCAGAAGTGATTTCTTGCTCCTACTAGTCGATTAAACCTTGGTTTCATACTGAGGGAAACTGCTGCTACACTGCTTCATACCTTCTGTCGTGGGTTTGTCACGTCAGATGTCATGGATGACTTCGTAGGTGTGGGATTTACGCGAGTCAATCGTCTCCGAGTTTGGGATCACAGGAACAAGAACGAACACAGATTTACCCAAGTTCGGCCCCTCAATGTGAGGTAAAGACCTATTTCCTGCCTACCCTAGATTGGTATTGATATGATATATGTGGTGTTACAATGGAGGCGATCCGATCTGGGAACTCACCGTAAGAGCTAGGGTTTTAGGGCTTGATAGCTTGACCCTTCTAAGTCCTGCGAGTCCTCTTTATATACACAGAGGCTCGCTAGGTTACAAAGGAAACTTCCTCCACAAGGAAAATATCGACCGGAACCTACTTGGAGACTAACTCCTCCTTACGTCTTCCAGGATAGGTCTTCCAGATCCTTCTCCTCGTGGTGGTGCGATATTGGGCTTGCTTTCACGTAGCCCCTTTCAGGTGCGAGTAAAGTAAGTCGCACTTAACAACATGGGCCGCGGGTTAATCCACAAAGTATTCCCCCGACATTAGCCCCCAAGATTGGTTAGAACTTCACGGTTAGGATCCTCTGGTTACTGGAGGTAGTTGTTAAGCCGCACTATGAGCGTTCTGACTAATCTCTGACTGATGCGATTCAAAGCCGCGACTTATTTGTGCGACTCATCCTTTCCATCTGAAATATTCGGTTTCCTTCTATTGCGGACCGTTCCTCATTCTGGGGGCGCAAATTGTTCCGTTGATCTCGGGCATCCCAGTTATAAGCTGCGGCGGCCTAGGTCAATATTCACTTGCCTCTGCTCTCTCCTTGCTTCCAATCGCGCCGCCGTCTTCCTCAATCGAGCTTAGCCTCCGATCCAATCTTCTCGCAATGGCGCCCAAGGCAAAGACATCCGATGATAAACGCAAGATCTCCTGCAACTGGGAAGGATCCTGGGTAACCGAGCAAACTCTTGCGGATCTCGCCGATGCCGGTTGCTTGCCGCCGAAGGAGGACAACGTCTGGTGGGCGCCAGGTGATGAGATCGAGCTGCGCCCCAGATCCAACGAACAGGTGATGTTTGTGGAGCATGTGGAGCGTGGATTCACGCCGCCCGGCTCCCTCTTCTTCCGCAACCTGATGCAACGCCTAGGCCTCCGTCTTCACGACATCAGACCTAACTCAATGCTCCAGGTGAGCAATTTCCACGTTCTGTGCGAGGATTACCTCGGCATATCCCCCAATATCGATCTGTGGCTGGCCTCCTTTTCTTGCAATAGCCAGCTCATCTCCAAAGGTGGCGCCTATGTCTAGGTCAGCGCCATTTCTCTACAGCGCCACAGAAACTCTTGCCTTCCCAATCTAGCCCTGGCAAATCGGCCCAGGGCTTGGCAAAAGTCTTTCTTTTACTCTCAAGACACTTCTTCGGAGAGCGAAACTCGCCTCCCCTCTTGGTCCAACTCTCTTTTCGTGCCTTCTGAGGCACTAAAATCCAAACCTCGGGATGCCGCAACATCCTTCATAAATGAATCGCTAATAAAGGTGCGCGCCTTAATCGGTCATGGCCTTGATCTTCTTTCTTGCTGGACGAAATGGCGCATCCAGCCAGTGAGCCCCCATCAACTGTCCTTCCTCGAGTGCTCTGGCACTTCTGCTGATGTTTATCGCGTCAAGGCTGCTGACTGGGAGCCTGAAGACTGGGTGGAGTTCGTCACCCGTGTGACTGAGGAGAAGAAGATCTCCTTTGACAAGGTGGGGCTCGCCCCTTTTAGCGTTAACAACAAGCCTTTTGAGGTAACCCTCCTCCTCTAGTCCTTTGTCCTTATAGTAGAACTGCCTTTCTTTTTTATATTAAGATCTTCCCTTTTCTGTATCAGGCTGATGAGAATTACTGGTCGCTCCCCGCGGCTGGTGTGGGCACTGCTGCTCCCAAGCGTGCCGCAAAGAAGAAGTTACTTCCCGCTATAGAGGGCAGTGAAGTCGCTGACATCCCATCTGTTGCCATTGCGGCTTCAGATGATGAAAATACTGATCTGGAGGAGGATGACAGTCATGTGCCAACCACGAGCCCTCCTGCGGCTGATCCGACTCCCCGCAGGGCCTCAAAGAGACTATCCCGGAGGAGCCAGAGCTTAACGCTCTGGAAAATCCTGAAGTCATCAAGCATCGCAAACCTGCAGTGGGTGCGACCCCTCCTGTTGCCAGGCGTGTGCTTAGGACCACCGTCTCGGCTAAAGAAGACATGGAACCCCATTCTGGTAATTCTTGCTGCCTTGGCATCCTGACCGCACATTCCTTCATTTCCTTTTATTAACATCTGGACCTCTGGTTGTAGACTCAGGGTTCCAAGGTGTGTCATCGCCGTCAAGCGACGGCCTTATGGCCTCTGTGCGACATGGAAGGGCATGCGAGGCTACGCGACTGAACTTGTGGACGGAGTGGACCTGGCGACCTTTCTGGGAAAGTATCATCCAGACGGGTCAAGATTTGAGAGGTTACCCGCTGCATCAGCCGGCGTAGCTGCTCCTCAAGAAAATAACTCCTCTCCAGGTGTGTCCAGCTCCCTAGCCCCCAAGCCCGCAACTGATAAGCCTTCGAGCGAGCCTGCAACAGCTGCTCCTGCCAAACCTGGTAAGCCGCCGGTGCCTCCTACCCACAAGCCAAAAGCTGGGAAGAAGTGAGTAAAAACAATGACATGGTGAAGTTAGCCCTTAGTGGCTTGTAATAATTGTTGAAATGATGTGTTAGCAACAATGTTTTATAATTATTAAGTACTCTCAGCAGTACAAGTTCCGACCAATAGTCTTTCATTTTCAGGGTCGAGAGCCGCCATGATAGGCAATTAAGCTCGATTGACGCCACACCCCAGTACTTTGGCCGCATAATGCAAGTCGCATCCAAGTGAAGGTTGAGTATAATCACGATAAATGCCACTCGTTTAGTGATTCCAAGGTAATAGGCCGCGCTCAGAAAGCTGCCGCACCCCCAAGGAACCAATGATTAGAAAATGAAAGACTCACAACTCAATTGGTAGTTTGAGGCGAAACGACAGCCACCTACATAGTAGGGGTGCCGGCTTTATTTCAAAATCATTATATGATACATAGGGTCGGTCGCACCTGAGTGGCGACCAGAAGTGATTCATTGGGTCGGTCGCACCTGAGTGGCGACCAGAAGTGATTCATTGGGTCAGTCGTGCCTAAGTGGCGACCAGAGATGATACAGGGGGTCGGTCGTGCCTGGGTGGCAACCAGAGATGATACAGGGGGTCGGTCGTGCCTGGGTGGCAACCAGAGATGATACAGGGGGTCGGTTGCGCCTAGGTGGCGACCAGATTTTTTATGCACAGGTACGGCCGCGCCTGAGTGGCAGCTAATTCCTGATACATGGGTTGATCGCGCCTAAGTGGCGATCCAATTTGATACATATGGTACGGTCGCGCCTGGATGGTTACCGGAGTTGAGGTTTGAGCCCTGAGTGGCCAGCTTGATACTGTGAACCCTTGTTGGTTCTGTTGTGATTGTTGATGGCGACTTGTGGTGGTTGGGGTATACCCTTATCGCCGATGGCCTGCAGCTCTTGCCCTTCTTGCGGCTGTAATCTGAAGTCGCAGGTCAGGCACGTGTCTTTTTGCTTCCACGATGTCATCAAATTTTTGTTGCGGCTCAGGAACAGGCGCATTTTCCGCGATGCAAGCGTCTCTGGCCAAAGCCCTGTCACCTTCCTCGCATTCTTGTGCTATCTCTTTATTGCCATCTATTGTGATTACTCTTAGGACCAGACATTTTTAGCTTCAGGTATATGTAGCATGGTCGAGCCATGAATTTTGCGAACGCTTCTCTGCCAAAGAGGGCATGGTATGGTCTCTGGAAATCTACAACCTCAAACCAGACGTAGTCGCTTCTGAAGTTGCTTTGCGTCCGTAAGGCGACTTCCAGGTTGATTCGCCCCAATGGTTGAGCTGATACGCCAGGCACGACTCCGTGAAACGTTGTTCTGGACGGGTGCAGCTGCTTTTCTTGGAGATTCATCCTCTTGAAAGTCTCATAGTATAGTATGTTTATACTGCTGCCTCCATCCAGCAGTACTTTCCTTAATTTGTATCCTGCGACTTGAGGGGCAACCACAAGCACGAGCTTGCCTCCTTCATTTATTTCTCCTGGATGATCTTCGCGGCTCCAAACTATTGGTTGCTCAGACCATTTCAGCCACTGTGGTACGGCTGGTACTACGGCGTTAACAGCTTGGTTGCGCCGTCGCAGCTTCTGCTCCCTCCTTGAGGTATTAACCACAATTATATGATATTGACCCAGCTGCTTTGGGAACTGCAGTTGGTCTGGCTGTGGGTTTGGAGCAGCATTATGGTGGCCTCCGCCGTGATTGCCTCCTTCGTTGTTCTGATTGTTGTTATTCCCATTAAGTGGCTGTCCATCCTTCCACTTTTTGTAATGGTAGCACTGTGCTTTTGTGTGGTTGGGTGGTTTTCCATCTTTTCCCACATGAATGTCACAGGGACTGTTGAAGACTTCTTCCAAATTAACTGGGTGAAAATTTCTTCCTCTGCCACTACTTGGCTTGTAACGAGTGTTCGTGTTTGCGACTAATCCCGAGTTTCCTTCCTCGTTCTTGCGCTTATTGTAACTCGCATTACTATTGCTAGCTTGTTGCTGCTGAGGCTTGCTGCTAGTCTTTTTTCCTTTGCCAGCAGTTTCCTCTTCCTCTCCATCAGATGCGTCCTTGGTCTTATCCGAACTTGCATACTTGTTAGCCGCTGCCATCACTTCGCTGAGGCTCTTGACTTTGTCCTTCATGCGACCCAGTTTGTGGACCAGTGGCTCAAACTTGCAGTTTTTCTCCATAACTAGGACGGCTGAGCTTGGAGGTATGTTGTCTGAGGAGTGTATAATTTCTGCCACTCTCCTCATCCAATGGCGACTTGACTCGCCTTCCTTTTGCACGCAGTGCTCAAGATCTTCTATACTGCAGAGTCGCTTGCATGTTCCTTGGAAGTTCTTGACGAAATCTTCCTTCATCTTGATACGTCTCCAACGTATCCATAATTTCTGATGTTCCATGCCTATATTATACCAATTGCTATATGTTTTATATGCACTTCATATCACTTTTATGCATTTTCTGGGACTAATCTATTAACAAGATGCCACAGTGACAGTTCCCTGTTTTCTGCTATTTTTGGTTTCAGAAAACTACTTCTGCAAATATTCTCGGAATTGCACGAAACAAAAGGCCACGTCCCTATTTGTCCAACACATACACGGAGTCCGAAGGAGAGACGAAGTCGAGCCACGAGGTGGCCAAACCATAGGCCGGTGCGGCACAGGGGCCCACCATGCCGCTAGGTGGTTTGACCCCCTCGGGGGTCCGCCGACATCGCCCCTTCGCCTATTTATTCCCCCCAATGTGAAAACCCTAAAATACCAAGTCATATTTCTAGAAGAGTTACGCAGCGCCGCCGCCATCGACGACAAGTTTCGGGGGACAGAAGTCTCTGTTCCGGCACGCTGCCGGGACGGGGAATTGCCCCCGGAGCCATCTCCATCAACTCCATCGCCATCTTCATCGCCGCTGCTGACTTCCATGATGAGGAGGGAGTAGTTCTCCCCCGAGGCTGAGGGCTCTACCGGTAGCTATGTGGTTCATCTCTCTCTCATGGTGTGATCTTTATGTGATCGTGTGTATTGCTAGTATCGCTGAATACATTAATAATGTTTATGCTACTCAAGTGATTTTGTCTAGTTTCTGGAGTCATTGTGACAACACGGTATCAAGGTGACAGTGTGGTACTTGTGTGACTCTATGAATAATTTAGACATTTATCATGGCTTATTCTTGGGAATTGTGGTGCTTGTTTACTCAGACTTTGGGGTGTGCTCTTGCAGCCCTACGCATAGTACTCTTGCTTCATCAAGAAGGAGAATGATCCCGAGCAGTATTTACTTGTGTTCAGTTGTGCTAATCTAGTTGAATATGTAGATGTTACTCTTTATATATTATGCACTCTATAGGTTACTTTAATATGAACTCCGGTACTCTCCACGGTGTAACGGTGCAGTGTGTGCACCGTGTGTGACTCCTTTATGACATTGTGGCGCTTGTTTACTCCGGCTTGAGGTGTGCTTTTGTAGCCCTACACAATGAATGATGTTTGTTATCCAACAAGAGAGTGTTTAAGAGTAGCTTTTATTTATTCAGTTATGAGATCATTGTTGAGAGTGTCCACTAGTGAAAGTATGATCCCTAGGCCTTGTTTCTAAGCATTGAAACACCGTTTACAACAAGTTCTGCTACATGTTTGCTTGCTGCCATTTTATTCCAGATTGCAATTACCACTTATAATCATCCATATTACTTGTATTTCACTATCTCTTCGCCGAACTAGTGCACCTATACATCTGACAAGTGTATTGGGTGTGTTGGGGACACAAGAGACTTCTTGTATCTTAATTGCAGGGTTGCTTGAGAGGGATATCTTTGACCTCTACCTCCTGAGTTCGATAAACCTTGGGTGATTCACTTAAGGGAAACTTGCTGCTGTTCTACAAACCTCTGCTCTTGGAGGCCCAACACTGTCTACAAGAATAGAAGCGTGCGTAGACATCAAGCTATTTTCTGGCGCCGTTGCCGGGGAGGTAAGTGTTGGAAGGTATCTCCTTTAGATTCTGCAATTATTTCTTTTTGTTTCTTGTTTTTATTTTCACTAGTTAGGCTTAATGGAAAACAACAAAAAATTAGAGATCTTATGAACTTTATATGAATTAGGACATGATGCTTTTGAAGAGAAAATTAAAAAACCTATGGAGGCTTGTTTGCATGATGGTAGCAATGGTATTACTATAAATTCTTTGAACACCATTATTGCTAATGCTATGGAAAAGTCTAAGCTTGGGGAAGCTGGTTGTGATGAATATGATATTTTTAGTCCCCCAAGCTTTAAGGAGGAAATTTGCTTTGATGATACTTTGCCTCCAATATATGATAATTATAATCATTGTGATATTTTCAGTCCACCTACTATTGAGGATATAGTTTATGTTGATTATGATATGCCTCCTATATATGATGTTTACAATGATGAATATGATATTTTCAGTCCATCTACTATTGAGGATAAAATTCATTATGATTATTCTATGCCTCCAATTTTTGATGATTGCAATGATGGATGTGATACTTTTACTCTCACTATTACTAATGATAATGTTCATGCTTATGTGGAGAGTGATGATACTATTATGCATATGGATCATGATAAGAATGCTCTATGTGATAGCTATATTGTTGAGTTTATTCATGATGCCGCTGAAAATTATTTTGAGAGAGGAAAGTATGGTTATAGAAATCTTCATGTTACTAAATTTCTTCTCTTTATGATGAATGTTTTGAGCTTTCTCTTGATTTGCTTTTATTTGCTGGGTACTTTAAGACCTACTGGTCCTTATGAGAGAGGGAGACACGATTTCATATATCACAATAATATTAAGTCTTCTCTCTTTATGTTGAAATTTTTGAAGTTACACTTGTTTTGCATTTCTATGCTAGTCACTTTGTTCTTCATTGACTTGTTTTCTTACAAGACTCCTATGCATAGAAAGAGTGTTAGATTTAAACATGTTTTATATATGCTTCTTGATGCTCTCTTTTATGTTTCAACTCTCATCTTTATGTGGGCATCATAAAAATCACTATGCCTAGCTAAAAGGCTTTAAAGAAAAGCGCTTATGGGAGACAACCCATTGTTTTTATTTTCTGCAATTTTCTTTTATTGAGTCAAGGAGCTTGTTACTTCTGTAGCAACTCCTTTGTATCTTTATTTTATTGCATTGTTGTGCCAAGTAAAGTCTTTTATTGAAAGTTGATGCAAGATTTGGATTTCTGCGCAGAAACAGATTTTTAGCTGTCACGAATTTGAGCTTTTCTCCCTGGAGAAAAATTAAAAATTTGTAAAAAATCACGCATCTTCCTCAGATATGTACGCAACTTTCATTAAACTGGAGTTCCATCTGAGCAACTTAAGTGCCTCGAAAAATTTCGTCTTCACGGACTGTTCTGTTTTTGACAGATTCTGCCTTTTGTTTTGCATTCGCTCTTTTACGATGTTTTGTGGATTTCTTTGCTCCACAAAGCATTGGTGGCTGTAGCTAATGTCCAGAAGCTTTGGGAATGATTGTATCATCACAGAACATGTGAATTTTTAATTATGCACTAACCCTCTAATGAGAACTATTTTGAGTTTGGTGTGAAGGAAGTTTTCAAGGATCAAGAGAGAAGGATGATATTATGAGATCAAGAAGAGTGAAAAGCCTAAGCTTGGGGATGCCCCCGTGGTTCATCCCTGCATATTCAATAAGACTCAAGCGTCTAAGCTTGGGGATGCCCAAGGCATCCCCTTCTTCATCAACAACTTATCAGGTCATCTCTAGTGAAACTATATTTTAATTCTTTCACATCTTATGCGCTTTACTTGGAGCGTCTGTGTGCTTTTATTTTTTTGTTTGTTTTTTGTTTGAATAAATTCGGATCCTAGCAATCCTTGTGTGGGAGATAGACACGCTCCGCTTTTTCATGTGAATACTCATGTTCTTCACTTATATTTGTTGAGTATTCTTAACTAGCTACTGCAGTGCTTTTAGCTCCTGTTTTTCATGCATTTCTTTGAGCTGTTAGTTCTTGTAGAAGTACTCTCTTGCTGCATTGTATATTATTTGGAGAGTTTATGTTGAAATAAATTGATTGGTGTTTGGTTGGAAAAAGAAAATGCTACATGTGGTAGTTGGTATTGGAAAAGACATATGCATTTTTGTAAAGTCTACTAGTACATGTACTAGTTGAGGGCTGTTTTGTCTTGTTTCGATTTGATACTTTGCAATTGTTTTGAGCTCTCAAGTAGATCATGTTTAAGCTCTTGCATCATGCAGTTAAAGCCTAGTAGTGGAGAACTACCGTAGAGCTTGTTGAAACTTGGTTTGCATGTTTGCTCTCTAAGGTCTAGATATTTTCTGGTAAAATGTTTGAACAACAAGGAAGATAGTGTAGAGTCTTATAATACTTGCAATATGTTTTTATTTAAGTCTTGCTGTACCGGCTTATACTTGTGTTCGCTTCAAACAACCTTGCTAGCCTAAACTCTGTACTGAGAGGGAATGCTTCTCGTGCATCCAAACCTTGAGCCAAAACCCATGCCATTTGTGTCCACCATACCTACCTACTATGTGGTATTTCCTGCCATTCCAAGTAAATACTTCATGTGCTACCTTTAAACTATTCAAAACTTTATTACTCCTTATTTGTGTCAATGTTTTATAGCTCATGAGGAAGTATGTGGTGTTTTATCTTTCAATCTTGTCATTTACTTCTGACAGACTTTCACCAATTGACTAGTGGCATATACACCGCTTATCCAATAATTTGCAAAAAGAGCTGGCAACGGGGTGCCCAGCCCCAATTAATTACAACTTTCATTAATAATTCTCTTCACATGTTTTGCCCTGATTTATCAGTAAGCAGCTTAAATTGCAAATAGACACTCCTCCATGGTATGTGATTGTTGGAAGGCACCCGAGGATTCGGTTAGCCATGGCTTGTGTAAGCAAAGGTTGGGAGGAGTGTCAACTATAAAGAAACTAAAATACATGTGTAAACAAAAGAGAAGAGGGATGATCTACCTTGCTGGTAGAGATAACGTCCTTCATGGGAGCCGCTCTTGAAAGTCTGTGTAACAGCCCAAACCTGTGAACCTAAATTTGTGTACCAAATTTTCACTTTTGTGTCCTCATTTGCATCATGGCATGCATGTATCATTGCATCCATTTAAATTGCTAAACAACACACTAAATTGGTTTGTCAAAAGTTGGAAAACTAAAATGCCAAACTTGCTCAAACAATTCTACAAAGCAATGAAAGCACTCAATCTTGCAAGATAAATTTACTTCGACAGCTACTATTTGTCAAGGGAGTTCCAAGAGCTCCAAAACAATATTTTGCACTTGCTCCAAATTGTTAAAGGAGCAACACTTTTGAATTTAGCAAAATGCCCTATCCAACCTCGCTAAACAAAAGTGGTCCAAACAATTTTATTTTGAGACGCCAATTTTTGTGGTGCTTCTACACTATATGGGGAGGCTACTAGATTTTTCTCAGATTTTTATAAAATATTTAAATGCCTCAATTAAATCAAGGAAATACTACTGGTTTTAAAAGAAACAGAAAAGGGCTTCTTTGTAATTTGAGGAGGACCTATCTGTGATGGAAAAACAATGGTCCAGGGGGTTTTTTCGCGAAACAACTTCCTTCTTCCTGTAGCCATGCTCTGCAGTGGCGCCATGGCCATGCCGCATGCGCCCGCGCCGGGCCCCTCCTCCTGCCTCCACTTGCAAGGAAGGGAGCACCACGACCATGAGTCCACGCTCCCCCCTATCCATTTCGCTCTCACCTGCTCCCTGCTTCCACTTGCTCTCCCCAGCATGGCCGCACCCCTGTTTGAGCTCCGCCGCCGCCTCGCCGCCGCCTGAGGGCTCCCCGTCCAAATCGAAGACTACCATTCGCTCCGCCGCGTCGCCTGCTACATCTACGCCAGAGGAATCGAGCCGGGAAGCAGTCAATCACCGCCGCCGTCCGTTCCTTTCTCCGACCACGGCCGAGCTCCGACGGGCGATTCCCGCGGTTTTCATCCATCCCGCCGCTGTCGAGCACCTCCACGAGATCAGGGTGAGCAGAGCAACCTTCTGAGCCTCTTCTTTTCCTCTATTTTCCTCTCTAGCCGTAGCTAGTAGTCTCTGTATTGGGTCCGGAGTAGGTGCGGCGATACTCATTGTATTGAGTAAAGGTTGCCAGGGAGCAGTAGTACCGCTGGAATAAGCGGTAGTACCGCTGCTCCCTGGCAAACACACTGCCGAAGCAGCACCGGTCCAGGTACCGTCGCAGGTACCGCCGAAAACTGTGTTCTGGGCGCGTGAGCGGTACCACCAACGGTACCTCCAGCGGTACAAGCCGGTACCGCTGATGCGGAAAGGCTGGGTCTGGCGCCGCTAATGGTACCGCAATTTCCAGCATTCGGAGACCTTGTCCGGTACCTCGAGCGGTACCAACTGGTACCAGGAGCGTGGGCTTCGTGAAGAAAGAAGACGACCGTTGACTGGCTGGTTTGAACGATGAAGACCCTAGCGGTACCACCGCCTGTTCCAGCGGTAGTACCGCTGGCATGGAATTCTGCCTCCTAGTTAAACTGAAAGACTCCCTTTCTCTTCAACAATTTGTTCGAGGCATTATGTAGTATTACTTTTTCTCGCTTAATCACCCAACCCTGCATCTCCTCATGATCATGACAATCATATGCAAGATAACGATAGGGTTCATCCTCTCCATTTAACGAGTAAATATGTTGCATGACCTAATCCCCCGGTAGATTCGTGATGCACCCGTTAAGCATCCGAACTCCGTTTAAGTTGAATAGCTTGAATCATCCTCATCTCGGGGTTTTAAAATGTCATGTCATCATGTGTTTGCGCATTGCATTTGTAAGCATGTGTGGTGATTGATTGTTTCTTCCGTTGTTTTGTTTTCGGTAGATCAAGCAACCAGGGTTATTCCACAATACCCCGAGGATCCGTATTACTAGCACGCTGATCCAGGCAAGCGTAATCCCCCCTCTGAGCATGTCTTATCCTATTTTCCGCAAATATTTTCTCCACAATAATATTGCATGCTGTTCCAAATGTCAATTTACTTGGATTATAGTATCCTCTAGTTGCATTAAGATTCCGATGCCAATTACCTGTTTCCCCTCCTATTATCCATAGGATTGTACTATTGGCCTGAAATAATTAACTATGTAGTGTTGATGCTTAGCCATGCTTAGTTAAAATGCTTAGCCGTCCGGTGGATGTTTCATGGTTGGAAACAGGTGATGAGATGTACAGATGATGGTGGAGAATTTATGGTGACAGGTAATAAGATGCTTAAAGGTGGGATGAGAGGCCACTTGGTATGGTGGTGTTTTGTCTCGTTCTCGCCGTCTAGGTGCGAGTTCTTTACCTCTTGATCCAAGAATGAGCGCGCTTCCTTTGGGTGGGGTATATGGAGCCCTCGTCGACCGACTAACTTGAGCGGGACTAGCCAGGGTCCTCTAGTTTGAGCTTCCATTTGCGCATGCGTGATGATGGTGGTATGAACTGGGATGAGGATGGTGGTGTCTAGGAAAATGAGTGGCCACGGGGCAGGGTGTTGATGATCTGCTACTCCGTCCTCACTGATGATCCTAGGTTAGTCTTTAACAAGGTAAAGGTTGTAACCGTTCCCACTCAGCCGGCTTTCCCCGGAAGAGAGCTACGTGTAGGCAATTTGCCGGGCGGTACCGAAGGTAAACACAGTGCACCCCTGCAAGGTTAAATCTTTTCGAAAAGCCGTGTCCACGGTTACGGACAACTTGGGAAAGGACGCTAAGACCATAGAATAACTTTAACGGAATGATTAAAAACTGGGTACTAAAGGTACCAATTCAAGATTGCAAGGTGAGCTTCCTCGAGGGTGATTCGGGGAGGTGCCTTTGATGAACAGGTACAGTGGTTGATGTTGAGAAGGTAATGAAAGAAAAGAGTCACTTCTTACCCCCCCTTTTGAAAATACTCTGATTAGTCGATGCCATTGAGATATGTTTTGTTAAATAAAATCAGCTTTATGCAAAACAGCCATAAAACTTAGAAAGCCTCATCGAGCTCAAGCTCTATATATAATCTTGCGAGTTCGTCGAACTCAACGTCATTTGTTTTGTTTCAGAGGAGGACTTCACCGACCTCGAAGGTGGGTTCTTTGTGGACGTCGACGAGTAGTCTGGGTTCCCAGGTGGCAGCTTGGGACATCCCGGAACAGCTGGCGCTGGATGTTTATCTGTAGGCCTCTTAGGCCATATTTGGATCTTGTTGTTTAGAACAACTTAATTTGCTTCCGCATGTTGTAATGTTGGGTCTGTGACCTCTGGTTGTCATTTGCTATCTTTCTCTATTATAAGAGTTGAACTATAATGATTTGTGTCGTAGAGTCTGTGATGTGCCAGTTGTTCCACAAGTCTTGATCTTATTATTATGCGATGATAGCTGTGCCTGTGTTAAGGCATCAATCGGGATGTTGTGTTGCCGATGATCAATTCCGAGCAACACCTGCCAAAGGTTTTGGCTGGGGATTGGTAAACCCGTAACCTCCGGTTGTATCGCTTAACCGGTGACACACAGCATCACTGTATAGTAGTCGGGCCGGGGCGCTGGTGGCTCTAGGTTGATAGTGCCAGAAACAATGCTTGTACGTCACACGTCAGTTGGGAACCCCAAGAGGAAGGTATGATGAGTGCAGCAGTAAGTTTTACCTCAGTATGAAACCAAGGTTTAATCGGACCAGTAGGAAAACGAGGTTTGCTTCGAAGGTGTTGGTGAAGGAGTGTAGTACGGCGCAACACCAGGGATTCCGGTGCCAACGTGGAACCTGCACAACACAACCAAAATACTTTGCCCCAACTTAACAGTGAGGTTGTCAATCTCACCGGCTTGCTGAAAACAAAGGGTTAAACGTATCGAATGGAAAATGATGTTTGTTTGCATAAAACAGTAGAGAACAATGATTGCAGTAGATTGTATTTCAGATGTAAAAGAATAGACCGGGGTCCACAGTTCACTAGTGGTGTCTCTCACATAAGATAACTAACATGCTGGGTAAACAAATTACAGCTGGGCAATTGACAATTGATAAGTGCATATAACATGCATGTGTGAGCTGTGGTGTCTAATATGAGATTCATTTGGGCATTACGACGAAGTACATAGACCGCTATCCAGCATGCATCTATGCCTAAATAGTCCACTTTCCGGTTAACATCCGTACCCCTTCCAGTATTAAGTTGCAAGCAACGGACAATTGCATTAAGTAATGTGCGTAATGTAAACAATACATTCATCTTGAATAAAGCATTGCTGTTTTACCCCGAGTGGCAACAACACATCTACAACCTTAGAACTTGCTGTCACTATCCCAGGTTAAATAGAGGTTGAACCCAACTATCATGCATAAATACCCCCTCTTGGAGTTACAAGTATTCACGTGGCCAAGGCTTCAACAAGTAACGGAGGGCATGCAAGACCACAAATGACATAGACATGATAATATAATATTCAGCTCCACATAGGTATCAATATAAGTCAGATCCCAGCAAACACAACATGTAGCATTACAATAAGATGATCTTGATCATGATAGGCAGCTCACAAGATCTAAACATGATGGCACAAGTGGAGAAGACAACCATCTAGCTACTGCTGTGGACCCATAGTCCAAGGATGAACTACTCACGCATCACTCCGGAGACGGGCATGGCGATGTAGAGCCCTCCGGTGATGATTCCCCTCTCCGGCAGGGTGCCGGGCAGAGCTTCAGAAACCCCCCGAGTTAGGGTTGACGACGACGGCGGCAGCGAATATGTTCTGGATGAAAGGCTCAGTGTTTTAGGGTTTTCGTGTCTCGAGGAATAAATAGGCAAAGGGGCGATGTCGGCGGACCCCCGAGGGGCCCAAACCACCTGGCGGCGCGGTGGGGCCCTCTGCCGCGCCTGCCTATGGTTTGGCCACCTCGTGGCTCTCCTGCGTCTCTCCTTCGGACTCCGTGTACGTGCTGGAAAAATAGGGACCTGGCCTTTTGTTTCGTGCAATTCCGAGAATATTTCTAGAAGTAACTTTCTGAAACCAAAAACAGCAGAAAACAGGGAACTGGCACTGTGGCATCTTGTTAATAGGTTAGTCCCAGAAAATGCATAAAAGTGAAACGAAGTGTATATAAAACATGTAGCAAATGGTATAATATAAGCATGGAACAACATAAATTATGGATACGTTGGAGACGTATCAAGCATCCCCAAGCTTAGTTCTACTCGTCCTCGAGTAGGTAAAACGATAACAACAAATAATTTCTGAGGAGACATGCTTTCACACAATCTTGATCAATATATTGCAAGGCTCATGTCATGAATGAAGTGACTCAAAGCAATGATCTATAGTTTGCTAACAAATAGATTGAAGAGAGACGCATGTCATGAATGAAGTGACTCATGTCATGAATGAAGTGACACAATCTTGATCCCAATCATATAAGCAAAAACTTTTCATGAATAGTACTTTCAAGACAAGCATCAAAAAGTTTTGCATAAGAGGTAACTCATAAAGCAATAGATTCAAAGTAAAAGGCATTGAAGCAACACAAAGGATGATTAAGTTTCAGCATTTGCTTTCAACTTGTAACATGTATATCTCATGGATAGTTGTCAACATAAAGCAATATAACAAGTGCAATAAGTAAATATGTAAGAATCAATGCACACAAAGTTGACACAAGTGTTTGCTTCTAAGATAGAAAGGAGTAGGTAAACTGACTCAACATAAAGTAAAAGATAGGCCCTTCGCAGAGGGAAGCAGGGATTAAATCATGTGCTAGAGCTTTTTAAGTTTTCGAAAGCATATAGAGAGCACAAAATAAGTATTTGAGAGGTGTTTGTTGTTGTCAACGAATGGTAGTGGGCACTCTAACCCCCTTGTCAACCAGACTTTCAAAGAGCGGCTCCCATGAAGGACGTTATCTCTACCAGCAAGGTAGATCATCCCTCTTCTCTTTTGTTTACACATGTATTTTAGTTTCTTTATAGATGACACTCCTCCCAACCTTTTGCTTACACAAGCCATGGCTAACCGAATCCTCGGGTGCCTTCCAACATTCACATACCATGGAGGAGTGTCTATTGCAAAATTAAGTTGCTTACTGATAAATCAGGGCAAAACATGTGAAGAGAATTATTAATGAAAGTTGTAATTAATTGGGGCTGGGCACCCCGTTGCCAGCTCTTTTTGCAAATTATTGGATAAGCGGATGTATATGCCACTAGTCCAGGTGAAAGTCTGTCAGAAGTAAATGACAAGATTGAAAGATAAAACACCACATACTTCCTCATGAGCTATAAAACATTGACACAAATAAGGAGTAATAAAGTTTTGAATAGTTTAAAGGTAGCACATGAAATATTTACTTGGAATGGCAGGAAATACCACATAGTAGGTAGGTATGGTGGACACAAATGGCATGGGTTTTGGCTCAAGTTTTGGATGCACGAGAAGCATTCCCTCTCAGTACAGAGTTTAGGCTAGCAAGGTTGTTTGAAGCAAACACAAGTATAAACCGGTACAGCAAGAATCACATAAAAACATATTGCAAGTATTATAAGACTCTACACTGTCTTCCTTGTTGCTCAAACATTTTACCAGAAAATATCTAGACCTTAGAGAGAACAAATATGCATCCCAAGTCTCAACAAGCTCTACGGTAGTTCTCCACTACTAGGCTTTAACTACATGATGCAAGAGCTTAAACATGATCTACTTGAGAGCTCAAAACAATTGCAAAGCATCAAATCGAAACAAGACAATGATCTACAAGAATGCATATGTCTTTTCCAATACCAACTACTACATGTAGCATTTTCTTTCTTCCAAACAAACACCAATAATTTATTTAAACATAAACTCTCCAAATGATAATATAATGCAGCAAGAGAGTATTTATAAACAAGTGCTAACAGCTCGAAGAGATGCATGAAAAACAGGAGCTAAAAGCACTGCAGTAGCTAGTTAAGAATACTCAACAAATATAAGTGAAGAACATGAGTATTCACATGAAAAAGCGGAGCGTGTCTCTCTCCCACACAAGGATTGCTAGGATCCGAATTTATTCAAACAAAAACAAAAATAAAAACACACAGACGCTCCAAGTAAAGCGCATAAGATGTGAAAGAATTAAAATATAGTTTCACTAGAGATGACCTGATAAGTTTGTTGATGAAGAAGGGGATGCCTTGGGCATCCCCAAGCTTAGACGCTTGAGTCTCTCTGAATATGGTTGGGATGAACCACGGGGGCATCCCCAAGCTTAGGCTTTTCACTCTTCTTGATCACATAATATCACCCTTCTCGCTTGATCCTTGAAAACTTCCTTCACACCAAACTCAAGACAGTTCTCATTAGAGGGTTAGTGCATAATCAAAAATTCTCATATTCTGTAATGATACAATCAATCCCAAAGCTTCTGGACATTAGCTACAGCCACCAATGCTTTGTGGAGCAAAGAAATCCACACAAACACAGTAAAAGAGCGAATGCAAAACAAAAGGCAGAATCTGTCAAAAACAGAACAGTCTGGAATGACGAATTTTTTCGAGGCACTTAAGTTGCTCAGATGGATCTGGCCTAAAATAATGAAAGTTGCGTACATATCTCAGGAATATGCGTGATTTTTCTCAGAATTTTTTGAATTTTCTACAGGGAGATAAGCTCAAATCCGTGACAGCTAAAAATCTGTCACTGCGCAGAAATCCAAATCTTGCATCAACTTTCAATATAGAACTTTACTTGGCACAACATTGCGATAAAATAAAGATACAAAGGAGTTGCTACAGAAGTAACAAAACTCCTTGACTCAAAGAAAACAAAAATAACAGCAAATAAAAACGATGGGTTGTCTCCCATAAGCGCTTTTCTTTAACGCCTTTCAGCTAGGCGCAGAAAGTGAAAATCAAGTGTTATCAAGTGGAGGAGCATTGACATCAATACCAAGGGCCATGCCTACCTCTCTTACCCTTAGACTTACTCTTTGGTTTGGGGAATACATGGCCGCACCTTGGTGTGGAGGTAAGATTCAGAGTGCCTTTTCCCACATCTATGGTTGCTCCCATTAATTTGAGCAGAGATCTTCCAAGTGTAATTTGTCCTGTCCCTGCACATTCAATAACAAGATAATCAGTGGACACCGTTCTCCCAAGAAAGGTGTAAACACACCCTCAGCTATCCCCTCGGGAAATATAACAGAGTTATCAGTAAGAGTTATTCCTTCTCCTCCTTCAGCAAGTCCCCAAAGATTCAAAGTTTCATAAATGCTTTTAGGCATAAGGCAAAACTCAGACATAATATCACAACGAGCATAAAAGGTTTCACCACAAATAGCAACCTTTACCGTAGGGACCCACATCGAAGGTTCAAAATTTGTTGGAACATAGTCAAAATATTCCCGAATTTGATTATAGCCATCCTTTAAACAAGATATATGTGTCTCAAGAGTGTTTAATCTAGCATGGATGCTAACAAGGGCCGAATCAAATTTATTAGTTGAGCTAGAAGTTGCAATCAACTTTTTTATGGCATTAAAAGCTTGATCCCCATCACAGTGAAGGAAATCTCCTCCCACAATAGCATCTAAAGCATATCTATAACAAAGGGCTAGACCAAAGTAGAAGCTAGTGAGAAGCAAACTTAAAGTCATTTTAGGATCAGTTTTACCAAAGGAATCATTAATTCTAGACCAAGCTTCTTTAAAATTCTCCTCACTCCCTTGTTTAAAAGTGAAGATCAATTCCTCAGGTGACATAGCAACAGGCATGGAACAAGACATGATGGTGACAAGAAACAAAACAAAACTGAAATAAACAAGTAACTAATTTTTTTGTGTTTTTGATATAAAGAAGCAAACAAGACTAAATAAATAAAAATAAACT
This sequence comes from Poa pratensis, assembly GCA_947311845.1. Classification (NCBI taxonomy): domain Eukaryota; kingdom Viridiplantae; phylum Streptophyta; class Magnoliopsida; order Poales; family Poaceae; genus Poa; species Poa pratensis. The sequence continues at coordinate 51,880,371 of CAMZMU010000074.1, forward strand.
AAGCAAGACAAATAACAAAGTAAAGAGATTGGGTGTGAGAGACTCCCCTTGCAGAAGCAATTCTGTTTTCCCCGGCAACGGCGCCAGAAAACGTGTTGGTGGCTCTAGGTTAATAGTGCCAGAAACAATGCTTGTACGTCACACGTCAGTTGGGAACCCCAAGAGGAAGGTATGATGAGTGCAGCAGTAAGTTTTCCCTCAGTATGAAACCAAGGTTTAATCGACCAGTAGGAAAACGAGGTTTGCTTCGAAGGTGTTGGTGAAGGAGTGTAGTGCGGCGCAACACCAGGGATTCCGGTGCCAACGTGGAACCTGCACAACACAATCAAATTACTTTGCCCCAACTTAACAGTGAGGTTGTCAATCTCACCGGCTTGCTGAAAACAAAGGGTTAAACGTATCGAATGGAAAATGATGTTTGTTTGCATAAAACAGTAGAGAACAATGATTGCAGTAGATTGTATTTCAGATGTAAAAGAATGGACCGGGGTCCACAGTTCACTAGTGGTGTCTCTCCAATAAGATAACTAACATGCTGGGTAAACAAATTACAGCTGGGCAATTGACAATTGATAAGTGCATATAACATGCATGTGTGAGCTGTGGTGTCTACTATGAGATTCATTTGGGCATTACGACAAAGTACATAGACCGCTATCCAGCATGCATCTATGCCTAAATAGTCCACTTTCCGGTTAACATCCGTACCCCTTCCAGTATTAAGTTGCAAGCAACAGACAATTGCATTAAGTAATGTGCGTAATGTAAACAATACATTCATCCTTGAATAAAGCATTGCTGTTTTACCCCTAGTGGCAACAACACATCTACAACCTTAGAACTTGCTGTCACTATCCCAGGTTAAATAGAGGTTGAACCCAACTATCATGCATAAATACCCCCTCTTGGAGTTACAAGTATTCACGTGGCCAAGGCTTCAACAAGTAACGGAGAGCATGCAAGATCACAAATGACATAGACATGATAATATAATATTCAGCTCCACATAGGTATCAATATAAGTCAGATCCCAGCAAACACAACATGTAGCATTACAATAAGATGATCTTGATCATGATAGGCAGCTCACAAGATCTAAACATGATGGCACAAGTGGAGAAGACAACCATCTAGCTACTGCTATGGACCCATAGTCCAAGGATGAACTACTCACGCATCACTCCGGAGGGGCATGGCGATGTAGAGCCCTCCGGTGATGATTCCCCTCTCCGGCAGGGTGCCGGGAAGAGCTTCAGAACCCCCCGAGTTAGGGTTGACGACGACGGCGGCAGCGAATATGTTCTGGATGAAAGGCTCGGTGTTTTAGGGTTTTCGCGTCTCGGGGAATAAATAGGCGAAGGGGCGATGTCGGCGGACCCCCGAGGGGCCCAAACCACCTGGCGGCGCGGTGGGCCCCTGCCGCGCCGCCATGGTTTGGCCACCTCGTGGCTCCTTCGTCTCTCCTTCGGACTCCGTGTACGTGCTGGAAAAATAGGGACTGGCCTTTTGTTTCGTGCAATTCCGAGAATATTTCCAGAAGTAACTTTCTGAAACCAAAAACAGCAGAAAACAGGGAACTGGCACTGTGGCATCTTGTTAATAGGTTAGTCCCAGAAAATGCATAAAAGTGATACGAAGTGTATATAAAACATGTAGCAAATGGTATAATATAAGCATGGAACAGCAGAAATTATGGATACGTTGGAGACGTATCAGGCGCCACCAAGTTGGTATCAAAGCAGTACTGCCTGTAGGAAACCCTTCTACTGGTCGATGTTGAGTCTAGTGTTTGTGAAAATATTTTAACCTAAAAAAGAGTTGTGAAAACCATATTAGGATTCTTTTTACTCCTTATCTGGTTACCCTCTAATCTTGGAGCAATCTTATCTCGATTTGAGTTTTACTCCTCGTCTGTTACTTCAAAATGATTAGAAACAGGCTTGGGTTCAACCTTTAGTGTTATGTGTCACGTTGCTCCCGCTGCGTTGTCAATCTCAAATCAACTCAGATGTTTCTACCGAGTTTAATCTTTTGATCCTTTCTTTGGGTTTTAACCCACGGACTTGAACATAAGGTCCCGGATTGTGCCAACTAGAGTGTGTTAAGTTGTGATTTCTTAACTCTCACTAGTAGCACATGATGCTGATCTTTAACCCAAGTTCTATCTTGTTGATTCCTGTTAATTGTTACACAATGTATTATCGTCCTAGTCTGTGTACTTGAGTAGACGCTAATGCTATTGTTTGACCATTCGGAGAAAGATACTAACGTGTCATTGTCAAATCTCCAGAATGGCTCGAGGAGGCCGTGGAGGCCGTGGTGGTCACGGTAACCACAATGATGATGAGGATGATCTGCCGCCACCACCCTCGATGGCTGAGGTCTTGATGGCCATTGAGGAGAACCGTGGGCGCAATGAGCGCTTGCTTGAGCAGTTGGTGCAGCAGAATGCATGGAGGAACGAGTGCAACACTCTCACTGAGTTCCTGCGCTCGCAGCCACCCACTTTGCTGATGCTAAGGAGCCACTGGAAGCTGATGATTGGCTTCGTGCTTTGGAGCGCAAGTTCTCCGCGCTGCATGTCCCATTGGCTGAGCAAGTCAACTTTGCCACCTACCTCTTGGTTGGTGCTACTGGCTGTTGGTGGGAAAGCCATGTGGCTTTGTTTCCAGCCAACCATGTCTTCACTTGGGCTGATTTCACACTGCCTTCCGTGCGGAGTACATTCCCCAGCCGATCATGGATTTGAAGAGGAGGGAGTTCCTGGATTTGCAACAGGGACGGATGGACCTCCGCACTTATGGTCGTGAGTTCAACCATCTCTCTCGTTACGCCCCAAGGGACGTGACCAATGATGCTGACAAGCAAGAGCTGTTCCGCAAGGGTCTGACTCCGCAGCTTCGCTATGAGTTGCTGCCCTTCAGGTTCCAGACCTATCAGGAGCTGTTCAACCAGGCTTTACTCTTGAGCAAGGAAGAAAGGAACTTGAGGCTTCCAAGAGGCCCGCACACGGGGACCACCAGAGTTTGAGAGCAAGAAGCGCAGGGTGTTTGTCCCTACAGCGCGTACCTCGTGCTCCATTCATGCCGAGGGAGCAGGATACAGGCCACCTCCTCCGCGCCCCACTACTTCGACACTTGGGGTAGGCGGGAGTGGGTACCGTCCTATGCTACCTGCTCCACCTGGACTCACTTGCTACACCTGTGGCCAGGCTGGCCACTACTCCAGGGAGTGCCCCCAGAAGGCACCTCTGCGATAACTCCTGCACGAGCCCCTGCCACTCCAGCTGGCAAGGCTGGACCTATTGTGCGTGGTCGCCTGAACCACATCTCTGCTGAAGAAGCTGAAGAGGACCCCGGCGTTCTCATGGGTGAGTTACGAATCAACAACAACGTGCTACAGTTTTGTTTGATTCTGGAGCATCGCATTCATTCATATCCATAGCTTTTGCAAAAGACCACAAAATACCGTTTGAGAAAATGAGACCCTTGGAGATCTCCACACCTGGCTCCAAATGGCAAACCGATGGGGTTACTCCTGAGGTCCAGATTACTATCGGTTACTACTCTTTCCTTTCGCTTTGGTAGCTCTGAGGTCAAGTGGCATTGATGTCATACTGGGCATGAACTGGCTAGCCAAATACCAGGCTAATCTCGACTGTGCTGCCAAGACCGTCACCGTGACCAATTCTTCCGGTGACAGTGTGAAGTATTGGTCTGCACTATCAAGACCTCCATCTTCAGTCATACCCAACTCACCTGAGATCCTCTTTGCTTTATGGAAGGCGAAACCCCTCCTGAAATCCAGGACATACACGTGGTGTGTGACTTCCCGGATGTGTTCCCGGAAGAATTGCCTGGCATGCCTCCTGACCGAAGTGTGGAGTTTGTCATAGATCTACTTCCCGGTACTGCTCCAATTTCCAAGAAGCCCTACCGTATGCCGGTGGAAGAGTTGGCTCTGTTGAAAGAGCAAATTGATCACTGTTAGCGAAGGAGTTCATCCAGCCTAGCAGTTCACCTTGGGGTTGTCCGGTACTCTTTGTCAAGAAGAGGGATTCTACCGTGCCTCGTCTAGTCTCTGACTATCGACCGTTGAATGCGGTGACAATCAAGAACAAGTATCCTATTCCTCGCATCAATGATCTGTTGGATCAGTTAGCTGGTGCAACGGTATTCTCCAAGATGGATCTGAGGTCAGGCTACCATCAGATAAAAATCAGAAAGGAGGATATTCCAAAGACGGCATTTGTTACTCGTTATGGCTCATATGAGTATACCGTCATGTCCTTTGGTCTCACAATGCCCAGCTACTTTCATGAGGCTCATGAACTCCATCTTCATGGATTATCTTGACAAGTTTGTCGTCATTTACATCGATGACATCCTCTTTATTCCAAAACCGATGAAGAGCATGAACATCTTCGTTGGTTCTGACACGACTTCGAGAACACCGCCTCTATGCCAAGTTCTCCAAGTGTGAGTTTTGGTTGGATAATTGTCTTCCTTGGTCATGTGATATCCGCTAATGGTGTGGCTGTCATTCCGACAAGATTCAGTCCATTTTGGATTGGAAAACTCCAATGTCAGTCAAGGACATCCGTAGCTTTCTCGGATTGGCGGGTTACTACCGCCGATTCATCGAAGGTTTCTCCAAGATAGCCAAGGCCCTGACTGACCTTCTCAAGAAGGATAAAAAGTTTGTATGGTCGGCCGAAGCTGAAGAGAGCTTCAAAACACTGAAAGCCAAACTCACGTCCGCTCCTGTGCTTGTCCTGCCGGACACAAGCAAGGATTTCGTCGTCTTCTGTGACGCCTCTCTGCAAGGCTTGGGCTGTGTGCTAATGCAAGATGGCCATGTGGTGGCATATGCTTCTCGCCAACTTAAGCCGCATGAGCTCAACTACCCAACTCATGATCTAGAACTTGCCGCTGTGGTCTATGCTTTGAAGCAATGGAGACCATACCTGTTTGGTAACCGTTGCGAGATTTCTCGGATCACAAGAGTCTGAAGTACCTCTTCACCCAGCCGGATTTAAATCTCAGGCAAAGGCGTTGGTTGGAGTTAATCACGGACTATGATGTGAGTCTGAACTATCAACCCGGCAAAGCAAACGTCGTGGCTGACGCGCTAAGTCGGAAGTCCTATTGCAACAATCTGATGATTGAAAGGCCCAACCTGCCCTTCATGAAGAGTTTGCCCGTTTGAACCTGGAAATTGTTCCCTCCGGCTACCTTGCAAATCTGGAGATCAAAGCTACTCTTGTAGACCAGATTAAGGATGCTCAGAAGCTGGATGAGGGTATCTGAATATCAAAAGAACATTGCTAGTGGCAAGGCCAAATGTTTCTCAAGATGAATCCGGAGTTGTTTATTTTGGTGACCGCTTGGTAGTGCCAAAGAAAGAAAATTGAGGGAGCTGATCCTCCAAGAAGCTCATGAATCTCCTCTCTCTATTCATCCCGGTAGTACCAAAATGTACCAAGACCTTCGACCACAATTCTGGTGGACTCGTATGAAACGAGAAATCGCCAAGTATGTTGCTGAATGCGACACATGTCGACGGGTAAAGGCTGAACATCAAAGGCCTGCCGGCACTCTCCGCCCTATTGCAGTCCCGAGTGGAAATGGGATGAAATTGGTATGGACTTCATCACCGGGTTTCCCATCTCAAAAGGGCAACAATGCAATCTGGGTAATCATTGATCGTCTTTCCAAGGTTGCTCACTTCCTACCAGTCCGTGATGATATACGGGCAAGTCAACTTGCTGACTTATATTTGGCTCGTATTGTTCCATTGCATGGGGTCCCTCTGAGGATCATATCGGACCGTGGAAGTATCTTTGTATCCAATTTGGCAGAGTTTCCAAACTGCTATGGGGTCCCGTCTCAACTTCAGTACCGCCTACCATCCCAAACTGATGGTCAGACCGAAAGAGTGAACCAAGTTTTGGAAGACATGCTTCGGGCATGTGTAATCTCTTTTGGCAAGGGTTGGGAAAAGTATCTCCCTTTCGCGGAGTTCTCCTACAACAATAGCTATCAAGCTAGTCTGGGCATGGCTCCATTCGAGGCTCTTATGGAAGAAAATGCCGCACTCCTCTAAATTGGTCCGAGACCGGAGAGAGGGCACTCTTTGGTCCGGATGTGATCAATGAAGCTGAGGAGAAGGTTCGAATCATAAGAGAGAATCTGAAGATTGCTCAGTCTAGGCAGAAGAGCTACTATGATAAGCATCATCAGGAAATTCACTATGAAATTGGTGATAAAGCTTATCTCCGTGTCTCTCCCCTTCGTGGCGTTCGCCGCTTCGGAATCAAAGGGAAATTGGCCCCTCGCTATGTTGGCCCTTTCACCGTTCTAGAAAAGCGAGGAGATCTTTCTTATAAGTTGGAGTTACCGGTCAAATTCCCAAATGTGCATGATGTGTTTCATGTCTCCCAACTTCGCCGTTGCTTCAAGGATCCGATCCATGGGGTCAATCATGAGGAGTCGGATCTACAGAAGACCTCACTTATCGTGAGCATCCTATCCGTGTCTTGGATGAAGCTGAAAGAAAGACCCGGAACAAGACTACCAAGTTCCTCAAAGTTCAGTGGTCTCACCATTCTGAGGAAGAAGCAACTTGGGAACGAGAGTCTAGTCTTCGTGAGGAGTATCCTGACTTCTTTACGCAATCTTAGAATCTCGGGACGAGATTCCTGTAAGGAGGGTAGAATTGTAACAGCCCAAACCTGTGAACCTAAATTTGTGTACCAAATTTTCACTTTTGTGTCCTCATTTGCATCATGGCATGCATGTATCATTGCATCCATTTAAATTGCTAAACAACACACTAAATTGGTTTGTCAAAAGTTGGAAAACTAAAATGCCAAACTTGCTCAAACAATTCTACAAAGCAATGAAAGCACTCAATCTTGCAAGATAAATTTACTTCGACAGCAACTATTTGTCAAGGGAGTTCCAAGAGCTCCAAAACAATATTTTGCACTTGCTCCAAATTGTTAAAGGAGCAACACTTTTGAATTTATCAAAATGCCCTATCCAACCTCGCTAAACAAAAGTGGTCCAAACAATTTTATTTTGAGACGCCAATTTTTGTGGTGCTTCTACACTATATGGGGAGGCTACCAGATTTTTCTCAGATTTTTATAAAATATTTAAATGCCTCAATTAAATCAAGGAAATACTACTGGTTTTCAAAGAAGCAGAAAAGGGCTTCTTTGTAATTTGAGGAGGACCTATCTGTGATGGAAAAACAATGGTCCAGGGGTTTTTTCGCGAAACGACCTCCTTCTTCCTGTAGCCATGCTCTGCAGTGGCGCCATGGCCATGCCGCACACGCCCGCGCCAGGCCCCTCCTCCCTGCCTCCACTTGCAAGGAAGGGAGCACCACGACCACGAGTCCACGCTCCCCCCTATCCATTTCGCTCTCACCTGCTCCCTACTTCCACTTGCTCTCCCCACCATGGCCGCACCCCTGTTCGAGCTCCGCCGCCGCCTCGCCGCCGCCTGGGGGCTCCCCGTCCAAATCGAAGACTACCATTCGCTCCGCCGCGTCGCCTGCTACATATACGCCAGAGGAATCGAGCCGGGAAGCAGTCAATCACCGCCGCCGTCCGTTCCTTTCTCTGTCCACGGCCGAGCTCCGCCGGGCGATTCAGGGTGAGCAGAGCAACCTTCCGAGCCTCTTCTTTTCCTCTATTTTCCTCTCTAGCCGTAGCTAGTAGTCTCTGTATTGGGTCTGGAGTAGGTGCGGCGATACTCGTTGTATTGAGTAAAGGTTGCCAGGGAGCGGTAGTACCGCTGGAATAAGCGGTAGTACCGCTGCTCCCAGGCAAACACACTGCTGAAGCAGCACCGGTGCAGGTACCGTCGCAGGTACCACCGAAAACTGTGTTCTGGGCGCGTGAGCGGTACGACCAATGGTACCTCCAGCGGTACAAGCCGGTACCGCTGATGCGGAAAGGCTGGGTCTGGTGCCGCTAATGGTACCGCGATTTCCAGCATTCGGAGGCCTTGTCCAGTACCTCGAGCGGTACCAACAGGTACCGGGAGCGTGGGCTTCGTGAAGAAAGAAGACGACCGTTGACTGGCTGGTTCGAACGATGAAGACCCTAGCGGTACCACCGCCTGTTCCAGCGGTAGTACCGCTGGCATGGAATTCTGCCTCCCAGTTAAACTGAAAGACTCCCTTTCTCTTCAACAATTTGTTCGAGGCATTGTGTAGTATTACTTTTTCTCGCTTAATGACCCAACCCTGCATCTCCTCATGATCATGACAATCATATGCAAGATAACGATAGGGTTCATCCTCGCCATTTAACGAGTAAATATGCTGCATGACCTAATCCTCCGGTAGATTCGTGATGCACCCGTTAAGCATTCGAACTCCTTTTAAGTTGAATAGCTTGAATCATCCTCGTCTCGGGGTTTTAAAATGTCATGTCATCATGTGTTTGCGCATTGCATTTGTAAGCATGTGTGGTGATTGATTGTTTCTTCTGTTGTTTTGTTTTCGTTAGATCAAGCAACCGGGGTTATTCCACAATACCCCGAGGATCCGTGACCTCTGGTTGTCATTTGCTATCTTTCTCTATTATAAGAATTGAACTATAATGATTTGTGTCGTAGAGTCTGTGATGTGCCAGTTGTTCCACAAGTCTTGATCTTATTATTATGCGATGATAGTTGTGCCTGTGTTAAGGCATCAATCGGGGTGTTGTGTTGCCGATGATCAATTCCGAGCAACACCTGCCAAAGGTTTTGGCCGGGGATTGGTAAACCCGTAACCTCCGGTTGTATCGCTTAACCGGTGACACACAGCATCACTGTATAGTAGTCGGGTCAGGGCACCACAGTGTGGTTGACAAGGGGGTTAGAGTGCCCACTACCATTCGTGGACAACAACAAACACCTCTCAAAAACTTACTTTGTGCTCTCTTTATGATTTCAAAAACTTAAAAAGCTCTAGCACATGATTTAATCCCTGCTTCCCTCTGCGAAGGGCCTATCTTTTACTTTATGTTGAGTTAGTTTACCTACTCCTTTCTATCTCAGAAGCAAACACTAGTGTCAACTTTGTGTGCATTGATTCTTACATGTTTACTTATTGCACTTGTTATATTGCTTTATGTTGACAACTATCCATGAGATATACATGTTACAAGTTGAAAGCAATTGCTGAAACTTAATCATCCTTTGTGTTGCTTCAATGCCTTTTACTTTGAATCTATTGCTTTATGAGTTGCCTCTTATGCAAAACTTTTTGATGCTTGTCTTGAAAGTACTATTCATGAAAAGTTTTTGCTTATATGATTCATTGTTTACTCTTTATCTATCTGTTAGCAAACTATAGACCATTGTTTTGAGTCACTTCATTCATGACATGAGCCTAGCAATATTATGATCAAGATTGTGTGAAAGCATGTCTCCTCAGAAATTATTTGTTGTTATCGTTTTACCTACTCGAGGACGAGTAGAACTAAGCTTGGGATGCTTGATACGTCTCCAACGTATCCATAATTTCTGATGTTCCATGCCTATATTATACCAATTGCTACATGTTTTATATGCACTTCATATCACTTTTATGCATTTTCTGGGACTAACCTATTAACAAGATTCCACAGTGCCAGTTCCCTGTTTTCTGCTATTTTTGGTTTCAGAAAACTACTTCTGCAAATATTCTCGGAATTGCACGAAACAAAAGGCCACGTCCCTATTTGTCCAACACGTACACGAAGTCCGAAGGATAGACGAAGTCGAGCCACGAGGTGGCCAAACCATAGGCCGGCGCGGCAGGGGGGCCCACCGCGCCGCCAGGTGGTTTGACCCCCTCGGGGGTCCGCTGACATCGCCCCTTCGCCTATTTATTCCCCCCGACATGAAAACCCTAAAATACCAAGTCATATTTCCAGAAGAGTTCCGCAGCGCCGCCTCCATCGACGACAAGTTTCGGGGGACAGAAGTCTCTGTTCCGGCACGCTGCCGGGATGGGGAATTGCCCCCGGAGCCATCTCCATCAACTCCATCGCCATCTTCATCGCCGCTGCTGACTCCCATGATGAGGAGGGAGTAGTTCTCCCCCGAGGCTGAGGGCTCTACCGGTAGCTATGTGGTTCATCTCGCTCTCCCATGGTGTGATCTTTATGTGATCGTATGTATTGCTAGTATCGCTGAATACATTAATAATGTTTATGCTACTCAAGTGATTTTGTCTAGTTTCTGGAGTCATTGTGACAACACGGTATCAAGGTGACAGTGTGGGTACTTGTGTGACTCTATGAATAATTTAGAAATTTATCATGGCTTATTCTTGGGAATTGTGGTGTTTGTTTACTCAGACTTTGAGGTGTGCTCTTGCAGCCCTACGCATAGTACTCTTGCTTCATCAAGAAGGAGAATGATCCCGAGCAGTATTTACTTGTGTTCAGTTGTGCTAATCTAGTTGAATATGTAGATGTTACTCTTTATCTATTATGCACTCTATAGGTTACTTTAATATGAACTCCGGTACTCTACACGGTGTAATGGTGACAGTGTGTGTACCGTGTGTGACTCCTTTATGATGTTGTGGCGCTTGTTTACTCCGGCTTGAGGTGTGCTTTTGTAGCCCTACACAATGAATGGTGTTTGTTATCCAACAAGAGAGTGTTTAAGAGTAGCTTTTATTTATTCAGTTATGAGATCATTGTTGAGAGTGTCCACTAGTGAAAGTATGATCCCTAGGCCTTGTTTCTAAGCATTGAAACACCGTTTACAACAAGTTCTGCTACATGTTTGCTTGCTTGCCATTTTTTATTCCAGATTACAATTACCACTTATAATCATCCATATTACTTTTATTTCACTATCTCTTCGCCGAACTAGTGCACCTATACATCTGACAAGTGTATTGGGTGTGTTGGGGACACAAGAGACTTCTTGTATCTTAATTAAAGGGTTGGTTGAGAGGGATATCTTTGACCTCTACCTCCCTGAGTTCGATAAACCTTGGGTGATTCACTTAAGGGAAACTTGCTGCTGTTCTACAAACCTCTGCTCTTGGAGGCCCAACACTGTCTACAAGAATAGAAGCGTGCGTAGACATCACATCTCATCCCAAGTATTTATTGAGTTTGGTGGTAGGTTTTACAACCAAATGTGGGCTGCGCCTTCCAACATCATGTTTAGGTATCGGGCACAGATCTCTTCAGATGCGTTGAGAATGCTCATGCCCATCTCATAATTGTTGAGCCAAGTGACCGGGCCCATACTTGGGTTGTAATTTGCGACCTTGCGAGGTCCTTTGAAATCTGCAGGAAACGGCTCGGACCTAATCCTCTCGCTGAAGTAGACTGGACCTTTAAGTCGCGATGATAAGTTGGATGGAGCTGGCCTCCCTGCCGGATTAACCATTGCATGCGTCTGCACATCTTCCGCGGTTTGAACTTGTACCACCTGTTGGTTTTCCCTTTGTCACCGGGCTGAACTTGAAGTCGCGACTTGCGGCGACTCGGCTCGGATGCTTCTTTCCGCTGTTACTCTACTGTTGTAGGGGGTGGCATGCGGCCGTCCCCCATGTTCAGACATGTTTGCCTGTTGTACCACTGCTGTGCTCAGCATCTCAATGGCGCGCCGTGCCTCTCTATCCATAGGCGTGTTTCCTACTGGTGTCAACCTGGCTAAGATGTTGGTAGCCGCGTAGAGATTCTCCACTAGGCTAACATAGTGTCCTTGCGGTGTATGGAACCTTTGAGGTTGCGGTGCCGGCTGCTGCACAAAGGTTGGTTGTGGCGACGGAGGTGGCATGATAGCCCTGTTGTTAGCTTGCACCAGAGCTCTTGACCCTGGTGCTTCCGCCGTTCTTGGTGCCGCAAAAGATGGAACTACAGGCGCGAATGCTGGCGATGCCATCGTCCGCAATGCAGGCGCGACTAAAGGCGCCGCGGGTCACGCAGCCGCGTCAGGTGGTGTCGTGTATGAGGGTACTGCGACTGATGGTGCTGCGGCTTCTGGCCATGCGACTGGACGCGCTGCGTTTGCTGCGACTGATGGGTTCACGTGGGGTGGCACCATGGCTCCTGGTGTATCGATTGCAGGGATCGCGGCTGTAGGTCCAGAGGTGGGTGATTGGAATAACTCCATTCGATTTACTGTTCCTGGCTGCATGCGACTGATATGGCGTCGGTGTGGCAAGGTGCTTGGTCCTCTTTGTAAGATGACGGTGTCTTCGGGGAGTCGCTGTTGTTCTTGTTGGAGACGCTGGTCCTCGCGTGCGAGCATGCTCCTTTCATCCACAATCCTTTGGATTTCATCATACAACTCAATCCTGGTAGCTTCCAGCTCCGCAGCTCTTGCGGCGGCGTTAACTGCAGATATAGGCGTAAAAAGCGGGCTGCTCTGGGGCATCCTGGCCGTCGTGTTGGGGGTTGTTCTTGGCCCTTCTTCCTGTTGCGACTCCTGAGGCCGCGACTCCTGGGGTGGCTGCAGCGGGTGCCGTGCGACTCGAACCGACCTCTGCGACTCCTGATCCTTCTGGTGCGATTTGCTCCACTGCTTCTGGTGCCGTGGGGGCTAAGCTGCCCTGCGGCATGCCCAGCCCTTCCTCTGCTTCCACGGTCCTGTAGATCCCTTCCATGCACTGACCTCCTACGGAGGGCGAGCTTCCACCCCTAGGGTTTCCACAGAGCCTTTCCTCGAGTACATACTCAATGGATTGGGCTTCTTCGTCTTCGAGCATCAGTGGCTCGTTGTTGGTAGATTCTTCTTCTTCATCCACCGTTACGGCGACTCCTTCTTCTGAGTCGCCCGGCTGTGATGGGTCTTCTGACTCGCCGCCGATGAAGCCGACGAAAACATGAATAGATCCAAACGGGATGATTCGACGGTCTCCAGGTAAGCAGCTTCTGGTCCCCAATTTGAATCGTCAATGAGAGGCGTGCCATCGACCATGATGATGTGGCCAATGGCGAGATCTTCAGCTCCTTTCATCGATGTGACGCTCTTGACCGCAGGCCCCACGGTGGGCGCCAACTGTCGTGGGTTTGTCACGTCAGATGTCATGGATGACTTCGTAGGTGTGGGATTTACGCGAGTCAATCGTCTCCGAGCTTGGGATCGCATGAACAAGGACGAACACAGATTTACCCAGGTTCGGCCTCTCAATGTGAGGTAAAGACCTACTTCCTGCCTACCCTAGATTGGTATTGATATGATATATGTGGTGTTACAATGGAGGCGATCCGATCTGGGAACTCGACGTAAGAGCTAGGGTTTTAGGGCTTGATAGTTTGACCCCGTCTAAGTCATGTGAGTCCTCTTCATATACACAGAGGCTCGCTAGGTTACAAAGGAAACTTCCTCCACACGGAAAATATCGACCGGAACCTACTTGGAGACTAACTCCTCCTTACGTCTTCCAGGATAGGTCTTCCAGATCCTTCTCCTCATGGCGGTGCGATATTGGGCTTGCTTTCACGTAGGCCCTTTGAGGTGCGAGTAAAGTAAGTCGCACTTAACAACATGGGCCGCGGGTTAATCCACAAAGTATTCCCCCGACACATTCCTCTTGGGGTCTCCCAGCGAACGTGTGATCCACGCAATCAACCACTTCCTCCTCCAGATGGGTTTCTGCTGGTAGATCCGCCGGAGGTGCTGCACCACCACCTCATGAATGATCTCCTCCACATCGCCCTGGCTCATAAGAACCCGGGCATCACCGGAGGAGGAGGGCGTCAGATGGTGGCGCTGCCGCATCATTAGCGTACGCATGGCCGCCTCCAGATCGACCTTCCCCTCACGAAGGGTTGCCGCTAGAACGATGCTGCCGCGGCGGCTAGAGCCGCGGCCGCGATGGCCAGATCTAGAAGCGCCGACAGAGGAAGCCATTAGAGAGAGTGAGGAGAGTTGAAAGCCACAGTGTGCGGCGGCTAGGGTTGGAAGAGAGACAGTGAGAGAGTGATAATGAGACAGATAATTTGCTAGAGCCGGCAGTATATATAAGCACCACATTGGCAACGGACATTTTATATAACCGTTTCCATTGCTTTTACACCAGCGAGAGAGTAAACTTACTAACATACGGACTTGATAATGAAGTAAACGATTACATATATGCTACTACTAGCTAATGCTACTACTAGCAGCTGCTGATGAAGACTCGGGCTCGTCGTCGCTGTACACGAGTGCGTCCCTCCGGCATAAGGTACCGTCGAAGATCTTGATGAAGAACTCGTTGTCGCCGTTGAACTCGACACACAAAAAGTGCCCCTGCTCACGCTTGTACGCTTGGGCGAATGACTTCCATCCTTGGCCGAGGTACTAATTCCCCCCGGCACTCACGGCCGTATTCACCGCCCAGCTGCCGTTCTCGCAGTCCTCCATCTTCAGATGCATGGTACCTGCCACCATGCCTTGGAGCTTCTGTGCGAACGCCCTCGGGAGCCTCAGGCGGCTCTCGATGCCCTTGTACAGAATAACCAAGAACTCGAAGCCGCGCAGCTCCGGGAACATGTCTTCAGAGGACGGTGAGGGCGACACCGACGGCGTGGCATTGCGGCTGCGTCCCGTACCACGGCCGCGACCACTGATGGTACCTCTCGCCGGGGACATGTCTTCAGAGGACGGTGAGGGCGACACCGACGGCATGGCATTGCCGCTGCGCCCCCTACCATGGCCTCGCCCTCGTCCACGGCCGCGACCGCTGCTGGTACCTCTCGCCATGGATTTGGACGGAGGGGATCTGACGAAGTTTGAAAAACTGGAGGCGATGGACTGGGGCTTCAAAGAGACCGCTGCTAGTACCTCTCGCCATTTATACTCGCGGGTCTGCTCCGCCCACCTCCCCATCTGCCCATTCGCTAGCCTCCACGTATCAACATTTTCAACAGTTGGAAAATTCTATCCGTTACCATAGGGGCAAATATTGGAAACAGACAATTTTATTAACCGTTGCCAATATAATAAGTGACGGAGATTGGAAAGGGTCTGTTGCCAATGTAGGCGGGCCAGGTCAGGTTTGTACGCACCGGCCACGCGGAAAGCGCGATTCTTCGTCGCCTAACTCCTGTCGTTGCCATAGAGGGGTATCGGATGTGTCGTTCTGTACTAGTGAGAAATCGTTTGACCAATGGGTCAAAAAAAAAAGATTTAACGTGGCTGGCCAGAGGTCCATCACATAGAGTTCATAAATTTCAAGCGTACGACATAAATGGCTACACGTTGTACACGGAACACGGGATGCGAAGACCAACTACCAGAATAGTGATGTTCGAGTTGAAGTCTACATTATTGGTAAGAAGGATAAGGAAGTCTATTATGTAATCATAGAAGAGATCTGGAGCCTGACTACGTGAAATTCAAGATTCTACGTTTGAAGTGTAGGTGGGTTGATCTCAAACATACCAAAGTAGACGAGTACGGGGGACTTATGTCAATCTGAACCAAATGAGCTACATGAATGATCCATTCATCTGTGCCAGCCAAGCCACCCAAATTTACTATGTGAAAGATCTCGCACATCCAAAGTGCCATGTAGTAATGCATGGAAAACAGAGGATAATAGGAGTTGAGAATGTTGTTGATGAAGATGAGTACAACCAGTTTGATGAATTGCCACCATTGGAGTACGTGTCATAGCCAATGATATGATTCCCGATGACACTTGCTATTTGAGAGAAGATCACTACGATCTAGAAGTACATGAGAAATGAGTTTATATATAATGGAAGTTTGTAAAAGATTTATGTAATGGGACCCGAATGTTCAATTAATATTTATGACATGCACGGTATCTAATATTTGTAAGTTTCTGATTTTACACGACGGATTTTGAATGTCTTAACTGTCTAGAAATCAATGAGAAAGCAGAGTAACAAATAATCCTGTGCATGTACACTCAGAAATACAAAGGCAAATCCTCTTTACAATATAAGTGAATGTCTCGCAATTTACACTCAGATAGCCAGCATGGCGTAGCCAAAGCCTGCTGCAAGCGCGCTGACAAGGCCTGCCTTGATGGGAGCAGCCCCGCTGCCTGGCGTAGTCGAGTTCGCCCCGTCGGTGCCTGGTGGGCTGGTGGAGTCGGCTGGTGGCTGCGGCGCGCCTCCAGGGGTACCAGGGGAAGGCGGCGAGCCCGGAGAACCTGGTGAAGAAGACGGTGATGATCCTGGAGTGGCCACGGGAGCAGCGCCCGGAGCTGAACCTGTCGGAGATGGTGCAGATTCCGGGGTGGGCATAGGTGCACCAGAGGGAGGCGACATCGGGCTCGGCATCGGCGCGCCAGACGGCGGCGCCATGGAAGGAGGCGACATCGGGCTTGGCATCGGCGCACCAGAGGGCGGTGCCATGGATGGAGGAGACGGCGGCGACGACGACGGGCTTGGCACCGGAGGGGCTGACGTCGGCGGCATGGATGGAGGAGGAGACGGCAAGAGGCCCGGCGGGGTGTGGTCGGCCGAGAGCACGACGACGATGAGCTTCTCGTTTGCCGTGCAGCTGGCCTGGTTGCCGCTGATGAAGAAGAAGGGGCCGGAGCGGTCGAGCGTGAACACGGTGCTGCCGCCCTCGAACTTGGTCACGTACGTCGTGGTGTTGCACGCGTTGTACGCGGCCTGGTCCACGAGCAGGACGGAGTCCGAGTCCTTCGGGTACACGAACACTGCGGAAACGAAGCCAAAACACGTCAGTTCCCTGTTTCATTCGTCACTGCTGGATCGATCGCAGGGAGAGGTCGGTAGAACTTACGTAGCTGGTCGCCGATAATGAACCGCATCCTCCCAGCCCACGCGTTGTACGGCTCGGCGGTGGCGTCCGGCACGCCCCACCCTTTGACGCCGCCGACCCGGAACTGCGTGGCGGTCGCCGCCGACGCCATGAGAGCGAAGCAGAGGAGTCCCACTAGACCGTTAGACGTCGCCATGTCTGGAGATATCCCTTGGTTCGGATGACTCGATCGAGCACTACAGTTCGCAAGTGCACTTTGTGAGCTTGGGAGGAAGAGACATGGGTTGGTGGGTATTTGTAGATGAGGTCGATCCAAGGGTTTCGTGGATCACTTGGGTCCAAAGTTTGCAAAGCAAAAGGTATCCGTCGACATGGCCGCTGTAGATGTCCTCCTTTCACGTGACTGAAAGTGTCAGGTGTTTCAGGGAACTTGTCCCGGTTGGCTTCTTCTTGACAAGTGACAAATCGACAGCAGACGTTAGAATAGGAATAGTAGTATGCATATGAATAGTGGCCCCGGTGCGCCGTCCGCCGGTGGCGATCCGACGAGTGTCCGGCCAGCCGTCGCAACCCACGCGGTTTCTCCGACACGTCAGCGACATCCTTGTCGCCGGAGTGATGAATCGAGCCGCTAGATGTCGACACACACGTACCGGATCGATGCCTCGATCAGCAGCGAGCTTCAAAAGTTATTGCCGCTGTTACTTGTAGACTCTGTCGGTCCACTCGGCTCGCTCCAGCTAGTAACGACGAGAGGAATTTGAGTTCGGCTCAAAGAATTTAGTACCAGTAGAGATAATACTACAGTACAAGATAATTTCGTGAAAGAGACAAGAACAGTTTGGAAGTTTCGCGCCTTTGTGTTCTTATGTTAGGAAGAAATTCATGACTTGACACGTGCGGCTTGCGTGAGCTAACCTAGCGATGTGTCTTAGAATGCAGAATTTAAATGGTTTTCCAGGTGAAGTCTATGAGAACAGCTTGTTTTTTAGTCGTATGGAAAAGTAAACGACGCGAAGTCCCGTGGGAAAATCCCGCATGGATTTGGTTTTGCTTGAAATCTGACATCGATCCTGTGCTGGAATTTTCGCACCTACCGCGACGTTTTAGCGGTCGATTGGCCATACGACCGTAGCACCATGACTCTGACATCTCTCAGTGGTTCTTGAGAGACTACGTACGTGGAGCGTGATTGCATTTTCTTTCTACGTTTCCAACGAAACCAAACACACTATGGCTGATCCGACGTGTTGTGCATGTTTCAGCAAACACAGCAACGCAACTTGGCCATCAATCGGACCCGCTCACACGCCTATATTTTGGAAAAAAGTGTGCTAAGCTACCCAATATCTGCACGGCTCACACGTCTTCCTAGAGTTTGGAATATCCATTCTAGGTCATAGGAGCATATACTCCCACTGATCAAAAACACATTTTAAACTGTCAAAAACTTTCGACTAAACTAAATACTTGTTCCATCATATTTGTGTTTAGGTTAACCTAACTAGATCATGTAATTTTCTACCCAGCATAAGTAGTTCAACATAGGGGTATTTCCGGGGGCAGCATCATATTACACACGTTGCGAAAATCATGCTGTCGGGGGTTGCGTACAGTCTAATGTAATGAATTCCAACAGCCGGTAATGCCCAACGATGTTGGGAACGTTTGCTTCTCCTCAAATAGAGTTTCTTGGAATATATTTTCATATCAAGATACTCGTTATTGTTTACAATTTTTGTGTTATGTGAAAACTTTATGTTCTGGTATGCCATGGAAAATAAGACAAACCCAGCACCTAAATTTCATTTTAAGTCATTATTCTTGTTCAGCGATACAAATCAACAAAAAATTCACAGGAACATTAAGGATATGTGATTCATCTACATGCCAATTCAAAAGCATATAAACTAATTATAGTTTTTTCAAGAAGAGAGTAAGTTGACTCAGGTACTCCAAATATGTGAAATGTGACCCTATTACTTCTTTCCAGAGTGCTGACCTAAAAGTAGTGTGGAGTTTTATCTGCTAAACCTAAAAGCACAAACCAATGAAGATGATAGTTCAAACTGATAAATCAATGTCCACATGGGAAGAACCTTAATGCGTTGTGCTGAACAAAGTTCACACCCTACCCTCATAGGTAGCTCTTCAATGACTTCTATAGATGTGAAGTCCCATATTTCACTCTTCTCGTTACTCTTGTCAGACTATTTTATCCATTATTTTCATTAACTCTTCAACTACTCCAACCATGGTACATTTCACACAATAGATGAACTATTCAGAGAACTTATTTCTCTACCCACTCTCCGTCACGAAGTGTTATATATACCATGTTATGAGAATGCGGTCAAGTTGTAAATATATCACCACGATAATTTTCTATATTTATTTTGCTTTTGTCCATTTGGCTCTCTACACGTTACAACAATTGGGCATGGGAGGTATCATGAAGCTGAAAGGTGCCGCCGGTTCCATTTCTTGAGAGCTGACACAAGCTTTCCCGTGGTATGATTCAGAGCGTAGTTAATGTATACATGGTTAGTCATGTATCCAGCTATTCTCGCAAATCCTACCCCACTTGAGCGACAATCAGTTTCAGATAGAATTGTTGAAGAGCTTATCTTGGCGTACCGCTTTCTCTGCTGGGTTATGTTGTTACGCACAATACGGAACCGCACCCTCCAGGCCAACACGTTCAAGGGTTTGGCGTTCGCTTCTGGCACAGTCCAGCCTTTTTCGTCACCGACCAGAAACTTCTCAGCAACCAGAGCTAAATAGGAGATGTGTCTGCTAGAGGATAAAACGTCACGATGTCCATAATTCACTTAGTAACTACAGTACCAGTCTACCACTAAGATACAATCTAGGGCATCGGTCCTGCGAGAAACAAGAAAATAATTTGAGTTCGTCCCAAAGGCATGAAAGAAAGTGTAGTAGACGATGTATATTACATTCTTGTTCCACGATGCAAATAAGACATCGTGGCAAGAAAATAAGAGACAAAGCCAAGCACCTAAAATGCATTTTAGGTCATTATTCTTGTTCCACGATGCAAATCAACAAAATTATTCACATGGACATGAGGGATATATGATTCATCCACATGGCACCTAAAAAATAATATAAACTAATAATTGTTTGTTATTTCGAGGCAGTAAGTTTGTTCGGCTATTTGGAATAGTCGCCCCTCTTACATCTTCCTGAAGTGCTCACCTAAAAATTACTGCAAAATTTTATCTACTGCACTAAATTGCAAAAAATCACTAGAATTGGGATAAAACTAATAACCATGTAGGAACAAATCACCAAATAGTATGAACTGGTAGGTGTTTGACACATCCTCCAGTTGTGGTGGTTTTGCAATTCTCTCACTACACCGCCTAGAAGCGCAAATCAATAAAAATGATAGTTCATGCTGATATATCAATACGACATGGGGAGAACAGAACTTCGTTGTTCAGAACAAAGTTTACATCATACCCTGAGAGGTAGCTCTTCAATGACTTTTATAGACCTGAAGTCCTATATCTCACTTTTTTAAACTATTCTCGTCATTTACTCTTCTCGCTGCTACTCTTCAACAATTCAACCTCTCCAACCACGGTTTTTACACAGACTACATCTTTAATTCTATTCCACTCTTTATCATGAAGAGTGTTATGGTCGACAGCTAGTGCAGGACGTCTGATCCTACCTGGGATTTAAGCTCGTTTTGTTTTCATGTCCCTCTCTGTGCTCGATTTGGTCGCGTAGTTCGGCAGCGCTGTGCTGTTTGTGTTCTCCTTTTGGTCGTTCTGTAAAACTCTAGCACTTTAGCCACTTCGGTGGCTTTCCCTCTTCTAATATAATACTCACTCCGTTCCAAATTAATTGACTTCCATTTGTCTAAATGTGGACGTATCTATATTTATAACATGTCTAGATACATACACATGTGGGCAAATAGAAGTCAATTAATTTGGAACGGATGGAGTACATTCAATACTCTTGCATGGTTCTAAAAATCATGAAGAGTGTTATATATACATACCATGTTACGAGAATGCGATCCTAGCTGTCAATATATCATCACGATCAGAATGATATATAGCGTTTCATTATTTTTTTTCCTTGGTCCATTTGGCGCTTATCTAGTCTTTAGCAATTTGGCATGGGTGGTATCAGAAAACTGAAACCTGCTGGCAATCTCATTTCTTGAGAT
Organism: Poa pratensis; assembly: GCA_947311845.1. NCBI lineage: Eukaryota > Viridiplantae > Streptophyta > Magnoliopsida > Poales > Poaceae > Poa > Poa pratensis. The sequence continues at coordinate 51,901,284 of CAMZMU010000074.1, forward strand.
CTGACACGAGTGTTCCCGGTTCTTAGATGATATGTGGCACGATCCACTCTACAGCGACGCCGATAAGGCACTGTGTCACGGCTTGACGTCGCAGCCACAAGAGCTAAATCTGACATTGATACTAGAGCATTACCTCACAGCTTTCTAGAGATCATTAGGTAACTATCACATAGAGCGTGCCCAGCGTGGCAAAATAGTGGTGGCTAAGAAACTTCTTGGGACTCTATACGCAAGTCTAAATGCTACATGATTTATTTTTCATAAACCGGCTCTACCACAAGACCTGGTGGCTGAGAAAATGATGCCATTGTAAATATATTTTTGTAATCAAATGGGCCCCACTGAAAGTAGTCCTAAACACTGTAGGATTTGTTTTTCTTAAACTCATCATTCGAAAATAAGTTTAGACACAGGTGGACAGAGCTAAACGTTGAACACGCTCTTACAACCTTTGCGTGTCGGTTCAGCGAGAAACGACAATAAGAATTTCAGCTAGTCTGAAAGGGAAAAAAGAAATTGTAGAAGATGATATATATATATTCATCCCGTAATGGAAAAATTCCGTGCAGCAATTCGTGACCCTCTAGAATAAAACTTTATCCCAAATTCGAGCGAAACCTATGGAGTTGGTGTTTTAGAAAGGGTTTATGCATGTCAAAGAGGAGTTTGTTAGTAGAGAATCGTTTGTAGTTGGTAATGGCATATAAAACCAACATTTGGGAAGATAATTTGTTCGGAGACACACCTCTAGCTCAACAGTACCCGTCGTATATAATATTATGCGACAGAAAGGTGTTTTCTTTCAAATATCTTACCAGAAGCTCCGTTGAAGATGACCGATTCTGCTCGCAATACGTCCGTACTTGGCTTACAACACCCCCCGTCGCCAATGGAAGCACTGTCAGTCTTTGCTTGCAACAATGTAGGCATAGCTCCACCCTGAGAAGTGGCCACCAGATCCCTCACGCCAGTATTCGCTCACTTGCAACACTGGTGCCGTAGCCTTTCAACACCTATACTGACCGCTTGCAACATCACGGCACATTGCTCCCAGTTGCGTGGTAGCTGCCCGAGAAATGTAGAAGTTAACCTTTGCCTGGTCCATGTTACACTAGTTTTGTGCTAATAGAGGTTATAAACATTTTCATCACCTTAAAGATTAGCTTTGACAAAATTTATGTTATGTGCATCTTTTAGACAAGATAAATCTTTTGGCCCCTTGCTTTGCGCACCTATATGAAACACACATGTTTATTTCCATCTACATTCTTTTGCCCCTACTTTGTGTAAATATTCTTTGAAATATTACTCATTTGCCCCTATAACCATTTGAGAGCTTGACAAGCTAGAAAGTGTCTCCTCCTCAACAAGTGGGATACAATGGCGAAGAGCTTGAAGAGACACCTTTACAAGTGAGGGTTCCTCCAGCTCCGGCCCAAATGTACTCAACCACGGACGTAAAATTTCGTGCTCTCTCTCTCAGATCTAATTTCTCCCCGTCTCTTGCTCCTTTCGACATTGACACCTATTTGGGGACAAACCGAGCCACAACGCCTCCACCTCCCCAAATGATAGCCTGGCAGCGAGGAGCTTCAGGAGCATCTCTCTCCCTCTCCACCCACCCTCCCCAAATGGTAAACTGGCAAAAACATTTATTCGGAATCCGATTCATGAAATACGGTACACACTTTGTGTGCTGAGTCGAGTGGAGTCAAGTGAGTGAAAGCGAGGGGTGTTGCTCTCTTTTCTCACTCCACGAGGAAGAGTAAACCAACTGACACCTTATATGTTTTGGTGTTACTCGTTTTCTCCCTCCACTATCATTGTGGGAGTAAACTAGTCTACACAAACCATATGGACAAGAAGAGACATGAATATGAAGGTCAATTCATCCGCTTAACCATGGTGGGATGTTAGCTTGATGCATAGACCTTTCGAGACCCGGGGAACCAAATAACGTATATAATCGCCCATGTCCTATTGGTCGTGTTGGCAGTTACAAAGCGTGTGTTGTATAACGGTTCATGTAACTTTGTTTCTCCAATGTGAGATCAGTAAACGAAACTCACCCGATATTTTTTATTTGTGTACTGGCAGATCCGCAATATTCATTTTAAAAAAATTATCAGAATTGTTGTGCACTTTCACAGTGAATGCGCATTGAGTATATATACTTTGTTAGGAAAACTCTTACTGTATACAAATACTGTCTTAACTACTTTCAGAATACCAGCAAGTTGATCGACTCGAAGGCCTAATATGAACTATCTCAAATGTTGAAAAAAAGGAAGGGATCACGTATTTGAAGAACGACTGCATTTGTGCCCATGTGCACGCACTGTATTTCGCTGTGCAATATCAGATTGTGAAGCACGTAGACACTGTAAGAGAGGATACACACTTCTGTGTGCCTCCACTGATATTAAACGCATACACACTCGCATTTCGTAGGTACTGAAGAAATGATTTTTCTTGAATTCGTCACCCTCTATTTCCTCGGTGCTTTATTAAGTCTCCCTTCATTTCTCTTCCTCCATCTTTCAGTCATAGGATAGCTAGTTTAGTTCTTCCATCATGAACTCCCAAATATTTTGCACCTAGTATTAGCACATTTCTTGCGGAGTGATTCTATATACCAACCAAATAGTAGAGCATGTATTTCGGGGATTCCATGCCACAAGACAAGAGACACGTAGTTGAAACCAACCTATCGTAAGTTGTGTCGGCATGGGAGGTATCAGGATGTGCAAACGCGCATCAGCTATGTTGGTGTCCAAAAGAAAGACGAATCAAAGTTCCAAGTTCAAGCTTCTGCCAGACAGATGCACGCGTGATGCAAGAAGAAGCCAGACTCTATGTTCCAACGGATCTTGCGAGTCCGGTCTTGCCTCTCGAACCATTTGGATCCCAGAGAAAATTCCTTTGTGTCTGCAATTCGGATGGATCCACGGCGGCGAGATCTAGTTCTTGCCATGGTCATTTTGCGAAAGCAACTAGGCCGCAACGGTTCAATCCCAAACTAGGGTCCTCAGTCAACATGGTTTGCTGTCGTCCAAGCACACGGTGATCACTCTTCATTTTGCATGTGTTTTCTGCCAAACGACTTTACACGTCGTCTTTACAAAAATCATGTACGGCACCCCACATAAGAGCATAACACAATGTCTGTTAGGCCATGTACAATGCTAGCCTCTTGTAGAGGCGCTTGTGTGCAGGAAAAAAATACGAAACATTAAGTTTATCAGCTAAGAGCCCATGCTAGCAACGATGGGTGCTTAGTTGGTCGCTAACGGACCCCAAATCTCACGTCAATCTGGCCTGCGCTAGAAAATAGGAGCCTTTAGCGCCCGACTCCAAATCATGCGTCGACGCTAGCCAAAATCCCAGCCTACGATGGGAACCGGTCGTAACCGTAGGGAATTCTATCCTACACTACTAGAAAAAGGACCTCTAGTCGCGGTTCCAGAGCCCCTTTAGTCGCGGCCTGGCAACCGCGACTAAGCAGGCGGGACTAAAGCCCCCCCCCCCCCCCCCTTTAGTCGCGGCGGGTTCCGAACCGGGACTAGAGGTCCCTCCACGTGGGGGACGTGGGGACGTGGTGTGTTGGGACCTTTAGTCCCGGTTGGTAGAACCAACCGGGAAGGGTTTTTGGATTTTTTTTTTGATTTAATTGCAGGGTTTAGGGTTTATATATGCCGGGGTTTGGTTATAGGTTCCCGTGTCCCATGTCGTAACCGTGGTTTCACTAGTAACCCTTCCCGTAACGGTAACCGGTAACCGTTACGGTGACGGTGACCGTTACGGTGACGGTTACGGTAACCGTTACGGTAACGGTGACGGTTACCGTAACGTTTTCCACGTCGTAACCGTTCCCGTGTCGTATGAAGTCGATGCACATATTTATAACACATACAATTAAATTAAGTAATACTTTTAGATCGTAGTCAAGAGTTGATGCGCCAAGAGTTATCGTAGTACAAGAGTTGAAGCAAAACAACAAGTTATTTACACGCTTTCAACGCTTTCATGCTTTCAGCATCGTAGTACTCTCCTTTCTCCGATAAGGCCTCCGAAAGGTAAAATCCCGCCAATTCCTCTCCAATTGCTTTGAAGCGGTGCTCGAATGGTAGCTTGCAGCGCTTTTTTGCCAACTCTGCACTTTTCATATTCCATTTCTCGGTGACTAGTACATGTACATACTCGCAAACGAAGTATGCACATAACTCAGTTCCCTTTGGTTGCTCCAAGCAAGACTATACAAGAATAGATTTCAATCAATAATAATGAAGTATGCATGAGAATGTTGTGTGGACGTAGGTAGCAGTACTTACCTTGTTCAACTTCCAATCCAGCTTTTTGGGCCACCCACCTGCAGGATCTTCCTCGACAAACCTTGCCCAAACGCTGCCCGACAAAGAACATTCACAAATGATTTATTCGTTAATGACTTGACATCAAGATATGAATGACAGAGGCGGTAAGAAATGAATGTACCTTGCTAGTAAGTCGAAACAACTCCTGTATTTGTCAGGATGATACCTCAATGAGTCAAGTGAATGAATAAGTCCTTTGCGATGTTCAATGACAAGAAGAATCCAGTGGTAGCTGCGCACAGTCATGCATAACTCATCAGTTAAACTTAACATCGGGTGAGCAAATTAGAATGTGTAGAAGACACTAAAACTTACCCGAAGTGGTAAGGCCAATATATAGTTCTTTTGTCGCGGTATCGCTTGAACACCCTTAGCAAATCATCCGGTGTGTTCTTGTTATACAAGGGATTTATTATGGTTTCTTCGTTATATTTATCCGGGTCAATGAACCCAATGTCATGCTGGTTCAGCTTTTTGAGCTCGAGCATCTTCAATCTGCATAATATAGCACACAAAAGATTAAAGTGAGAATAATTACAAACAATGAACGAGACTAGGTAAAGACTTAAATAAATCACTTACAGGCAATAGGAACTCATGATAGATTTGTCGAGTGCCCGCAGATTGTATAGCTGAAAAAGTTCGCTAAACCGAACAATGTGGTTGTAGTCTTCTAAGAAGTGCTCATCGTCTTTCCTACATTTCAGAACGACAGAAGCTGTCCCTTTCTTTGCGGCTTTCAAGTACCAAAAATGGAGAGCACGCATTTTTGTTGGTAACTTGCATTTCACCAAAGCTTCCCCCATAACAAATTTACTTACTGGTGGAGCTGTTGGTGCAGTCTCAAAGTTCAATCTCGAAGCATATTCGTCTATAGGAACTTGCGCTTCGGCGGCAAGACGACGGATTTCCTCTAAGTCAAACACCATCGGCGCTTTAGGGTTAGATTGTACTAGTTGTTTTCCGCGCTGGGGAACTCGACTATCTTTGTTCGTCGGCGGCGGGACAATTAGCGGGGGGACAGAACGTACGGGTTGTTCTCCGAGCTGGGGAACTTGTTTACCTATCTTCGGCGGCGGTGGGACCGATGGTGCTGCTTTTGTAGCTTCCTTCGGCGGCGGGTCCGATGGTGCTGCTTGTTTATCTTTTGCCGCCGGCGGCGGGACTGACTCTGCGTCTTGTTCACCTTTTTTCGGCGCCTCCACCTCTGTCACCGCGTCATATGACTTTTGAATATAACGGTCATAGTCAGATGGCGGCTTCTCTGGAGGGACATATAAGTTGTCGATGACTCGATTACAAGCCTGTGCAGTATAGCCGGCGGTAAAATTTGGCGGCGGCACTTTCGGTGCGAACAATGCTTTATTATACTCCGCCACGGCTGCTTCGTTTTGCTCATGAGTCTTCTGCCAAGGTAACCTCGGATCAGGCGATGTGGCCCTTTTAGTTCGCCTCCTGACCGGGGAAGACGCGCGCTTTCTCCGGAGAAGCGCTACGGACACTTCCTCACGCGGTGGCGGAGATGGAGATGGACTGTGCTGACTGAGATGGTCCTCTACATCAATTTCCGGTGGGGGGTCCCTGTCACGCGGTGCCGGAGATGGATGTGTCTCATCGATACCCGGGCAGGATGGGCTTTGCTGAGTCGGTGGCTTTGAGAACTTGATGTATTTCTTGTTCCACTGGACGAAACCACCCTTGACATCGTACAATGTCTCCTCACCGTCACTCCAGAAATCTCAAGAGCCAATGATTCAAATCCCGGCGCAATTTCATCCACCCCGACAACAGCATAGCCAGGAGCAATGTCACCATTATGGTAGCTTGCTCCGGCGTCACTCGTAAAGCATAGCCGTCCGCCACCTTCGTGGATATGTTAACCACAGGTGCATGTAGCTCACATGGTGTCTTCTCCGTGACATCATCCACGGGGTAGTGAGCATCGACATCTATTTGCGTGGAACCCACGCTGCTTCTAAGCTGAGATCGAGCATCCATGGGTTGCTGCTGCTGAGACGGCCCTGTCTGACTATTAATTGACTCCATGAGTTGCTGCACCTTGAGTTCCAATTCCGTTAGCCGCTCTTCACCCTTCTTCTTCTTTCTTGCACGGCTTCTATAAGTGTCAGCGTGTTGCGGATACGCTTTCTTAATGGTGACACCGCCGGGCATGCCTCGTAAACGTCCCCAGTGTTCAGGATTCCCTAGGGCCCGTGTCAGCTCGTCGTCCTCTCTATAGGGTTTCCACACACCCCGTTTAACTTCCTCTATTACCTTTTCAATCTTCGGGACGATTTCTTCTACTTTTTTCTTGAATTTTTCAACCTTCGGGACAATATACCCTGTTTCCTCGTCCAACGTTGCGCCATGCGCGAACAACCAGAATTTGGACCTTTCGGGCCAGTAGTATGTCTGTGGAGTGATATCTTTAGCAAAGATTTTATCTTCTAAGGCTAGCCACTTAGGAATGGCTGACCTGTAGCCACCTGTCCCCAAGTTATGGTGGTGAACCTTATTCGCGGCATTTGCCTTATTTATGTTCGATCGGGCCACAGCCGCATCCGATTTCTTATACGCCTTAAACTCTTCCCAGTGATCTCTTATCTTCACTAGTTTTTCTTCACTGAAATCTGGATCAACTGTTTTATATTTTGCCCATAATGTTTGCTTATATTTCCGAAATGCGTCGGCCATCTTGGAGAGAGTCCACTGCTTGAGTTTCAACTTCGTGGTGGGTTCAATATCATCCGGGAGGTTAACATGCTCCAAGAGTGTGTCAAAGCACAAATCTTTCAAATGGTTGTGGACATAGCAGGGGTCATCCTCGGCAACGCCCGCCGGCTTATTCCATTCTGGTATGGAGATCGGGACCAAGTCCCTAACAATAACTCCAGCTTGACTTATATATTTTTTGCGGTTCTCTGGGGGTTCCACCGGATCGCCCTCTTCATCAATTTCATAGATCGGTAACTTTGCATCTTTGCTCGTCATTCTTTTCGTGCGGCCTCGAGGAGCTTGATTCTTAGCCTTTTTATTCGAGGTGGAGGCCTAAAGTAAGAAATATAATGCGTTACTAAGTGCAATACAAATCAGTTAATGCATTTTGTGATCAACAAAATATAGAATTCATATATATACCTCGAGGTGGAGGGTGTTTGAGGTGGCGGGTGTTATTTCTTCTTCATCTAAAAGACCCTCACCAGAGTCCATCAGAAATTGTGAGGCAAATTCCTCAAAATCAAGATCTACACCGGCACCGGCGCCTTCTCCACCGGCGCCTTCTCCACCGGCAGCATCTTTATCGCGATGCTCAAAAATACTCTGCATTAATATGTCTTCATTCTCCTCGTCTCGCACATAGCCAGGCTCCATAGCTCAATGTTCCTACACTCAATAAAATTTGCATAAATTTGCATTTATAAATTTGCATCTATAATTCTAACACATTGCTAAAAATTTGATCAAAAGTACTAACACAAAATTGCATCAAAAATTGCATCTAGTTCTAACACTAGATAATAATTAACCTAAATATACAAAAAAAAATTGCTAACACATTGTTAAAAATTGCAAAATTACAAAAATTGCTAACACTAGATAAAGTTTCCAACACATTGCAAAGTGCTAAAGTTTCCAACACATTTCTAAATTTCATAACATTATTTTCTAACACTAAATTTCATACAAATTAACTAGAAATTTCATTGCTAACAACCAAAATTTGCTTACACTGTAATATCCTAAATTTTCTAACACTAGATAATAACCTAAAAATGAAAAAAATGAATAAGAAAAACAAACCTGAGGAGATGGGGCTTGGGCAGGGGAGGCGATGGGGCTGGCTCGGGAAGGGCAGCACGGCGGAGCGACCGGAGCGGCGGTGGCATGGGGCTCGAGGTCGGGGAAGCTCCACGGCGACCCTGGGACGGCGGCTGGAGAAGGCGACCGCGGTGGGGCGGGCAGCAGCACGCGGCCGGAGGCGGCGACACGGCGAGGGCAGCAAGCGCGCGGGGCCGGAGGGGGCGGCACCACGGTGGCTTGCGGTCGAGGTCGGGGAAGCTCCACGGCGCCCTGGAGACGCGACGTCGATGGTGGCTGGAGGGAGGCGCGACGTCGACGGTGGGGCGAGGCGCAGCACCACGGCAGCCTGCGAAAAAGACGGCGAGTATGAGCTAGGGTTGGACGGCGGCGGCGGCGCGTCTTGGAGAGGAGTAGGGGCACCTCGGGCAGCGGCGGAGCGGCAGCACAACGGCGGGGCAGCACGATGGCGTGGCGGAGCAGGGCTTCACCGTCGGGGGGCGTCGGCAGCGTCGGGGAGCAGTTCTTGTTCGATTTGGGGGAAGTTACGAAAAATTTCGGCCAAAGACACACAAAACCGCGCCGAATCCACCTTTAGTCGCGATTGGTGGCTACAGGTCTCCCTGGGCCGCCAAAATTCTGGCGCCAAGCCCAGGGGGACATCTAGTCGCGGTTGCTGGCTGCAACCACGACTAGTTGGGCTTTTTCTATTTTTTTTGGTTGTTTCTGTTTTCTTTTTCTGTTTTGAATGTTTTAAAGGTGTTACTGATTTGATTTAAAGGTGCCAAACTGGTTTTTGATCAGGGGTGTGTTTCTTTTCTATTTTTTTTGTTGTTTCCATTTTATTTTGTTGTATTTGTTTTCTTTTATATACGTTGATTTAAGTTCTTTTTGAATTGTTTTTGTTTCTAGTTTCTTTTCCTGTTTTGTTTTAGACCTCGACAACAAAATGCCCCTTTCAGAGACTACCTAAATTAACCGACTACCTAAATTAACCATGCCCCTTTCAGAGATCCTTGCCGCTGCTTGGATCCGACCGAGGGGGGGTTCCGGAACCGAATGATTTATGTTTGGTCGATGAAATGAAGGATTATATAGATATATAGAACAGAACACACGGCTCCCCTGCATACAGCCCAAGAAGAGTGACGCTGGAATGTTTTGTGTTTGAGCGCCACTTCGATCCAAGCAGCGGCAAGACGTCTCTGATGATCTACAACCGTCCAGCAAAACATCTCTGATGATCTGCAACCGTTTGGAACGGTCGCAGGTCATCAGAGACGTCTTGCCGCTGGTTGCCCAAAGATGCCTCTCCGAATGACGCTGGAATGTTTTGTGTGTGAGTAACCTGTCTGAGGAGGGGGCTATATATAGGGTACGTGTGCTTCTTTAGTCCTGGTTGGTAACACCAACCAGGTCATGTGGCTCACGAAGTGGTCGTGATGATATTGCTGATCCAACAGCTCAAAGATCCCACAAACGAAACACACCCCTGATCCAACGTCTCACAAGCGCTTGAAAGAAACACACGATCCGTGTGCTTCTTTAGTCCCGGTTGGTAAGGCGGGTTTTTGAGGTCTTTATATATTGTTGCCGACGGGGTAAACCCTAATCCACCATTCCTAGCCACGAACGCATCGTCTCCACGAGATGGATCCGCCACGTCCGCCGCAGCGCCTTCTGGACGAGGTCGAGCGTGCTCGGTAGAGCGCACTTGGGCGCAACCGCGGGAGCCTATCCTGCCGTATGCCCACGAGCCCGGCGTGGAGAGAAATGCCCAGCTACCGGCCTCCTGCTCTACCAGGTGCCGCCGCACCTCCACCTGGCGCCGCTGCATCTCCACCAGGCGCCACCACTCCTCCCGCGGAGGAGGGGGAGGACGACGACTTCGACTGGAGCGACGATGGGGAAGAGGGTTGTGGGTTGCAGATACAGGAGGCCATGGAAGCCTCATTCCAGTCTGTCCGCGACTACCCTGTCCAGCGAGCCAAGACTTCCTACCAGCTCAAGGCGAAGGAGGCTTCTGAGCTGGATTGGGCGCTGAAAGACTCATCCTCCACTCCAAATAGAAAAAAGGACCACAGCACAGAAATGTCGCACGGTTACATAAAAGGTTTAATACATATTAATTATTACACATCACCAACAACATCCCTACCTAGCTAGTGTTCACTTGTTCTTCGTGTGTGTCCCTTTCTTCTTATTGCACCGTAGCCATGACAAAATTCTTCATTTAACGTGATGGTTGGGTCAATTTTCACTTTGAAGGGCGGAATTTCATGAAACTTATTGTAATCTTCTGACATGTCCGTGTGGTCCTCCACTCCCACGATGTTTCTTTTACCTGAAAGAACTATGTGGCGCTTTGGCTCATCGTATGATGTATTCGCTTGCTTATCTTTTCTTTTTTTGGTAGGGTAGACATGTCCTTCACATAGAAAACCTGAGCCACTTCACTGGCTAAAATGAATGGTTCGTTCTCGTAATGAAGATTCTTGAAATCCACTGTAGTCATTCCGTACCGTGTGTCTACGGCTACACCGCCATCTAGGTTGAACCATTTGCACTTGAACAAAGGAATCTTAAATGAAGGTCCATAGTCCAGTTCCCATATCTCCTCTATGTAACCATAATATGTTACCTTTTCCCCACTGCAGCCATCTATTGCATCAAAGCGAACACCACTGTTTTGGTTGGTGCTCTTTTTATCTTGGTCGGCCGTGTAAAATGTATTTCCATTTATCTCGTACCCTTGAAAAGTCAATATAGTCGAAGATGGTGACTTGGCCAAATAGTATAGCTGTAGTTCATTTGTGGTGACATTCATCAGAAGTTTCTGTAACCAACCGCCAAAAGTCTTGAAGTGTACTCCATCAATCTCATCTTCTGGGTATTGGGAGCGTAAATAATTCTTGTGTTGCTCGATATACGGAGCCACCAAGATGGAATTATGCAGAACTGTGTAGTGTGCTCGAGTGAAAGAATCCACGTCTTCACATATGATTGCTTTCTTTCCTAGCGTGCCTTTTCCACGCAGTCTCCCCTCATGACGCGATTGAGGAACACCAATCGGATTAAGATCAGGAATAAAGTCAACACAAAACTCAATGACCTCCTCAGTTCCATAACCCTTGGAGATGCTTCCTTCTGGCCTAGCACGGTTATGAACGTATTTCTTTAAGACTCCCATAAACCTCTCAAAGGGGAACATGTTGTGTAGAAATACAGGACCGAGAACACGTATCTCTTCCACCAGGTGAACTAGAAGGTGCGTCATAATATTGAAGAAGGTTGGTGGGAACACCAACTCGAAGCTGACAAGACATTGGACCACATCATTCTCTATATCTTTTAGAGTAAGTGGATTGATAACCTTCTGAGAAATTGCATTCAGGAATGCACATAGCTTCACAATGGGTACTCGAACATTTTCTGGTAGAAGTCCCCTCAATGCAACCGGAAGTAATTGTGTCATAATCACGTGACAGTCATGAGACTTCAGGTTCTGGAATTTTTGTGCCATGTTTATTATTCCCTTTATATTCGACGAGAAGCCAGATGGAACCTTCATACTGCGAAGACATTCAAAAAATATTTTCTTCTCTTCTTTCGTAAGAGCGTAGCTCGCAGGACCTTGATGATTATCAGAATGATCGTCGTCTCGTGAATGCATACGTCGATGGGCCTGTCTTGCTTCCGGTGTATCTTTTGACTTTCCATACACGCCCAACAAGTTAAGCAGGTTCAAGCAAAGATTTTTTGTCACGTGCATCACGTCGATTGCAGAGTGAACCTCTAGCATTATCCAATAGGGCAGCTCCCAAAATATAGATTTCTTCTTCCACATGGGAACGTGGTTCTGAGCGTCATTCGGAACAGATAGTGCTCCAGCACCCTTCCCAAATATTACTTTTAAATCCTTGACCATATCATGTATAACAGAACTAGAAGGTCGAGTAGGCTTCCGCCGAATATCTTCCTCACCTTTGTAATGTTGGCCTTCCTTTCTTACTGGATGCCTCGGTACAAGCCATCGACGATGGCCCAGGTACACAATCTTGTTACCTATATGTTTACCTTGAGTCTCACCTAAACAATGCGTACATGCATTGTATCCCTTGTTTGACTGTCCTGAAATGTTACTAAGAGCAGGCCAATCATTGATGGTTACAAACAAGAGCGCTCGTCCGTGCGCATCCCACACACGCACACCTTCATCAGTCCACAACTGTAAAAGTTCTTCCACCAATGGCCTCAGATACACGTCAATGTCGTTGCCAGGTTGCTTCGGGCCTTGGATGAGCACTGGCATCATAATGAACTTCCGCTTCATGCACAACCAGGGAGGAAGGTTATATATACATAGAGTCACAGGCCAAGTGCTATGACTGGAGCTCTGCTCTCCAAATGGATTAAATCCATCTGTACTTAGACCAAATCTTAAGTTCCTAGCGTCATCCGAAAATTTCGGGAACTCTCTGTCGATTTTTCTCCACTGGGACCCATCAGCGGGGTGTCTCATCATCAGTCTTTTTTACGTTCTTCTTTGTGCCAGCGCAACAACTTGGCATGCTCTTTGTTTTGGAACAAACGTTTCAGACGTGGTATTATAGGAGCATACCACATCACCTTGGCAGGAATCCTCTTCCTTGGACAACCTTGCTCGCCCTCAACTTCACCTGGGTCATCTCGCCCAATCTTAAACCGCAATGCACCGCATACAGGACAAGCATTTAAATTTTCGTGCTTGCCGCGGTAGAGGATGCAGTCATTAATGCATGCATGTATCTTCTGCACCTCTAATCCTAGAGGGCAGACAACCTTCTTTGCTTCGTACGTACTAGAGGGCAATTCGTTTTCATTTGGAAGCATCTTCTTAATTATTTTCAGCAAACTTTCAAAGTGCTTGTCGGTAGTACCACTCTCTGCCTTCCATTGTAGCATTTCCAGTATGGTACCGAGCTTTTTCTGGCCATCTGTACAAGTTGGGTACAACAATTTGGTGTGATCGGCTAACATGCGCTCCAACTTCAACCTCTCGTTTTCACTTCCACAGTCCATTTGTGCATCATGAATGGCCTGACGAAGATCATCGTCAGGCTCATCTTTTTTTTCATCCTCTTCAACTTCGTCTTCCCCCATTGAAGTACCACCGTGTTCATCGAACATAGGATAGTTGTCATTATCCTCTTCTTCTTCATTCTCTTCCATTATAACCCCTGTTTCTCCGTGCTTGGTCCAACAATAATAACCACGCATGAAACCATTTTGCAACAGGTGTTGGTGAAGCTTGGCTGAGGAAGGGTAATCCTTCTTATTCTCACAGAGACTGCATGGACAACACATAAAACCATTTTTTCGCTTGCTTATCTCGGCCACAGTGAGAAATTCATGCATGCCCTTAAGGAAATCGTCAGAAACTCGGGAACCGTACATCCATTGACGTCTCATCTGCATTATGCATGCCAGTAATGAATAGATAAGTGACCATAATAATTCTTACAAGTTCTTCAAGCAAAGTAGAGTGGCGACAAATGTAATACATTGTAGCATTAAATATTCATTAATTTAAACTAACATAGAACTATCTAAAGAATTTAAATCCAACAACAAATGCGAACATAATCGCAACTAAGGTCATTATTGAACCAACAGCATAATGATACCAAGCCTCTTGACTAATGGCATAACTTCTAATTTTTTTAAGCTTCAAGCGCATCGCATCCAACTTGATCTCGTAAGCATCAACGACGTCGGCAAGCTTCGAGCGCATCCCATCCAACTTGATCTCGTAAGTATCGACGACGTCGGCAAGCTTGAACTGGTGTTCATCGATGATGTTGGCAAGCTTGACCTCCAATTTCCTCTTCTCTTCTTGGCGGAGATCTTCACTTATTTTTAATTTAGCTTTCAAATCATCGTTCTCTTTCACAAAAAATTCAACAATAGGGTCCATTGGAATTTCCGGTTCAACTACCTCCTAGACAAATATATATTTATGTCAAAGTTGGTCGGCATGATTGTCATAAACACGAAACGAAACAAATATATAGTTATTAACAGTCATACCACATCCGAATAATATAACGGACGAGAGCTGGTGGGGGTATTTGTGAAAACCATGGCACTATATATATATATATAACATTATACAACTTATACAAAAAACAAATAATTATGGAACAAAATCATACAACAAAGATTTTTTTAAAATAAAAAAGAAGGCTCACCTAGGTGGTGTCGGTGACAAGACGCGCGGTCTATCGACGACGGTGAGGACGTGAATGTTGTGACACTGAAATACAAAAAATAATTTAGTTTAAGCTCAAACCGAATAAACAAAATTGAGCTAAATAAGCAAAATGAGCTAACTAAGCTAAACAACTAAAGAAACGAGCGCCGGAAGAGAGAGTTTGCAGTTGCTAACCCTTGCATAGATGCACCGCCGTCAATCTTAACAAATGGGGCAAAAAATCGTGGAAGAAATCGAGCTCGGTGGAGAGAAAATGGAGATGAAACTCGAGCTCAAAATGGCCATGGCTGGCTCTGGGTGGAAGATGTAATTGAAGGACCTGCAGTCCCGGTTTCAGCCACAAACCGCGACTAAAGGCGACCCTTTAGTCGCGGTTCCAGCCACGAACCGCGACTAAAGGTCCTCGCGCGGGCCCCGCGTGGCCCCCGGCCGCTAAAGCTGCAGGCGGAGGACCTTCAGTCGCGGTTCGTGTCTGGAACCGCGACTAAAGGTCCCGCACCAACCGGACACCTGTCCTAACCGTTGGAGATGTCGGAGCCGGAGCCCTCTAGTCACGGTTCGGAAAGGAACCGTGACTAAAGGTCCGGCTCTATTGCCTCTTTTCTACTAGTGCTAGCGTCGCTCTTAGCGCCTCCCATTGTACATGCCCTTAAGGGTATACAATTTGACTTAATGTGTAGCTATGTTTTTATTTAGGCGAGTGATATGTGGCCTGAACTGTTGCAACTCACCAAATATTCAAATGTATGTCACTTAATTATGTATTCCGGCCTTTGTGTAGAAATAGTAAATTACATCCACCAAACAACTATTCGCAGCCACTCTGGCGGTGTCGTTGTGGAAACGCTAACTGCATTGAAACGAAGAATAAAAGCCAGGTTTCTCGGAGCATTCACAACACGATGCTTAGTTAGAGGCGCTAGGATTACGTTCTCGGCCCGGACGGCAGTTACCAGCTCAAATCCCGGTCTATCCTATGTCATCGATGCAAAAATCTTTGTCTCACGCTTTTTAATCCCTAAGCCACATCGTGAAAAGCGGATTTTTCAGTTGGGCAATACAGGCAACTTAAAATGGTAGGAGCTTCGACTGCTTTTAGTTTTACGAGATTTTTTTTATAATCTTAATCGCATGTATAAGAGTCCTCGCACTGTGGATGCTCACAGGAGTTGTCCATACAACATGGATTGTGTGCTTAGATGGATAGACTAGCTTAGAGACGGAGTGTTAACTTCATTATTCACAATTTTAGCTTTGACAAAATTTAAGTTATGTATACCCTCTGTTTTAAATAGCCGGCTATCACCCGGCTATAGCCTCGCGATAGGGTCCGCGCTATAGAAAATGTCTTTGTAAGCTATAAGGGTAATAGCCGCTAATAGCCCGGCTAAATGAATTTAGCCCCAGTTTAGCCCCTTAGCCGCTATATTCCCGCTCATGGATCCAAAAAGTTTGGATCAAATTTGTCCCGCTGAGGCCAAATTTTCCCACTCGGCCCAATTTCGGGGACCAAATGTCAACCAGAGCCCTAAATTTTTCTTGTTCTCTCCTCTCTCTCTCTTCCGAAAATAGAGCCAAGAGGGGTGGCCGCCTTGGCATGTGTGAATTATTGACATGTATATACAAATATATGTTGCCCACACATTGTTTTGTTCAATTATTTAGCTAAATGGCTATAAGGTCTTAGCCGCGCTATAGCCCGGCTATAGCCTTTCGTAGCTTATGAAATCGCCGGCGCTAAACACAATAGCCTGCTATTTAAAACAGAGTGTATACCTGTAGGCCAATACTAGCCATAGTAGGATATCATATATAGTATAATGTATGCCATGTTAGCTAAAAACTGATGTGACAGAATAATTAATGAAGAAACATATGATAGTGGTATCTACCAATGTTACGGTATCATGGCACGTACAACTTAATATTTTAATCGCAACGGATCATGTACATATATTAGTAATGGGATTTTAAAAACAAGTAAATTTGATGTGGTTATGATACTTTTCTATATGATATACTCCCTCCGTTCCAAATTAGATGTCATCTATTTGCCCAAAAGTGGATGTATCTGTTACAAGTATAGATACATCCACTTTTGGGCAAATAGATGACATCTAATTTGGAACGGAGGAAGTATATGGGTAGTATCACACACTAGTATCATATATACAGATACATCCACTTTTGGGCAAATAGATGACATCTAATTTGGAACGGAGGAAGTATATGGGTAGTATCACACACTAGTATCATATAATACTCCAGACTGTGGCTAGTCTAAGATAAATGTCGGGTCGCTTAGTTTTATGTACTTGCTTGTACCTAAAAGTGTTTTTAGCTATACCGTAAATTTTTTTAAATATAGGCGTGTCTTTCAAGACTAGATATGGTAAAGAAATTAATCCTCGAAGCTACCTACCATGCAGCCCCGACCTTTCATTGTCCCACAACTTATTTTCCCCCCTTCCCTACTCACGTTCTGTGTCCCTATAAGAACCACCCGAGAGCACTAGAGAGTCCTACTGGAACCACGCGCTCTGCCCGGCCTCGGCTTGCGCCTCGACCTAGCCTTCCCGGGACTCCGCTGGCAGAGCCGCACTTGCCCCGCCCAAATATCTTGCACCTAGTGGCTAGTACCAGTGGATTTTTTGCTGAACGTTCATATACATACCCACCAAATAGTAGCATACGTCTTTGGAGGATTCCATGCCAAGAGACAAGAGACATGTAGTTGAAACTAACCAATCGTGACTTCACTAGTGGAAAAAGGGTCTTTCATCCCTGTCCAGGAAAGAGCACTAGTCCCCACTGTGTAACGGCCCGGGAGTAGTGTAGCACTAGTCCTAGGCCGTCCCGGCTCCAATGGCTAGGAGGCCGGGGAGCCTCCAGTCCTGGGCCGTGCCTGACATCTAGTCCCGGGCCGTTATACCGCCCGGGACTAAAGGCTTCGTGCCCAGCCAGCCCCACAGGCGGAGTCCTCTAGTCCCGGGTCGTATCACGGACCGGGACTAGAGGTCGACCCCTATATATAAGTTCGTCCACTGCAGCTTGAGCTCATACGCATGGTGGCCATTTTTCCTCTTGATCAAGCCAAGTTCATGCCCAATTTTTTCTCCAAGATTTGGTGGTAACCCCTAAATCCATGGTTTTAAAAGGTTTGCAACTTTATCCTTTCATCTCTCGTTATTAGTTTGCCTCAATGCTCTAGAAGTAGAGAGGGATTTCATGCTCTAGGAGTAGATAGAATTTTAGATGTGTAATTTTAGGCAAATTTTGATTAGGCAAAAAGTTACTGAAAGTTGAAATATGTAATTTTATAGTTTCAGAGCTCAGAATGGAATGAGGTTTTCACTGCTAGATCAATAATTAAAAGTTCCACATTTTTCATGTTAATTGTTTTGTCCAATTCAAAAATTGGTGCATGTAAATTTTTCAAAATTCAAATTTTTAGATTTCAACAAGTAAATGAAGTGAAAATGATCCAAGCTCACATTAACTTGTTAGTTTGCATATGTCCAGATTTTTTTACTTAGTAATTGATCAAAATGAGTATGGAGTAGAATTTTTTTATTAGTTAATGTGATGAACAACTTGTATAAAATTGGTCACTTATCTCTGTTCATGATGTTGTGTAATGCTTTTTGATATACTTATACAATAATGCAGATGGTCCGGGAATGGATGTACGGTACTGACCGACGCTCATGAATGGCTTGCGTGAATTCCTCCGTGTGGCTGATGCGAACAAGCGGAATGGTTTTGTATTCTGTCCGTGTAGTGACTGTAAGAATACGAAGGATTATTCAGACTCAAAAATCCTTCACATCCACCTATTTCGGTATGGTTTCATGCCCAGCTATAATTGTTGGACCAAGCACGGAGAGAGGGGGGTTATAATGGAAGACAATGAAGAAGAAGAGGATGATGACAACTATCATCGGTTCTCTGGATACGGTGATACTTCCATGGGGGAAGCTGAAGGGGAGGCTGAAGGGGAAGCTGAAGGGGAAGCTGAAGGGGAGGCACATGATGAGCCCGCTGATGATCTTGGTCGAACCATTGTTGATGCACGGAGAGACTGCGAAAGTGAAAAGGAGAGGGAGAAGTTCGATAAAAAGTTAGAGGATCACAACAAGTTGTTGTACCCAACTTGCGAAAATGGTCTGAAAAATCTGGGTAGCACACTGGAATTGCTGCAATGGAAGGCAGAGAACGGTGTGAGTGACAGGGGATTTGAAAAGTTGCTGCAAAAGTTAAAAAAGATGCTTCCAAAGGATAACGTATTGCCCGCCAGTACGTACGAAGCAAAGAAGGTTGTCTGCCCTCTAGGTTTAGAGGTTCAGAAGATACATGCATGCATTAATGACTGCATCCTCTACCGCGGTGAGAAGTACGAGAATTTGGATGCATGCCCGGTATGCACTGCATTGCGGTATAAGATCAGACGAGATGACCCTGGTGATGTTGAGGGCGAGCCCCCCCGTAAGAGGGTTCCTGCCAAGGTGATGTGGTATGCTCCTATAATACCACGGTTGAAACATTTGTTCAGAAACAAGGAGCATGCCAAGTTGTTGCGATGGCACAAAGAGGACCGTAAGTCAGACGGGATGTTGAGACACCCCGCTGATGGGACGCAGTGGAGAAAGATCGATAGAGAGTACGCGGACTTTGCAGCTGACGCAAGGAACTTAAGGTTTGGTCTATGTACAGATGGCATGAATCCTTTTGGGGAGCAGAGCTGCAGTCATAGCACCTGGCCCGTGACTCTATGTATCTATAACCTTCCTCCTTGGTTGTGCATGAAGCGAAGTTCATTATGATGCCAGTGCTGATCCAAGGCCCGAAGCAACCCGGCAACGACATTGATGTGTACCTAAGGCCATTAGTTGAAGAACTTCTACAGTTGTGGGCCAAACCAGGTGTACGTGTGTGGGATGAGCACAAACAGGAGCCATTTGACCTACGAGCGTTGCTGTTTGTAACCATCAATGATTGGCCTGCTCTTAGTAACCTTTCAGGACAGACAAACAAGGGATACAATGCATGCACGCACTGTTTAGATGATACTGAAAGTATATATTTAGAACATTGTAAGAAGAATGTGTACCTGGGGCATCGTCGATTTCTTTTGGCGAAGCATCCCTTAAGAAATAAACAAGCATTTCAACGGTCAGGCATGTCGCCAGCCGAAGCCTAAGGAACGTACTGGTGCTGATGTATTTGATATGGTCAAGGATTTGGATGAAATAGTAACCTTTGGAAAGGGTCCTGGCGGACGATCTGTTCCGAAGGACGATGACGGACACGCACCCATGTGGAAGAAGAAATCTATATTTTGGGAGCTACCCTACCAGAAATTCCTAGAGGTCCGCTCTGCAATCGACGTGATGCATGTGACGAAGAATCTTTGCGTGAACCTGCTAGGCTTCTTGGGCATGTATGGGAAGACAAAAGATACATCGGAAGCACGGCAAGACCAGCAATGTATGAAAGACCCAGAAGGCCTGCATCCAGAACGGTTTCAAGGTCCTACCAGCTACGCTCTTACCAAACAAGAGAAGGAAATCTTTTTTGAATGCCTGAGCAGTATCAAGGTCCCGTCTGGCTTCTCGTCGAATATAAAGGGAATAATAAATATGGCAGAGAAAAAGTTTCAAAACCTAAAGTCTCATGACTGCCACGTGATTATGACGCAATTGCTTCCGATTGCATTGAGGGGGTTCTACCGGACAATGTTCGAGTACCCATTGTGAAGCTATGTGCATTCCTCAATGCAATCTCTCAGAAGGTAATCAATCCTGAAGATCTACCACAGTTACAGAAGGATGTGGTCCAATGTCTTGTCAGTTTCGAGTTGGTGTTCTCACCATCCTTCTTCAATATTATGACGCACCTCCTGGTTCACCTAGTCGAAGAGATTTCCATTCTCGGTCCTGTATTTCTACACAATATGTTCCCCTTTGAGAGGTTCATGGGAGTCTTAAAGAAATATGTTCGGAACCGTGCTAGGCCAGAAGGAAGCATCTCCAAGGGCTATGGAACAGAGGAGGTCATTGAGTTTTGTGTTGACTTTGTTCCTGGTCTTAAGCCGATTGGTCTTCCTCAATCACGGCATGAGGGGAGACTGAGTGGAAAAGGCACTCTAGGAAGGAAATCAATAATATGTAGGGACGGACATTCTTACACTGAAGCACATTACACAGTTCTACAGAATTCCACCTTGGCGGCTCGGTATATCGAGCAACACAAGAAAATTGTACGCTCCAACAACACTGGAAAGAGTGACGACTGGATTAGAAAAGAACACATGAAGACTTTCGGCGGTTGGTTGCAAGCACATATCGTCAAAAGCAACACATTCCATGAGCTGTACTTGTTGTCCAGGTCACCATCTTCGACTATATGGACTTTCCAAGGGTACGATATAAATGGGAATACATTTTACACGATCGCCCAAGATAAAAAGAGCACCAAACAAAACAGTGGTGTCCGCTTTGATGCAACAAACAACGATGGGTCAAAGACCACATATTATGGTTACATAGAGGAGATATGGGAACTTGACTATGGACCAACTTTTAAGGTCCCCTTGTTTCGGTGCAAATGGGTGAACCTGAGAAGCTTAAGCGCGGTACAGGTAGACCCGCAGTATGGAATGACAACAGTGGATCTCAAGAATCTTGGTACAGGGACGAACCATTCGTCCTAGCCAATGATGTGGCTCAGGTTTTCTATGTGAAGGACATGTCCTCCAGACCGAAAAAATAAAAGATAAGCAAACGAATACATCAGACGATGAGCCAAAGCGTCACATAGTTCTTTCAGGGAAAAGAAACATCGTGGGAGTCGAGGACAAGACAGACATGTCAGCAGATTATGATAAGTTTGATGAAATTCTGACCTTCACAGTGAAAACTGACCCAAGCATCCCGTTAAATAATGAAGATGCTCCATGGTTACGGCCGAAGCGATCATAGGCAAGGGATATACGCGAAGAAGGGTTCATGGCTTTTATGTAAATCAATGTAATGTATTAAACCTTTATGTGATGTGTAGTAATGTATTAAACCTTTATGTGGTTAAAAACATAATACATAGCTCGGGTCCATTTTTATTTAACCATCCCTGATACGGCGACGTACCCGATCAGCGCGCCCACTTGGTAAAAACACGCCCAAAACACACGGTTTCCCCGTCATACAGCCCAACGGTGACGGGAATCCGAATGCTTTGTATACCAAAATGCTTTGTAGATAGAACAAAACATACGGTTTCCCCTGCATCCGTCAGCCCACCGGTGGCTCGTGAGACGGCAAATCGGCCTTCGATCCAAACAGCGGCAAGACGTCTCTGATGATTTGCAACCATCCGAACAAGTGTTGGGGATGTTGCTAATCATCAGAGCGCCTTGCCGCTGCTTGGATCCGACCGAGGGGAGGGTTCACCTTCAGCCTCCGCTCTAGGAACTCCTGCCTCTCAGAAATCTTGCTCTCTGCTACCCGTGTACTGCCAAAATGAACTACAATGACCAGACACTGAGTGCTGAACATGTCCGGGAGGGGGGCTATATATAGGGTACGTGTGCTTCTTTAGTCCCGGTTGGTAACACCAACCAGGTCATGTGGCCACGAAGTGGTCGTGATAGTGCTGATCCAACAGCTCACAATCCCTCAAAAGAAACACACCCCTGATTCAACGTCTCACAAGCGCTTGAAAGAAACACACGATCCGTGTGCTTCTTTAGTCCCGGTTGGTAACACCAACCGGGACTAAAGGCGGGCTTTGCGGTCACGACACGTGTCCTTCCCCAGCGCTGACCTGGGCACGTGTCCTCCCCAGCGCTGCCCTGGAGGTCTTTATATATTGTCGCCGACGGGGTAAACCCTAATCCACCATTCCTAGCCACGAATGCATCGTCTCCACGAGATGGATCCGACACGCCCGCCGCAGCGCCTTCTGGACGAGGTCGAGCGTGCTCGGCAGAGCGCGCTTGGGCGCAACCACGGGAGCCTATCCCGCCGTATGCCCACGAGCCCGGCATGGAGAGGAATGCCCAGCTACCGGCCTCCTGCTCCACCAGGTGCCGCCGCACCTCCACCTGGCGCCGCCGCTCCTCCCGCGGAGGAGGAGGAGGACGACAACTTCGACTGGAGCGACGACGGGGAAGAGGGTTGTGGGTTGCAGATACAGGAGGCCATGGAAGCCTCCTTCTAGTCTGTCCGCGACTACCCTGTCCAGCGAGCCAAGACTACCTACCAGCTCAAGGCGAAGGAGGCTTCCGAGCTGGATTGGGCGCTGAAAGACTCATCCTCCATGGATCTTGCCCTCCACCGCAAACGTGCGCGCGAGAACCGGGCGGCCGCCCACGGGGCCGGCTCCTCCCGCTGTTCCCCCTAATCGTATGGCCTTCGAGCCAGCAAGTCCGTTTATGTAGAATAATGTATGGTGATATTGGATCAGGGGTGTGTTTCTTTCAAACGCTTGTGAGACGTTGGATCATGTGTAATAATGTATTAAACCTTTTATGTAATGCATTCTATGGAATGTATTAAACCTTTATGTGGCTCACGAAGTGGTCGTGAAACTGCTGATCCAACAGCTCACAATCCCTCAAAATAAACACACCCCTGATCCAACGTCTCACAAGCGCTTGAAAGAAACACACGATCCGTGTGCTTCTTCCTTATTGGTGGGATTCCCTTTAGTCCCGGGTGGTGGCTCACAAAGTGATATCCAACAGCTCACAAGCCCTCAAAAGAAACAGACCCCTGATGCAACGGCTCACAAGCGCTCGAAAGAAACACACGATCCATGTGCTTCTTCCTTATTGGTGGGATTCTCACTATATATATGTAGTCATGCATGGCCTCCATTGGCATAGCACATCTAAACTCATATCTGCAACCTCATCACTCTCCCATGGCTTCCACCGTACCCACTCTAACCTACTCGGAGGCGGAGGCGCTTTGCGCCTCGAACTACCCCTGCCCGCCCGGTTACGACGTCCCCGCCGGCTGGAGGCTGAGCACCGGAGGCGTGCCGGTCCCTCCTGTCCCTCAAGGTTTGGCGCGCCGGGCGGCCATCACGAACCACTACTACCTCGAGCTCACTCCGGAGCAGCGGATGGATCCCCGCTGGCATCCCGACTACCGCCCAACTTCGGACGCCTTCTTCATCAATCGGCGTGAGAGGGCGCTCGCCAGGTACGAGGAGGACGGCCCGCCTCCTTCGAACTTCAACGAGGCTGGCCGTCGGCTGTGGTGGAGCGGCCGGACTCTCCAGAGCGTCATGAACTACATCACGGCCGGCGATAACCCTCGCCTGCGCTACCCTCACTTCCAGTCCAGGCGAGCGCCGCCCGACGACAGCGACGACGACGGTGGCGACTATGACGACTACGAGGACGAGTATTATAGGCCTAGGCAGGAGTATGACTAACCTGAGCCACATCATTGGTTATGACAAATGGTTCGTCTATGTACCGAAGATTGTTGTCATTCCCTACTGCTTGTCTATCTACGACGACGATCGTGTAAAATGTATTCTTTATCTCTGCATTTCCAACTAATGATCTTTAGCATCTGAATAAGTAATCTGGTTTTGAGTTAGTTATGCAAAAGATAAATGAATTAATAATTTTTATATGTTTCTTTTGCGGGCTTGTGAGCTGTTGTATTAAACATTTTATCAGATGTTTTGGATTCGTTATTCAAATTCAAACACTTTTCATGTTTTGGATTTATAAAATGGCACAGTTGATACATGATGCAAACAGATGTATGGATGATATATTCAGATTCCTTATTTTTTTCTGATAATAATAGACATATTATTTGTATTATTTGGATTTATAAAATAGGAGTTATGAATTTCCAAACTTCTTATTTATTTTAATCATATAAACTACAAAATACCCTTTTGTCGCGGGTGGTGCCACGGCCCGGGACAAAAGGGTCTGGACTCGCGCGCGAAAAATGGCGGTAAAAAATGACCCTCTTGTCCCGGGTGGTGCGACGGCCCGCGACAAAAGGGTCTCTTGTCCCGGGTGGTACCACGGCCTGGGACAAGAGGCTATTCCGTATAAATCGGTCTCTTCCCCTTCTTCTTCACAAAGGCGATCCTCTCGACAGAGCACAGGCGAGGTACTGCCGAAATTTTCCACGGCCGGCGATCCTCCATCTCCGCGTCTCCGGCCGCCGCGCCCCTCCATCTCCGGTTGCCGCGCCCCCTCCATCGCGTCCTCCGGCCGCCGCGCCCCTCTCCCCCTCCCTATATCGTACCGCGCGTACGTCTCCCTCTCCACCGCGCGTCCCTCTCCACCACCGCGCGCCCGCACCGCCGCCGGAGAGCAGGCCGGAGCACCGCCACACCGCCCGCTGGAGGCGCCCGCACGGACGCGCTCGCGCGCCACCGCCCGCCCGCACGGCCGGCCCGCCGGAGGCGCCCGCGGTGAGCACGCCGCGGCATGCAACGCCCCGCCTTTTTTTTACTTTAGAAACTTGTATAGAATTAATTTTCGTTAGAAAATTGTTATAATTAAGGTAGTTAGAAAATTGTTAATTTTTGTTAGAAAATTAAGGTAGTTAACTTTAGAATTAATTTTTGTTACAATTTTTGTTAGAAAATTGTTAGTAGTATTTTTTGTTAGAATTAATTTTTGTTAGTAGAAAATTGTTAGTAGTAATTTTTGTTAGAATTAATTTTTGTTAGTAGAAAATTGTTAGTAGAAAATTGTTAGTAGTAATTTTTGTTAGAATTAATTTTTTTAGAAAATTGGCAGAATTCAAATTGTTAGAAAATTGTTAGTAGTAATTTTTAGAACCGGTGGGGGAGCTCTGGTAGTTTCTACTTAGAGTAATTTTTAGTAATTTTCTACTTAGAGTAAAATTTGTTAGTAGTATCCCTTTGTAATATCTACATTCACCTTTACATAGATGGATCACAGCAACTCCGGGGGTGAAGATCACACCAACCCCGATGGCGAAGATGTTATTTTGCGCAGGACCAACTACGAGGGCAATGCCCTGATTATGAACATTATAAGAGGGGATTTGGGTCTTGATGATGGAGATGAATGTGGTCTTGGTGGACATGAGCTAGAACAGAAGCTAGACCAGGTGGACGAAGATGTGATATCATGATTTTTGAATCCATCCGGTGATGGAGAGGAGGAAGAATAGGTGGACGAAGGGCAGACAAACAACAATGATGGCCCCTCGACAACAACCGGCGAGGTATATATATTAAGCCTCTTGTGGCTAGATGCATTAATTGACCTGTATATATATATTAATCACTCTTTCTTCTTTTAGACCTCCGGATCGAAGCAATCGACAGCTAGAACACGAGGCCCGAACAAAATGTTGGATCCTAATCAAAGGTTCACCATCGACGAAATTTATCATAATGGACAACTGAAGGCTTCAGAAAAGCACGCGAGGCTGTTTGTAAATCAATGCGGAGAGATTGTTAGGGACAACCTTCCGATCACCATCCAAGAATGGATTAAGCCAAAGAATGCAGGTGAAGAATTCACTAGTTATGTCGACGATGATGTCAAAGATGACCTTTGGGAGAAGCTCATAGCACATTTCATACTACCTCTAGAGTATGAAGAATTCGAGGCAGATGGTATTACCCCAGTTGAGGGTGGGCTTGAAAGAAGAGAGAGAGTCAAGCAGTGGGCTCTATCGAAGATGGCCGAACAGTTCCGGAACTACAAGAAAAATTTATACATCAAATATGTCGCGAAAGGCAAAACTCCAGAATTCAAAGGAGCGCATGAGAAATTGCGAGAACAGTGGCCCGCTTTTGTAAAGTACAAGCAATCTTCTGTAGCCAAGGAAAGGTCGGCAAAAAATAAGATAAATGCTCAAAAAAAGAAGTACCACCATAGATTGGGGACAGGTGGCTACAAGAGTGCCGTGCCTAAGTGGGAAGCGGCCGAGGCCGACCTGAGGAAGAGAGGGATCACTCCAGGTACAAATGGATGGCCCGAGAGGGCAAAGCACTGGTGGTACGCGCATGGGGGAACGTTGGACCCAAAAACAGGGCAGACAATTTTTCGAGCCCAAATTCTAGTACCCTCCAAAGCAATTGTTCGAGCAATGGCCGATGCTGAAAAGGGATTGTTCCGGCCCGATCGAGAGAGAGACGAGCTGTGGCGTGCCCTCGGGAACGATGAAAAAGGTGGACGAGCACGAGGCAAAGGCAGTGTCCCGTGGGATAGAGCGTTTCCCCAGGACGCTGACAGTTACAGAAGCCGTAAGAGAGCAAAGGACCGGGAGGCAGACCGGATCGAGAAGTTAGAACAGGAACTAGGTGGGGTGAAGAAGTTTGTAGAGGAAGCACTTAGCCAAAGGTCATCTGAGTCGCAGGAAGATCCTCCATTGGAGACTAGCGCGCGGAGAAGCAGCCAGGCTTCCACGGAGGTCTTGGTTGATGATCATACATTGCTGGATGATGCACCGGCGCCTCACTACCCCGTGGATGATGTCAGAGGGATGACAGAATGTGAGCTACATCAGCCAATGAGCAACCTGTCCTTGAAGGTGGCGACCGGCACTGCTTTACCTTGTCTACCTGGATCACTCCACCATTCACATCCGATTCCACCTGGCTATGCTCGTGTCTCGGTGGATGACCTACTGGAGGTGTATGGGGACCTAGAGATTGACATCGCTACACCTGAAGGCCATAAGAAACTGGGAGATGTCAAGCGCCAGATCATTCTATGGCAAAAGAAGTACATCAAGTTTCCAGGCTCGGCGCCAAGGCCACCGACTCCGAGGAATCCAAGTCTACCCCCCCCCCACCCGATGATCGTCGACCTCCAAGTCCACCCCCCTCCCCCATGATCGTCGACCTCCAAGTCCGCCTCCGCGCAATACTCCCCCGCGCCCCACTCAGAAGAAACGGACCAACCCTGCTCCCCACTCAGAAGAAAGGTCGCACTCAGAAGATAGTCGACATCCCGTCGGTTCCTCCCAAGAGACCTTATGACAGGACTGAAGCGGAAAACGCCGCGGTAGTGCTGCCTACAATAAGACTTTTTTTGCACCAAAAAAGCCGGAGCAAAAGAAGGTATACGATGAAAAAACCAAAAAGTGGGCTAAGTCCTTCCTTGCGCAGCGATCCCAAATATCGATGAATCTGCAATCTGACTATGGTCATGAACTTAGTAAGCTAGCACGTGCCCAGTCTGAGCAGAACAAGGAAAGAAGTGCAAAAAGCGGGAAACAAATTGCCCAGCTCGGACAACAGAAAAATCAATCGGTCCCCCCGCTCATAGTGTGTTACGATAACGACAAGGACTTCAGAGCCGATATGGATAAGGACCTGGAATTATTGCACCCCAGAGCCATAGCTGCTGCTAGAGAACATGGTATCACTGTATCACAGGCCAAGGAAAATGCTACCGCCATGGGTATGACTCTTGGTCAACTTTTAGGCTATGAAGAACAGCCAATGTTAGAGATAGCACGGAAATATGTCGAAGGGGAGTCTAAGGTCAGTAATGAGGAGCTCACGCGTCTATCAACACATATGCGAAATCTGCACAACTGGTACATGGTGCACACATCAAAGAAGGACGCGAAAGAGAGGATTGCGGTGGACGTTAGAGTGGAGCATTTCTTCAAACGTTACAGTATTCAGGTTCAAATGACTGAACTGTTTCAGTTATTCAATCAGTGCGTCTTCGACAAATCTATCCTCAGTTGCTATTGTCTGTAAGTGATTTATTTTCGTAATTAAGTCTCTAGCTCAGCTCGTTCATTGCCTGTATTATATTATCCTGAATATATATATCCTTTTGTACGCTATTATGTAGAATGAAAATGATGGAATGCAAATCATCTAGAGTTTTTGAGGTTGGGTTCGTTGATCCATATATCGTTAATGAACATACGTTACTTAATCACCCCAGAGACGTGGAGCATGACCTGATCACCTTTTTAATCAAGCAAAATTTCTGTACGGAAATACTATTTCCATACAACTTCAAGTGAGTGTTTCTGTCTCTTGTACATATTTTTGTTTGGCTTTCTCGATGTTAAGTGTAATTGATGAGCTATGCATGTCTGCTTTATGTAAACGTCCACAGGTTCCACTGGATTCTGCTAAGCATTCAAGTTGACAAGTCCATAGTTGAAGTCCACGACTCATTAAGTTGGGACCAAGCGACGTGGACCGACATGAAAGAAATGCTCAATAAGTAATTTCAATCATTATCGCATTATATCGGCATCTTTCGTTCATTTCCTGGTATCAAGTAATTAATAACTCATTTGTTCATTTTCTTTGCCAAAGCAGGTGTTGGACACTTTTCAAACAGAATGTAGAAGGTCCATTCAAAGATGAGCTAACTTATATATCGGTGAAAAGTCCGCAGCAGCCACCGGGGAGTAATTTATGTGGATTCTACGTTTGCGAGTTCATTCGCGAGTTGACCAGTGAGCGGAGAACAACTTCTTTGAGCAAAATGCGGGAGAAGCTCGACCCAGAACGGCGCATACGAGCAATTCACACAAGTAGAGACAGGGCCTTTCGTCCAACCCCTTTAGTCCCGGCCCACTTACAAACCGCGACAAATGGCCAGGCCACGTCGCCCGAAATAGCCCAGGCGCCCCTCCCCCTTTTGTCCCGGCCCGTGAGGACCCTTTTGTCCCGGTTTGAGATACAAACCGGGACTAAAGGGGTCCGCGGGACTAAAGGGGTCCGCGGCCCGCAGCGGCCAGGTCCCCCCCCTTTAGTCCCGGTTTGTATCTCAAACCGGGACAAAAGGGCTGGCACCCCTATATATATGCCAGCACCCTCTCCACTCACTCTGTTTTTTCCTGGTGGAGGAGGTGTGGTCTAGTGCTATTTTTTTCTCTCCTTCATATGCACTCAAGGTGTTCGATGAAATGCCTATTAGAGTGATGCCATTTGAGTTCACACAATACAAAAATGATATGAGGTGCCCGAGCCACACTTAAGCTTTCACCTCTTTATTTCCACTTGTTCTAAAAGGTTAGCAACTATTTTCTAGTCGGTCACCGTGCGGTACTAATTTTAGCATCGTCATTGCGTTTGATATATAGTTGTATGATGCAGATGAGCCATCCATGGATGTACGGTGACCGACGCACGCCGCTTACAGAGCAGGCGTGCATTCTTTTCGCGATGCGGCCGAGGCGAACAAGCATGGGGGTGGCTTTATGTTTTGTCCATGTGTTAAATGTCTGAATGTGAAGGATCACACTAACTCAAGAGTCATTCAGAGCCACCTGCTTCGGTCCGGTTTCATGCCCAGCTATAGTGTTTGGACCAAACACAGAGAAAGAGGGGTTATGATGGAAGACGGCGATGAAGAGAACGATGATGACAACACTAGTACAGAACGACACATCGGAAACGGGCCAAAAACCCCTTCGGCAACGGAAAAAGGGTCCGTGTCCCCGACCCTGTCACTGATGTGAAGGCTCTCATCGGCAACGGACAAGAAAAACCGTCACCGACGAGGCTTGATTTTGGCTACAGTTGCCATCCAGTCTTTTCCTATGTATCTGGACATCAGAAACGGAGATTCTGTTTTACTCGTTTGCATTGAGGTTTTTCATAAGCCTACAGCAGCAATACAGTTGCCAATTGACATTCAAAATATCACAGCAGAAGTACAAAGTTGCTAGCAAAACCGTTCATAACTTATATAACAATTGTCACCATTACATAGCATCAAAAGATGAGTTACACATGCTTCGCTAATCCTATCATTCTCATGCCTCCCTAAACTGCAGCTAAGGCTTGCTCCCTAAACACACATCCACAATATAGCTGGAGAATCTGAAAAAAAGAAACTACACAAAGCCAAATTGCCAAATTCTTCGTACTGAGGCTTGCTCCATCTTGGACGGTGTCGTCGAAATATAATCCCACTTTATAAGTAGCACATTTAAAGTCTGTTCGGATCAGCTTTGTACTTCTGGACAAAAATACATGCATTGATAGTTAGAGAAGAGCCAAAATATGATGCTACATGACATAGATATAATTTAATGTGAAAACAGTTCACACCTTTAAGCGCATATATCCGTGTGCTTGCAGTCCGATCAAACGATTTGGAGGCATAACTTGAAGGTGATGTTTCCTTCAAGAGCCTCACCATTTTTTATACAGTGTCACCGAAATACTATTACTTCATACACTAGCTACACAAAACAATAACGAGGATTAGCACATTGACAAAAAGTTGTGACTGGATCTATTCATCATCGGTAGTACTACAAACAGTTGAAATTAATTCACCCTACTAGACTTTAAAATAGTGCAAGATACTAGACAAGTTTTCTATATACTAGACAAGTTTTCTATGCTAGACTAGAAAACTAGACAGAAACAATAAAGTGCAAGATACTAGACGAATTTTCTATATACTAGACAAGTTCTATATAAAAACCAATTGATGAACTGGTTCATGAGCTGAGCGATTTAGACCTCACATTTTCTTCTCCGTGGACAGCGCCTCCAGATCGGCCACCTCCTCCACCGTGGACGGCGTCTCCAGATCGGCCACCTCCTCCACCGTGGACGCCACCTCCTCCACCGGGGACGTCGCCTCCAGATCGGCCACCTCCTCCTCCGTCGACGGCAACCTCCAGATCGGCCACCTCCTCCTCCGTGGACGGCGCCTCCACATCGGCCAACTCCTCCACCATGGACGCCACCTCCAGATCGGCCACCTCCTCCTCCGTGGATGGCGCCTCCACATCGGCCACCTCCTCCACCGTGGACGCCACCTCCTCCATCGGGGACGTCGCCTCCAGATCGGCCACCTCCTCCTCCGTCGACGGCGGCCTCCAGATCGGCCTCCGTTGACGGCGGATCCGCCACAACTGCTGCATCACCACCCGATGAATGATCTGATCCAGCTCCGCGTGGCCCAAAGGACGCGGGGCATCACCGGAGGTGATGAGCCTGACGCGCTCCCACACCTTCCGCATCACAGCCGCCTCCAGATCTGCCCTATCACGAACAGATGCAGCTAGATCGGTGTGGCCGCTAGAGCGGCAGCTGCGATGGCGAGATCTAGAAGCGCCGGCAGAGGAAGCCATGAGAGAGGGAGGAGAGTAAAAAGCTACAATGTGCGGCGGCTAGGGTTGAAAGATGGACAGTGAGAGATTGAGAATGAGACTGATGGGGCTTGCTTCGCCAGTACATTTATAGGCACCCAATTGGCAACAGACATTTTATATAACCGTTTCCATTGGATACAAGTTCACAACTACTATGTGCTACTGATTTCCGTAGCTGCATACGAACATAATACATTCTAGTGATTTTCAAAGTGCATACGAACCTAATACATTGTACTGATTTTCATAGCTGCATACGAACCTAATACATTCTACTGATTTTCATTGCTGCATACAAGTTCACACCTAACAGCAGCACACAAACACACAAAATCATTCTAGCAATGCTCACAAGAACATTTAACTGAGCTATTTCTGTTCCTTTATGCCGCTCCTTGCGCACAGCAACAACATGGTCAGATTTAGTCGAAGTGTTTGTTGGGCTCCATGCCAAACCAGCTAGAGCTGCTGCAGTGTGCGGCTTCATCTCCATGTTCGCCTTCTTGACTATCAAGGCTACATTTTCCAGCTCTGCAGCTTCCACTTCGACGCCATTAGCAAGCAGCATCTCAACATAATCTTCAATCCAAAAATAATAATCACCGCTCCCAGAATACTCTTCGCCCCTCCCCTGCCAAATGGTAAATCGAATCCAGAGCCAAATCAGCATCACACATAGAATAGAATCAATCAAAACTGGTCAAAGCGTCGAACTAACCCTGTGATTTGGACACTTGAAGTAGATCCGGCCTGGGTTCAGATCCGAACGC
Organism: Poa pratensis; assembly: GCA_947311845.1. NCBI lineage: Eukaryota > Viridiplantae > Streptophyta > Magnoliopsida > Poales > Poaceae > Poa > Poa pratensis. The sequence continues at coordinate 51,933,595 of CAMZMU010000074.1, forward strand.
GACACTCGACGAATCGCGTTCCGACAGCGGCAGCAAACGCACTTCACAAGCGGCAGATCTGACCCGGCCCCGGCGGCGCAGGAGGAGGACGCATTCGATCTCCCCGACGAGCTCATGCTCTTGGCCATGGAGGACACGAGTGCGGAGTATAAACAAGCTGGAGTGGAGGAACAAGGGCGAATCGACAGTCTTTTATAATATCCACGATAGTGCTAAAAAGGAATTTTATATAAGCAACCTCGCCAACGGTTGTATACAAATGTCCGATGCCATTGAAGAACATATCGCAAACGGAGTCGAAAGAAACTCCGTTACCAACATATCGGCAACGGTTAATAATTCGCGACCGTTGTCTATGAAGGCGGGTCGCGGGCCAGCTTGCCTGGCGGGACGGGTTTTCTCACGCGGAAAGCGCGATTCTCCGTCGCCTAACTCGTGCCGTTTCCATAGAGGGGTATCGGATGTGTCGTTCTGTACTAGTGCAACTACCGATCTATGTTCCCTGAATACGCTGATACCGCAATGGAAGACAATGAAGAAGAAGGTCAGGGCGAAGAACGGGCACCAGATGAGCCCGTTGCTGATCTTGGTCAGGTCATTTCTGATGCAAGGCGAGACTGCGACACAGAAAAGGAGAGGTCGCAGTTCGAGCAGATGTTACAGGACCACAACAAATTGTTGTACCCAACTTGTCAAGTGGAAGGCAGAGACCGGTGTGACTGACTCGTCATTTGAAAAGTTGCTGGTACTAATGAAGAAGATGCTTCCAAGAAAGAACGAATTGCCCGCCAGCACGTACGAAGCTTGTCTGCCCTCTAGGATTAGACGTGCAGAAGATACATGCATGCCCTAATGACGGCATCCTCTACCGCGGTGAGAAGTACGAGAATATGGATAAATGCCCGGTATGCACTGCATTGCGGTATAAGATCAGAAAAGATGACCCTGGTGATATTGAGGGCGAGCCACCCAGGAAGAGGGTTCCTGTCAAGGTGATGTGGTATGCTCCTATAATACCACGGTTAAAACGTCTGTTCGGAAACAAAGAGCATGTCAAGTTGTTGCGATGGCACATGGAAGACCGTAAGAAAGATGACAAGTTGAGGCACCCCGCTGATGGTCGGCAGTGGAGAAAAATCGAGAGAGAGTTCGGGGACTTTGCAGGTGACGCAAGGAACTTATGGTTTGGTCTAAGTACAGATGGCATGAATCCTTTTGGGGAGCAGAGCTGCAAGTCACAGCACCTGGCCCGTGACTCTATGTATCTACAACCTTCCTCCTTGGTTGTGCATGAAGTGGAAGTTCATTATGATGCCAGTGCTCATCCAAGGCCCGAAGCAACCCGGCAACGACATTGATGTGTACCTAAGGCCATTAGTCGATGAACTTTTGCAGTTGTGGGCCAAACCAGGTGTAAGTGTGTGGGATGAGCACAAACAGGAGACATTTGACCTACGAGCATTGCTTTTCGTAACCATCAATGATTGGCCTGCTCTTAGTAACATTTCAGGACAGACGAACAAGGGATACAATGCATGCACGCACTGTTTGGATCAGACAGAAAGTATATATCTGGACAAATGTAGGAAGAATGTGTACCCGTACAATCGTCGTTTTCTTCCGCACAAGCATCCCTTAAGGCAAAAAGGCAAGCATTTCAATGGCAAGGTAGAAACCCGGACGAAGCCTGTCACCCGTACTGGTGCTGAAGTATTTGGTATGGTCAAGGATTTAAAAGTAATCTTTGGAAAGGGTCCTGGCAGCCAACCTATTCCGAACGGCGCTGATAAGCGCGCACCCATGTGGAAGAAGAAATCTATATTTTGGGATTGGGAAGTCCATGAGGTCCGCTCCGCAATCGACGTGATGCACCTGACGAAGAATCTTTGCGTGAATATTCTAGGCTTCCTGGGCTTGTATGGGAAGTCAAAAGATACACTGGAAGCACGGGAGGACCAGGAACGTCATAAAGGACGAGACGGCATGCATCCAGGGCAGTTTCAAGGGCCTGCCAGCTACGCTCTTACCAAGGAAGAGAAGGAAATCTTTTTTGAAGTCCTTTTCAATATCAAGGTCCCGTCTGGCTTCTCATCGAATATAAAGGGAATAGTAAATATGAAAGAGAAAAATTCCAAAACCTAAAGTCTATCAGGGTTACAAATTGATGTGGTTCAATGTCTGGTCAGCTTCGAGTTGTTGTTCCCGCCATCCTTCTTCAATATTATGACGCACCTCCTATTTCACCTAGTCGAAGAGATTAGAATTCTTGGTCCTGTGTTTCTACACAATATGTTCCCCTTCGAGAGGTTCATGCTAGGCCAGAAGGAAGCATCTCCAAGGGCTATGGAACAGAGGAGGTCATTGAGTTTTGTGTTGACTTTCTTCCTGACCTTAAGCTGATTGGTGTTCCTGAATCTCGGTATGAGGGGGGCTGACTGGAAAAGGCACACTAGGAAGGAAAGCAACGGTATGTACGCATTCATTCACTCAATCACACTACACAGTTCTACACAATTCCGCCGTGGTGGCTCCGTATATCAAGAGACACAAGAATATTCTACGCTCCGAAAACCGTGACGGGGAACACGAGAAGACTTTCGGCAGTTGGTTGCAGATACATCTCATGAATAACACCATTGTTGGAGATCAGCTGTACTTGTTGGCCAGGTGTCCATCGTCGACTATATGTACTTTCCAAGGGTACGAGATGAAATGGTAATACATTTTACACGAAGGCCCAAGATAAAAAGAGCACCAACCAAAACAGTGGTGTCCGCGTTGATGCAACAGACGACAATGGGCAGAAGGACACATATTATGGGTACATAGAGGAGATATGGGAACTTGACTATGGACCTACTTTTAAGGTCCCTTTATTTCGGTGCAAATGGGTCGTAGCTAGCGGGGTAAAGGTAGACCCGCAGTACGGAATGACAACAGTGGATCTCAAGAATCTTGGGTACCACACCGAACCATTCGTCCTAGACAATGATGTGGCTTAGGTTTTCTATGTGAAGGACATGTCCACCAAACCGGAAAAAAGAAAAGATAAGCAAAAGAATACATCGTCCGATGAGCCAAAGCGCCACATAGTTCTTTCAGGGAAAAGAAACATCGTGGGAGTGGATGACAAGACAGAAATGTCAGAAGATTATAATAAGTTTCATGAAATTCCGCCCTTCGCAGTGAAAACTGACCCAAGCACTAGTACAGAACGACACATCGGAAACGGGCCAAAAACCCCTTTGGCAATGGAGAAAGGGTCCGTGTCCCCGCCTCTGTCACTGATGTGAAGGCCTTCATCGGTAACGGAGGCCAAAAACCGTTTCCGATGAGGTCTCCATTTGGCAACGGTTGTGCGCAGACCTCCGTTTCCTTAGTTTTCCTTCATCAGATACGGAGTTTGCCATCCACCCGTTTGCACTGAGCATTTCTCATATTTCGGTTACAGGATGTCACGTTTACAAATGCCACTAGATACTTAAAATCTCACAGCACAAGCTCAAATACTAAAACGGTAACAGATTTCATTCATATCACAATGTAACTTTACATTTCCATCACAATTTCACCTTTACAATTGCATCACAAGATGTGACAAACATAAGAGGTAAAACGATAACAGATTTCATCTATACTAAGCCTATCATGTCAAAGGACGGAAAGAATATATGATTTCTTCCCTACATCCTTGTCCACAATCCTCGCAGGTTTCACTCTAGCAATCTCTTCTTATCTCAACTTATTGAGGGAAGGATGTTGAAGTTTTGGACCCTCTACATTAGTAAATAGAGTTACAATTGTTAAATACATATGCTAAACCAAATACACTATGAATTTAAGCAAACTGAAACGATATCTTACCTATGTCTTGAGGTGGCTCTTATTGTTGAACCGGAGCAGCCAACACACGACTTGTCAACAAGATATTGCGATGTCAGCAGCTTCATAAGATGCCTGACATCGATCATCCTTTCCATGGAGGCCACCACCGGCTCTGGATTTTTTATGCAGTGTCACCGAAATCTAATCTAATACGTCACCAATGTGACATTTCGGCGACACTGTATAAAACACTCTTACTTAAAAGAGTATTTTATGCAGTGTACCAAAACGTCACAATAGCGAGGGTAGATATGTATGGTGGAGTTTGAAAGAGAATAGCTTGATATCCCTAAATGTAAATAAGGATTTATGTTAGTTCTGACCCCACTAGATAGAACAAACAATTTAACACAATAATATGAAGTATAAAGTAGTATATAGTGTGTACTGACCTGTGTATATAATTGGAGGACATTATGGGAAAGTTAACAAACACTACTGTCTTGAGTAGTATTCATTGTTTGTTCTGTGTCTCCGAATTTTTATGCAGTGTCATCGAAATAGACTCCTGTTTTCACATGGACTAGTTAGCTAAACTACAACCGGTTGCAAATGCACAATAGGCAAGTTAACTACATCAAGAACTTATCTAGATAGAACTACCGGATATGAACTGAACTACTATCAACAAGTTAGCTAAACTACAACCGGTTGGAAGTGCACAATAGGCAAGTTAACTACATCAAGAAATTATCTAGATAGAACTACCGGATGTGAACTGAACTACTATCGACAAGTTAGCTAAACTACAACTAGTTGCAAGTGCACAATAGGCAAGTTAACTACATCAAGAAATGATCTAGATAGAACTACCGGATGTGAACTGAACTACTTTCAACAAGTTAGCTAAACTATAACTAGTTGCAAGTGCACAATAGGCAAGTTAACTACATCAAGAAATGATCTAGATAGAACTACCGGATGTGAACTGAACTACATTCAACAAGTTAGCTAAACTACAACTAGTTGCAAGTGCACAATAGGCAAGTTAACTACATCAATAAATGATCTAGATAGAACTACCGGATGTGAACTGAACTACTATCAACAAGTAAGCTAAACTACAACTAGTTGCAAGTGCACAATAGGCAAGTTAACTACATCAAGAAATGATCTAGATAGAACTACCGGATGTGGATCTGATACCTTCTTCACGTCGTCGTTGGATCGATCTAGCAGATCCGGAAGTGGTGGAGGCAGAGGAAGCGGACAGAGCGACGACCTCGCCGTGTCGGGCGAGATGGCGAAGACCTCGCCGTGTCGAGGGAGATGGCGAAGACCTCGCCGTGATAGCCGTCGTCTGGGCGGAGACGGCGCCGTGGCCGCAACGCCAGAAGGCGCCGCCACGAACAGATCTAGCATACTGGGACAGAGTGAGGAAACGAGTGTTAGGTTTTGCTCTGTACGCCCAGATATATAGGTAAAACATAGGAAACGGTTCTTTAGAAGGACCGTTTTCTTTGTGATTCTTCCACTGAGGTGTGGGACCTACGTGCCCACTCTGTGGAATTTCTTCTACTCTCTGGAATAATATTTTCCTAATCTCTACTATATGGAGAAAACCACTTATAGGATACTTATATTAATATTAGTGATTACTACATTACATACACAGTACATATTAATAATAATAAAGTAAATTACAGTTGGAGAACTTATAGAACTACTACAAGCTACTTCTTATTTTTCTTGCGGCCTGCTTCCGCGCAATCCTCGTCCTTCTCACGGCCTCGCTTATTGGGGGCCATTGGAGCTGGTGGCGGCGGCAGCATATCGGAGGCGGTGGCGGCGGCTTTGTTCTCCGTCGCCGGGGCTCCCTTCTTCAGGAACTGCGCCTCCGCCTCGTCCTCCTCGTCGTCCTCCTCCTCCTCCTCCTTCTCCTCTTCGGTTGACTCGTCATCAGAATCAACCTTCGGCGGGCCTAGCATCAAGGTGGGATCATGGAAGTTGGCGTATTCGTCGTCGCTCGTCTCCGGCGTCGGTCCTTCAACGGACTCGCCGCTGACGGGGGGACTGTCCCGCGGCGACTGAGTGTGCTCCTGTGTCGTTGCTGCGAGGCATCTTCGCTAATCAGTAGGAGGGAGCGAGCGAGCGAGAGAGAGAGCAGATTCGGTGGCGTCTTGAGCTAGCAAGGATTAGTGTTTTCAAGGAGTAGTGGGCGGTGCCACTACGCCATGGCATTTACTCGCCTCACTTCGAATTCCAAGAAGATGGAACGTGTCCACATTGGAAACGGACACCCAAAAGTCCGTTGCCAATACTATGGGTAGAGGAACATATCGGAAACGGAGCCAGAATTAAGACCGTTGCCAATACTATGGGTAACGGAGTTAATACTTTCTCTGTTACCTATGTTGACGGGCCAGCCGCGGCCCAGGTCAGGTTTGTACGCACTGGCCATGCGGAAAGCGCGATTCTCCGTCGCCTAACGCCTGCCGTTTCCATAGAGGGGTATCCGATGTGTCGTTCTGTACTAGTGAAGCATCCTGTTAAATGATGAAGATTCTCCATGGCTACGGCTCAGAAGAAAATAGAAACAATAGATAGGGATGTTGGTGATGTGTAATAATGTATTAAACCTTTTATGTAATGCATTCTATGGAATGTATTAAACCTTTATGTAAGGAGCATGTGTAAGAAACTTCAATCAGCTGCAGTTTTACCAACACAATCTCTGCATTCTCCAAGATCTTTAGCATTTCCAAGTGATAGAACAAAACATACGGTTTCCCCTGCCTACCTTCTCCAGTGGCCACTCTGACCGGCAAATCGGCAAATCATCGGTGGTCGTGAGACGGCAAATCGGCCTTCGATCTAAACAGCGGCAAGACGTCTCTGATGATTTGCAACCGTCCGAACAAGTGTTGGGGATGTTACTAATCATCAGAGATCCTTGCCGCTGCATGGATCCGACCGAGGGGAGGGTTCACCTTCAGCCTCCGCTCTAGGAACTCCTGCCTCTCAGAAATCTTGCTCTCTGCTACCCGTGTGCTGCCAAAATGAACTACAATGAGTAGACACTGAGTGCTGAACATGTCCGGGAGGGGGGCTATATATAGGGTACGTGTGCTCCTTTAGTCCCAGTTGGTAACACCAACCGGGTCATGTGGCTCACGAAGTGGTCGTGATACTGCTGATCCAATAGCTCACAATCCCTCAAAAGAAACACACCCATGATCCAACGTCTCACAAGCGCTTGAAAGAAACACACGATCCGTGTGCTTCTTTAGTCCCGGTTGGTAACACCAACCTGGACTAAAGTCGGGCTCACCCCTGATCCAACGTCTCACAAGCGCTTGAAAGAAACACATGATCCGTGTGCTTCTTTAGTCCCGGTTGGTAACACCAACCGTACTAAAGTCGGGCTTTGCGGAGCCACGTGTCCTCCCCCAGCGCTGCCCTAGCCACGTGTCTTCCCCTAGCGCTGCCCTGGAGGTCTTTATATATTGTCGCCGATGGGGTAAACCCTAATCCACCATTCCTAGCCACGAACGCATCGTCTCCACGAGATGGATCCGCCACGCCCACCGCAGCGCCTTCTCAACGAGGTCGAGCGTGCTCGGCAGAGCATGCTTGGGCGCTACCGTGGGAGCCTATCCCACCGTATGCCCACGAGCCCGGCGTGGAGAGGAATGCCCTCCTACCGGCCTCCTGCTCCGGTGCCGGAGGAGGTGCGGAGGACGTACGAGCACGCGTGGTCCGACATCCCTGACCCCGACGAGGATGCGTACGCCGCAGGGGTGGCGTGGGGATCTGCGGCCGTACCTCCACCAGTCGCCGCCGCCCCTCCCGACGAGGAGGATGATGACGACGACGACTTCGACTGGAGCGACCATGGGGAAGAGCGCGGCGGGCCGCAGATGCAGGAGGCCCTTGAAGCCTCCTTCCAGTCCGTCCACGACGACCGTGTACAGCGAGACAGAACTGTCTGCCAGCTCAAGGCGAAGGAGGCTTCCGAGCTGGATTGGGCGCTGAAAGACTCATCCTCCATGGATCTTGCCCTCCGCCGCAAACGTGCGCGCGAGAACCCGGGCGGCCGCGAACGGGGCTGGCTCCTCCCGCCGTTCCTCCTAATCCTACGGCCTCTGAGCCAGCAAGTCCGTTTATGTAGAATAATGTTGGTGATGTTGGTGATGTGTAATAATGTATTAAACCTTTTATGTAATGCATTCTATGGAATGTATTAAACCTTTATGTAAGGAGCATGTGTAATAATAATGAATGTGTATTTCCAATGTGTATTTCCAATGTGTATTGTCAAGAAGCTTCAAATCAGCATTTCCAAGCAATTTTATGGATGATAATATTATGCATTTTGAAATAATATTGTGTGCATTTTGCAGAAACTATGGATCCAACGGCTCACAAGCCCTCAAAAGAAACACACCCCTCATCCAACGGCTCACAAGTGCTCGAAAGAAACAAACGATCCGTGTGCTTCTTCCTTATTGGTGGGATTCCCTTTAGTCCCGGTTGGTAAAATTGCGCGGGACAAATAAGCCCTTTAGTCCCGGTTGGTGGCTCGAACAGGGACTAAAGGTCTGTTTCTTTCCGCCTTATTTCTTCCCGCGCTTTCCACCGCTTCCCGCCTCCGTCTTCCCGCCATTTCTCACTATATATATGTAGTCATGGCCTCCATTGGCATAGCACATCTAAACTCATATCTGCAACCTCATCACTATCCCATGGCTTCCACCGTACCCACTCTGACCTACTCGGAGGCGGAGGCGCTTTGCGCCTCGAACTACCCCTGCCCGCCCGGCTACGACGTCCCCGCCGGTTGGAGGCTGAGCACCGGAGGCGTGCCGGTCCCTCCTGTCACTCAAGGTTTGGCGCGCCGGGCGGCCATCACGAACCACTACTACCTCGAGCTCACTCCGGAGCAGCGGATGGATTCCCGCTGGCATCCAGACTATCGCCCAGCTTGGGACGCCTTCTTCATCGAAAGGTGTGAGAAGGCGCTCGCCAGGTACGAGGAGGACCGCCCGCGTCCTTCGAAGTTCAACAAGGCCGGCCGTCGGCTGTGGTGGCCGGCCGGACTCTCAAGAGGGTCATGGACTACATCACGGCCGGCGATAACCCCGCCTTCGCTACCCTCAATTACAGTCCAGGCGACAACCCCCGTCAACGACTACATCACGGCCGTCCGACGACAGTGACGACGACGGCGACTACGACGACTACACCCACGAGTATTATAGGCCTAGGCAAGAGTATGACTAACCTGAGCCACATCATTGGTTTGGACAAAATGGTTTGTTGTCATTCGTCTATGTACCCAAGTTTGTTGTCATTCGTCTATGTACCCAAAGTTTGTTATCATTCGTCTATGTACCCAAGTTTGTTGTCATTCGTCTATGTACCCAAGTTTGTTGTCATTTGTCTATGTACCCAAGTTTGTTGTCATTCGTCTATGTACCCTTCATTGGCAGTTGTTGATTCATTTTTTCAAAATGATAAAATGGTTAATAGTTTGAATAGAATAATTATTTTATAAAAGATAAAATGGTTTTGAAATAGTTATACAAATTTAAACACTTTTCATGTTGAAAGTTTAGTGAGATTCAAAAATATGCAAAAGATAAAAGTTAATGCATTTTTTAATTCAAAATGGCAAAATGGTTAATAGTTTGTAGAGTTAGAATAATTATTTTATAAAACAGAAAATGGATTTGGAATACTTATTCAAATTCAAGCACTTTTCATGTTAAAAGTTTTCTCAAATTCATAAGTATGCAAAAACTGTTTCATTCAAATGTTCAAATATTTAAAATTGTGCTAGATTTAAAAAAAAAGTAAAAACGGCCCAGCCCGCGCAATTTTTGGGCCTTTAGTCCCGGCCCATCTCACCAGCCGGGACTAAAGCCCGTGCTGCGCGCGGGAACGCGAAAAGCCCTCCCAAACCCTTTAGTCGCGGCCCGTGGCTCAAACCGCGACTAAAGACCCCCCTTTAGTCGCGGTTTGAGCCACGGACCGCGACTAAAGGTCCCTTACTACTTAAGCCACGGTTGGGACTTAGCCATTTTTTCATCGAAGACGAAGGAGCGCAGAAGGCAGAGGAGACGCCGCCAGGCTGCTAAAATTTTCCGTCGCCGGCGAGGCCGTCCCCGACGCCGCTGCCGTCTTCGACACGGCCGCTGCCCGTCGTCGGCGCCTCCTCTACTTCTCCACCGAGTCGTCCGTGGTAGGAAGGCCAGAATCCGGTGAATCGAGGCCCCTCCCCCAACTCCGGCCACCGCGTGCGAGCACGATTCCGTCGCCGTACGACCTCCCCCGACCTCGTCGTCCACTCCATCGTGCTCAGGGTGAGCTTTTGCATCCTCCAGTGCCTTCAATTCGAGTTATTGCGCCCCATAGTTCCGCCGCCGCGTTGCCCGTCGTCGGCCGCCGCCAAACATCGTCGCCGGCATTGCTCCAGCGACCCAAATTGGGTGGCGTCGCTACCAAAAGGTTCCCTGCAACCTCCTCTACGTCGCAGCGCGTTCGAATCATCCAGAAACGCGCGGATTCGAGCAATATTTGATTAACCCGAAATTTCATTCATGTTTGAACAATTCTGTTTCTGTGCTGTAGCTTTAATTCAAAATAAAATAGTTAAACTCCGTGTTTGTGCAAACCAAAAATCACAGTGATAAATGAATTAGTTTAGAACCAATTCCAACTTGCAAATCTTAAAAATATTAATTTGTGTGTGCTTGATAATTACTGTACTGCCACTGGTATAAATCAAAGAACTATTTTTTAACTTGAGAAATATGAATCCAAAATTTGTAAATCCAATTGTTCTGGAATGCCTGTGAGTATAGCTTTCTGTAGAAATTAGCCTCATATGTTTGTGATACATAGTTTTGAAATGGCATGTGTTGGTAGTTTAGACCAGTGGGGTTTTCTAGCATTTAATTAATTTTCTGTGAATAAGATTTTGGACTAAATCCAATTGCATTAGTTTAAAATACTTACATAGAACCTAAACCTATCTTTGCATAACTTGTTGATGAACAGAACACCCTGGACTTAATAAACTCTAAAAATGGTGTTTTCTGCCTATTAAAAGTGATAAAATAAATATTTGGTCCTTTATGAAATTGTTGCTATTGTTGTTTGTGAAATGTTTAGGTACTGTAGATCACTACATAATGTTGTTCTTAATATGTTAGTACTGTTAGTGCTTAAGTAAAAACAAAATGAAGTTAGTTGTAAAATGCTATTAGTGCCTAAGAAAATAAAATGAATTAATCATGCTTGTTTGCTTAATCTCATGATTAATGAAACAAAGTAAACTTATTTTTATCTCAATTAAATTCTAGGAATATTAAGAGTAATATTTTGTAATATAAAATATCTTGAACTCATTTTCAAAATGGAATAAGTTATGAAAACCATTTTATGTTTTAAGGTATGATAATTCATTTAAATAAATTCTAGGACTAAGTAATTTTTAGTAATTGATTTGTAGTAATTTTTAGTAATTGATTTGTAGTGGATATATTATGACTTAATAGATTTGTAGTAATTTTTTAATTATAAAGTATTGATGATAACAATTGATACACATTAGATAAGTGACTTGTATTCATTGCTTTAGTAATTATTTATAACAATTGATACTCATTTTATTTGATGCATTTTGAAATAATATTGTGTGCATTTTGCAGAAACTATGGATCCACCTAGTCCAACCCGCAGAGACCTAATACAGGAAGAAATTCTCGAGAATATAATCCACGACGCCCCAGATGCTGATCCAGCCGAATCTCCGTCGTCGTATCTGAACTCCTCCGGGGATGGAATGGAGGTCGACCGAAGTGAGGATGAAGTCGACGGCTCCGATGATGGAGAAGGCGATAGCTCCGATGATGGAGAATCCGGTGGACCCTTAACGAAGTCCGGCGAGGTAGATATGAAGTTCGGCGATCAGTAGATGCATTACTTAAGTTGTATATATATAAATTGACGAATGTTTCTTCTCTTAGGCCTCCACATCGATCAAATCTTCCAAAGAGGCCCGACCAAAATGTTGGCCCCATCTACGCATTATACATTTGAGGTCATAGCCCCTACGGGCGAACCGAAGGAACCCAAGAAGGATGCCGTTGTATTTAGAAAACAATGCGGAGTTCTGGTTAGGGATCACGTCCCGATCATCGTTTGAGACTGGAATAAGCGCAAAGGGGCGAACGATAGTGAGTATGTCGCCGAAAGGTACAAAGAGGGTCTTTGGAATGACCTCATGGCACATTTCACCCTGCCAGAATTTGAGGATCCTGCCGACACTGCAAAATTGAGGAAGAAAGTCATGAAGTGGACTCTTACGAAGATGGCCAAACTATTCCGGGTGTGGAAGAAAAGATTATGGCAAGAATATCTGACGAAAAAGACTGCTCCAGTATTTGAAGGCTATCTAGCGAAGCAGACGAATCACTGGAACGCATTTAAGGAGTATAAGGAGTCACAAAATGCCAAGGCGATCTCAGTAAGGAACAAGATAAATGCTGACAAGAAAAAATATCACCATAAATTGGGGCCAGGGGGCTACGAGACTGCCATGCCAAAGTGGGATAAAAAAGAGCAAGAGCTGCTTGCTAAAGGGATCCACCAGAATGGATGCGCGACGAATGGGAATTGAGGGCAAGAAATTGGTTCCTTGCGCATGGGGGTTCATACGACGAAACAACAGGGGACCTTATTTGCAGTGACGGGATTAGGGTACCCAGGGAAAATTGGCTTAAAGTGGTGAAAGAAATTAAAGAGGGGAAGTTAAAGTTCACTCCCGATAGAGAGAAAAACTTGCTGACACTGGTCCTCGGGAATGACGAAAAAGGAGGACGAACATGAGGCTTTGGCCCTTCCGTCCCGTGGTGGCTAGGGTTTGCCAAAGACGTAGAAACTTACAGAAGCCGAGCGAGAGCAAAGCAGCGAAAGCAGGAGGAGGAAGGAGACAAGTTCAACCAGTTGCTTGCCAGAATTAACCACCAGCAGCAGCAGATTGACGAACTTAGAGGAGTAGTGCGCCCGCAAGATCCTGTACTCGATATTAACGCCGGTCCATCTCAGCGGAAATGCAGCGTGGGTGACTCGGAGGTCCCGGCTGACGATGCACGGCGGATGATAGATGGCGGTCCCGGCTACCCCGTGGATGGAATCAAGGATGCAATATCTTGTGAGCTCCATCAGAAATTGAAGAACATATCCATGAAGGTGGCGGTCGGATATGCTTTACCTTGTCCACCTGACGCACGCTGGCAAGACCGTGAGATTCTGGCTGGCTATGCTAAAGTCGTGGTGGATGAAATCGTATCGGGGTCTCATGCTATGGAGCTTGAAATCCCTGGACCTGGAGATGAGAGGACTCTCGGAGAAGTTGTGGGTGATACCATTCTATGGGACAAGAACTACATCAAGTTTCCAGGGTCGACGCCAAGGACAACACCGCCTCCGAGTCGTCGCAGGTCACCTACACCTCCATCACCTCCAAGAAGCACACCCCATGACTACGAAACTACAGCGCGAGTCCATCTTGATCTCCGCCGCCGGACTTGGGTCGGCCGTCTTTGCCGCCGCCTTTGCCCGCTAAGGACAATAAGCGGAAGCGTGCTCCGTCGATGAGTACTAACCGACGCAGCAGCCCAAAGCGACAAATGTCGCCCCTCCCAAGAGTACCTCATAAGAATCTTCCCATCAGAGCTTACGATCTTACTGACGAGCAAACCGCAGCGGCCGCAATGGCCGAAAAAGATGCGCATTTTGCAAAGATGAAACCCAAGCCCGCCCCGGTATACACCGAGAAGCAGAAAATGTGGGCACGTGATTTTCTGAACACAAAATCGCAATATGAGTTGCACCATAAGCCAGATGACTATGTACGCACACTTCGGAAGGAAGTGCAGAAGAGCAAATCAAGTAAAAGTGCAAGCGGGAGCAAATCAGGTAAAAGTGCAAGCGGGAACAGAAGGGACATTCCCCAGCTCGGAGAACAGGCCAAACAATCGATCCCATCCCTCAAGGTGTTATCCGAAAACGTTCCCCAGGTGCTTGATGATCCCGAAGAGCAAGTCTTGATGCCTGCACAAATAAATGGGATTAGGTTGAGACTCCAAGTGCAGAGTGTATAGTAAGTGGAAGACAGTTTTCCGCACGAGGGGTGACTCGAGGGTTTAATATCGAACTCTCGGGGAATCTGAAGTGGTAGATTTATCTTCTTATCCTTCTTTTGGTTACCTACAAAACAAGGTTAGATGTTTTGGTCCTCAACCTCACATGTGGTTGTCAAGCACAAGGTATAAGAATGATATCAGGAAAGTTATGCAATGCAAACAAGAAATAAATATGCAATGATGGTAGATGCAATGATAAATGATATTTTTGGGTTTTTGAATGATGTATGCAAGATGAAAATTATTTTTGTATTTTCGGATTTAATGATGGCTGAAAATAGAAAAGTGGTATATGGTGTTGGAAAGGTGTTTCTTATGATTAAAAATGGACTGGGGTTCATGATTTCACAAATGCACTCTCTCTTTATAAAGTGGTAGACAATGGAACACACAAAGTTAACATATGAGATTGCAACACAGGGTTTGATAACAAGTTACTTAGATATATGGGCATCACGTCCTAACATAGAGGTCTTTTGGTTATTAACCTCTCTTATACTCCACCAAGATGCGAACTAAATCATAACACCTCAGTAATTAAGATAACTCAGAGTATAGCATTAAGTATCATGACATGAAGTGAAAATAAGAACATGCTAGATCTAGTCATGGAGTAGTGGCAATGGTCACGCCCACATCTCCGGTAGCATGGTATTTTAGTTTATCCCTAGTGAGGTAACAAAGTAAGGTAAAGATACCAAAGTGGATCGCAGAACTTTCTCTCACGTTCACTGGACTAGCCACCCCCCGTTACTCCAACTAATGCACACGTTCCTCCACACACGCTCTCATAAACATGCTTGATCAAAACAAGTAAACAAGAACGGGGTACAGAATATGCATCTATACTCATAACTAAAACAAACATTGCAATCTTAAACATATATTAACTCATAAAGATCCACACAAAGGTATTACAACGGTGACCGTAATCATGTTCAGCAGCTCATACGGTGCTAATTAGTGAAGCTCAAGAGAGGAGAGATACATAAGTTACTTCCACAAACCCATAGTCCAGAGGTGGACTACTCCCTCTTCATCATGGAGACGGTGGAGAAGTCGATGGAGAAGATGGAGACCACGCCGGCAGCGCCCCGCGGAGTTTCCCCCCTCCAATCTGCATCTCCTGATCTCCGTTTCGGTGTTTCTGTGTTTGTGCGGCGCTCCTTCCAAAGAACGTCGGGGGACCTTTTTTATAGACGTTTTTAGGTCAAAACTATGTCGGTGGAGCGAAGATCGACGGCAATGGAGCCACCCCCGTTTGGTCCTCGAACCTCCGTTTGTTCGCTTCCTTCGCCCACAGGTCTTCTTCCTTCCAAATATTGACGCCCGTAAATTTCCAGGTGATTTTTTTGACGTTTGGGTCCCTGAAACATTAAATAAGAAAACGGGGTTTTCTGCCTGTGCAGGGTTAACTCCATAAAAATAGGAAATCATTGAGATATTTCCAAAATCATGATAAAACATTGATATAACCCTTATATGATGTAAATATGATTGGAATATAAGCAATTAAAGTGCAAAGTTCATGTATGCATTTTACATGCATCAGTTCTGCAGCAGGATATGGAAGAAGCTGCGAAGTTGGCGGCCTCTATGGGTGTGACTGTTGCTGAATTGCTAGGTTCCCAAGATGACAATTTACCCAAGGTTGATGTTGTCCCTACATATGTCCCAGGGAAGCCTTTGGTCAGCAACGAGAAGTTGGCACAATTGACAACACATATGCGGAATTTGCATGACTGGTACTTGAGTGTGGTAGGGGGGCAGAACAATGATCGTGGCGAAAGTCCCACATGAGTACTTCTTCTGACCCGAAGATGTCCATGTTGAGTTTTCAGAACTCTTCCAGTTATACAATTTCGACGCCCTCGACAAAACTCTCATGAGTTGCTATTGTCTGTAAGTTGTTGAATTCATTGTCTACATATAAGTTGTCCAGTTTTTCAGTTGTTCAGTTCATTGCATGTAATTATCCTCATTATATCCTTTTGTACTCTATTATGCAGAATGAAGATCCGGGAATGTAAAACAAAGATCTATAGTGTTGGGTTCATTGACCCAGATAAAGTACATATATATTCGCTAACGACGAAACCCGATGAGACGGCGAGTAACCTTCTAAGGTTTCTAACGGAGCAACATTTCTGTGACCACATGCTGTTTCCTTACAACTTCCAGTGAGGGTCTTACTCTGTTGTACACATTCACTTTTGTTTACTCGATGTTAAGTGTAATTGATGAGTTACTGACGTATATATAAACGTTTGTAGGTTCCACTGGATTCTGCTAGACATTCAAGTTGATAAGGGAAAAGTTGAAGTCATGGACCCATTAAAGAGACACCTGGAAGAGTTCCGCGAGATGCAGGACATGCTCCAGAGGTAATTTTCGCGCTATATCGGTCTCTTTCGTTGATTTCATGAGATATCAGGTAATGAATAACTCATTCATTAATTCATTTTCTTTGCCGGGCAGGGTTTGGAACCTGTTCAGGAGTCTGGTGGCGGGTTCCTTTAGTGAGAAGCTGACATTTACTCCGGTCACGGTAAGTAGTACGAGATATGTCCGCGCATCTCTTTAATTCTAGTTTCAATACAATTATGATGCTAGATTATTATTTTGATTGAATTCTATTCTCGTAAAGTGCGCGAGGCAGCCACCGGGGACGAATCTATGTGGATACTACGTTTGCGAGTTCATTCGCACGTTTACCACTGAGCACAATGATTATAGACTCTACGTAAGCAATACATTCACAACATTATTTTATTACCGTCACTTTTTGTTATCATGATTGATGTTCATATTGATCTCCTTTTCTTATATAGTTCGACAGAATGCGGGAACAACTCCTACCAGAGCAACGCCTACTAGGAATTGCAGAGGAACTGGCGGCATTTTTGATGAAAGAGATGGTAGACAACGCCGGAGAATTTAGTGTGAATAGGCGCTACTGATGATCCCCGGCCGTGTAATCGAATAGACGGGCTCTAGTACCGGTAATTTTGATCTCCATGTAACTATCAAAATTATATATATTTGTATATGCTCGATCGTAAGACAAGTTATCTTATATATATGCACGAACGTGTACGGTATGTGGTAGCGTAGAAATACCGCTAAAATAAAACAATTATCTTTGTATGCTTGAAGAAAGAAAATAAAAGAAAACAAATAAACCCTAAAGAAATAAATAAAAAAACCCTAAACCCTAACCCTAAAGAAATAAATAAAAGAAACCCTAAACCCTTTAGTCGCGGCCCGTTATACGAGCCGGGACTAAAGGGGTTGCCCCCAGCGCGCCCCGCAGGCGGCCACGTGGATGGCCTTTGGTCCCGGCTGGTAACAGGCCCAGGACTAAAGGTTTGCCCTTTAGTCCCGCTTGTCCTGTCCCGGTTCGCGAACCGGGACTAAAGCCCCTCACGGGACAGAAAACCCTGTCTCCACCAGTGTCAAGAGGAATTGGCGGGATTTCTGCTTAGTGAGGTCATCGAAGAAAGGGGAGAACATTATGTTTCGAACGATGAACTATATATGTGATCTATCTCCATGTAATTAAATAGTTATATTCTCATAAGAGATCGAATATTAATTATATATGCATCAACGTATACTGTCTATCTAGTAGAGCATATAATATGCGTACGGAAACATGTTTGAAATTATATATATGGGAAACCCAAATTGAAAAAGAAACGAAATGAAAAAAGAAATGACCCTAAAACCCTAAAATGGGGAGAAAAAAAAAGGAAAAGGAAACTGTCCCGGGTGGTATTACGACCGGGACTAGAGCTCCCCAGCCTCCGCCGCGTCCTGCCGCTGCCACGTGGTGGCCTCTGGTCCCGGGCCGTAGCAGCCGGAACTGGAGGTAGGGACTTTTAGTCCCGATTTCGTAGTCCCGGATGCGAATCCGAAACTAAAAGCCTACTACGGCCCGGGACTAGATGTCCTTTCTCCACTAGTGCTTGAGTCGACATGGGAGGTATCAGGATGCGCAAATGCGCATCGGCAAGGATGGCGTCAAGAGAAAATGCTTAATCATAGTTCTATGATCTACTCTCTCAGCAAGATGCACGCGTAAAAAAAGGCCAGCTTGTAAGCACCAACTGGTTTTGGGTGTCCGGTCTTGCCTCTCGAACAATTTGGATCCCAGAGAAATTATGTCTCGTCTAGATTCCGTTGGTCCAGAAGCCGAGAGCGATATTTCTTGCCACAGTCACTCTGTGAGAGCAACTGGACTGCAATGGTTCGATCTGCTGCTTAGTGCTGACCTGCCCGAGAATGTTATTTCCGAGCTTCGTCTTTGGCTCTCAGCTGGGGTATTAGGCACGGTGTGGGAACCACCGAACAAGTAGATTAGGCCACCAGCCGACTGCCCCGGGGCATGCAAAACTCGCCCTTGTTCGCTCCATAGTTTCTTTCAGATCCGTTCAGGATAATTTAAATCATTATGTGAGCTTGTGTCTGTAGTTATTTGCAGCTGTAGCTGATGCTGCTGCTGTTGCATCTTTCCTTTGACTGTATCTCAAACTTCACCAGTGTTTGTCCCGGTTTCTCTTGAGTAATTGAGCAGTGCTCACGCCATCTGTAAAAAAAAGAGTGGGCCACAACGGTTCAATACCAAACTAGGGTGCTAGGTCAACATGGTATAATGTTGTCCAACTGCAAGGTGACCATTCTTCGTCTTGCATGTGCATGCTCTGTATTTCGGTGATGCAGTACAGATTATCAGATTTTGAGGCACGTTGAGTGCTGCTAGACAGGATACACATATCTGTGTGGGTCCTATGATACTAAACGCATACATACTTGCATTTTGTAGGTACTGAAGAAATGAGTCACCCTCTGCTTTCCTCAGTGCCTTTTTAAGTCTCCCTTCATTTCTCTTTCTCCATCTTTCAGCCACAGGAGGCTGTAGCTACTTTAGGGCATCTCTAACCGATCCCCTAAAATCGGTTAGAGGAGTAAAAGTTGGCAGCGGCGGCACCTAACCGAACCCCAAAACGGTTAGAGGAGTATATTTTTACTCATCGGAGGAGTAAAAGTGGCGCCCGACTCCTAAATATACTCCTCTGAAACCAAATCCGAGAAAAGCCCCCGCCGCTCGACCCGCCGCACCCATTCCCGCCGTCCTCGCCGCCGGTGACCCCCAACCCCCGCCGCCCCCATCCCGGTCCCTCCGCCGCTCTCCGGGCCACCTTTTCCCTCGCTCGCCGCCTCTCGCCGTCACCGGAATCGACGGGGCGAGGTCGTTTTTGCCGGCCGCCGGCCCAATTTGGAGGAAAATGAGCTCCGTCGCCGACGATTCGCCGCAACTTCGAGCCGTCGGAGGCTAGGAACGCTGTAGAAGGCAGGCACCGCCCCCCTCGGTGCCTCCTCTGCCCTACCCGACCACTACCCGACCTCCGTCCGGCCAACCTCGTCGCCTCCTCGGCCCGTGAGGTGTTCGACCGAATAGCAAGGTGAGTTTTTTTAGCCGAATTTGTTTGTTTTGTTTTCAAATTTGACCGGCGACGTCCTAGTGTAGATGAAGAGGTTGAGGGAGTACCTCTTGGACGAATCATCGTCGGAGGAAGAGGAGGAGGACGATGACGATGTCGAGATGGCCATGGCCATCATTTTGAACGATGAAGTTCGGCGGCCGAGGCTTGGATCGCAGTTCGGCCGTGCATACATCAACCGGGATAGAGCCTAGGGCCATGCCAAGATCATGCGAGACTATTTCGACCCCAATCCATGCTATCCGGAGAAGTACTTTCGCCGATTCCGTATGCACAAGAGCCTCTTTCTCACCATTGCCAAAGCGGTGGAGAAGCATGATGATTGGTTCAAGCTTCAGAGGAGTGCATCCGGTGAGATAAGCGCAAGCCCGTTGATGAAGTGTCTTGCAGCTGTTCGAGTGCTTGCATATGGGTGTTCTGCGGATGCCATTGACGACTATGTTCGTATTGGCGAAGATACCATCTTGGAGGCTGTCCGGAGGTTCACAATGGCTGTGATTGAGATCTTTGGAGATGAGTATTTGAGGGCACCCAATGAGGATGACACCGAGAGGCTCTTGGGTGAGAGCCAAGAAAGAGGATGGCCGGGGATGCTTGGCTCAATAGATTGCATGCATTAGACATGGAAGAATTGTCCAGCTGGATGGAAAGGTCAGTACAAGGGCCATTGCAACGATCCAACAATCATCCTAGAGGCGGTGGCATCGAAGGATCTATGGATTTGGCATGCTTATTTTGGATTGCCTGGGTCTCACAATGACCTCAATGTGCTTGCTAGATCACCACTTTTCTCTAGGCTTGTTGCGGGTGATGCTCCTCGTGTTAGCTATGAAGTCAACAACCGTGAGTACACCATGGGTTACTATCTTGCAGATGGCATCTATCCTACATGGGCCACCTTTGTGAAGACAATTCCAAAAACTCTCATCAACAATTCCAAGAAGGCTCACTTTGCCAAGGTTCAAGAGTCTGCGAGGAAGGATGTGGAGTGTGCTTTTGGTGTGCTTTAGAAGAGATTTGGCATAATCAAAGGCCCTGCTGAGCATTGGAAGCCGAAGGTGCTTTGACAAATAATGAAGTGTTGCATCATCTTGCATAACATGATCATTGAAGATGAGCGCGGCATGCCCGAGAACTTTCGGTACATCTCCAATGGTGATCAGGTAGAACCAACACATGATGCCAACAGGATCCAAGCATTCCTTCAAGCCCATGCGCGCATTGAGAACAAGGAGGTGCATGAACAGCTGCAGCAGGACCTTGTTGAGCATCACTGGGTTCTCCTTGGTGCTACCTATTTTTAGTTTGAACTATTCTGATGATTTGTTGAACCCTGCCATGTGTTTGGCTTTGAATTTATTTGGTTTGTAAACTTAATATTTATTCATTCGTAAACATTTTATTTGATTGTATGTGAACTATGCCGAATGTTTGGCTATTGATAATTTGATTTCTACAAAAAAAAATTTACTCCTCTAAATATAGGAGTTCGGTTAGGTGCCGACCACCTTTAGAGGGGTACTTTTACTCCTCTAAAGTTTACTCCTCTAACCGATTGGGGATCGGTTAGAGATGCCCTTAGTTCTTCCACCATGAAGTCCCATTGTCGGGGGGCTACCCCCGGGGTAGGGTCAAGGCTTGGCATAAGAAAAGTTTAAGTATATGCCGAGGTACGGAGAGGGCCGACCTGCTTGGGCCTGGGAGAAACCGAGCTTCATCTTGACCTAGAGAGTATAAAGATCGACCTATCTTGGCCCAGAGGGTCCGAGGTTTCCCGTTGGCATGGGCCGAGGTTCACTATCCGAGCTATGGTCAGCTGACCTAATACCTCGGTGCTATGGTTTGTATTGTGAGTACAGGAGATGCTATTGGAAGGAAGTGAGGTCCGACCTGGTAAAAGATCGTAAGCGCAGGACCCAGGCTAACCACGGCAGGAGGCCATAGCTCGGGCAGGAGTCAATGCTCCTGTCACTTCACGCCTGACATGGAAGCGTCTGTCACGGAGCATGGCAGAGGCGTGCCCCGGGTTCGGCGGAGCTGCACGCCTCTGACCGCTGACCGCGTGAGATCCGGGGAAAAGGCTACGAGGTAGCACGGCATGGCTATGTCTTGTCTCTGTCAGAGGGACATCCTAGCTCCACTGTGGTGACGCAGGGGATGGGTAGGCCATGTCTTGTCCTTGCAGGAGTACAATGATGACCAAAGCAGAGGCATGGCTACAGTGTTCAGCGAGGGGCACAACGGTAACCCGGTTGGCCTATATAGAGGGCTTCACCCCCCTCCTGCTTGGCCCGCGACGGACAGATCGATCAACAGAAAGAGAAAGAGAGAAAGGAACCTCGGAACACCCCGGAAACACCTCGGATCTAGCTCGGAGTGCCTTCTTCCTCCCGCGTAGCTCCATCTTTTACCTCAAGTTCTCACCATTGTATCATCATACAGCTCGAGGAGCAGCTTGTACTTGTCACCTTGAGCTATACACTGAGTAGGATAGTGCTGCAGTAGGGGTGTTACCTCCACAAGAGGGCCCCGAAGCAGGGTACATCGTGGTGTGCTTTGTGTTCTTGTTTCTTGGTTTCTCGTTCGTGTTCTTGCGTGTTCTTGCGTGTGCACTTCTTGAGTGCATAAACCCTCCCCGGATTCCCCCAACGACCATTCGGCCCCATCTTAGCCATACCTATGGCATCTGCCGTGATCCCACCACGACAGTTGGCGCCCACCGTGGGGCAGATTGAGGCGTTGGAGGGAGTTTACATCCGGACGGGCTCAGGCGAGCGTGTTCTTTCCGGGCTTATCGCCAAGATCGGTGAGTTCACCTTCATCAGCGACAACGCGGGGTGTTTCGCCGGCAAGCCCTTCCCCGAGCATGGCTTCACCATGATGCTTGGCAGCTTCGTCACCTACGTTGCTGTCGAGGTTGTTCGCGGTACCCGGAGCAGGTGCTCGTGGACGACGAAACTCCTCTCCTCGCGGCTTTAGGTCGGCGTATCACTCGCCCCGAGAGCTGCGTGGAGGTGATGATGACCGGTCCGGTTGACGCCGCTGGCAAAGTAGATGCCAGCAAATCCAAGCCGGCCGAGGTTGCTAAGGTGAGATCTGCAAAGCCCAGGCTAGAGAAAGAGTTGCCTGGTACCCCGAGGTGCAGGGCCGAGGTGCGACCCTGGTAGAGATAGTGGAGACACTGGCAGACCCAGTAAATCCAGGAGTGGATGTAGTGGTGACTGTGGCCGACCTAGAGGCAAAGCGTGTCCTGTTGCAAAAGGAGGCTGTAGCAATGATGACAGCTAGAGATGAGTTCAATAGAGATCTGCGTGAGTACAATGCAGCGAATGGCTTCACCCCGGTAGCAGTTGATACACATAGGGGAGCCGAGGTGCGGCAGAGAGGCAAGGGGCTCAATGATGAGATAAACAGGGAGGCTCGACCTACCACCTCGGCTAGGAGTGAGAGTCGCGTGTCGACTGGAAGGCCGTATATAGTTCCCCTGCTAAGAACCTCAGAGCTGCCGAGGCAGGCAGGGCCGAGCTATCCGGGTTGACTGGAGATGCATGGCGTGCGCAGCAGAAGCGAGTCAATGAATTAGTAGCTAACCAGCAGAATGAGGCTCTCCGCAGAGCATATGCCGGGGCTGGTGATTCGGAGATGGTTTATTCAGCTAGGCCAGTTAGTCAGGTGTCCAAGGGGCAAGCCTCGTCTCCACTCGTCGGAGGAGCCGATCGAGCCCGGAGTGTCACCTCGGGTCAGAACAAGCAGCTGCAGATGTATGATCCGGTGTTAGCAGCAAAGCAGAAGGTGGGCCAGGGCAATGCTAGCCGAGCTAAGGGAAACCCCGGCCAAGGTAATGCAAGCCGAGCTAAGGGTAACTCCGGTCAGGGAAATCAGAATGGCGGGCAAGCAGCGTCGGCTGGCCGAGGTAAACCACCTCCGCCCCCGAGGTATCAGCAACAACCCCGGCCGCAGGGGCAATATCAGCGAGAGCCGGAGTATGTTCAGCAACCTCAGAATGTCGGTCAAGGCGATGACCGATATGATGATGGAGACTCGGCCATGGCGCGAGCTGGATACCACAGAGTGGATGGGGCGTTGGGACCTCGGATAGGAGGTCGGATGTTAGCTCCAGGCGATGTTCGTAACAAGCTGGATAGAATCTACTTGTCCGAGCAACTGGAGGAGGAAGGCCCTCCTGGTCCGGCGTGTTTTGGACCTCGGATCATGAAGGAGCCACCACCGCCAGTATCTCAGTTCCAGTTAGGTCGGAACACCAAGCCATACAACGGGAGCACCAAGCCGCAAGATTGGCTGACAGATTATGTATCCTCGGTGCACATAGCGGGGGGCAATCGCCGATGGGCGGTCCGGTATCTCCCGCACATGTTGGAAGGTCCAGCTCGGATCTGGCTGAATAATTTGCCGGAGTATAGTATCAACTCCTGGATAGACTTGGAGCTGGCGTTTAACAGCAACTTTGCTAGTACATACAAGAGGCCAAACCGACCTCAGCTCCTGGCAGCATGTAAGCAAGATGATCATGAAACTGACCGAGAATTCTTAACTCGGTGGAGCAATGTTCGGAATTCCTGTGAAGGAGTTGTAGAGGCACAGGCCATTTCCTGGTTTGCAGATGGTTGTCGACATGGCAGCATGCTGTGGCAGAGGCTCCAAAGAGATATGCCGAAATCCCTAGCAGAACAATCCGGATTGCAGATTCTTATGCTCTGGGTGATCCGATGCAGCCAGCAGCAGAGGCAGTGGCACGTAACAGAAGGAGGGAGCCAATAAACAACCGGCTCGGACCAAGGTGTAATGACCGCCAAGAGTTCGGACAAAAGAGGAGGGAGCCGGACTACCCATACACCTCGAACCAAGTTGCAGCGGTGAACCCGGATCAGCCCGGAGCTGGAGGTGTCCAGAGGCCGAAAATCAATGGTCCGGCATTTAGTCCGAACCCGGAGCCACCCTTGACTTATGAATCAATGATAGATGGTCCTTGCTGTTACCATACGACCGACCCGCGCAAGCCAGCCAACCATTCAACCCGGCAGTGCAGCTGGAACCGCAGAATCAGGAAGAAGGGGCGAAGGCCGGAGGAAACAGAGCAGGACCACCTCAGAGATTTCAGCCGAGGTCCCACCCAAATCTGTCCGGAGCAAATGTTACCCCGATAACCACTGCACCTCCTCCGAGGCCTGCAGCAGCAAGGCCCGTGAATGTTGTGAATGTCCGAGGTAATAACAACAATGGTGCCGGACCAAGTCAGCAGTATGAATACCCCGGAAATGACTATAGAGAGGCTCATGCGAGCTATGTGGTCTTTGTGACCGAGCCAACTGACAAGAAGAGCGTGCAGAGGCGTGCCATGGAGGTGAATGCAGTAATGCCGGTGGTGCCGACCTATATGAACTGGTCTGAGCAGGAGATCACTTGGAGCAGGAAAGACACACCTCGGATCATGCCGAGCCCTGGAAAGTATGCCCTGGTGGTAGATCCGACGTTGTGTGGGCCTACTAACAATGTGAGGTTTACCCGAGTTCTGGTGGACAATGGCAGTGCCATCAACATCATGTACCGAGACACAATGGTGAAATTGGGCATATCGCCAAATCAGTTGATGCCAAGCAGTTGTACTTTTCATGGGATTGTGCCTGGCGTTTCCTGTGCACCCATGGGCAAGATATGGGTGGATGTAGCATTTGGAACCAAGGATAACTGCCGAGTTGAGAGTATCGAGTTCGAGGTGGTGGACTTGGAGAGTGCATACCATGCATTGCTTGGAAGGCCGGCTCTGGCCAAGTTCATGATTTCCACCCATGTTGCATACCTGAAGATGAAAATGCCAGGGCCTAATGGGATCATATCCATCTCGGGTGACTACAAGCGAGCCATTCAGTGTGCCTCGGCGGGGTCTAATCTGGCCGAGTCTTTGGTGATCGCAGCTGAGAAGAAGAAGCTGCATCAAGTGGTGGCAATGGCGCAGTCAACACAGCTCGGCATGTCCGGACTGATGAGCCCGGACTCAACTGCAGCATTCGAGGTGCCCAAGGAGACCAAGAAGATCCCCATTGACCCGGAGCACCCAGAGCATGGCCATCATTGGGACCGGGCTGGGCGAGAAATAGGAAAGCGAGCTCTGTCACTTCCTCCGTGAGAATCGGGATATCTTTGCATGGTCGGCTAAGGACCTGCCTGGTGTTCCGAGGGAGTTGGCAGAGCACTCTTTATTTGTCAGGCCGAGGTGAAACCGGTGAGGCAACCGACCCGTCGTCTCTCAGACGACCGAAGACAAGTGGTGCTGGACGAGCTGGCTAAGTTGCTTGCAGCCGGGTTCATTATGGAGGTGCTGCATCCGGACTGGATATCCAATCCGGTCTTGGTGGAAAAGAAGAAAGACGAGCCAGCCGTGGTCAAGGTGTGGCGCATGTGCATTGACTTCACTAACCTCAACAAGGCGTGCCCGAAAGATCCGTTTCCATTACCTCGGATTGATCAAGTGATTGATTCCACTGCTGGTTGTGAACTGTTGTCTTTTATCGATGCGTACTCTGGTTTTCACCAGATACCACTGAACCCGAAGGATCAAATAAAGACTGCTTTTATTACCCCGTATGGGGCGTATTGCTATCGTGTCATGTGTTTTGGTCTGAGAAATGCCGGGGCAACTTATCAGAGGTGTATGCAGAAATGCCTGCACTCTCAAATGGGCAAAAATGTGCAAGTGTATGTCGATGATATCGTCATCAAAACTAAGGAGAAACGTACTCTCCTCGAGGATCTCGAGGAGACATTTGTGAATTTGAGAAAATATCGGTTGAAGCTTAACCCGGACAAGTGCACCTTTGGTGTCCCGGCTGGAAAGTTGCTCGGATTCCTGGTGTCTAGCCGAGGTATCGAGGTTAACCCGGCCAAGATCCGAGCTATTGAGAACATGAATTACCGAAGTGTTTGAAAGATGTGCAGAAATTCACAGGGTGCCTAGCCTCGTTGAGCCGATTTGTAGGTCGGCTGGGAGAAAAAGCCTTACCTTTGTACCAGCTCATGAAGAAAAGTACCGGGTTTACATGGACCCCGCAGGCCGACGTGGCGTTCAATGAGCTGAAAAAGATGTTGTCCACTGCCCCGGTGTTGGCGTCACCATTGCACAATGAGCCGATGTTACTTTACATTGCGGCCACAAACCGAGTTGTAAGTGTGGCAGTGGTGGTGGAGCGCGAAGAAGGTGGCAGGTCGGTGCAGAGACCGGTGTATTACTTGAGCGAGGTGATCTCTACCTCGAAGCAGAATTACCCTCACTACCAGAAGATGACGTATGGTGTCTACCTGGCGGTCAAGAAGTTGAAGCATTATTTCCAGGAGCATCCCATGACGGTGGTGTGCGAAGCTCCAATCTCGGAGATCATCGGGTGCAAAGATGCAACTGGCCGAGTTGCCAAATGGGCGATTGAGGTGTCTCCATATGCACCACATTATGAGAGAAGAGATGCAATTAAATCCCAGGCGTTGCCGGACTTCTTTTGTGATTGGGCCGAGATGCAGTATGAGCCACCCAGGCCGGACTATAATTATTGGAAAATGCATTTTGATGGGTCCAAGACAAAGATCGGGCTGGGGGCTGGAATAGTCCTCACCTCGCCGAAGCGAGATCAGCTGAAATACGTGCTGCAGATTCATTTCTCAGCATCAAACAATGTGGCGGAGTATGAGGCCTTAATCCATGGCCTCAATGTGGCGAAGGAGATCGGTATCCGGCGTGTAGAGTGCTTCGGCGATTCCGACCTGGTGGTGCAACAATCTTCTGGAACTTGGGATGCTCTGGATGCCAACATGGCGTTATATCGGTTCCATGTGCAAAAGATATCCGGGTTCTTTGAAGGGTGTGAGTACAGGCATATACCTCGGACAGAAAAAATGCTGCCGACGTGTTGTCAAAGCTCGGTTCATCTAAAGAGGCAGTACCACCTGGGTAGCCCTGAATCACTTGAGAACTCCTTCAATCAAACCTTCTCCTGAATCCGAATCTATTTTCATCCCGGCGGAGCAAGAGCCCGGACCTGTTCCAATGGAGGTAGACGTCGGGTGCGTTTGGTCGGACCCGGGGACTGCGTGGCAGAGCTCGGGGACTGCGCACCGAACCTCGGGGACTGCTCATCAGACTCGGGGACTGGTCGCAGGATGGTGGAGGAAATAATGGAGGAGATTATGGTGGCCGAACCAATGGAGGTGGACGAGAACTTTTTCCTTTGCACCCAGTGCCGGAGTGGGCGGAGCAAATCATGAAGTTCATAACGGAGGGAAGCTTGCCAAGTGACACAACCGAGGCTAGGAGAATCCAAAAGGGAGCTCTATAAAAGGAGCGTAACCGAGGTGTTGCAACGGTGTGTCGAGCCAGCTGAAGGCAAGGAGATGCTTTTGGAGATCCACCAAGGAGAGTGTGGTCATCATTGCAGCACAAGAGCTCTGGTGGCCAAGGTGTTCAGGCATGGGTTCTATTGGCCCACTGCTCTTGCTGATGCAGAGGCCATAGTCCGGAGATGTGAAGGATGCCAAAGGTTTGCCAAGCAAACGCATATGCCAGCCTCGGCGCTCAAAACAATTCCTATCACTTGGCCGTTTGCGGTATGGTGTTTGGATATGGTGGGAGAGTTCAAACCAGCCCGAGGTAACATGACGCACATACTGGTGATGGTGGACAAGTTCACCAAGTGGATCGAGGTGAAACCAATCCGGAAGTTGGATGGTCATTCAGCAGTGACTTTTTGAAGGAGATCATTCTGCGATATGGGTACCCCCATAGCATTATCTCGGACAACGGCACGAACTTTGCTGTTGGAGAATTTGCTCGGTTTTGCATGAACAAGGGAATCCGGCTGGACATAGCCTCGGTGGCACACCCGGAGTCTAATGGACAAGTGGAAAGATCAAATGCTCTAGTGTTGGCCGGCATCAAGGCTCGGCTCATTGAACCACTGCTGAAAACGCCGGGGTGTTGGATAGATGAGATACCAGCAGTACTGTGGGGTCTAAGGACCACGCCAAATCGATCAACTGGCTATACGCCATTTTTTATGGTCTATGGGGCAGAAGCTATGCTACCCACTGACATCGATATGATGCGCCCAGAGTGGCAATGTACACTGAAGCCGAGGCAAAAGAGGCTCGGGAGGATGCAGTAGATCTGCTTGAGGAAGCTAGAGAGTTGGCCTCATCTCGGTCAGCAATATACCACAAGGTCTCCGACGTTATCATAGCCGGAGTCAACCCTCGTGTGTTTCACGAGGGAGATTTGGTGCTGAGGCTGGTGCAGCGCAAGAAAGGTCGGCACAAGTTGTCACCTCCATGGGAGGGACCGTTCATTGTGAGCCGAGCTCTGCTCAATGATTCGTACTATCTTATAGATGCGCAGGAACCAAGGGAAGATGGGCTGGACAACCCCGGATCAGAGGTCAGGCGACCATGGAATATAGCTCTACTCCGACCTTTCTACTCATGAAGGCGCAATGTATGTACCTCGGTTAATCCTTAATGAAATGTCGGCACTCCGAGGTTGAAGCTCGGGGACTGCCTCGCTCTTGTGCTTGTGTTTTATTTCTGTTTGTCATTTCGTTCATATGCCGAACTATTTTGAACCTCGTCTCAAACTTCAAGTAATGTATGCTATGTAACTAATCTTGTGACTCGACTGCACGCCTAAAATGGTAGTCAAGAGCAAAGATGAAAAAACGTGGGAACATGAAAATGGACTCGGGGACTCGGTCCAAAAATATAGTTCGGCATGTGTCGTTTACTAACCCCTGTCTTTACCTTTCGTTTATGTCGGATGATTTTGAAACACACTCGAGATTTGCTAAGTACTGTATGCTATAAACAACAATCTTGTGACTCGACTGTCGAACGCCAAAATGGTAGACAAGAGCAAAGAATGCCAAGTATAGTAAACACGAAAGTGAACTCGGGGACTCGTTCCAAAAGGGTTCGGCATAAATTTTAGAAAAGCATGGTTCGGATAGCAAGATAATAGTACTGGTAGCAAGGCAAACTACTTAAGGTCTGTTACATCTGCACCCGGCATACCGGGGATTTAATGTTTTGTTGAGACAAGTTCAGGCCTCGGAACCAGGAGCCTCGGGCGTAGGAACCTCGGGCGCAGGAGCCTCGGGCGCAGGAACAACCTCGGGCGCAGGAACCACCTCGGTCGCGGAAGCAACCTCGGTTGTTGGAGTGGATGCCGGGGTGTCCGTCACGTCGGGGGAGATCACCTCGGTGGCTACAGCTTTGCCGGACTTGCCCTTGGAGTTCGGAGGTTCGTCGAAGCTGAAGTCATCATCAGAGCCTTCAGCCACCTCGGTTGTTTTGCCGGCCTTGCCCTTGGAGCTCTCTGGCTCGTCAAAGTCAATTTCCTCGCCGTCAGAACCTTCTTCACCAGATTCTTCTTCCTCGTCCGAGCTCTCTTCATCCTCTGAGTAGAGGCGTCCTTCATTGAAGATCCGGGTGTTTGCATAACTTGCAAAGAGGTCGGCTGCTGCTTGGCGTTTTTCGATGCCATCAGGAAGGGTATTCCAAGGAGAGCCCTTGCGCAAGGAGGTAACAGTGTGGATCTCAACCTCTTCATACCAGGACAGCACGAACACCAGGGCCTTGTGGGCACGGTGGACCTCGATGGCAGCGTCAACCAGCTTGGTTCCAATGGCCCGGAGCGGCCTGATCCGAGCGTTAAGGGCGACAAGGTGGTCCTGCATATCCCAGCTTTCGCTGAGGGTTTCGGTCTTAGCCCTCTTTGCCCGAGCTGCTTTAACTTCTCGGATAGCCTTGTCCTTGGAGTGCTCGAAGTTCTCTGAAGAAGACAAAAAGGCTGTTGCTGAAATAAGGCATATGGTGGCACGGGGTGTAGGTCGGCAGAAAATAAGGAAAAGGACAAAAGAAACTTACTGTCCATTTGGTGATTAATCCGAGCGAGCTCGGACAACCAGCTTTTCGATAAAGCTCGGAGGGCGATAAGTTCGGCTTCGGCCGAGGTGGCGCAGCTCTCCAGGGTCTTGGCGAGCTCTTGCTGCTGTTCGGCGGCCTGGTCTTTGACCTTCATAGCATCCTCCACAGCAGTTTTGGCTTCATTAGCCCGGTTCAGCTCTTGTTGCAGCCGAGCTATTTCATCTTCAGCTGTCTTCAACTTGGAGGCATAGTCTTTGTCGCTCTGCTCCTTTGCGGATAGAAGAGTCTGGTGAGACTTCTTCAGTCTGTTGTGATCCAGCAGGAGGTTCTTGAAGACCTTTGTCCGAGCATTGTTGCACTCCTGAAAAAATAGAGAGGTCAGTTCAGAGAAATCCGAGGTATTTCTAGCACCCGAGGCCCAATTGAGTCCCGGGGACTCGGCGTTGACCTCGGGGACTCAGCATGGGAGAAATGACAAGTGTTGGAGATTCAAGCCGAGCAATTTTAACTCGGTGGAGTGTCAATTGCTCAACCCGAATCTCGGGGACTAGGAATAGTGTGTGTTTGTCATTTGGTTTCAAAGGAAGAAAGAGAGTTGCGTAAAGAGACTTACCGAGGCCTTCTTGCTGCAATCGAGGATGGCAGTCTGCATGCTGTAGATGGACTGGAGCACGGTGCTAGGTCCAACTGGATGCTCAGAGCTCGGGTTAGAGGAGACCTCGGCAGCGTCAGCCGAGTTCCAGTCCATGTCATAGTGCTTCTCCGAGCCTAAGTTGTTCCCGCTCTTGGTCCGGAGTTGCCCGACCTCCCAGCTGCTGATGTTCGGCTGGATGGTGGCAGCGAAGAGAGCTCGGGAGGTGGCGACCTGAGAGCTCGAGGGCGCAGTCTTGATCAGGGTGGACTTTGGCGCGGGAACATGCGGCACTAGTTGGGTGCTCGCAGCCTTGGGGCCCGGTGGCGGTGGCGGCATTGGAGTTTGCTGTGGCTGTTTGGGGGGCTCAACAACTGAAGCCGAATCTTTCTTCTGCTTCTTCTGCTGCTGTTGCTGCTGGTTGCGCGTAGCTTGAGACTTGGGGGAGAGCCGAGGCTCCTGCACGGTTTTAACCGGAGTCTTGGCGCGATCTGTCTCCGCATCCTTCTGAGGAGGTGGAGGAGTCTGATCTCGGCGTGGAGCAGAGTGCCCCAGGCTGGAGTCAGAGCTCGGTGGTGGAAGTTCGGCGGAGGAGACGCGCGCCGGGGAGGAGATGGTCTTCTCCGGGCTGGTGAGGTCAATGGACCGTTCTGGAGGAGAGGCTCTAGCGGGGCTTCCGAGGTTAGCTTCGACCTCGGTTGTCTGAGCTTCAACCACTGGAGGCAGTGGCGAATGTATTGAGCTGTGGCTCTGTTTGATCTGCCGAGCCGGGCTAGACGAAAAAGAAAAGATTAAGTGAGAGTGAAAAGCTTAACCTCGGAACAGCGTGAAAGGTAAAAAGGAGCAAGGTGACTTACGCATCCTCCTCCACGGGACCTCGCTTCTTGTGCCTCCCCGAGGTCTTCTTGGCGTGCTTGGCTATGGGCGCCGCAGTCTCCGAGGTCTTGGAAGCCTCGGCATCCGAGGTACCAGGTCCTGAGCGCTTCCGGGAAGCTGCAGATGCTGGATGAAAGTTCTTATATGTTGGAGGAGCATATGAGATGGGAATAACGTTGACAGGTTCCAGGATTTGGCAATCATCATCGTCATCATCGGGCCAATCCTGGATAGACGATCGAACTGGTGGGCGGTGCGAGGTGAAACCACGAGTCTTACCCGAGGTGGCCTTGGGAATGGGGAGGTGATCCTCATTGTCCGGATCTTCAACCTCGGCGGCTTCCGGGACAGGCAGGTCGGGAGTCCACTCCTTAGAAGAAAGGGGGCCATCCTCAATTTCCTGTAGAGCGAACTTCTGCAGAGGTGGCAAGGTAAAACCGAGTTAGCACAAGAATCCATGCAAGGCCGGGGTGAAAATGGAACCGTGGAGGAACGCGAGGGATCGGCGGCGAGTCGATGGCGCCAGGCGCAGCGCGCGTGCTCCGGTGCGGCGAGGCGCTTGACGGCGGTGCGGGACGGTGTTGCAGAATGGCGGCGCGTACTCCAGTGCGGCGAGGCGCTCGACGGCGGTGCTGGAGGCAGAGGGCACGAAGCGGTGAAGTGGGGAAGAAGAAGACGAAGTCCTGCCCTGGGCCCCTATTTATAAGCGGCATGCAGTAACGGCGTGCGGTAACTGCGCACTACCGCGCGGTTACCGCGGAGGCGTGGGATCGTGTGTGAGCGGAGGAGCGGTTGCGCGGTTGGTGGCCGCGCGATCGGCCACATCGTGGGCCGCAGAGTGGCAACCGCCAGCCTCGGATTTCCTGTGCTGGTCAGCGCGAGAATCGAGGAGTCGTGGGCGGTTAAGTTGGCCTCGCACTTGAGTGCGCAGGTGCGCTGTTCGGTGGGTCCGGCTGACGACGGCGGCGTGTGGTCAGGACCTGTCTTTCCGAGGTCCGGATTTCGAGGTCTGGGCAGAGATTCTTCGCCACGTGCCTCGGAAAATCTTGAGGCAAGATTGTGCTGAGTCAAGAAGCTCGGAAAGATCAGATTGCATATCAACCTCGGGTTAAATTATGGTATGTGGGAAGTACCTCGGCAGAGCTATGTTGGAGGTCGGTTTTAGAGGTGGTGCCATGTTTGTTTTTGAATCTGCTACGACCCTCCATCCGAGGTCGTAGGACCGCACCAGCTTCGGGGACTAATGTCGGGGGGCTACCCCCGGGGGTAGGGTCAAGGCTTGGCATAAGAAAAGTTTAAGTATATGCCGAGGTACGGAGAGGGCCGACCTGCTTGGGCCTGGGAGAAACCGAGCTTCATCTTGACCTAGAGAGAATAATGACCGACCTATCTTGGCCCAGAGGGGTCCGAGGTTTCCCGTTGGCATGGGCCGAGGTTCACTGTCCGAGCTATGGTCAGCCGACCTAATACCTCGGTGCTATGGTTTGTGTTGTGAGTACAGGAGATGGTATTGGAAGGAAGTGAGGTCCGACCTGGTAAAAGATCGTAAGCGCAGGACCCGGGCTAACCACGGCAGGAGGCCGTAGCTCGGGCAGGAGTCAATGCTCCTGTCACTTCACGCCTGACACGGAAGCGTCTGTCACGGAGCATGGCAGAGGCGTGCCCCGGGTTCGGCGGGGCTGCACGCCTCTGACCGCTGACCGCGTGAGATCCAGGGAAAAGTCTACGAGGTAGCACGGCATGGCTATGTCTTGTCTCTGTCAGAGGGGACATCCTAGCTCCACTGTGGTGACGCAGGGGATGGGCAGGCCATGTCTTGTCCCTGGCAGGAGTACAATGATGACCAAAGCAGAGGCATGGCTACAGTGTTCAGCGAGGGGCACAACGGTAACCCGGTTGGCCTATATAGAGGGCTTCACCCCCCTCCTGCTTGGCCCCCGACAGACAAATCGATCAACAGAAAGAGAAAGAGAGAAAGGAACCTCGGAACACCCCGGAAACACCTCGGATCTAGCTCGGAGTGCCTTCTTCCTCCCGCGTAGCTCCATCTTTTACCTCAAGTTCTCACCATTGTATCATCATATAGCTCGAGGAGCAGCTTGTACTTGTCACCTTGAGCTATACACTGAGTAGGATAGTGCTACAGTAGGGGTGTTACCTCCACAAGAGGGCCCCGAAGCAGGGTACATCGTGGTGTGCTTTGTGTTCTTGCTTTCTTGGTTTCTCGTTCGTGTTCTTGCGTGTTCTTGCGTGTGCACTTCTTGAGTGCATAAACCCTCCCCGGATTCCCCCAACGACCATTCGGCCCCATCTTAGCCATACCTATGGCATCTGCCGTGATCCCACCATGACACCCATATATCTTGAACCTAGTATTAGCACATTTTTGCTGAGTGATCCATATATATATATCCACCAGATAGTAGAATACCATTCGGCTGGATTCCATGCCACGAGGAAAGAGACAAGTAGTTGAGCACAACCTATAGTTAGTTGAGTCGGCATTGGAGGTATCAGGATCTGGAAATGCGCATCAACTAGGTTGGTGTCCAGAGGAAAACCTAATCAAAGTTCTAATATCAAGCTTCGGCCAAATAGATGAACGCGTGTTGCAAGAAGAAGCCAGGTTCTAAGTTCCAACGGGTAATGATGTGAAGATTTACTTGAATAGAATAGCCCGACCCCCGCGTCGCTCCGCTTGAGCGACACGGGGGACCCAAATCGCGCCGCCGCCAGCCGGCCATCTTCCCTGCCCCTCCTCCGCCGCTGCCGCCGGCCTGGCCGCGGTGGCGGCGCCCCCAGCCACCACAAGGTGGCATGGGGCGAGCTCGCGGTGGACGCGCGAAGCGGCTCCCGATCTCCCGCGACGGCGACGATGTGGTGTTGCGGCGGCGCTGCTTCTGCAGTGAGCTCGGCACGGCTCGACGTCAACGTGGCCGGGATCGGTGCGGCAGGTGGTGGCGGCGACCTTCAGCGCGGCCGCCGGTGGTTTCGGCCAGGGCCCGATCTGGGCCTCGATGGGCTCGGTGGGCCGCTGCTCCCGGCGGCCTCCCGTGCATCGCACCGCT
Source organism: Poa pratensis (assembly GCA_947311845.1). Lineage (NCBI taxonomy): Eukaryota > Viridiplantae > Streptophyta > Magnoliopsida > Poales > Poaceae > Poa > Poa pratensis. Next base: position 51,968,633 of record CAMZMU010000074.1, read on the forward strand.
GTGGTGCCGCATGGGGCTGGCTGCTGCTGCTGCGCGGTGGTGCTCGAGGAACTGCAGCGTCGCCGACGGGAGGTAGAGGCTCCCCGTTCGGTTTCCCTTGGCTGACACGTCGCGTTGGCTTCGAGGGCGGCGGCATTCGTGCGGCCGGACGTGTGGTTGTCCTGCAGCACTTGGACGCCGGGGCGGCGGCCCCGGACTGGTGGTGGCGTCGAGCTGAGTTAGGAGGTGGCTCAGCGCGAGACTGACCTAGACCCCGGCGTCTAGCTCTGTTTGGTGGTCGTGGACCGTCGGGCGCGCGGGGCTGACGGTGTCTGCGTGTGGGTCTGCGTTGGTGGGCTGGTCGGTCCCCGTGTGGGTGGGCGGACAGAGACCACCGGGTGAAAACCTTGCCTTGGTCGACGACCAGGACAGGCGACGGTGACGCTTCCGGGCGCCACTTCCTACTTGTAGGAGTCGTTGTGGCGGTGCTCCCACTCCTCCGTCCGGAAACTTCCGGGGGAAACCCTAGCTCCTCGATGGATCGGGCGAGGGCGGCGCTTCTGCGTCGTATTCTCCGTGGGGCCTCGTCTTGGATGTTTTGCCGGCCAGAGGGACCCGTGGATGTTTGGTGGCCAGCGGCGGCGATCTTCTCGTCTTCGGCTAGGTGGTGCGTGGCCCTGGGGCCAGCGTGGATGTCGGAGCGGCGGTTCCGATCTCGCCTCCGCTGCGTCGCGTTGAGGTGTGTGTGGGTGTCGACCTTTCCTACTTGGGCGGTTTCGTCGTCGACCTGTGTGGAGCGTGGCCCGTGGCCAGCGTGGATGTCGGAGCGGCGGCTCCGGATTTCGCCTCCGTTGTTGCGTTGAGGGCCTCCGCTGTGGCGTTGAGGGGTGTCGGCCTTGGCCGCTTGGGCGGTTTGGCCGTCGACTTGTGTGGTGCGTGGCCTCGGGGCCGGCGTGGTGTGTTGTTGTATCCGGTTTTCGGCCAGTTTTCCTTATAAAGTGGCCAATTCACTTCTTCTATATAAATGAAAAGGCAAGCCTCTTGCCCGGTTTCAAAAAAAAGTTCCAACGGGTCTTGGGAGTCCGGTCTTGCCTCTCGAACCATTTGGATCCCGCAGAAAATTCCTTTGAGCTAGTCTGGATTCAGATAGATCGGATGCGGCGCATTCTAGTTCTTGCCACGGTCCTTATGTGAGAGCAACTGGACGTCAACTGTTAAATCCCAAACAAGGGTCCTGAGTCAAACATGGGCACTCGTCCAATTGCACGGTGACCATCACTCTCCATTTTGCATGTGCTTTCTGGCGAGCCAGTTCACACTTCATCTCTACTATATAATACGGCTTGTGTTTCTTCCTTCGTCCGTGGTTGGTACATCGTGCGTATCTGTAGATCGTCTAGATTGGTAAGAAAACCGGAGTTGAGCGCTCGTTAAAAAAAACGGTTCGTCAATGGATAAAAAGAACCGCACGTACGAGGTCCTGTATCCTTAGAGTCTCATGACGGGCGACGATGTATCACAATTGGAGATCGATCTGGAATCGTATCGATCCGAAGAAATCATAGAAGCTGACCTAGGTCATATATCAAGGATAGAGAGGAGACGGGCAGCTGAGCACACACGAACCCACGTCAAGGAGCCGGTGATCCCAGCCCGTCGCGTAGCCAAGGATCGGGCTGCTCAACAAGGGCGCCGGACGAGCACTAAGGATCCGTGGACGGCCAACCACCTCAACAAACAGGAATCGATCGGAGTCGTTGTTCTGCGTGAAGGCGCCTTGCGTTGTACGTGCGCAGCACGGACTCCTATCCGCGCGAGACGACGACGAGCCGCGAGCGAGGCTTGCTAGCTGGGCCTAGAAGCTGTCTCAGGTACGTCTCTTCCTTTCCCTTTGTTTCGCCCGATCGGTCGGCCAGCTAACGATCCCAGCTACGTCTAGAGTTTTGTTTCGCATCCGACCTCCACACGCGCTCGGGTCCGCGACCGAGACATGTCGAAGCCGCCATGCCGGGAGCTGCTGTTCCGCTCGCCGTTCGTTGTTCGGACAAGGCACTCTTCGCACAGCGACACAACCCAGAACCCACTCCAGCTACGCGACCACCTCCGACAAGACCGACCGGCCGCGCCCGCGTTGCCGGACGCACTCGGCGCCGAGCTTGACCACGCGTTCCACCGCCTCCATCTCGTGCCCCCGGGGCATGGGCACCCGCTCGTCGAGGATCTTAGAGATGTTGCGTGATGGACGGCCGGCACGGCGAACTCGATGACGTTCTTCGGCGACCCGCTACCTTCCTAGCTGTGGACCCAGTGGATCACCTTTCTGCCGGTGACGAGCTCCAGGAGCACCATACCGAAGTTGTACATGTCGCTGCACTGGGTCAGCTTCTGGAGACGATAGTACTCTGGGTCCATGTACGGCCCCACCGTGCCGGCCGTCGCCGACGTCGTGGTCGAGCTCGACGACTTCACCGTGCTGACGAGGGAGAGGCCGAAGTCGGAGACTTTCGTCGTCCAGTCGTCGTCGAGCAGGATGTTGGACGGTTTGATGTTGCCGAAGATGATGGGCCGCACGGCGTAGAAATGTAGGTACTCCAAGCCCCAAGCGGCGTCCAACAGCGCCACCCGGAGCCACGCCTCCAGGCTCCCATGACGAGAAGAGCGGGGACTGACCGGCGCCACCGTGCCGTGCAGCATGAACTCGAACACGACCATGCGCTCGCCCTTCTTCTCGTAGAAGCCCAGGAGAGACACCAGGTTCCGGTGGTTGACGCGGGACATCAGCCGCAGCTCCGACCTGTACAGTGTGGTGTAATCTTTCTTCAGAATTATCTATACGTATGTAAATATCTATATTTCAGTCAAGCTTTCTACTCAACCATGGATTATATCTATCTACGTGATTCATTGCCAGCGGCAGAGATGATGCTTTCATTATAAGTTAATGAAGAATTGACGGTTCCATGCTTGGACTGCTTAATTATCGCCTCTTATATGCTTGAAACGAGAGCTTCCTGTGTCCAGACGTCAGACAAGTTGTGGATGCACAGTTTTCCGATGAAACAAAACTGAGGAATTCAACATAAAGAGAGACAAAAGTGGATGTATAATTTAGGAATATTTTCCGATGAAACAAAACTGAAATCAACATAAAGAGAGAGAAAAAGTGGATGTATATTTTAGGAATATTTTCATGTTGTATATTGTTTCAACCATATTTGAAAAATTATCCCGTAGCAACGCACGGGCACTTTGCTAGTATTTATAAAAATTCAAAAACTACGTAACACCCCACTTAGAGCATAACACAATGCCTCTTAACGATCTAAATTTTGATGATTTGATTTAAGGTGTAGTTTTTTTTCAGCGAGTATTGTGTGGCTTGAAATGAGTACTTTTTTTTGCATGCTACTTAATTATGCGGTGCAGCCTTTGAATAGAAATATAAAATTATATCGACAAAAAAACAATTCACAAAATCACAACTACTCTGGTGTGTTGGGTGTGGAAACGCTAGCTGCAATGGAACGAAAAATTAAAACCCGGTCTCTCGAGAACTGTCCATACAACATCGATTGTGTGCTTAGATGCACAGACATACATATGGAGTCTTTATTTCATTATCTGAAAAAAATTTGCTTTGAGAAAATTCAAGTTAAGCATACCTGCCAGTTAAGATAAATGTTCGCTCGCTTAATTTTGCGTACGTACTTGCAGCACAGAAGAAGAGCAGTACTGTAAAATTGTTTTTAGGTGTTACCCAAACACATTTTTTGAATTTCAAAAGTGTCCTTCAGATAATTTTCAAAGCTGCCTACCAAGCGGAACCGACCTGTAATTGTGCCACAACTAATTTTTCGGTTTCCCCATTCATTTTCCTCCCGTACGAGAAGAGAACCACCCGAGCACTGGAACCACGCGCCCGGCCGTTTCTGGTCATCTCGGTCCGCTTTGTCCCCCTCCGCCGCCCCGTGTTGTCGCAGCCACGCTTCTCTCCATCATCGGAATCGAGCGACCCGAGCTTGTCCATGCCGTAGTTGCAGCCCTGCGCGAGAAATTGAGGATTTGTGCCTGAAAGTCGGCAATTTACATGGAAATCGAACATCCCCGACGGAATTCAAAGTTTCGACGTTGGGCACACATGTTCGGTGCATTGCATATTTTGTCACAAATGACGACAAGTTTTTTTTTATGTTTTGCTGCAGCCAAACAAGGAAATTGTTGCATACGTTGCTTTTTTTTCTCCTAAATAATATATATTGTAACATTTTTTCACAAGTTTTGCAGACCATTGTAAAGAAAAATTGCAATCGATGCTGAATAAAAAAAATATTGCTTTCTGAGGGTCGCAGTTGGGTCAGATGATCCAAATCGCAGACTAAGTGACATTGGACGATTCCGGAGGCCGCTGGTTCCCTGGCTAGTTCTGACTTCTGAGCACTGGCTTTTTTATCACCTTTTCCCCGATCTGTGCCAGCAAGGGTGTTGGTCTACTCTCCCTCCGCTTGCCCTCTTGTGTCAGGTGGGAGGGGGACCTTTTTCCTTTGTTCTGGTTTGGTAGTTAGAGTTAGGGCGAGACATATGCCTCGCGTCCGTAGGGTGCCGAAGTCCATCTCGATCACGTTAGGATGACTCCAACGGGGCGACCCATCGAGTCCGCGCGCCTCCGTTCCTGTCCGCGGGGGCCAAAAACACGGCCCAACGGGGCGACGCAAACGGACCGCGGTCCGTTTTTTGGTCCGCCGCGACCCAATCCTGGCCCAAATTTGGGCCACCGATGCGTCGGGCGCGGATGCGAGCGGAGCGCTATTGTGTCCTCCTCTGGTCCGCCCCTGGCCCAACCGTCAGGCCATTCCCCACCCCAATCTCCTCCGCCTCTCTCGCCCCTCCCGCCGCCACCCTGCCGTCGCTCCCTCGATTTGGCACTGCAGGCCATTCCCGGGACGCCATCTCCTGCTCTTCTTCCTCCCCGTCACCGGAGCTGCTTCCTCCCCGCCACGGCCAGTGAATCTTGCGGCCACATCTGTCGGAGCGCCCGCGACACCAACAACGCCCACAAGGTGTTCGGCCATCAGCCCCGGCACCAACTCAGGTACGAACTCGGCCATGGATAGCTCCGATGAATGGTACTACAAGAACTACATCCTGTGCGCGCCATCATCGGATGATTCCTCGGACGATGAGAGTGACGGCCTGGTTGCCACCCTCATCGTCAATGAGTACATTGAGAGGATGCGGCCGGTGTTCCGAGGCTCGTTGTCGGGCCGTTCTCCTGCATTGGACCGGCTATTGTTCGCCACCCCGCTAGGAAAATGGGACAAGGACCAACTCTGGGAGGTGATGACAGCTTGTGTGATCATGCACAATATGATCGTGGAGGGCGAACGCGACGAGGGTATGCATGATCAGGCTTGGCAGTTTCAGGGTTAGTTGGTATAGCCCCAGGGACCGTCCACATTTGATCAGTTACTCGACTTCCACCGTGACATTCGTGAGAAGGTGTCTCATAACCAGCTCCAAAATGATTTGGTGGAGCATGTCTGGCAGCACTACGGTAACCAGTAGTTCCATTTGATGAACTATTGGTCTTATTTTTATTTGGTTTGTAAGACTATGCATGAAACAATTTATATTATTTGCTGAATTATTTGGATTGTAATAACTATTTGATAAACCATTTGGATTGTATTATTCGGATTGTATGGTTTATTTTGTTTCCTATATACTTGTTTTCTATAGATTGATCAAAAACCCTGACCGGGCTGACTCGATGCGTCGGCCCACCCCCCTATATATGAATGAAAATGGCCCATATATGGCCTGTTAACAAAAAAAACATGCGAGCGGACTCGATGCGTCGGCCCGTTGGGGGCACTGGCTAGAAAGGGGCGGACATGGGCCGGACACGCGTCCATTTGCCGACGCAAACGGACCAAACGCGGACCAAACGCGCGTCTGTTTGCGTCGCCCTGTTGGAGACATCCTTATCATGGTCGCTATGAACTGCAGGACACGTATACCATGAGCAACCAGAGTTCAGTTAACCGATTGTTGATGTCATGTGTAATATACTCTATCATTCAGATGAGTTGATCTGGACATATGCAGGTGAAGTTCAGTCTTGGTGCTCTTAAAAGTTCACCAAAAAATTAGGCGATGCATGAAAGCAGATACAATAGGTATAGGTGCTCTTAAAAGTTCAAATATCTGTGATATGATCTTCACCAATCTGAAAGAAACTTTAAGGAGCGTGGAAGAATATGAGAGCTGACACAAGAGATAAGAGCTCCACAATACTTCACAGTGAATGCTGACGAATCAGTTGGCGTTTCATCCTCTGCTCTCACCTTTCTCGGACATTTCTTAATATTGTTGACCATTTGATGAATAGCTTGTGATGTTCTAGTTTTCCCCTGAGCTGTTCTAAGTAGTAAATGTACTTTACTGTGATCTAAATCTTGTTCATGCATGTCCCTTGTAATATTCGTGTCATCACTTGATGTCCCTTATAAAGGTTTGTCACTTTGTCGCATAATTTTTGTCATACGATTCCTTTCACAAAACAATTCATCCACTCTGTCTTTATATCCTAAAAGAAGTTACCTATAGAAATCAGGTGAGGTTTAGGTCTTGCTAATACTCTTGTTATCAAGGTAGTTTATTACTAACACCCAACGGACCTTGGACCGTGCCCTTTCCCCATCTACAGTAGAGAGGGACGATTTCTTGAGCTCACTCGCGCGCACCAGCTCACAGCCGGCGATTCGCCGGATTTCTCGCCCTCTGGCGGCCGCTCCGGCGGCGGGAGGGCGGGGAATCCGCGGATCCCGGCATGTACATAGTCTAGTTGTGTGTGGGTTCCAGCCGGCGGCGTCGGGAAGGCGGTGGCGCGGCCGGAGTGGAGTTTTGCAGATGGTGGTCTTTCCCTTCGATGGCGGCGCTCCGGTGGAGTTCCGCAGTGGATCTACTACCTCCGTCACGCTCGCAGCTCGGTGCAGCTGCCGTGGGCGACTTTCCCACGCTGGAGGTCGAGGATGGCGACTCCGGCTTTTGAAGATCCTGAAGCTGCTGTGGCGATTCGGTTCGACTACGACGGCGTCCTCCGGTGTGGCCCTTCGGGGCCGGCGATCGGCGACTTCCCGTGCGCTCGGGGACTGCTCTCGAATCCAAGGCATCAAGGAGAGTAGGAGCGACGGCGCGCCACCGACGGCGCCATGGATGGCGGCATGGTCGAGTTGCAGGAAGGCTTGCTCTGTAATTTGTTTTTCTCTGAGGTCATTTCTGTAATTGTGCCGAGCTGTTGTCAGCTACCTTCACTAGCAAAAAAAAAAAGGTAGTTTATTACTGTAGGCACTGAAGGTAACAGTATCTTCGGGAGAAGGTGCAAATCTCCCCTTGGCGAAGATGCAGTGAGAGTACAAATTAATTGATGCATGGATGCTCAAGTACTGATGTTTTCCTACCCCTGCTCTTCTATCTTATCCATTATCTTGATTTATTCTGCCCAATTTATCTCTTTCAGCTACTACTTCTCTAGTGCTTCCGCATTGTCTTTATTTTTGTACTACGTCTGTTTGTCCTCTTCCTTCGTTGCCTAGTGAAGTAGTAATACAGCTACTCTGCTGCGAGCTTGGATAGTCGGACAATTTTTCAGTAAGTCACCAATATAAGAAGGTTTTTGGTTCTTCTTGTTACATCCTACAATCATTTCTATACTTGTGAGTTCAATAATTTGGGATGGGAAGTATCAGGGTGCAAAACGGTTCTAATCATGCCACATCTCGTCATCCTACAAAACTGATGCCCCGGTTGGACGCCAGTAGCTGTATGGCTGATCATAACTGTGTGTGGAGGATATGCCGAATAGGTATGCTAGCCACGGTGCTGTCTTATCCAGCCCAGTGTAGTGGACTCCAAAGTGATAAAGTCAGCCGGTTTTATCTGGTTGCCTGGTGGGCTGAAGCGCAAGGGAAGCCCAAAGCCGGCTTAGAGAAGACCAAAGACGAAAGCCTGTCCGTGTCCGCCTTGGAGAGCAAGTTAGGTCATAGGCCGTAGTAGTTTAGGTCTCTGCATCTAAGACGGTTTGCCTTTCCTTGTAACAGAAGGCACGACGCCTTTATAAACCGGCCTCCTGGTAGCTTTAGGGCTACGAACAAACAGACACGCTCTACAACTCGCATTGTAACCTGTACACTTATTCCCTTAGTGAATTATAGCAGCAGTAGGATCTCGCCACCATCGTGAGATCTGAAGCTGGGTAAAAGCTCTGTGTACGATCCCATCACCGGAATCCTCTACGTTTTCCCCCACCTTCTACACTAGGTACATGGCTCCTCATACCGAGGCCCCGTTACCAATAACTCGACAGTTGGCGCCCACCGTGGGGCGTCAGGCGTCTGGAGTAACGTTCCGGGCGGGAATGTTCGGCGAGATCGGAAAGACCATGGCTTCCGGTCAAGCCCGCATCGCTGGAAGACTTGGCTGCATCGTGGCGGGAGAAAGCTGGACGCCGGCAAACGACGACATCATCGCCGGCTTCGTCGTCCCCATCGGCAGCATCAACTTGTTTTTGGGTTTCACGGCAGAGGCGTATGGATTCCCCAGAGGATCCAGCGCGTTTTTGCCCACCCACCACCCATCTGATCATGCAATCATTGGAAAACCTAGATCCGATCTGGCTTTCCTCCAGCCGGATTACGATCTGAGCGAATCTGATGACCTGAGTGAAACTGATTCCACCTCTTCACAAGAGATCCAGGAATCCGACTTTCACTTCGTCGGGGTCATAGGAACGTCTGGTGATCAACCAACAAGTTCCAATCCTGAGTCCATCCTTCCTGCCTTACAGACAGAGGAAGGCTCAGAAGCCGGATCTGAATCAACTACAGCAATGTCAGTTGATACAGGATCCGATGACTTTGAGGCAAAGGTGGCAGCGTACGCTGCTGGCTTAAAAGAGGTCTTAATGACTGGCCCTGCGGCACCTCTTGCGCAACCAGAAGATGGAGAAATCGCCGCATCAAAGCCTCCTGCAAAGGATGCTGACGATGGCGAGCAGGAGGTTTCTTCTAGCCTCAAAACAAACATTGAAGATCGGATCCAAAAGCCGGCAGAAGGGCCAGCTAAAGGGAACCTTTCTTCAGATCCAACTGAAGATGGCGAGCTCATCGTCGAAAGAACAAGAGAAGAGCATGCCCGTGCAATCAACATGCTCAAAACACCGTTGAGCCCTAATGCAACCGTGGCAGAAGTGGAAAGGCGAAGGAAAGCCCTTCTTAGGGAATCTGAAGCCAACATCCTCTATAAGCAGAAGCTCTTACAACAAGAAAAGAAGTTACTTCTGCACGAGAAAGCTCAAGCAGAGAAGGCCCTAGAAGAGGAGGAGTGCAGGCGCATGCACAACGCCGAAAAATTCCTGGTCCCAACGGCGTCATCACGGTCCAGGCGACTACAAGAAGGCGAAAGAATGTGAAGCAGGCAATGATACTTAGCAGAAGCCGTCATCAGCGCCGAGGAGCTGGAGCAGTACAAGAAGGAGGTGGATCTTTCAGAGATGCCAGCAGGGAAACAGCCTCTCCCGGCGTCTGCCGCCACCTTCAAAGCCGGAGAAAACTCAAAGAAAGCCAGACTTGATGACACGGATGCTAGCAAGACGACGAACGTGGGCACAAGCTTAGACAGCGCATAGGAAGGCGAGCTCGTCAAGTTCCTCCGTGAGAATCGGGATATTTTCGCATGGTCTCCCAAAGACATGCCAGGTGTCCCGAGAGAACTTGCCGAGCACTCCCTCAATGTCCACAAAGATGCCAAGCCCGTCAAGCAAGGCCTCCGACGCTTTGGACCAGAAAAGAAGCGAGCTATAGGAAAGGAGATAGCGCGGCTTACAGCCGAAGATTTCATTAGAGAGGTCGTTCATACAGAATGGCTAGGAAACCCTGTACTAGTACCTAAGAAGGACACGAAAGATTTGCGCATGTGCATTGATTTCACCGGCTTAAACAAAGCCTGTCCTAAAGACCCTTTCGCATTGCCGCGAATAGACCAGGTCGTAGATGCTACCGCAGGTTGTGAATTACTATGCTTTTTGGATGCTTACTCTGGTTATCACCAAATTAAGATGAAGAAGTCTGATCAAATCAAGACTTCCTTCATCACACCTTTTGGAACGTACTGCTACATAACAATGCCTTTCGGGCTAAAAAACGCAGGCTCCACGTACCAGCGATGCATCCAACGTTGCCTACACGATCAAATAGGCCGCAATGTTCACGCTTATGTGGATGACATTGCAGTAATGACAAGACAGAGAGGCAACCTCATTGCCGATCTAAAAGAAACCTTTGATAACCTCAGAAAATACAACATGAAGCTGAATCCGGGAAAGTGCTTTTTTGGCGTCCCAGCAGGAAAACTTCTTGGCTTTATTGTTTCTGAAAGAGGAATCGAGGTAAACCCTGATAAAATTAAAGCTATCATGAACATCAAAAGACCGACATGTCTCAAAGATGTGCAAAGGCTAACAGGTTCTGCAGCCGCGGTAAGCCGTTTTATCAGCCGCCTTGGCGATAAGGCCTTACCCTTGTACAGACTGCTAAAGAAAACGAAAAACTTTGAGTGGACTCCAGAGGCGGATGCCGCCTTAGCTCAACTCAAAGACACGTTGGTCAGCGCTCCAACCTTGGCATCACCAAGAGAGCAAGAGCCAATGTTGCTTTACATGGCCGCAACAGGACTTGTCATAAGCGCTGTCATGGTTGTGGAACGTTTGGAAGACGGCAAAGATGTGCCCAGTCAGAGACCAGTTTATTACATAAGCGAGGTGTTTTCTGAGTCCAAACAGCGATATCCACATTACCAAAAGCTTGCTTATGGTGTTTTCTTTGCCGCCAGAAAATTAAGACATTACTTTCAGGAGCACCCAATTACAGTGGTAAGCAAAGCACCATTGGGTGATATCATCAACAATGCAGAAGCCACAGGACGCGTCGCCAAATGGGGAATAGAGCTTGCAGCTTTTGACATTCAGTACAAGCCAAGAACAGCCATCAAATCTCAATCTTTAGCTGATTTTATAGCGGATTGGACAGAAGCGATGAATGACTTGCCTCTTCCTGATGAAGAGTATTGGGTCATGCACTTTGACGGCTCTAAAATGCTTGATGGATCTGGGGCAGGAGTAGTGCTGAAATCACCCAAAGGCGACACCATGTGTTACGTTCTGCAAATACACTTCAACGCCACCAATAATGTGGCTGAATATGAGGCACTTATGCACGGCATGCATATCGCCAAAGACCTAGGAGTCACAAGGCTACTGTGCTATGGTGATTCTGACTTGGTAGTTCAACAGCTGGATGGTACATGGGATGCCAAAAGTCCAACAATGGCAGAATATCGACGCACGATAGACGAATTTGGAAGGGCCTTTCAAGGATTTGAGGTGAAACACATCAAGAGAGACGAAAACGAAGCAGCTGATGCCTTAGCAAGAATGGGATCCAAAAGGTCAAAAGTCCCGTCAGATATCTTCTTAGAGCACCTCTATGAGCCATCAATCAAAGGCGGCGACCTAGATAACCCAAAGGCGGCAAAATCTGTGGCTGTCTTCGCAACGCTCCCAGATTGGACCCTCCCTTACATCAAGTTCTTGGTGGATCAAGAGTTGCCAGAAGACGAAGTGCTAAGGCGGCAGGTGGTGCGCAGAGCAAAGGCGTACACCGTCATTAACGGTGAGTTATACAAGAGAAGCACTACAGGCGTGTATCAGAGATGTGTCTCGCAAGCCGAAGGAGTTGATATCCTTAATGAGATCCATTCTGGGTGTTGCGGCCACCACGCCTCTGCCAAAGCTATCGTATCCAAGGCGTTTAGACATGGATTCTATTGGTTGACAGCCAAGCAAGACGCTGATGAAATCGTCAAAACGTGCGTTGGATGCCAGAAATATGCAAGGCAACCCAAGATGCCAGCTCAAGAACTAAGAACCATACCAATCACTTGGCCGTTTGCGGTCTGGGGACTGGATATGGTTGGTCCATTCAGGACAGCTAGAGGCAGCCTTACCCATCTCCTCGTTGCAGTGGATAAATACACAAAGTGGGTAGAGGCAAAGCCGGTAGCAAAGGTGGATGGGGCAACAGCCACCAAGTTTGTTATTGATATTATAACAAGGTTCGGCGTCCCCCACAGCATTATTACAGATAATGGAACAAATTTCGCTGTTGGAGAATTGGCTAGATATTGCGAAGATGTTGGAATTCGCCTTGACTTAGCGTCCGTGGCACACCCACAATCTAATGGACAGGTTGAGCGGATGAATGGCATCGTTTTGCAAGGCATTAAACCAAGGCTCGAGGTACCATTGCATCGAGCCGCAGGAGCATGGGTAGAGGAATTGCCTGCTGTTTTATGGAGTATAAGAACAACACCTAACAGATCTACAGGATACACCCCATTTTTTCTGATTTATGGTGCCGAAGCCGTCTTACCAACAGATGTTCTACATGACACACCACGTGTTGCAGCCTACGTCGAAGCAGACGCAGAAGAAGCCAGACAGGACGGCTTAGACCTTCTCGAAGAAGAAAGGGAGATTGCACTCCAAAGATCAGCCATCTACCAGCAAGACATGCGACGCTATCATAGTAGAAGGGTAAGGCACAGGTCTTTTCGAGAAGGAGATATGGTGCTTCGCCTTGTTCAGCAAAAGGAGCACAAATTAGCCCCAACATGGGAGGGACCCTTCGTTATCAGCAAAGCGCTCAAGAACGGGGCATATTATCTTGTGGACCTACGCGATCTCAAAAAGAAGACGAAACGAGGCCGCAAAAGGAAAAGGAACGAAGAAGCAGAGCTCAAAGAGACAAAGCGTCCTTGGAACATTGAGCAGCTACGTCCTTTTTACACTTAGCAATTCTATTGTAAACATCATATATGTTCATGAAATAAAAGTCTTTGGTTCAGTTATATATTGTGCAAATAGTTTCCGCCGTCTTTTATTTCCCAATGATCATATAGTTCCAAAATTGTCAATGTCAACCCGAATTTGCAAAGTGCTTTGGGTGCTAGCGTGATAATTTCGCCTTTCGGCTTTACAAAACCTTTTTGCGTCCGTCTAAGAGTATTTATCTGATCGCATATGTGTTGGCTTGCTTTAGTAGATGTTCTATGCACCGAAAGGCGGCACGGGTTCTGTGTTTAAACAGTCTGGTCACTGACCCTGTTGCCCAGCAAAGTGTTTTCCGCCTTAGGGTTTTGCTAACATACGAAAAGGCTAAAACACATAAGCCAGACAACTTAAAGACGGATAAGGAACATAGTCACAGCAAAAGCTTACAAAATATTACATCTGCTGTTTTACATGACAAACTTGTTCAAACTTAAGGCCACTGCCTTTACAAAACAACCAGCTATGAATAAAGTTTTTGTGCCTTCACAAAGGCAACATTAATACAAATGTTTTTCCTTATGCAGGGGACTGGGCTGGGGACTGGCGTGCAGCAGTTTCGGCTTCGTTGTCAGAGCCGTCATCTCCACCCTCTTCCTCCATCTCTTCGGAGTCACCCATGCATGTTTGCTCGGAGGCTTCATCACTGGACATATCTTCAGGGCGAGGTGGCATCTCCTTTCGCTCAAAAAAGGTGTCTATTGGGACCATGTCAGCAACATGGGTGGCAAACCCACTAACAGCCGAATAAATGGCACTAGGCACAACCTTTTTGCCATTACCGTCTTTGGTGGGCATGCACTTTGTCACCCGCCAGAGATTAATTTCTGGGTGATGAGCCTTTGCTAGCCCAAGAGCAATTTGCATCCGCCTCTGGCAGCTGATCGGAGACGCTCAACCATCTCCGCGTGACAAGCTTCGAAAGACGGCAAAAGATCAACAAATCCCTTGATTTTACCTTTAAGCTTGGGGAAGATATCAAGTGTCAGCGCCAAAGCCGAAGAATGCATCTTCGTGACCATCTCCCCGCATTCCAGCAGGAGGTCAAGCCGGGTGTCAGCTGTCAGCTTTTCCCCAAAGCCCAAAGGAACTGAAAAATACATGCAAATTTTCAGCTTACATAAAAGACGAAAAATTCAAAAGACGGAAAGAACAAGGTGTCTGGCTTACTCAGAAATTTCTCGTCCACGGCCAAAGCTTCATCAAGGCGGCGTTCCAGCTGAGAATGTAGGTCACCAATGCAATCAGTTGGCCTTGGCTTGCGTCTCTGCCGCCTCTTTAGCTTCCTTCAAGGCCTTTTGAGTTCAGCCAGCTCTTTTTTCAGTCTTTCCTGTTCAGCAGCCGCGCTTTCCTCAATTGCTTTTTGGTTGCGCTCGGCGGTAAGGCGATTTTCCTCAAGCTGTTTGAAGAGCGCAGTGTTTTCGCGGCGAACAATCTCTATGTCGCCAGTTTCATCGACGATTTTCTTCGCCTTCGCAACAACCTCTGCAAACATATAAAAAGATTATGAGTTTAGCACAAAGACGCAAAACAAGGAAAGCTGCCAAAACAACAGTGCTCACCTTTATTGGCACGATTTTCGGCTTCTACCCTCTTCAGCACCTGCCTCTGGTTAACCAGTGATTGCCAAAGGTCTGAAGTAAGACGTTCGCTACTCTGCTGAAACAATATGTGTTTAGAAAGGGAAAGCATAATTGAAGGCAAGGAATAGTCTTGGGGACTGGAAGGAAATAATCCATCTATTACAAAGCTATCACAGAAAACCATCATGTTGTCTAAATACACATTTAGCACAACTTAATGCTTGGGGACTGGGGAAGCAGTTATAAGGCGAAAGATCATTTACCTTCATCATTTTCTTCAGAGCCTTGTAGCTCTCTTTCATGGTGACGTACAGCTCGTCGCAGTTATCCTCTAAGTTGAGGATGGTCAAGGTTTGGCCAACAGGCCTGATAGATGAGCTACCCTGTTCTGTTTCCTTCTTGTCAGCAAGGAGAGCTGCGATGGAAGGCAGGAGGTAGCCTTCATCGTCAAACAGCTCGGTCTTTACCATGTTCTTTATGGCATCATAAGCCGGAGCTTCAGCCATCTTCTCATCTGATAAAACAGCCGCCTTTCCGGCTGCCTGGGCCCTGGCCAAGTTCTCTGGCAGAAGCTGAGCGGAAGGCTCTGTAACTTCCGCTTCATGCTGTTCTTCTTGGGAGGCCACAGGGGCAGGAGCAGGAGGCGGCACGACGGGGGTGGTTGGGGGTTCAACATGGGCGGGCTGTGGAGGCTTGGGGCGGGATGCAACCGCCTTCGCCTTAAGTTTGCCAGCCGGCTTGACCCTGCGATGAAAGTAATAACAGTATAAGGCTATAACATAGCAAGCGATGAACAATGGTCACAACGTGAAATGTTCAAGGACTGGTTCGCCTTACCGTTGCTGGGGAACGCGGAAGGAAAGATCTTCATCGTCAATCACATCGTGAACGACGGCGTCTTCAGGAATGGCGGCGGCAGTCTTCTTCTTCTTCTTGCTCTCTGCAGCGGAGGAGGATCCCCTCGCAGTTGGAGCCCTGCGCTTGCGAGACTGAGACTCGGCGCGGGCAGGCTCTGGAACGCGAAACAGTGGAACAAGCTCGCTCTCCGGCAGAGAAGATAACTGAAGAAAGATGGAAACAAAGTGTGAATAACAAAGCTGGCAAAGTATAGTACCTATGCAAGTAAAAGGCGGAAAGCTTACTTCAGGAGCCGGCAAAGACGCAGTGTACATGGGACGAGATTCAGCGTATTGCTTCCTCTCCTTAGCAATCTTCTTGAAGCGTATCAAGAAGGCGTCCTGCGTCAGGTCATTCTCGGTGGTGCGAAGCTTGTCCTTCTTATTGTTGCTATACTTGCACATCAGCGTGGGGTTTTGACGAAGTGGCTGAATTCGCCTCTTCATCCAGCAGATAATAGTATCTGTGCCCGTAAGCTTGGGCACAGCGTGCTTTGTCAAAAACTCAATCCGCCTTTGGATAAGACGGAGATCTGTTGGCAGAACCTTCAACGGCTTCTCATCCCAACTGGCTCGTGACTGAGCGGCAGAGTTGGTGAAAGCCGGAATCCCTATGGTCTTGTCTGCTGGCGCGACGTCTTTGCAATAAAAGAACGTGCCAGTCCAACCCTTCACAGAGTCTATCTTGGGCGCCTTTGGGTACCAGCTTCTATCTTTGCGCAAGTTAAGACTAACTGTCCCTACGACGAGCAGTTCTTTGTCTTCTGTTTGGCGTTTACAGTGAAAGCAATACTTGAAGAATTCTAAGCTAGGTGCTATGCCTAGATACCCTTCAAATAAAGCTTGGAAGCCGGCGAGATACAGAATGCTATTGGGGCCTAAATTGTGAGGTTGGAGGCCGTAGTAATCTAGCACGGACACGAAGAACTCAGAAGGAGGCAGAGAGAGGCCACGTAGAAGATGAGATACCAGGATGACGCGCTCGTCGCCGTCCGGGGCAGGAACGTGGTGGCCTTCTGCTGATCTCCAGTGGCACACTGTCCGTGGAGGAATAATCCCCTCGCGCTCGAGCTCCACGAGATCGGCGTCGGTGATGGTGGAAGTGGCCCAATGGCGCGAGGAGGTCTCCTCGGCTTCTTCCTCGGCATCGGCCGCGTCGCTCTCGTCCGATGCCTGCGGGAGATCCTCTTCAGATCCCGCAGGTGGCACTGATCCAGATGGCGCTGCCTCCGCCGTCGCGGCAGACGGAGTGCTCGAGGTGGTGGCCGTCGCCGTAGGAGCAGCCTCGGTGTTCGTGCTCGCCGCATGTGTCGTCGCACCGGCAGCGCTGCTCGATCCTTCCGCCGCCGTGGTCTTGGATGGCAAAGAGGCCATGGCGCAACGATTCTTGGCTGCTGGGGATTGCGGTGGCGAGAGGAAGAAGAAGAAGTGGGAGGTGCGAGAAGGAATGGATCGGTCAGATCCAAAAGATAAGGGAAACCCTTATAAATGGGCTGCTCCGCGATTCGTGCAACGGTCAGGAGAGTGGCGCAATTTTCGCCACGCGTCCGTTCGAACCGTTGTCATCGTGGGTTTCTTCTCCACGACGCCTCGCAAATCGCGCGCGGGAGAAACGCAATCATCACAGGTGACTGTTGGTTCAAACTGTCGTGGACTGACGATCGCTGACGTCATGATGGGACGTGACATTGCCGGAATCTTTCTGACAATGTGACCGTTTCTGCCGCCTTAATAATGCTCTGCAAGCATTCAAGTTCGGCTTTCAGCAAAAGCCGGAATTCGTCATGAGATCCTTGGATTCTTTGGATAGCTTCAAGCTCTGCAGCAGCAAAGGCGAAAGCTGGAGAGCCTAAACCTTTCCGGGGACTACTGTGGAGGATATGCCGAATAGGTATGCTAGCCACGGTGCTGTCTTATCCAGCCCAGCGTAGTGGACTCCAAAGTGATAAAGCCAGCCGGCTTTATCTGGTGGCCTGGTGGGCTGAAGCGCAAGGGAAGCCCAAAGCCGGCTTAGAGAAGACCAAAGACGAAGGCCTGTCCGTGTCCGCCTTGGAGAGCAAGTTAGGTCATAGGCCGTAGTAGTTTAGGTCTCTGCATCTAAGACGGTTTGCCTTTCCTTGTAAGAGAAGGCACGGCGCCTTTATAAGCCGGCCTCCTGGTAGCTTTAGGGCTACGAACAAACAGACACGCTCTACAACTCGCATTGTAACCTGTACACTTATTCCCTTAGTGAATTATAGCAGCAGTAGGATCTCGCCACCGTCGTGAGATCCGAAGCTGGGTAAAAGCTCTGTGTACGATCCCGTCACCGGAATCCTCTACGTTTTCCCCCACCTTCTACCCTAGGTACATGGCTCCTCATACCGAGGCCCCGTTACCAATAACTCGACACTGTGGTAAGTACTAGTTTAAGGAATCCATGCCTCCATCATTGTACCGAGCATAATTATTACAGTTTTGTTGCAGAATGTCAACAAACTGAAGGAAGGAGCTGGCTTGCGGAAATTAAATAAACCTTAGTGAAAGAAACATCTCCTCCTAATTCTAACTCGGTTTTGTGGGTAGTAGATGTTAGGAGATTGGAAGAGGCAAAAAAGGAGTGACCTTTGAATGCCTGGATTTTGTCTATATCTGTCCCATGGAAATATATGTGGATGTATTAGGTTGATGCAAAATCGCAGCTCATACGCTTTCGTGTCAACAAATGAATTCCAGCTCATCCTAAGTATTCAGCGTTCGTATGCCGCCAATTCTCCTCAATCGATCTAGAACAACTGAACCGATCGGAATAGTCCTTTGAGGTTCCAGACCATCGCTAGTCATCCTAAGTCCAGCAAGTTCATCTTATCTAGTCACCGTACAATTAATCATACAGTTCTAGTTGCTGCCAATTAGTATTAAATATTGATTAAATCCAGTGCTAAGATTAGATCAGTTGCCATGTCGCCGTCTTGAGGTCGACATAGGATTAGGTGCAGAGTCGTTCTCCGATCAAACGCGGAGTCATCGTGCTGCCGGTTTGATTAATCAATCTGACACGCATGAGCGCTGTTTATCGGCGCTCCGAACTTCGATGCAGTTGAGTTGCAGATGCAGGCTTCGACAGGATTGAGAGGCCATTTCTTTAGGCGTCGTTATTGTTTCCTTTGCCGTGGCCACTTTTTTGTTGTATGTTTTATTTAAAGGAAATAGGAGGATATGCAGCCACGTCAAATGAAACAATTAGTTTCATGATCTGGCCTGAGATCAGGGTGACTGCCTTAATCCTCATTAAAATCAATTCGAATAACCGTTTGCTGCTTTGTACCAATGACTATTGGCACATTGAGTTGCCCTTTTTTTATAATTAGTCCAACCTCCTCCAAAAAAAAGAAAAGATCAGTTCAGCTGCCATGTCGCCGTCTTGCAGTATAAGGTCGACATTAGGTCTAGGTGCAGAGTCCTTTGCTCAAATCAAACGCAGAGTCATCATGCCGCCCGATTATTGTAACACGGACGAGCTCTATTATCGGCCTGATATACCAGGTCAAGCACGCACCGCGAAGCTAACTTCAATCAGCTGTCCTCATGACCCGCGACTTTTTTACTGAACTCGGCCACTCAGCACGCCAAGCTGTACAATACAGCCATCACCGAACAGGAGTTCTCGGGAAAAGTCATGGCGATGCCGGCTTAGTTCGTTTCTTCTCCGCTACCACTATGGGAGAACATATATTTCATTTTCTTTAACTGCCCCTAAAAATAGTTTTTAGAGGCATTTGTCTCCAAGTGCCCCTAAATAGTTGAATTTCGGGGGCATTTTATTGGAAGTGCCTCTGAAAAACCATCTTCAGAACAGTGAAAATAACAAACGTTACAGCTCTACATCATAACTTGTCATCTCACAAGAACAAAATAAACATCACAGCAACAAACATAACTTAGCAGTTCATACAGCAGTATAACACACACTTTTGACTAGTCTACTACTTAAAGCATAACTTAGCGGTTCATACTAGATAGCTAGAAATCTACATCAGAATCTTGTAGCCCTTTTCTTCAGTTCTTCATATTACTTTCCCAACCAGGTGCTCTAGATTTGGTTAACAAACTCAACCTCTAAAAATAGTTAGAGGCAATTCAAAAACAGTGCCCCTAAAAAATATAGAGGCATTCCTTGAATTGTCTCTAAAAATAGTTAGAGACAATTCAAAAACAGTGCCCCTAAAAAATTTAGAGGCATTACTGGAACTGCCCCTAAAACACTTATTTTTAGGGACATTTTTCTTCAAATGCCTCTATGATTTTTAGCAACACGTTTAAATGCAACACTTTTTAAAGTGCCTCTAAAAATATTCAGAGGCACTTTCGAGATTTTTAGTGGCATTTCGAAATGCCTCTAATAAAATACGGTGACGTAGTGTACTAATCACCGGCGAAGTAATCGGCTTATAATGCAAGAACAAAGATACTAGACCCCGATTCAGAAGAAAAGGACGACCCAAGAAATGCAAGTGGCCCGTGCACGAATTGTCTAGGCAAATTAATACTTTTCTTTTCTTTTCTGAAAGGTGATTTGCTGCTTTTGAAAAATCAATGGCAAATGAGAAGATGGGGCCGAAAGCAACGTCCGCAAAGATGGCAATGGGCCACGACGATGCAGAGCCGTGAGCATTCTTTCCGTTCATCGCCGTGATGGATTTCACGTCGGGGCATACCACGCGAACGCCGTGCATTCGTGCGGGACGGCAAGCTCGCGGCCGCCGTTCGTTTTCTCCCTCCGGTAGTGGCGCCGACATGCCATGCGCATCGATATTTTTCTCTGGTATAGCCAGTTAGCCACCGAGGACATTTTAATTCTAAGAACATTTAAATTCTAAACTAATGTATTCTATAATGAATATACTCTTGGAGATTATTTCCGAAATATTATGTCTATCAAGTTACAATTTCTCTCTTCGTCCATAGTGCTGACTACCGTCCCGATTATTACTTTTTCTCTCTTGTCGAGTTCACCTTCAAGTTCACTTTCACATGCGCGTCTTCCTTTTGCTTCTTGCCACCGGCGGCTTGTCGTCTGATTGTTTCTCGTCCAAACATCAACCGTCGATTTGTCATCCTAGATCGATCGTCCGAACGAGAAACAATTCGGTAGTTTCTCCTCCGGGTGTGCCGACATGTCGTGTTCATCGATATTTTCTTGGTCACAGTCGATGAGGGCATTCAGTTCAACCAGAATTTATTTAAAAAGGAGATCAACCTCCCGCCTCAACATTTTCATCCTAGTGCACACAAGCGTAATTTTATTTAACCTGTCAAATGTGCGTGACTATTGTAAGTTGCCTAGAATATTTTCTAAATCATTAACTATTCTAAGCCTTTTGATAAATATTCAAACATTTACATCTCATATAACTTCATATATAAACTATAGCCAAAACAGTAAAGTTACACTTCAACTTTGCATAATATAACTTCAAAAGGTGCAACTTTAGCATACACAATGTGATATTTACAAAAAATGTCAAAGGCAAGATTAGCAAGAGCTAGTTATTTCATTTTTCAGTTTTGGCCTTCCTTCTCTGTTCGTTCCGGAATGTAAATTCATCGCGGGCGACATTTGTAAGTTTTTGCTCTGCTTGAATGAAATGCCAGTATTTGCTGGGTCTTTCAAATAACAAGATTAGCAGGAGCACAAATGGATGGTGTATCCTCTCGATGGAGAAGTATAGAGAGTAGCTTTCATTCCTTAAATATTCCTTGGACTGGGCGCTGTTGCAGATTTACGTTTCCCAAAACCTCTCAATCCAAACTTCATTTTTTTTACCAATGATCGAGCAAAGAAGAAAGAATCATCAAACACAAACTGTGTATGTATGAAGTATTTCTTATGAGCATGAGGACCCAACAATATCCGGACGTCGCGTGAATCCTCAGAAGATATACTGCTACTGGATATGTTGTCACAACTCGCAACATTGACACTAGCTTATAAATAAACGGGATATAGTTAACATGTCAAAGAGAAATACTTGAAGTAAGTATAAAAAAGGTGGATTGCGCAAGAAAACATTTACTACATGGGATTTGACTGTCCTATTATTTAAAAACCACAAATTCACAATGGTGTTTGGTTATAATGGATGGCCTGAATATAAATGATCGAGATAAGTAAGAAATAGACTTACCAACAAGATACGTATAGTTGGTGATGTGGCTATGGGTAAGTACCATATAGTGTTATGGTTCAGTTAATGAATAAGAGAGAGGAAAGTTAAGGTCACGCTTGAAGATAAGCAAATTAAG
Organism: Poa pratensis; assembly: GCA_947311845.1. NCBI lineage: Eukaryota > Viridiplantae > Streptophyta > Magnoliopsida > Poales > Poaceae > Poa > Poa pratensis. The sequence continues at coordinate 51,990,319 of CAMZMU010000074.1, forward strand.
TTACTTTTTCAAGGACACCCCTTCCTTCCTTATTGAAAGTTTAATATGAGAGATAAATTATTTGTGTCTCTTTAATTCCCTATACATTAAATTTATTCTCTAAAATGTTTAAATTGTTAAAGGTATATGAGATAAGAACAAAGAAAATAATCAAATAAGGCTACAAACTATGAACAGAGAAGTCCAATTTACCCCCCTAAATTTGTCCCAAAGTTCAACATACAACCCTTAATTCTGATTTGGTTCAATTGTCACCCGTAGAATATGAAAAACCGGCCGGAACACACCCCTTTCATTGTTTGACATTCGTTAAACCTGGTTTTGATTGCCACATCAGCCGGTTTTTTTTTCAAGTTCCAAAAAATTGTAGGACAAAGTTTGAATGTAGCCAATTATGTATCGTATAAGCTTGCAAAATATCAATGCAATATTCTTTATGCTCTAGGCTGCACAAAAACGATATAATCAGAATTTTTTTAATAGTTTGAGATACGCATTATTCACTATACTCAAACCCATAATTTTGCCGGTCTGTGTAGCCTAGAGTATAATTCCACAGAGAAATTTTAGGTGAGCAGTATCTACATATAATTCCGTCGTGCGACTGGGATACTAGCAAAGACGCGCATGTTGCAGCATCTAATTTGATGGCTTCGGACAGAATCTCCAACAAGAAATATCTCGACTCATGCATGACTGACGGCGTGAACCGTTCGCCCAAACGGCCACCAACCAGGCAAACCGCCACCGGCAGCAGACGGCGTCTCCCACCTCGGTATCTCCGCCCCGCTGGCCCTTTCCTTCCAAGAAATTGCGTGGTTGAGAGGGACTCCTACCTTTTTCCGCAACCGCCTCTCCTCCTCACCCTATCCGCTGCCGTGGCCTCGCAGGACTCCTCTTCGGTTCCTCCCCCACGCTCCCACCGGAGCCGCCTATAAATCCCACCCCGTCCCGTCTCTTCTCCACACAAATCCAATCCACTCCCTTCTCCGATTTCGCCGAGAAATCCCCAATCGAAGCCAAGGCGCTCTCGTCCTCCTCCTCAAGGTACGGCAGCTTCCGATCCCTCCTTCACCTGTTCCTCCTGTTCGTCTTCTGCTGTCGAGTACCGTAGATCGATTGCGCTCGATTGCGTAGTCGTTTGTAGTTCATCTGTGGTCGATGGTATTATTATTTTCGTGGATCGATTTGCTGTTGAGTCTGCTCGGGTTGTCGTGAAATCCCTGTCGGGTATGCATGGATTATCGGGTAGATCTGTCGATTTGAGGCCCGATTGATGATTTGATGCGCTATTCGCGTTGTTTCGGTCCATCTGTCTAGGTGTAGCTTGCTGATTCCGCTCGGTTGGAGCTGAATTTACTCAGTTTTGTATTCCCGTGGTTTACTCAGTTTTGTAGCGCTCAGGTTGGGATTAAATTGCTAGATGCCTGATCTGTGAAGGGATGGATGCGCCTGGAATTTACTGTTGGCCTCTCTAGTTGCTTGTAGGATCCGTAGTTGTGCATGGATTCTACTCTGAAAACCATGTCGTCATGGCGATATTAGTGCCGATTCATCCATCTTGTTGCGCAAAGCATGCAACTGGTAGAAGTTTTGTTCAACATGGTTAATATGTTCGTTGCTTCATAGTATGATTTCGTCTCTGTACGATGGTGCCCTAGTTGGTTCATGTATTCCTTCTGTTCTGCTGGTTCCCGTTTACTCTGCCTAACTCTGGTGTAGCTGGCTGATTCATCTAGCTTGTTGGGTACTTGCATAGAACTGGTACAACTTGGATCAACATGGTTATTATGTTCGTTCCTTCATAGTTATGATTTCGTCTCTGTACGATTGCGGCCTTGCTGGTTCATGTATTCCTTCTGTTCTGCTGGTTATGTTTACTGTGCCTTAACTCGGGTCTACTCTGTATTTACAGATGCAGATCTTTGTGAAGACCCTAACCGGGAAGACCATCACCCTCGAGGTCGAGTCCTCTGACACCATCGACAACGTCAAGGCCAAGATCCAGGACAAGGAGGGCATCCCTCCGGACCAGCAGCGCCTCATCTTTGCCGGAAAGCAGCTTGAGGACGGCCGTACCCTTGCTGACTACAACATCCAGAAGGAGTCCACCCTCCACCTGGTGCTGCGCCTCCGGGGTGGCATGCAGATCTTTGTCAAGACCCTGACCGGCAAGACCATCACCCTTGAGGTTGAGTCATCTGACACCATCGACAACGTCAAGGCCAAGATCCAGGACAAGGAGGGCATTCCCCCGGACCAGCAGCGCCTCATCTTCGCTGGCAAGCAGCTCGAGGATGGCCGCACCCTTGCCGACTACAACATCCAGAAGGAGTCCACCCTCCACCTGGTGCTCAGGCTCCGTGGAGGCATGCAGATCTTCGTGAAGACCCTCACTGGCAAGACCATCACCCTTGAGGTTGAGTCGTCTGACACCATCGACAACGTCAAGGCAAAGATCCAGGACAAGGAGGGCATTCCCCCGGACCAGCAGCGCCTCATCTTTGCTGGCAAGCAGCTCGAGGACGGACGCACCCTCGCTGACTACAACATCCAGAAGGAGTCCACCCTCCACCTGGTGCTCCGCCTTCGTGGTGGAATGCAGATCTTCGTCAAGACCCTCACTGGCAAGACCATCACCCTGGAAGTCGAGTCTTCCGACACCATTGACAACGTCAAGGCCAAGATCCAGGACAAGGAGGGCATCCCCCCGGACCAGCAGCGCCTCATCTTTGCTGGTAAGCAGCTGGAGGATGGCCGCACCCTGGCGGACTATAACATCCAGAAGGAGTCCACCCTTCACCTGGTGCTCCGCCTCCGCGGTGGCCAGTAAGCTCTTTGCCATGTAGCTGCAACTGTCTCTGGTTTCACAAGTCTGGTGCCTTGGGCGTGGTGCAGTGGAGCTGTCGGTGTGTGCTCGTCTGGTCTGTGGTTATGAATTTGTTGCTTCCGTATTGTGTGGTCTAGTGTTATGTTACCTTGTGATCTACTAGCTTCTGCTGTGCTGCAGCACCTTTGGATGAACTGTCATGAATGAATAATATGTGAACCCTGAACTTAGTGTCAAATTCTCTTGTGTCTGCATATCTCTTTGCTACTGTGTTATTGTGTGATTTGTGTCTGCATATCTCTTGGGTGCTGCGTTATTGTTCTACAGTTCCTGACGCATACCTTGTCTGCTCGTGTTTTCTTCTAAATTTTGCAAATCTTTGTATCAAGGTTCAAAAAGGCGCTAGGCGTTAATTATGCGTTTTGCCAGCGCCTTGCGCTTTTCTGCCCAAAGAACACGCCTATGCGTAATTATGCGAGATTAAGCGCTAGGCGTTTGGCCAACGCCTTTTTGAACCATGCTTTGTATTGTTCTCAGTTCAGGATCAGCTGATAGATGAAAAGAATTGCCAGAAGCGCCTCTCCTTGAGCAATGAATAGTTTTGTTGTTTCTCTAGCTTTTCTGTTTGTTCTGTTTATGAGCATGTTTGGATTTTTGTCCACTAAACTCTTTTAGTTCGTTGACATCTTTTTTTCAGTTTTGGCTTTGCAAGATGATCTGAGGCCTGTCGCTAGACCTGGAAGAGCTAGCAATTTCAGCAAAGAAAGAAACGCAGTGTTGTTTGTGTAGGTTAGTCGAAGATTATATTTTGCTGAAATTGCTAGCTCCGTAGTGTTGTTTTTTGTCCATTTGTCCGTTTAAACAGAGTTGCACCCGCAGTCACGCAACTCGTCACGTATGTGCACTTAAGTCACACTTCTCCAGAACGTGATTTTTTGGTCACACATCTGGACAAGTGGGTGCACGGTGGTCTCTGGGCCCACGTGTCAGACCGTTTTCCGTTGCGGGAGTGCTGACATGGACAAGTAATTTTGCAGAAAACCCCCTGTATTTTTAGATATTTCGCAAAATGGTCCTCCTAATTTTACGAAATGGTCCTTCTAATTTTGTACCATTTTGTAAAATTATATTACTCTAGGGGGTTTTCTGAAAATTTACCGTCCAAAACGGACTGACACGTGGGCCCAGAGACCTGTGTGCACCCACTTGTCCAGATGTGTGACCAAAAAATCACGTTCTGGAGAAGTGTGACTTAAGTGCACATACGTGACGAGTTGCGTGACTGCGGGTGCCATTAACTCAGCTGAAACTCAATTAGACAATCGTCCACTGCTCCGTTAATTCTAACGCATGAAATTCGCTAGCTTGAGCAAACCGAGCTATTGAAGTATTGCACAAGGAGGCTGAATGCCAAAAGGAAACTATCGGTAAACTAGTGAGATTCCAAATGTTTTTCAGTGATGCAATCAGTTAGCCAACCAAGATGCAATCAGTGAGTGATATAAACTACTCCCTCAGTAGAATGGAGGAAGTACTTTGTAGCATATAAATTCCGTGTGCACTGTTCTACTCATTGCCTTTTCCCGATTCTGTTTGTACGAGCATAGTCGGGGTTTTGCTTGCAAATCATGGGCGTGTTTGAAAGAAAATATCATGAGCTTACCAGAACTAAGTTGCCGCTAATCCTGTACCTTATTTATGAATCATAAATTATGATATTGGATGTATTGTATTCCATTGATCATAAGCATCTAGCGTGGGCGTGTAGCTTTGTTGCAAAGAAAAGTCATTCGACCTTTGCTGTAGTTTTTTGGCATGTAAGTTTACCATTCAGTTTTAAGATGAACTTGCATTTCTCTAGTATGTATGTGGGCACCTGAGACCTGACTAAGTAGCGATTACTGACACGTTTTTGTGCCTAGTAAGCTCTAGTTTGTTGCCATGTTTTGGTCAGTCGATCTGTCGATGTTTTGGCGTTGCAAGCAGTCTGATATGTAAAGAAGACGAAAACAATGAAAACGCGCAGTTAGCTCCCAGTAAGCATGGGCACAAATTTGGTTTGAAACCGGCCAAACCGCCAGCACCGCACCACACCGTACATGGTGCCGGAAAGGCCGGGGGACGTCGCGCCCACACCCATCGTGTTATATGGCAGCGCCGGCAGCAACACGGCATCCCGTCGGGCGAAGCGGAAACGGTGCTGCTGCGATTCCAAGCCAAGCGAGAAGAAGCATCATCGGGAGGTCTCGATCCAGCAGCCGCTCCCACCCAGTTCGTGCGGCGCCAAGCGCGCACGCTGCACGCACCGCCCTCCCCTGCTCAGCCAGTCCTCTACGCACAGGCACAGGCACCACATGGCGAAGCCGGCGAGACGCGCACTGCAGCCGCTCCAGGTCGCGTTACCTCGGTAACGCGCCGCCGCGGCCCTGGCGCAGGTGCTTCCTGACAAGCCGCTCCAGGCCCCGGTAGCGCACCGGCGCGGTGCAGCAGCGTCGACGCTGCCTCCGGCGAGCGCCTGGCCACGAGCGCGGCAGTGAACCGCGCCGCCGGCCTGAGGCGTGCGTTGCAGTCTCTGCTGCCGCTGTTGCCCGGCCTTTCCGGCACCATGGACGGCCTCGCCGTGGACCGCATCGTCGAGGGCGGCGTCGAGCTTATGCTGCCGTACCACGCGGGCAAGCTATACAGCATGGAGCTTGCCAAGGCTTACTACGCCTTCAATACCCTGGATTACTTGTGCGCCGACCACGGCGGCCGCGTGGAGCTTGCCAAGGCTTACTACGCGGGCCTCTCGAACTCCATCGCCGTCAACTTCGCTACAGTAGAGGTTAGGCGATTTTCTGAAACCACCGGGAAGCTCACCTCGCTCGCCGTCGGATCGTTCGATCTCTCCCCCTCCGGCGGCCGCTCCGGCGGCGGGAGGGTGGGGGATCGACGATCCACGGCTTGTACATAGTGTAGAGTTTCTAGGTTGCTGGTCGGCGGCGCTCAGGAGGCGGAGGTGTGGCCGATGCGGCGTTTTGGTGGCGGAGCTCTCCCTCTCCGGCGACGGCTCTCTTCGGGGCGCTGTGGTCGAGCTCTCCACTTCCCCGAGCTCGTGGGTCTTCGGATCCGTCGAGTTGGGTTCCCCTTCTCCGGCGACGGCGTGGCGGCTGCGTCGGATCTTCGAGCTGAATAAGGAGGAGGTGGGGTGTGGCTTCGCGGTGAAGATGTTGGGCTATGGGGTAGGCTCTCTGGAGCCGGCGACCGGCGACTTCCCGTCCGCGCAAGGGGTGCTCTTGATCCAAGCCTTCGAGGGGAGCAACGGCGGCGGCGCGCCACCGGCGGCTTCGTGGTCTTCGTCATCGTCATCGGGGTCCAGGGGTTCGTGGTCCTGGGGACCTGTGTGTAATTTCAATCTTGTACTGGACCTGTCTGTAAGACCGAGGCTATAATATCACTTCCTTTTTACCGCAAAAAAAAAAAACTTCGCCAGCACATCACACATGCATCATCGCCAGCATGCAGCAGTGCAAGTGCAACCCTCGGGAGTCGGGAGGCGGCAAGTGTCCATGGCGCGCGCCGGCGACGACTTCTGGTTCTGGTTCACGACCCCGACGGCGACCCCATGGGCGTGTACTGGCTGCAGGGATCGTTCTTGTATAAGAATACTCCCTCTGTCCGTAGAAGAGTGGACGTCTGGGTTTTCTAAGACAGATTAACCATTTTACAAAAAGCACCCTCCTTCCCTCCATTACAGTGCTCCACCAGCCCATGCGTTGCTTCGATTCCCACCACATGAGTTGTAGCGCATGCATCAGCAATAATTACAGCCCACACAAACGCGAGAGTACCCAACCAAACGCAGAAGCTGCTGCGCTGGAGCGACGCTCGAGGTGTATACCAGGGAGTGGAATGCAAAAACACACTACGCATGCGCAGACGTACACTTATTTTCGGAAAACTACCGGACTCTAAACGTCCACTTTTTGGCGGACGGAGGGAGTACGTATACATATATGTCATGCCTACGCCATCATGACATCACTGCTTGAAATACGAATCGAGGCGGTACGGAGCTCTTCGCGCTGCGCTCCTGCTGCCTCCCGGGAAACGGCAGCGCCGAATCGCTCGGGCGATAGGGATGGATTTACCCGCAGTTCCGCACCCGTCGCCGGCACCCGTGCCGCAGCCTCACGGAGCAGTTCTTCCCCACGCTCCCACCGGAGCCGCCTATAAAGTCCCACCCCTCTCGTCTCTTCTCCACACACATCCATTTCCAGTCCACTCTCTCGTCGAGACAGAGAAATCCCCAACGGATCGAAGCGAAGGCTCTCTCATCCTCCTCCTCAGGGTACGCGAATCCTCGATTACCCCGCCCTTCTCCTCCTGTTCGTGTTCTGCTGTAGATGGTAGGGGTACCGTAGATCGATTGTCGTTGGTTCGGCTCGATTGCATAGTTTTTTTTGGAGTTAGAGCTGCTGTAGATGGAAGGTGTTACTAATGTTATGGATCGACTGCTGTTGATTAGGCTACGGTTCCATTGTACTACCAAAAATCATGTCTAGTTGATGCCCGGATAATAGAGTAGATCTGCCGATTTGAGGTGTTGGTTCGGTTCATCTGTCTAGTTGTAGATTGCTGATTCCGCTCGGTTGGAGCTAATATCCGTTGTATTCTCGTGGATTACTAATCTTTCTAGCTCTTAGGTTGTTATTAAATTGCATATATGCCTGATCTGTAGAGGGATACGCCTGTAGTCTACTGTTGGGTCTAGTTGTCCATCGATTCTGCTCTCAAGATTGGGTTTGACGAGTTTTTTTCTTCTGATTCGTGCATCTTGTTGCGTACTTAGGTTGTGATTAAATTGCTCCATGCCTCATCTCTGGAGGAATATGCATGGAATTTACTGTTAAGCCTCGTAGCTGCATGCTTGTAGGATCCGTAATTGTGTATCGATTCTACTCTGAAAATCATGTCGGCATGGTCATATAATTTCTGATTCATCTAGCTTGCTCTGTACGCATAGAACTGCATGGTTAATTAATATGTTTAAGTTGGTTCATAGTAACAGTTTCGTCTCCCAGGTTCCGTGGACTAGTGGTTCATGTATTGCTTTGTCCTGCTGATTTCTGTTTTTAATTATTTATATTTTTGTCTTACTTATTCGTATTCTCCAACTATTCATGACAAATAGGAGCCACCAGCCATGGGAAGGAAGGATCCTCCTGAATCTGATTATAATAAGGTATGTGCTTCAGTCCCAATATTACTTTTTTTTTTGCGAAATACAATCTCAATATTACTCAAGGAATGTGTTCAGTCTGTATAGATTATGCTGATATCATTATTAATTATCTCTTTGTAGACTCGTGGTAGTAGGAAGAAGGTGGACTGGACAGACGCAGCCGAGCTTCAGTTTTGTAGAACAAGTTTAAAGCTCATAAGCTTAGGAATCATGGAGAGCGGTATAAGAAACTTGCCGTTGTTAGCACTGGTCGATGTACAGAAAGTATATGACGAGTTACGACAAGAATTGTTTACAAAAACTGGAATGACGTTCTCAGACGGTTCACTAGAAACTAAGTGGTATAAGCTAAGACGCTATTACGAACTAGTCTTGGAGCGTGACAAACTAGTCTGGGATGGTGAGCAGACTAGAATACCAAAGGAATTGATAACAAAAGTAAAGGTACTCCTTTTCGCACACATGTTATTTTGTTAAATTTTGATGGTTAGTTCTATATATTGACTATTATTGTACAATAATTTGATGTTGTTTGGATTTCAGAATGCTGAGTGTAACTGTGTAAGAAGGCGAAGGCTTTCGAAAATGGTAAAACATGGGAACATTTTCATTTGCTAGAGAAAATGTTTCATGATGCAAAAAGTGGCAACCACTTGAATGGAGAGGTATACTCTTAATTCTTTCTCTCTGCTGACATAATCTCTTGTGCTCTGATTTAATTGTGAACAATTGTGCTGACAGAATATTCCGCTTCCCCCCGCTGTTGCTGGAGGGAAACGCAAGAGAAAGACTTGGCGCGGCGCCGTGGGCCAGCCAAAGCGTTTGAAGGTATACCCGCCCACGAAGACCGCCACCGCCGCGAAGAAGAAGAATGCGACCTCCGCCGAGGGCGCCACGTTCCGCCGGCTGGGACCCCGCGCTTTATGCTCGCAAGCCGCGGACGAGGCAGGTGTTAGAGGCGACCAAGACCAACAAAGAAGCCACATCTCCAATTGCTGCTCCTCCACCGTCTACATGCTCCTAGAGGCTTTCACGCACTTGTAAAACTTAGTTTAGTCAATAGTAATGTTTTTCTTATTTGTGCCCAAAACCTGATACTTGCCTTCGAGTAAGTTATTGTTTGAATACATAGTTTTCTGTTAATTCCAAGTGAGGAAAAGATATTTTTAATTTACATCTACTACTTCTCTCCCATGTAATCCGATCATGTGGCCTCATGCTTTTCACAATTCAGGGAAGTCATGTAGTTCATTGTGTATGCATTATGATGACTTGAATTAAAATCAGTCGATGTGGCCGTGACAGTGCTGAACCTCCCGGTGGGGCTGCGCCGGCCATGGCCTGGCAACCGTTAAGCCATGGCTGGGTGGGGGAAAATGAGAGACAGGGAAGAGAGAGCGTAGGCGAGAAACTGAGAGTGAGGAAGTGAGAGCGTCGACCAGCTCCTCCGCCGCCAACCTCCTGCTCCTGTACGAGGAGGAGATCAAGCCCGGCCTCCTCTCCCAAGCAGAGCTGCAGAGCCCGTCCTCCTCACCGGCATCTGGCCGCCCACGCGTCGCATCCCAACACCGGGCGGGGGCAGGCTCCAACCCACCTCGCCGCCACCGCCATCCCGGACCTCCTCCACCTCCGCACCCACCCAAAGGTTCATTCTTTCTTCCCCGCGCTCGCTCGCTCCAGTCGGTCGCTAGCTGCGGTGCCGCCTGATGATTTTTTTTTGGTCTCGCTCTGCTCTGTTCTGTTCGTCAGCGTTATCATCTCCTGCTTGCTTGTTTGGTGGGTGTTCGCTCTGTAATTATTGTAAACATTGCGGCGTGAGTGAGTGAGATTCATTCATGGAAAAATATTCTTTTAGATGCGTTTGGAGATGGTAATTAACTAGCTAGCTAGCTACTCCCTCCGTTTGAAAATAGATGTCTTAGCTATCTAAAAATTTGGATGTATGTAGACATGTTTTAGTGTGTGCATACATCCAAATTTCGAGATAGGTAAGACATCTATTTCCGAACGGAGGGAGTACGTACGTACGTACTTACGTGAGCAATTTTTTGTTTGTTTGTTGGTCGTGGATGCATCTGCATGGCATACACATATCCGGTACCGGCGCTTCTGGTGGCTGGAGGTTGCCGGCGACCGGTGGCGGAGACACCCGAGGACCTAATTGCTTTTCTTCTTTTTGTTCTGGGTGTTTTATGTAAGAACTCAGGCCCTATCTTCGAATTCTAGACTTTTAGGGCAATAAATGAAAAGGGGCTAAGTGCAAAATGTACCTGCCACGTGTTGAAATGAAATGTAGCTTAGGGGTCTTTTGACCCCAACCCTTGTACAAAAAAATATAAAAAATATCCGGTACTAGCTAGCTAGCTAGACAGCAGTCTGGATCTATTTTGACGCTACCATCTTGTCATCAGCAATCCAAAAAGTACCTATCTGAACTTAAGCCTGCATGTGCTTCTCAATGCCCCTTTTCCCCTTGTATGGTTTTGTGCTGCAATGTGATTGGTGCATCCCAGCTAGCAAACCATTCTGCCAATTGTAGCTGGTTCTCCGAAATGCCATCCCATGTCAGGTTGAACTCATGGCTCAGACGTCACTCACTAATCTCGTTGGTTGCCTCTGAACCTGATCGAAGATCAACCAGTTGAGCACGGTACTCGTATGGATTATTCTGAATTTCGGCCATTGCTCGAATTTAATTTCTGCAACAGGTGGATGAGATTCACCCAACTTTGCCAACTACCAGTTTTAGCTAGCGTCTTCTAAACTGGTTTGATATTGAACTTATATACGACGACTTACAAGCGCCACTTTTCGTAAGCACTACTCTTGTCTGCCTGCGAACCTGAACCAACTCTCAACTCTGTGTAGCGAGCAACATTGTTACAGCCAGCCCTGTGTAATTTCTGACAATTTTTAGATGCACGCACGACTCTCTTGTAGCCAGCAGCTGCCTGTTGGTTAGTTATTACTCCCTCCATTTATAAATAAAAGACGTTTTACACATTGCACATGTTGTCTACATACACATTAAAGTGAATGAACATGTAAATTAGAATATGTCTAGATACATGTATATACATGTGAATCTAGGTAAAAGCTAAAACGTCTTATAATTATAGCACATGTGCCCGTGCGTTGCAACGGGTGCAAAATGCGTTTAGCTAAAAACAAGATTATGGTCACTTACTTCTCGTTGGACGTGTCGTGTAGTGGCGGAGCTTGGGCCAAATTCCTGGTGGAGCAAATGGGCTGGGGGCTAAAAATTGAACTTTGGGCTGGTTTTTCTCTGACAAATGGGCTAAATATGAGTAGAAACTGGTAAATTTCTTCATGGGCTGGGGAGGCGACGGCCCATTTCGCCCCCATGAAGCTCCGCCACTGGTGTCGTGGGCTGTAGTGGCGGAGCCAGCTACACCCTAAGATTTGGCCCAGTCCTATCACCGTGGAGCGTGGAGTAACCATTCTTCCCGCTCGGACGCCCTGCGCAATTCCAAAATAATGGGTCACTTTGTATCTACGAATTATCAATTTAACATTTTGGGTTTCGGCGTGGGATGGAATAATTTGTTAATTGCGACGGTCACTGCATGCAGCGTGTGCATCCGTTGGTTCCACCGGCTGGACGCCGCTCGTGACAAAGACTGATGAAAATCAAGTCGTGATCATGCATGCTTGTGGAGTGGTAGACTTTGTCTGATCCGGTTTTTAGTTTGAACTGTTTGTACTCTTGGGCAGCCGGGTAATCCTGTTAGGGACCCCAACTACTGGATATCCTTTGCCTGAGTACAAACAGGCTGCGAGTTGAGGACTTGAGGTATCATCAGATGGTGGCGTGAGACGTGTGGGGGTGATCACGTTCTTGCCGACGTTCAACTGTACCACCGGAATTCCAACGCCTGCAACAGCTGCGCCCAGGCCAAGATCTTTTTTAGCACACCTTCTCTCGAAGAAGTGAACGCAATTCGTCAATCCAGCGTCTCTAGTCTTATGCCTGGCTGGACCGGCAACGGCGCCCATGGGCATCCTCGCCGCACTACCACTTGTCCTCAGTCATCACCCGGCTCTTGGCGTAAAGATGGGACACCGCGGAGATATAGGCAGCATCGACCGTGGCCATCAGTCTCACCCCACCTGCCTTGACGCGGTCGAGGAAGTCTGGGATCGAAGGCCATGGCCGGAGGCCGGGAAGATAAAGACGGTGCCCACGAGTCCCGGCCGCGTCCCGGCTCTATTCCTTCATCGTGGATGCACTATCCGACGTGGGGACGTGGACCGGTGGTCAGCTGCATGCGGGGACGGCTGTAACGGCGGCGCGACGAAGTGGCGTCGGCACAGGCGGACACCAGTCTCGGCGCGAAAGCGTATCCAGCACACAGCGCTGCCCTTTGTCGTGCAGGCACCCGCCGCCACATCGTCATCGTCCGGCACTCCGGCTCCAATTCCTACTTGTGCTTGTCTTCTTCGCAGTAGTCGTAGTCGTTATCGCTTGCCATTGCCTCCCGCCGGTGGCGGCGTGGCCTCCTCGAGCAGCCCGGCGTCGTCCTCGTACGGCTCCAATCCCTACTCGTTCTCATCTTCGTAGTCGTTATCGCTGGTCATGGCGAGTCGCCGACGGTGTGGCCTTCTCGTGCTGCCCGACGTTGTTCTCGTCCGGCTCGTTGTCGCTCCTCGTCATCGTTGCCGGCCATTGCGAGTCGCCGACGGTGTGGCCTTCTCGAGCAGCCCAACGTCGTTCTCGTCCGGCTCGTTGTCGCTCCTCGTCATCGTTGTCGGGCGGTTGTTTGATCGATCATGCGTGCCGGCTATTTGAGGACAGTGTCGATCGTGTTCGTGCCGGACTCTGTTGCCGGGCGGGTGTTTGATCGATCATGCGTGCCGACTATGGTTAGTAGCACGAGAGAAAACCTTCTTTGATTTGGAGACGGAATCGTTTTCTATCCCGCAAACAAACTTTGGTACGACAGATTGGCGACGTACCACATACCAGGACGTACTACCACCGAACGACGTACGACGTACCACCGAACGGACGAAGGAAGAAACACTACTCGTATTATATAGTAGAGATAAATGGAGGGAGAAGATGAGAGGGAAAGATGCGTGTGCCTGCTTATTTGGTGTTCTCTTTGTAAACATATTTGACCTAGCTAGCTAGATGGCAGTCTGTGTATATTTATGCAACGTTTTTTACTTCTTTTTTTCTGTAATATAACATGGATGGCGGTGTTCATTTCAAGTGCTGAGAACTGTCTGTGAGCTTTATTCTTATTACTTCGGTGCTTGTATCTAGCTAGCTCAAATTGGTTTGTTTGCTTCACCCTAACGGTATCACAATCTGAAAATCAATTCTTTCTCAGATTGCTCACTCATTTCCCGCTGTTCTGGTCTAAGTGGCAGTGGCCGCGACAATGCTGGAGGCCCCGGTGAAGAAACAAGACCAAGTCCCTGTCGCCGGCGACACCGGGAAGGTCGGCTCCATGCAAGGTATCTTGCTCGTGACCGACAGTTAGCCATTCCCCCTATTGCAAACATCAAAATATTGTGCCTTTTTTTTTTATAAAGATCAAAATATTGCGCTATGTTGATGGCGCAATTAGTTGGCTACAGCTGCCTGTGGCTTAGTTATTAGCTGAGACGGAGAAGATGCATGTGCCTGCTTGTTTGGTGTTCTCTCTGTAATTATTATAGACATAGCAGCGTTAGTGAGATTCACTCATGGAAATTGTTTTGATGAAATTGGAGATGTTTATTAAGCAGCTAGCGAGTTAATATCACAATGATATCACAATCTGAAAATCAATTCTTTCTCAAGTCGCTCACTGTCTAGCGAGCAGCTGCGGCGGCTTATTGTTTAGATGAGACAGAGAAGATGCATGCGCCTGCTTATTTTGTGTCCTGTAATTATTATAAACATAGCAGCGGGTGTGAGATTCATTCATGGAGAATATTTAGATCCGTACGGAGCATTTGTTTTTCTATTTTAGCATGGATGCAATTGCTGGGCATAAATATCCAGCTAGCTAGCTAGCGGTATGTATGTATTATGTATGCAACGTTTTTTACTTTTTTTTTTTTTCTGAAACATAACATGGATGATGGTCTTGATTTCAAGTGTTTAACTATGAGCTTTGTTCTCATTATTTTGGTGCTGGTATGTAGCTAGCTCAAATAATCGATTTGTTTGCTTCTCCCGGCTGGTATCACAATCTAAAATTCAATTCTTTGTCAGGTCACTCACTCCTTTTTCCGTTGTTCGGGTCTACGTGGCTGTGGCACACTGCCACGAGCAAGACCCCGTCTCTGTCGCCGGCTCCAACCTGAAGGTCGGCTCCCTACAAGGTATCTTGCTTGCAACCAGCCATTCCCTCTATTGCTGCATTAACCCGAAATGCAATGCGCAGGGAGCTTGTCAAGTGCGGTTTGTAAGCCCCTGCCGCCATCCGGGGACATGCAGTTATTGGAGCTGGGCAAAGCGCTGCTGGTCCGAGGCAGGGAAGGTAGTGTTGTCTATCTCCATCCTTTGTCCTTGATTTTGAGTGTTCTTGTCAAGAAAGTCTGCATTCTTACAGTGCAGCAGGCTTTTAGTGACGGGTAAAATATATATCATGTTCAGGATCATGGATTCGATGATATCTTTTCTCCGATTAAGCATGATGTCGTGGTGGGAATCACGCAGATGCCACGGGGTGGCTTATTTTGGGGCCGAATGGATGCTTGTGGATTCGGGGAGGGATTGCGCGATGAAGTCGCACATGAAGAACACACGAAGAACAAGAGCAAGAAACCAAGAACACAAACACAAGCACAAGCACACCACGATGTACCCTGCTTCGGGGCCCTCGTGAGGAGGTAAAACCCCTACTGCAGCACTAGCCTACTTGGTGTATTCTCCTCTTTGTATATGATTTGTACAAATGCTCCTCGAGCTGTGCAGTTCATCCATGGAGGAAGAGCTAAGGAGGAAGAACAAGGGTAGGTGGGAAGCGCGCCCCCGCGCGTCCCTGTGAGCTATTCCCCTGGTGCTCCTTATAAAGAGAGAGCCCAGGGGACAAGAGATGGCCCACAAATACACTGTTCACGCACTGTTCACTGAGTTGACTCCTTTGTCTTCTAGCGTTTGTCTCCGGCATCTCCGGTAGATGCCGTCCTCTCCTTTGTCTTTTAGCCGTTGTCCTCTGAATCTCCACGTCCTCTTCTTATGCTCTCCCGAAGATATTTATGATGATTCGGATAAGGGTGTCCCGTCGTCGGCGGAGATGATCCCGTTAGAGATGACCCGGCGTCGGTGGAAGTAGACTCGGATTGGAGAAGTTGATGTCGAAGTAGAGGAAGCAGCGGTGGAACGTCGAGGCTTCCTGCCTCGACCTGGAGCCCGCTTGGCGCCTGAGTTGAAGTAGCGTTGGTGAAGTTGACCTGGTCGAGGTAGCGTCTGGGATGACCCGGACGGGGTGTCTTGGTTGAGGTAGACTATCCGGTTGACGATGATCCGGTTGATGATGATCCGGTTGAAGTAGAGGTAGGAGCCGAAGTAGTGGTCGTGATCCGGGATGAGAAGACAACAGTCTACGCAACGCGGGAGACAACCTGCGCAGCTTTGGTCCGCCAGAGGGAGCTCGCCCGAGGCTGTGGCACCTCGGCCTGCCCAGCCGAGTCAGGCAGCAGAGCTCGGTCCGATCGATGCATAGCACATGCAGACACGTCCGGGGTAGCAAGGCAAGGGAGTGGCCCGTCCGAGGTTGCGAAGCTGGTCCAGCCGGGGTGTGGAGGTGTGCAATTCAGGGTGCAAGCGGTATTGGGCCGACCGCGGCGCCGCTACTTTCAGCCCATTTAGGTGAAGAAGCGAACATCCACGGAACTGGAAAAAACAACGCGGCGTATGCGGGCCGTCCCGCAGATGCCACGAGCTGCCGCGAGCGACTAGGTCAGACTAGGGAGCTCCGGTCGCAGGAGAGGGCTGAGGGCTCCGGCGCTCCGCCCAACGCCAACCGCCGGCCGCCGCAGCAGGAGAGGGATCCGGCCACCGCCGAGCGCCGCCGCAGGAGAGGGCTCCGGCCGCCGCTGACGGCCGCCGCAGGAGAGGGCTCCTCTCGCGCCCGCCGCCATGGCCGCTCTTGCTCCTCCTCGTCCTCTGGCTTCGGGTCCGGGCGGACCCTCTCCCTCGATTCCCTTCGTCGATTCAATGGAGGTCGATGGCGGCGTACCACAGCGTGGCACGGACGGCATCGGGGATGGCGGCGATACACAGAGGCGCACAGACGGCGGCGGTGAGACCAAGACTTGTTATTCGAGAGGCTATTTTGGATCCTTGTTATTCTACTCCCAAGTCAGCTTAATTAGGAGTACCGTGAGTGGGATCAACATAATCATGAACTACTTGGAGTAGCTTAATGGCAGATGTTAGTAATAATAGCTTACTGAAAAGCCTAGATGTGGATTTTCTTGAATATATAGTACTCTGTGTGTACATGTTCTTTGTCTGATTCAGTCTTTGTGAAATTTTCATTAGTTTCTGTCATGTTTTCTTGCATATATAGTTCTCTATGGTTCCAAACTTACCTAATTATGACTCAGCGTCAATGTTGCCTACATATTCAGATTATATATTTGATACCAAAAACGGTAGAACTGCACTGACAAGTCACCGTGTCTCTAAAGCACATGCTGTTATAGATATTGCACATACATGATTTGCAATTCTAGACTAGCCATTCAGAGGCTAAGGTAGGTACATGATTTTCAATCCTTGACTTGCTAGTAGCAAAGTGAAAATGCCATTCAGTAGCATATTGCTTTGAGGCCATCCTTGACTTGCTAGTAGCAAAGTGAAAATGCCATTCAGTAGCATATTGTCTTGATGTGTATCTGCTGCTTTTTTTAGAATCGTGTGTGGAGCTAGCTGCACATATACTACATTGCTGATCTTTTTTTACTAGCAGATGATAAGGTATCTTACTTTGCTTGGTGGATTATGGCAAATATTATGCTGCTGCATCTAATTTATATTTTTATCACTTCAGTACTTAGTGTTCTGTTCCTTGCACTCTGTGATCATTTTGCTATCGGTAGCTTTGTATGTGATGTAATTTCTGTGATTGACCTGACAGTAGCGACCAATAACATACTTCTGCTTGTTATTGTTCTGTTCCTTGGCATGTGTTATCTCCTAGTGTTGGTTCATTTGATAGTTGCTGTGAACATTTTGATGGACATATGTCTAATGTACTTATTATATCTCTTTGTTTAACAGGCATCTAGGAAGTCGGCCAGTCCAGGACTACGATCTCCAATGCAACTGACGAGTTCACCCGGGGTTAATTTCCTTGTCAAGTCTGCAGCAGTGAAACAGGAAGCAGTCAAAAGAGCAAATATGGCTGGTTCACCTAAGACACCACAGCCACCAAGGTGTTCTCAATTAGCTTCCCCTTCCATTCAAGATCTTTCTCCAGATACAAGAGCGATCAATTCGCAAGGTATGACCAAGTTCTTGTTCTTGTTGTCTATTGTTTAATTTGTGAGCCACACCTAGTTGAGCTAACTAATCTTTTTCCCATTCATGTAGCATCAAAACGAAAGCGCCGCAAGTTGATATCAGACATTTGGAAAGAGGCTGAACCAATCTATAAGGATGGGAAGCTTGTGCAAGGCAAATGCAATCATTGTCATGAGATATTTGCTGCTAGTAGAGACACCGGGACTAGCCACATGAAACGTCATTTGAAGGTATGTGAAGCAAAAAATGCTGTGCTCTCTAGAATTGCTCGTGATGTATTAGCAATCTATGCTTCTACTGTGCCTTCAGAGTCCGCTTTTAGCACGGGAGGACGCGTCGTGAGCGATTATAGGAGCAGACTCACGCCCACGACTGTTGAGGCTTTGATATGTCTACAGGATTGGTTTAAGACAGCCGGTATGCATTTTCCCTAAGCTTTTTTTTTCCTTTGGCTCATGTAATATTTTCTTGTGGCTGATAAAAGTTGTCTACCACTTTCAGATGCTAAGAAGAAGAATGGCTTTGAAACTTAAAAGGAAGACAGAGCTGAAGCAGGTTAGTATGAAGGTAATTAGGCTGCTAGATTATACTGATGGGAGCAATGGTAAGAATTACCTCTTTCGCTTATCCGGTATCGTGCTAAGTGGTTGCGTTATCTATATTGTAGCTAGCCAGCATCGCCCCTGGCCCCCCTGTGCTTCCAACAAGCCGAAGGAGTTCCGAAAGGAGATTCCTGTGAGGCCGGGTGTCTTTATATGCTGTAGTTTCCTGTAAATACGTGTTTAATTCGACTCTGCAAGAACAAGCTGTTATGTTCGCTTTCTTTCTGAAACCTTAAGTGGATTGTAACCTGTTTGATGTCCGCCACGTTTACATTACGACGCAGTAATACTTATGTGAAATAAAAGTACTCTAGTATGTTCATCTGAACGGGATAGTCACCGGTTCGGCAGTTGAACCAAAGGAAACCTGCTCCTGCTGAATAGTTATGTCTGGAGCATCTGTTTTGTTGGCATCAATAAAGCTGCTATTCCTGAGAGAAGTCTTCTGAAAGTGATATGGAAAAGGCTTTACAATGAGAAATGGCTTTGCTTGGCCCTCATGTTCCATATGAATTCAGGATTCAGGATACTGATCCAAAGTTTTGTGGTTGCATCTTGCTTACATGAGTATGTATGTTGGTGTTGCTTCATCTGATCTCTCATCTTACATTAGTAGGACGAAGCATATCTTGTACTGGTATTCTGAACCTATGCTCCCTCGGCTGTTATTTCCTCCTGTTACCTGCAGGAGTTTATCAAAGATGATAATGATCTCTTGTCACGGCTTCTTATGTTGTTATGATAAACTAAGTTCACAGATGGACTGGCTCGCCTTGTCGGATCGTTTATTTGCATTTTCAGCTTCTATGGTTGAATGTCAAGGTTCTTCTTGGGTTCATATCAACCTGCTATGTGCGATCCTACATCAGTATTCAGGTTGAGATTGGAAAAGGTGCGCACCTGTTTGAGCAAGAACGGGCTAGTTTTCCGGTTGACACCTACTACTTGCTAGGTGTGGTTTAACGTGAGATTTTTGCCAGTCTGCTAGCGATCGTACGCGAGCTAGCTAGCTGCTAGTAACGGCGCGTGCGGCGCCGCAAAAGAGCCGCGGCGCATACACGCTGTACCGCGGCATACCGTATACGAATACCGGCGCGCGCGGCGTACGCGCGGCATCCCGCGAGGCGTCCCGCTTGCAGTCTGATGTGCAATAATCGATTCGTCCGTGACTAGCATGTCGGCAGGGAGCTGTGATTGATTCGGTCCACTCCGGATTACACAGACGTCGGCCTGGCCAAGGGATTCAGCTCAATAATCATGCTCATGCATGGATTAGCCGGCGTCATTACATAAATAATATACTATAATAAGGTAATTAGTAGCCCCATGGTCTAAATGCACTCATGCATGGATTAGCATGGACAAGGAACGATCGGGCCCATGCATGCGGCCAAGACGTACACGCAGCATATGCATGCGGCCAGGATCCGGGACTGGATGACTCGGCTTGCCGAGACTGCCGCGTAACTCGGCCCATACCGAGGTCTGCATCTCGGCCCACCCGAAGTGAATATCTCGGACTGCTCCGAGGTTTGGCCGTGATTCGGCTCAGTTGCGTATATCTCGATCCGGACAGCTCCAAAATCGGCCCGGGTTGCTTTCCTTTGCCTTTTCTTTATTGTTTACTCATTAAATCTCGCTTCTATTTCTTTTAACAACCCAGTTAACACAATCACTTTTGGGTACCCGGGGATTACATCCCCGACAGTAGTCCCCGAGGCTGCGAGGGACTCGCAGAGTCGCGCGCAGTCTTACAAAAATAATTAACCATATCAAAAACCTTCATATGCACAACCTCCTGCTTGCATGGGCGCCTTTGTATGTCGATCATTTAGCCATGTCCTCCAGGCCAAATGCGACATCCGGTTGACCGAGCTCACCCGAATCAACAACGAGATGGATAGTTTGCACTGGAAATGCGTCGCCTGCATGGGCATGGCTACGTATAGAAGTCTCTGCCGACATTGGGCAATTTGGCACACTGCCTGCATGGTCACCATTATGTGTCGGTTATTAGCCCTCCTGGCCTTTACCAAACTCGGACGTCGCCAGCGTCGGTTCTTAGCCCTCCTGGCTTTTACCGACTCGGATGCCGCCAGCATAAGCTGGACCGACATTAACCTGCATGTACGTATCTCAAATGTCTCGGTACCTCGGCCTCTTTGGGCATATCACACATGTCTCGATACCTCGGCCTCTCTAGGCATAACTCATGTCTCGGTGTCTCGGCCCCTCTGGGCATATCACATATGCCTCGGTACCTCGGCCTCTTTGGGCATATCACACATGTCTCGGTACCTCGGCCTCTCTAGGCATAACTCATGTCTCGGTACCTCGGATGTCCGGCAGCCACTTTGGGCGCTTACCGACATAAATGTCTCCAGCCTCTGCTGGTTTGACATAAGCAAATCTCGAATGCCGGTTTTAGCCACTTCGGGCGTATACCGACATGAATGTCTCCAGCCACTGCTGGTTTAACATATAACCTGCAAAAACATATCTCAAAGGTTGCCTCTGGCTAACAAACATAAACAAAGATCTGGTATGCAAATGATGCCATGATATGCTGGCAAACAGAATAAACAGCGATGTGGGATATGGAATGATGTCATGATATTGTGACAAACCGAAATACACGGCGATCTAGAGAATACCGATAATGCTAGGGTAACTTGGATAATTTGAGATAACCAATATAACCATGATACCTTGGATTCCCATTATGACCCGGATTTTCAACATGATCCGGATTTTCAAGGTGATTCGGATTACCAATAAGATCCAGATTTCCAATGTGATTCGGATTACCAATACGATCTAGATTTCCAATGTGATTCGGATTACCAATGTGATTCGGATTACCAATATGATTCGGATTACCAATACGATCCAGATTTCCAATGTGATTCGGATTACCAATGTGATTCGGATTACCAATATGACCCGGATTACAACGCACCTCGGATTTCTGGAATACTTCGGATTTCCAGGATACCTCAGTAACGAACATTCTCAACAAAACCGATGTCACCTTTCCACATTAGTCCAACATACATATCATGAAGAATATTTGACGGGGACAACAATTATACTAACCGAGGCAAACTAGCCATATCACTTGATAGAAAACGAATCTAACAGCAGATACTATGCACAAAAAACTAGACTCGGTTTCAACCGAGTCCCCGAGTTACTTTCTTATCTAGGAGAAGGTGTAAACAGACTGGCTATCCAGTCCCCGGGTCAAGACATCTTGTCCCGGGTAGAACACTTAGACAAAAAGCGAAGGGGCAGTCCCCGAGTAACTTTTGAGACAAAACAAAACGGAACTGGCTATCCAGTCCCCGGGTCAAAACACTTTGCCCCGGGGAAAACAACTAACCAAAGCAAGGTAGAAACGAGGGGGCAGTCCCCGAGCACAGTTTGAGACTATCTAAAAGCTTGACGTGGACACATAAACGATACTTACAAGGCCAGGTTGTTGGAGAAGTTGAGGAAGACGCTAATGCCAGTATGGATATCAGCATGTCGGCCTGGGTCACCAACTTCTCGGCCCGGACCACCTGTATGTCGGATCTGACCAACACATGTCGGATTTTCCAAGACTTGATTCGGATTACCCAGACTAGACTCGGATTTCCACGTATGCACGCATGCAGTTGGCTAGCTCATGCTAGCACACAACTGATCCGGCTGCCTGCCTGGATGCTTACCTAGCTGCCTTGACCGATCTGCTCACGTGAGCTAGCACACAACTGATCCGGCTGCCTGCCTGGATGCTTACCTAGCTGCCTTGACCGATCTGCTCACATGCCTGGGTGCTTGCTTAGAAACTGGACAGGCACGCAGACTCGGTTAAGCATGCACAAAGCACGGCCGCTGGCCACACATACACGCTCCAATGATCCAGCTGCCTGCCTAGCTGCTTGCTTTGCTCCAGCTGCCTGGGTGCTTGCTTAGAAGCGGTTGATGCAGAGTGACGGAGGGCGGCCGCAGCAGCTCGATGAAGCCGCGGTGAGTACGACCCGCAAGAGGACGAATAGCGCGGAGGAGATGCTGAGCCCGAACGCAGACGCGTGGAGAAGGACGCGCCGCGGCCAGCCGGCGCAGATCTGGACGGCAGAGACGCGGCCGGAACGCGGCCAGCGAGCCGGCGAGGCGCGGCGTTACCGGCGCGCAACCGAAGCAGGGGCAGATCTGGGATCTGCCGAAGATGCCGTTGACGAAAGCTGCGCCAACCTCTACTCGCTTCTGTAAGCTAGATCGTGGAGTACCATGGCGATGCTGAGTCCCCGCGATGACGACGAAGATCCCGTCCGAAATTAGCCCAGCAAGCGCCACTATCAGCCCTAGGGTGGGCGCCAACTGTCATGGTGGGAATCACGCAGATGCCACGGGGTGGCTTATTTTGGGGCCGAATGGATGCTTGTGGATTCGGGGAGGGATTGCGCGATGAAGTCGCACATGAAGAACACACGAAGAACAAGAGCAAGAAACCAAGAACACAAACACAAGCACAAGCACACCACGATGTACCCTGTTTCGGGGCCTCGTGAGGAGGTAAAACCCCCTACTGCAGCACTAGCCTACTTGGTGTATTCTCCTCTTTGTATATGATTTGTACGAATGCTCCTCGAGCTGTGCAGTTCATCCATGGAGGAAGAGCTAAGGAGGAAGAAGAAGGGTAGGTGGGAAGCGCGCCCCCGCGCGTCCCTGTGAGCTATTCCCCTGGTGCTCCTTATAAAGAGAGAGCCCAGGGGACAAGAGATGGCCCACAAATACACTGTTCACGCACTGTTCACTGAGTTGACTCCTTTGTCTTCTAGCGTTTGTCTCCGGCATCTCCGGTAGATGCCGTCCTCTCCTTTGTCTTTTAGTCGTTGTCCTCTAAATCTCCACGTCCTCTTCTTATCCTCTCCCGAAGATATTTATGATGATTCGGATAAGGGTGTCCCGTCGTCGGCGGAGATGATCCCGTTAGAGATGACCCGGCGTCGGTGGAAGTAGACTCGGATTGGAGAAGTTGATGTCGAAGTAGAGGAAGCAGCGGTGGAACGTCGAGGCCTCCTGCCTCGACCTGGAGCCCGCTTGGCGCCTGAGTTGAAGTAGCGTTGGTGAAGTTGACCTGGTCGAGGTAGCGTCTGGGATGACCCGGACGGGGTGTCTTGGTCGAGGTAGACTATCCGGTTGACGATGATCCGGTTGATGATGATCCGGTTGAAGTAGAGGTAGGAGCCGAAGTAGTGGTCGTGATCCGGGATGAGAAGACAACAGTCTACGCAACGCGGGAGACAACCTGCGCAGCTTTGGTCCGCCAGAGGGAGCTCGCCCGAGGCTGTGGCACCTCGGCCTGCCCAGCCGAGTCAGGCAGCAGAGCTCGGTCCGATCGATGCATAGCACATGCAGACACGTCCGGGGTAGCAAGGCAAGGGAGTGGCCCGTCCGAGGTTGCGAAGCTGGTCCAGCCGGGGTGTGGAGGTGTGCAATAATCGATTCGTCCGTGACTAGCATGTCGGCAGGGAGCTGTGATTGATTCGGTCCACTCCGGATTACACAGACGTCGGCCTGGCCAAGGGATTCAGCTCAATAATCATGCTCATGCATGGATTAGCCGGCGTCATTACATAAATAATATACTATAATAAGGTAATTAGTAGTCCCATGGTCTAAATGCACTCATGCATGGATTAGCATGGACAAGGAACGATCGGGCCTGCACGCAGCACATGCATGCGGCCAAGACGTACACGCAGCACATGCATGCGGCCAGGATCCGGGACTGGATGACTCGGCTTGCCGAGACTTCCGCGTAACTCGGCCCATACCGAGGTCTGCATCTCGGCCCACCCGAAGTGAATATCTCGGACTGCTCCGAGGTTTGGCCGTGATTTGGCTCAGTTGCGTATATCTCGATCCGGACAGCTCCAAAATCGGCCTGGGTTGCTTTCCTTTGCCTTTTCTTTATCGTTTACTCATTAAATCCCGCTTCTATTTCTTTTAACAACCCGGTTAACACAACCACTTTTGGGTACCCGGGGATTACATCCCCGACACATGATCTGTTTTTGGATATGAACTTCTGTTGTGAATGACACTAGTTAGGCTTATTACGTGAGCTACTGGCTTTAGTGGTTATGCTTAACTCTTAACTTGATCTTGTTGAGTATATGCACTTAGGTGTATGTGATCTGAGGTTACTGGTTATTGGTCTGATCATATTTCTCTTTGTTCTTGGATAGTAGTTTAAAATATCTATAGTCTTTTCTTGGTATATATGATGCTATGGTTTAGCTGCAAATTCTCACTAATTGCCTAAGTTCCACATTGATGATTAGTTCTAGCTATCTGTCAAAGATCATAGCAAATAGGAAACATCAATTGCTATCATGTAATGTTTTACTTTATCTTATCTATGGCAGTCTGAGTTTGACAATTGCTATGTTAGCTAGTTTCGCTATGGTACCCTGAGATGGCTTTGGCCATGGCCATGTTAGGGCACTATCTTCATTTTCGCTAGCTTCTCCTGGTTCTGCTACACGACTTCCTGAGTGTTGATAATGGAAATATAATTTTGTTCAGTCTTTTCTCCTGGCATCCTAATATTAGCATGTGTATCATGACATTGTGCTGATCCAAGTGTGTTTTTGGCTAGCAGAGAGTAAACCTGACAAAGCTGGGGACATTTACACTATGGAGATACTGGAATCACTATTGCTGCATTGAACCGAAATGCAATGTGCAGGGAGCTCATCAAGCTCGGTTTCCTAGGCAGGGAAGGTATATTGTTGTCTACCTCCGCTCTTTTTCCTTGATTTGGAGTGTTCTTGTCAAGAAAATCTGCATTTTTACAATGCAGCAGGCTTCTAGTGATTGGCAACCTTATATGATGTTTAGGATCAGGGATTCCATGATTTCTTATCTTTGATGATCGGCTTTTAGACATGAACTTCTGGTTGTATTATCTAGTATTGCCTGCTGTTGTAAATGACACTAGTTAGACACCTCTCTCCCCCTCTCACCCCTTCCCCCTACCCTAGAACGAATCCATCTTGCACAATGATATCCTAGAGTGTAAAAAAACACAATTTTTACTGCAAAGTCCGGTTATATCTTGGGAGAAACCTTTGGTTGATTCATAACATACATGATCTGGATTTAACACCGTATTTAACTACTTTGTGCAGATCCGTTTGACTACACGTTCATGGATTTTTCTCTCCAGAAATTGTAGCACTGTTTTCTCCCCTAGATCTTGCTTCCTTGATCATGTAACTGCAATGAGCTGTCTTATTATGCTTGTAATGTATATATGTTGTCAAATTGTGGATTTTTTCATGTTCGCAACCAAACTTGTATATATTTGAAAAAAGTTGACAATCTTCTCACTAATTCTACTGTTATATGAACTAGAAACTGCTACATCTAGACTTTATTATCCACAATCGTGAGCTAGTGGCATGCTGTGCGCAAGACGAGGAACAATGGTTTTTAGTTTGTCTAGGCAAACAGCTAAGAAGGGGAAGTAAGTAGCTGCAGACTTTCTACAACTCACAAAGGGCTTCATGATATCATAGATCCAAGGGGTGAACTCAGCCCACGCCGTTGTTTCTTGATTTTTTTTATGATGAACTTCAATTGCTGCTGCCATCTTGACTGGCCCGCCTAGACTGGAAACTAGGAGGCTTTGCTGCTTTAATACATCAGACTCACATTTATATGGATTGCCATGTAACGGATGCTAGCAGTTGTACTTAATCAGCGCTTTTTGTGCTGAATTTCTTCTTTCAGTACCCGACTTGTTTGTAACTCAGATGTGTTCCAAAATTATTGTTGTTTGCAGGTAATTATTTATCGCTTTTCTTCTCTCATCTCCGACGAAGGAGCTGCTCGAGTGGACATGGGACCTGCTGCCGGCGTCTTCCCCAACCACATCCACGACTTGCTGCTGCAAGCCACCACTCCGACCTGCTGCTGCCGGTGAGGTCTCTTCTCCTGCTTCATGTATTTATTCTTATTTTTGCTTCCTCTTTCATGTTGAATATGTACGCAGTGTAGAAAGCATGGTGTTTGTATGCAAATCTGTTTCACTCACTGAAAACTCACTGTGCGTAAGCAGAAGATGAATAGAAAGTGGATGTGCTCTACTTTTTTTACTTTGTTTGCTGCTTATGCATAGGCTGAATCCTTTTTTTTTCAGGTTCAGAGCAATATCGGTGCCAAACAGTGCATGCTGGCCGTGGCCTCGATTTCATGGTAGGCTCGGTTGCCCTCCAGCTTTGACTATCTCCCTGGCTCCCGCCCGTTGGTGTGGTGGTGATGTTGGGCCCGGTGATTGTGTGCTCTGCCTTCATGCGGTGTAGCTCATGTATAGCTTAGTTGGGCTGTTTAGTGGATCGCCACTATACTATATAGGTGTTATTAGTGCTTTTAGTTAGTCTCGATGTTTTGATTAGGAGTGGTTGCTTATTTGGTCAGATTTGTTTGCTTATTTCGATGCCACAAGCTTTAATCTACTCCTTTTTTACCTTTTAGTCACAAGGATCCACACAAGTGTTTTGTAAATTTTGATCTCTGGTTGGTCTTTTCTGTTGTGGAAATTGAGTATTTTTTGTCCATACCTTGAAGTCGTTGTCTGTTGTTCATGTATAGCTTCCATTATTTGCTATGACTCCTTTTTCTAGCCATTTAACATAAATATGCACTGATACTATGTGTTGGCTCATGACCTTTCAGGTCCTTGTAATGTATGGGAAGCGTGCAATATTTGACCAGCTTGGGGAAGAAGGGCGTCCCGAGACATCTTCCTTGTACCCAGGTGGTGCCATGTCCAGATTAATCTGAGCAGTGTGGATGATATATTTGCCATTTTGTTTGGATTATCTTGGACAATCCGTGGCATGGGGGGGGGGGGGGGGGGGGGTGCAAGACTCGATATGTGGTGTGTCCTGGCGGGGGCGAGGGCTCAGCCGCAGCGATGACAACATGTCTGCCTTCCTAGCTGCTTATCAGCTCTGGTTGCATGTTCGCCTCCACGGCTTCTCCTTCCGGCCATGGGTTAGATGCTGGACATGCTAGCTAGCCTTGTGTTGAGGAGTGGTTTGATTTCCTTTTTGATTGGAGTGGTGTGGAATGATTCTGGTTGAAGTATACAAACACCATGGGGTAGATGGTCTCGTTCCACAGATTCTAGGCATGCTAGTATGGTATGATTTACTTTTTGGTTGGTTGGTGTGGAATGTATTTCCCTTTTGATTTTGAATGTAGATCAACTTGGTGCGTGTATAATTTTGTCTTATGGCTACCAATATGTAGTATTTGCTCCCAGCTAGCTAGATTGTTGAGTTGTTGCCAGTTAAGCGGGGCCTTAGGTGGAGTTGTATAGTTTTCTCTATTGAATATGAGGAGCTGTTGCCAGTATAGTATATAGTACACCACCAGTATTTCTTTCCAGCTTGCTGGATGAAGTTAATTTTACTAGTAATGAACAAATAATACTCGCCTTATTGTGAAGTGTTTGCATATTTGGTTTGTTTGTCCTAAAGAAATGTTCATTTTGACTGGCAGTTGGAGATTTTGTTGATCAGGTCAGGAAGATCTATTGCATCAACATGGCGATCCCCAGACTAACAATCAACCTCGAGGATGCAGCCTGTAGTGGGGTAGAATTCAAGAAGGCTGAGCAGGTACGTCCATCCTTTGCTTCCATTCTCTTTGCAGGACGCACTCAACTATTGTTTCCCAGCAGTTCATACTCCCCCTCTATGATTCTTGTAATCATGTTGTGGTTTAAGAGATGTATTTATTCTTTCCATGGTTGCAGACCGGATAGAAGCTGGTGCATGTTGTCCAGGACACACAATTGAACTGTCGACCTGTATGCAATTCGAAGTTCCAAAGGTGAGTATTTGTCCTTGTTTCTACTCAGTTTTATCTTTCATGCCATAGGGTATTGTGTTGTACCAAGTAGCATATGGTGTTATGGCTAGCACCATGTGCTTAGTTATTCTTATACAAATATCCGGTCGCCGTTCATTCTGTAAGCCAAATGTCTAAGCAGTCCTGTTAGAAATTTCGTCAACCAATAGTACTAGATGCTAGCATAGCTTCAGAAATTGTAGCATAACTCTGTTTATGATCTCTGAAAGTACGGTAGCACATATCATGAAAGTTAGCACTGTTGTAGCATTGCTCTATTATTGATTATCCGAATGAGAAGATAAATGAGTCATATTGTGGTTAGGCCAGGGAGTAGAGTTGTACTTGAGTTTTTTTTGTCGTTGGGTGACTGCACTTGAGGACCCAAATTAGTTTGCACGCTCCATTATTTTTCTGAGAAGTCCTTTAGCATGTGTTCAGATATAAGACAATAAGTTGGTTCAGGAATCATGCATGCTAGCTTGAGGTTATAATTTGAATGTTCTTTCTACAGAAATATGTCATGGTTTCTCAGACAAATGAAATAAGTAGCCGATATGGATAATCTGGCTCTACGCTCACATGTAAAATTATAGAATTATTTGATGCAGAAAGTCTTGGTTTATTTGATTCTACGGTTTAGCCTCTAATTCTCATTTAAATTTCCACCATGGAGATAGTACCTGACAATCTCGATATGGGCCGTGTGGGCCATCCACGTCATGCAGTAGGTGACTGTGATGGAGTGCTTCCTTTTTTTTGTCATATTACCTTGGTTTAGGCTTAAGAATAAGCTGACAAGAACAAAACAATTGCTATTCCTCTGCTACGAATATATGATACGTTCATGCATTTCTGGTTTGCTTATGCTTGATTTTTGTGGGCTTCACAGCTCAGTGTAGATTATCGGTATATTTTCCATATTCTTGGCTATCTGTACAACTCCAGTTTACTTTACTGTTGAATCGCATGGTTAGTTAAACCATCCTGATGCCAACCATTTTGTTTTGTGTAAGTTTCCATGTTCTGTAGTTTTGTATACGTTGATGTCCATGGTTTACTCAGAGGATAGTAGTAATATGTGAAATTGTTGTGACAAACTGCTATCCATCTTAATAAGTTCGATTCCGACCATATAATAAGCATTCAAGAAGTGATGTAGAATTTATATGTTCTTGATACAGATCAGGGTAGTGTCAATCATTCCCATATACAGCCCATATACAGTCCAACACTCCCCCTCAAGATGGGTGATATATGTCGATCATTCCCATCTTGTCACAAGCTCGATCACACTCTTTGGGAGCCAAACCTTTCGTCAGACAATCAACAATTTGCTGCCCTGTGCTCACATAATCAATTTTGATAATTCCAGCATCAAGCTTCTCTTTAATGAAGAATCTGTCAATCTCAATGTGTTTTGTCCTATCATGCTGGACTGGATTATTTGCAATACAGATTGCAGACTTGTTGTCACACCATACAATGAGCTGTCCTTCTTTTAGGACCTTCAACTCACTTAGGAGATTTCTCACCCATAACATCTCACTTAATCCTAGAGATAAGGCTCTATATTCAGCTTTTGCTGTTGATCTTGATACTACTGCTTGTTTCTTATTCCTCCATGCGATCAAGTTTCCTCCAACAAAAACACAGTAACCAGAGGTTGATCTTCTATCATCCAAACAACTCGCCCAATCAGCATCACTGTAACCGTCAACTGTTAGGTGCCCATTTGCTTGAAACCATAATTCCTTCCCTGGAGTTCCTTTTAAATATCTTAGGATTCGATGGACAGCATCCATATGTCCACTTCTTGGTTCATGCATATATCTGCTCACTACACCGACTGCATATGCAATATCTGGTCTTGTGTGACACAAGTACAACAACCTTCCCACCAGTCTTTGAAATCCTTCCTTGTTTACGAGTTCCCCAGATTGAGTTGTTACTTTCTGGTTTTGATCCATGGGTGTTGGAGCTGCACGACATTCCATCATTCCCATATCACTGAGAAGATCCAAGACATATTTGCGCTGCGATAGGACTATTCCCTTCTTTGACCTTACCACCTCTATTCCAAGAAAATATCTAAGTTGTCCAAGATCTTTGACTTCAAAGGCTATGCTTAAACAACTCTTCACCCTTGTTATCTCCACTGCATCATCTCCAGTGATCTTTGACTTCAAAGGCTTTGCTTAAACAACTCTTCACCCTTGTTATCTCCACTGCATCATCTCCTGTGATTATAATATCATCCACATACACAGCTAGAATTTTGATCTTCTGGTTTGAATGTCTATAGAATACAGTGTGGTCACCATTACACTGTCCATATCCCATCTCGCACACAGCTCTTCTAAATCGATCAAACCAAGCTCTAGGGGATTGTTTTAATCCATAGAGGGCCTTCTTTAGTCTGCACACTTTACCTTCAGTTTCAGTTGAAGCTAGGCCTGGGGGAATTTCCATGTAAACTTCTTCTTGTAGATCTCCGTGAAGGAAAGCATTTTTGACATCTAGCTAGCGTAATGGCCATCCAAAGTTTGCTGCACATGAGATCAGGACCCTTACTGTGTTCATCTTTGCCACAGGAGCAAAGGTTTCATCATAGTCAATCCCATATGTTTGACTATATCCTCTAGCCACCAATCTTGCTTTATATCTTTCTATCTTCCCTTCAGGACTTTGCTTTATGATATAGACCCATTTACAGCTGACTGCATTCTTTCCTCTAGGAAGACTAGTCAGTTCCCAGGTCTTGTTCTTCCTTAGTGCATCCAATTCTTCTTTCATAGCAGCAAACCACTTCTGATCCTGCTTAGCTGCCCTCCAATCTCTTGGAATTGCAGTTGATTGGAGAGATGCAACGAATGCCTTGTATGAAGGGGATAGAGCTTCATATGATACATAATTATCGATGTTGTGTACCAAGCCTGCTCTATCGGTTTGTGTCAACGTAGCTGTTCGTTTCTCTTTCCTTAAAGCAATAGGCAAATCCAGTGACGCCACCGTGCTGCCAACTGAATTTTCATCTGTACTCTCAGGCTCAACACTTTCCTTTAGCAAATCAGCTTCAACAACCTGTAACTCCCCTGTGGTTGTTGCTCCCCCTGTGGCTGCTGCTCCCCGTGTGGTTCAATCCTTGGCCTCCGTGAGTACACACGTGTTGCATGTTCTTCATTTGGCTTTGGCCAACATTTTTCTTGTGGCACGTCTGGAACAACAAGTTGTATGGACCCAACAAGAAGAGGAGGTTGATGTTGTTGTCCGTAGAGCTGCTACCACCATCACTGCTGCTGCTTGCATTCTCCCCCTCTTGACCAGTAGGATTAGACGGCTAGTCAAGTCCTTCGAATATCTTACTCAAATATGTTTTTTCACCATAAAAAGGGTCAGATTCCCAGAAAGTAACATCAAGACTTAAAAATGTGCGCCATTCAGAAGGACTCCAACATTTGTATCCGTGTTGTTCAGCAGGATAGCCGATGAAGATGCACTTAACAGCCCGAGGATCAAGCTTTGTCACCGAGGGCCTGTGATCACGAACAAAGCAAGTGCAACCAAACACCTTGGGTGGAACCACAAACTTGTTCTCACCTAGCAACAATTCACAAGGAGATTTCATATTTAGTATTCTTGAGGGCATGCGGTTAATAAGAAATGTAGCCGTCATCACTGCCTCACTCCAGAGAAATTTTGGGACATTCATGGTGTACATCAATGATCGAGCCACTTCTAGAATGTGGTGATTCTTCCTCTCTGCCACTCCATTTTGAGGTGGAGTGTCTGGACATGATGTCTGGTGTAGAATACCCTGTTCAGATAGGAACCCCCAAATCTTTTGTTGATGTATTCTGTTCCATTATCTGATCTGAGCATCTGGACCTGCACCTTGAACTGAGTTTTAACATATGCACAAAAATTCTGGAAGCAAGATAGCACTTCATCCTTATGCTTCATAAGGTACACCCATGTCATTCGAGAATAACAATCAATGAATGTCACAAAATACTTCATTCCACTAATAGATGCAATGGGACATGTCCACACATCAGCATGCACAAGCATAAACGAGGATATATTTCTCAGCCCCTTACTCACATAGGTGATTCTTGTGTGTTTAGCATACTCACATGCTTCACACTTAAGGTTGTTCTTATCAACTTCACTCATTACATCCGGAAAGACTTTACTCATTTTATCAAAAGCTACATGTCCCATTCTGCAATGATGAATCATAGCAAGTTTCTCCTTCCCCAACAGTGCTGCAACAAGAGCTGAACCTCCTAGCTTGCATGATTCATCACGGTCCATGTACCAAAGGCCTCTCATGTTCCAATCTTCCTTCCACTCAGCCTCTCCTGTATAAAGAATACATATCTGTCAACGATTACCCGACAGTCTATCTGATCAACCAGCGCACTCAGAGAGAGTAAATTCACAGGAAATGCAGGTACATGCAGGACTGATGATAGCTTAATATTTGTGTACACAGAACTATTCCTGTTCCTTCGATTTTCTGGGCTGTACCATCAGCAGTTTGAATTGTTTGTTGATGCATGAAGGGAATTGCGTATATGACTCGAACTCCCCAATGCAACCAGCAACATGTTTGGATGCCCCAGAGTCTAGTATCCATTCTGAATTTAATCTATGCGTAGCTAGAGAGGCACTTTCATTTTTACCTTCATCGGTGTAGATAAAGTGGCAAAGTGTCCAAAGCTGGCATCTGTCGGCTGATCCCCTTTCTTTACTTCATTCTGGCCTGAACTAGGCTGTGATGATCCTTCATCCATGACTGACATGTTTGCTCTAGCACTCACTTGATAATTTGAATGCCCCGCATTCCTGCCTCTAACTCCCCTTTAATTTCCTCGGCTATACCCCCTTCCTTGGCCACGTCTTGGAGCAGAGCAGTTGTAACTTAGATGCCCTCTAATTCCGCAATTGTGACAATCACGGTTTTCTGGCCTATTAGACACATAGTAAGCTGGTTTAGGTACTAACTCCACCTTTTCAATCTGTTTCAGCCTAGTTTCTTCCTGTCCCATAGCTGCAATGGCCTCTTCCAAAGTAGGCAGCTGAGGAAGATGCATTAGTGCAGCCCTCCTTCCCTCAAACGCAGGATCCAGTCCCTTCAAGAATTTCAGCACCCTTCTGTCCTCAATCCACTTCTTCGCTGCTGCCACACATTCAGAATGAGGCAGCACCAAGGGGGCAAGATGATCCAGGTCCGCCCATGCATGTTTCAGCTCTCCCACATATGTCATCAATGTTTTTTCATCTTGTTTCAGATCATGTATTGTATCTTCAATCTGGGAAACCAGCATGACGTTTCCCTTGCCTGAGTACATCTTGGACAGAGCATCCCATACCTCCAATGATGTAGAAAGAGCTTCCAAAGATGCGGCAACAGCCGGTGTCAGGGAATTCAACAACCAAGTGAGAACTAGCGAATCTGTAGCATTCCAGTTCTTCCACTCCTGCCCAACCTTGTCTTCAGGCTCGTTGACCTCTCCTAACACGTACCCTTCCACCGACTTCGTCCTCAGAATCAACATCCCTCTCCTGGACCAACTGAGATAGTTTCCTACCCCTTCCAGCTTGATCTCATTTGGCATGAGCTCAAGTTTATACTGCACCTCACGTGGGTTTGGCTGCCTACCTTCCTCAGAAGAAGCCCCATCTTCCTTCTTTGCAGCTAGCAGGTTAACTAGCTGCTCAAGCACCTTTGCCACGTCCCCCATCTCCACTCACAGCAGCACAGCTTCACCACGAGCACCACTGCCTTCAGCCTCCTTCAGATCTGCTGGAACCTGCAGCAGACCACACACCCACCCCACGCTTGCTCCTCAGATCAACCACAGCGGGAGCACCCTCATCTCCGTCCTGGTTGTCGCCGGCGCCGCCACCACCGTCGCTGGCGCCGCCACCACCGTCGCTGGTGGCTCTGATACCATGTAGAGGTTGAGAGTGGCTAACCTGAGGGCAGCCGCCAGCTCCTTGTTCTATGTGTCCTAGGGTTTCCACACAAACGACTTCACTTATATACCCCTCTGGGTCACTTGAGTTAATGGGCCAGAATAGCTAGACAGGCTGCAGTAGGGAACACAACCCATATACAGCCCAACAGTCAACATCATCTCTGTTATGTACTTCTCGGTTCATGCTTTGGTATCCACTAACACGCGAATTATGAAAATGCTTGGTTGTGATATGTGTATTGTTCACAATTTCCATCCAGTTTAACATGTTTTGCTCAGATTGTTTGTTTCTGAGTTTGATTCTGTTTGCTATGTAAAATCCATCCTTTTTATTTGTCATGACAGTTCAACAACCTGCGGTTCTCTTCGATGATGATGTTTTGTAGAACGTATTATTAATAGCACATGAAGGAACTTCTACATGCATGTTTCTATAGTTACTCAAATGATCTACTTGTCAGGTCATTGGAGTTTCTTATTTTGGTTGCATCCATAGTGAGAATCGTTGTAAGTAATAACACGAATTGATATTTTGCTGCTGATAAAATTTGCACAACTACTGTGATGTGACTGATTTTGTTGTTGTCAACTTTTCTGCCTTGTAAGCTCCTTAGAGATGTTTGATTTTGACATCCTGCTGCTCTTTTTCAGGACTCTGAGTTTGACGCTTGCGAGGCGCTGCGGTCACCAGGTCACAGAGCAATTGCTCCGTCCTCATCGATCACTGGCGAGCTCTTCTTTCGATCCAACAGGATACATCCAACAGGTAATGTATCCGTCCCATCTTTACTCCGGTCATGCAGTTTTTATTTTCCATTTTCTCCATAGAAATAATGAGGCCAAAAAAAAAAGTGAACCAGGTTGGACGGATGGAGTTTTTGACCTGGCACATGCATGTACACGAGGATGTATATTCTGCATGGATACGCGCTTCAGATCCCATTGATCAGTGTGTGTACCAGCATTTTAGTTGGCTGGACTGGGTGGAAGCTCGTGTAGGTTGGCCTGGGTTTTGACCTTTACCTTCAGATTTTGGCAGCATCAGCAAACTGTTTTGAATGAACAAGTGATGTATTTTCTGTCTTGCCTGTCACTCCATAAATGTATGAAATGGCAAAAAAATGTCTGCTGATCTTGCATTTTTTTTGTCTCGTTGATCATGTTCAACTTTCAATATTTGTTATCCTGGTACATTCTTTTGGGTTCTAATAATTTTCTGGGACGCTTGAACCGTAAAACACTTAAGTTCTCTGTCATTATCTATGTGTAGTATTGCTGTTCTTATGATCAGTATATGTGTAGTGCATAACTATCCTCCTTTCTTTTCTAATATGTAAGGTGCACAATTTTATAAAAACATGCCTGCTTATGCTTAAGAAATCCATATATGCAAACCCTGTTTAGGCTGCTGTGCTGTTTGCTTGTTTCAGTTAAGTGGATAAAAACATGTCTTTGTATACTACTAGCTAATGAATTAAGTACTTGTTCTACTAGTACTTGATTAATTAATTACTTGTTGTACTAGTACTTGGACATCCATGTAAAGTATTCAACCTAGTGGTTGTTCTACTTGTCTCCCTGGCATGTTTGCAGGACCTGTAGGTTTGTATTCAACTCAGATATATGATGTTAATAGTATTTATGCTGATCAGTATTCTCAACATATTGTCCTGGTTCTAGTATTCTTGCCAAGACAATAAGCTCGATGATTTTATGTTAGTAGCCTCAACTTGTTGTTATATGGTTCTGAATGCTTTTTCTAGTTCTGGTTAAGAAATAGAGTAAGAAACATAATTTGGGTGCACCTGCCATTTAAATTCATTACCAGCTAAGAGCATCTCCACCGGGGCCTCCAAATGACCCCCCAAAGGCCCATTGGGGGTCCGGACGCCAAAAAACGCCACCAGCGGCACCCCTCAAAGGGTCGCCCCGAGCAAAATCGTGTCCGGCACCCCCGAAGAGGCCTCCAAATTTGGAGGCCCTCTTGGGGGTGCCGGACATGGGTGCGGACATGCTTCTGACAGGGCTGGCACGCCCGTCATACGCACAGCGCCCCGCCCCGTGTTAACTTGGGCTTGGCAGGAGGCCGTTGCGCCGCATTTAATGGCGAGGCGACGAGACGGCGGCTCGCCTGTCATCACGCCTCGCAATAGCGAAGCGACGCCTCGCAATAACGTCGCGCCCGTTCCCATGGCGCAGACGGAAGCGACGCGTGCTGCAGTCGCAGCGGCTGCCCGCGGCGGCGCCCTGCGCACACGTCGTCGGCGTCAATGCGTGGCCAGGCGAACCGGTGGCCACGTTAATGCAGACCACCCAACCCCGCTCCTCCGGCCGCCTTTAAAACCCGGTGCGTCGCAGCCCTCCTCTCCCCACACCACCGTTCTCCCTTCTCCCCTCTCCCAACTCGCCACCAGCAGATCGGCCGCCAAGCAAGGCGGTCAATCGCGAGACGCCGGAGGAGCGCGAGCTCCGGCGTCATCGCGACTTCCTCTCGGCGGAAAGCGAGCGCCGCGGCCAGCGACGCCGCGAGCAGATGGAGGAACGCTGTCGCCGCAACGAGGAGGCGGAGATGGCCAGGGCGTATGAACGCGAGCGGTGGCTCGAGGAGGCAGCCAACGCGCCTCCGTACGTCATGTCGCTGGAGACGGCGCAGCTGTGCAGCCGCCACAGCATGCCGGTGGAGGTGGACGCATCCCTACCCAAAGGGTGGACGAGGAACGTTGTCAACGTGCCGGTGGCGCCGCGGCTCAGCGGCAAGGAGCGCGTCGGCTTCATCATGCGGAAGTGGCAGGCGATGCCGTACGAGCAGAAGATCGACCCCAAGTACTCCATCTGGCGCCCTACTGGCACGCCGTGGTGGACGTGGAGTACGAGCGCTGTGGCGGCGACTTCCTCCCTACCGGCGCGCGGGAACCAATGCGGAGTTGTCTGCATCGGACGATGACGACGCAGCCGAGGACGACGACGACCCCGAGCTGCCCGATCTACCTATAGAAACGGCAGGCGCATCTTGGTCAGCAGCGCCACCGCCACCGGAGAAGGGGGCGCAAGGTGAAGCCGGCGAGGCTTCCGATCAGGCGGCCAGGCGGTAGATGAAATCCCACCACGCGTCGGCCGCGAAACCAGAAGCCTCAGCCACGGCGAGGCTTCGTTTCTAAAGGCCGTAGCTGATGGGAATAGCAGATGAAACTTCCCGCACCGGATCATCGAGACATGCAAGTCTGTTGATGATTCCGGTGCTTGGTTCGCATCTTCTTCCCCTTCGCTAGGCCATGGAGCGGCATCTCTCCTCGCCGCCGGCGCGTGTAGTGGTTGGCTAGACGCTGTAGCGTGTAGCCGGTACCGGCGTAGTTTAAGTTTAGTTTGTTAAATCTCGTTTAGATTTTAAATTGTAAGTTTGTTAAATCTCGTTTAATAAAATCCGCCACCCGCAAGGTGTTCGATGATTTGCTCGCGTTTGGGGGGCAGACGTTTGGGGTGCGCCGCTGTGGACGCGGTCGAAAACATGGGCGGACACATGTCGGACACATGTGCTCTGAGAAATGCTGTGGATGTGCTGTGTTCCGGCCCTCGAGCCAACGAACTATATTTCGAATTATGGTGATTGTGGTCATCTGCCATCCACCTTTCTAAGATATGTTGCTAAGAGTCTGATATCTTATCATGGTATTTAGAGGTTTTGGTGCTAGTATTCTTGGCAAGCAAATGAACTCGATGATTTCTTGTTAGTAGCCTCAACTTGTTATCTGTTTTGTGAATGCTACTAGTTAGTACTGTGTGGTTCTCATCAGGTCTTGTTTGGGTTGATTAGCTCCATTATTTTTTCCTAGTTCTGGTTAGGAAATAGAGTAAGAGCATGATTCGGTTGCTGCACGTAGATTATGGACATATATTCTCTAGATCATTTGCTAGCTCTGCGAGTAGACATGGTTATTTAATTTAAACCCTGCATTTGTATACTGATATGTGACTCTCTGCAGGCTCGATGCTGTGACGATGGCTGGTGTGGCAGGTGCACCGTGAGGCTCTAGCTAGAACAATAGTACCCTGAATACCGTTAATACAAGTGAATCTCACCTCTCCTCCCCTCTCGCCCCCGCGCGGCGGCAGGGGGGAGCCCTAGCGCCGCCGCCGCCAAAGCCTCCCCCACCGCCCCTCGTTCCTCCTCCCCCGCTGCCACCTAGGGCGCGGCCAGGCAAAGCCTGGGCGTTGCCGGCGGCGGGGGGGGGGGGGGGGGGGGGATTTCTTCGTCCCCGTTTGAAGATGGCGCCGGCGCGTGTTGGGCCATGGATCTCGGGCGTGGTGCGGCCGCCGGGCACCACAGCGACGTCGAGAAGTCGGCGGTGTGACGGACGACGTGGGTCCCCGACCCTCCTTGCGCAGATCGGTGACTCCGGCGGCGCGACCCTTTGGGTCGGGCACGGGGTGGATCCAGCCGGGTCACGGAGATGGATCTCGGGTGGCGCTGCTCACCACGGTGGCGTGCCATTCTCGACATCCTACCATGCTCGCTGAAGATCTGGAGGTGAAGATGACGACCGGTGAGAGCCGGGCTCTGATGCGGTTGGGTCCGACGATGGCGGCGCCCATGGGCGTCGTTACCTTGATGAAGGTGTTGTCGCTGTGCTTCTTCCGCCTCCCGCCTAGGTGTTCCGGGGGAAACCCTAGATCTGGTTTTACCAGATCGGACGATGGCGGCACTCTCAGTGTCGTTCTCCCTTTTGTGGGCATCGTTTTGGAACACGTGATGCCTGGAGGACTCTACTGGTGGAGCGGCGTGCCGTTTTCCGCATCGACAATGGTGGCTCGGCGGCATGGTGCAGTGGAGTCTCGGAGTGGATGCGTGCGAATGGACGAGGGCAGGGCGGTGGTGTTGTCTGGCGTCATGGCGACGTTGCCGGCTAGCCTTGCAAGGTCATGGTGTTGATCTTTTCCTGAAGATGAGTTCGTGGAAGACGGCGGTAGCGACTTCTGTAGCGCGCGCATGCGGTGTGCGTTGAGGGTCTGCTGGACCGATGCTCCGGTTGTAGATGATGCGTGTAGGTGGGAGGTCAAGGCATGCGGCTCTGATCATGGCCACCCCCATCATAGTTGTAGCGACTTTTTGTTGCCGAGCGGCTGACTTTGGTTTGATCAATGTTGTAACTTGTAAACTTTGATGAATAATTGCGGATGGCTGTGTGCATCAATTTGATGCAGAGGCCGAGGATCCGCACCCCCTTATCTAAAAAAGGTGCACCGTGAGGAGGAGCGCCTATAGCTACTCGTACAACGCCGACGACGGCGCCAGGCCAGAAGACAGCCATGCCAATGCGATGAGTTACACGTGGTTTGTCCATGGCTAGGGCGATGATCTGAACCCTGCTGCTGCTGCTGTTCTTGTTTCGGTTACTGGAGTATATACCGAATAATTGTAGCAACTCAAGTCCAGCTTTGTGGGTACTGTATTGTTTGTTGTAGTCAACAGTAATATTCATGTTGTTTGGAGTATATTATGAGTTAAGCAAATTCTACCAGCTTAAGTGCAGAGTCTATGTTTATGGCATGAAGATACCTAGAATCAATGTTGCTTAATTAGATAACTCGTTCCGTGGGTAGCTGCTGAGATACTGGATGTATATTCCTTTTTTTCTTCTAAAACTGCACATTGAGTACAGAAGTGAAGATAAAACCTGTGTAGTGCGGGAGTGTATAATTGATGAAAATTACAAGCGATCGATCCCTTCGTGATCTTACATATCGTGCTGTTTGTTTGACGAGGAGATGTTGCATGGGTTGCCTGCCAATTGGTTGAGGCTCTTTGCTAGATCAAGTTGAGGATTTGTATGAAGAATTGTCATGCCTGTCATCTTCTATATCTAAATAGCAATGACCCACTACATGATTTTCCTAGCCTGTGGTGCGTCCACGTCGCCTTCTATTCCGCGCGCTGTCTCTCCTGCCATCATAACACGTCTCCTCCACGGCTCTACCATCGTAGTACGTGGGGCTGGACGTTCGTCCAGAAAAAAAATCGTCAGTTACTATTTCTAGATTCTCGGCGCGAGCCCGCTACCTAAGGGCTCCTCGCAACTAAATGTCCACGAAACGTCCGATCAATCCCCGCATTCATCGAGTAGAAACTCCTCGGCTCAACTCAATCGTCGCCACCCCATGTTAAAACCTTCAGGTCCTGCCATCGACATCAAGCGCGGCCGCATGCTCGCGTTGCCGTCTCTCGAACATGTTTCTGCTCTGTTAGCTGGCCGCTCGCGATTTCCATTCTCCCTTCTTTAATTTTTTAATAATCCCCAACATTGTCTCTGAATCTTTCAGGTCGCACTCCTCCCCGGCTCCAAGTTGTTCAACGATTTGCTCACTCCCGACCCGATTTGATTGGACTGGACGTGTTGCTCGCTCAAACCCCTCTCAATTGATTGGATCGGAATCTCAACGGCCCCGTGAACCGCCCCTTCTCTTCTCCACCTTACCTTCTCTATGACATCTCTGTCCACCCTAATTTTTCATTTGTTGGGTTCCTCCCTGGGAAAGTCTGTTGGTGCCGCGCGTAGTGGACGGGATGGATGATGGATCTGGGTGCCACCACCGTCACTTGCGTCACATTACAGACCATTACTGTATTAAGGTTAGTCGAGAACTCAAGATTCCCCCGATCCCAATCCTCCTCTGTTGTCTTTCTACTTAACCACTACACATTATTCTACGGCTGGCCTGTTATTAATTTTTCCATGTCTCTCGTGAGTATTTTCATGTACATTTGCACTTTCTTTTGATGGAAAAGTCGTAGTTAGATGTGCAAAAAAATGATTATAAGATCTAAGACTCGGATGAGTTGCAGGAAATTGTTTCCTCTCTCTTCAGCAATCGAGCTTTGCACCAGCAAAAAACAGTACTACTTTACTTTATATGATGTTCAGGGTCCAATTTTAGCCTTTCTGCATTTGAATTGCGATTCATAGAAATCTTAGGGCATCTTCAGTGAGCATGTCATCTTGGTTGCAGGTTTAAATCATGTTCAAAGGTTGCATGTTAACCAAAAGACATGGCAGTACACGGTGGGATCTGATAGTGGTACACCTGTATATGCTTACGTTGTTACATATTCCATATTGTTCTAAGTGGCATTATCTTATTTCATTTTGTCTGCAGCAACATTCTCTCTTCAGATTTAACAAGAAAAAGGCTATATACGTTGGCATCAATCATCGAGTATCGTCAATGTAATGTTAGATTGTTTATGTTATGTAGTTTTTCACCAAGGTATTTACATTACTGATTATCAGGTACCACGATATCTAATTAACTTCATGACACCATTATATTCTTGACTTCATTGATACTAATGTTTCAGTCGGTTTAAATAAAGCTATTCGCTTTGTAGTTGTTTGTGCGAAGTATGCAGACAGTGTATTACCCTTCATTATCACACAATCTCCATGGCAAAGAGTATTACATCAAGTCTAACATCTATATCAAGTCATCAACTAACCTTGTGCCGTCTGATGTTGATCCACTTCTTTAAGAGATTATTGTCAAAACATGAGCTGATATGTCATGTTTGTGGTTTCCCCATGTTGTTCACGTCAAACCCAATATTCTTTCAAACTTTGCTCCATAAATAAATTCATAATATTGGCAGATTCATATCTGTTTTGTAGTTGGAGCTGACAAGTGGTAGACTTAGGGTCTGTTTGGTTCTGCTTTTCTAACCTGCTTCTGCTGTTAAAAAGCTGAAAGCTAACCAAACGGGTATTTTTCGTAGCAGATTTTAGAAAAGCAGCCTGCTTTTCGTAGTGTTATTTGTAAAGCAGGTATACCCCTGCTTCTCTTGCTTCCGATTTCAACTTTGGACAAATATTACCCACCAGTGCCACCGATAAGTTGTACCCCTTCGCTTATATGTTTCCACCTCGTACTTATCGCGCGCCATATTCCCTAACCGCTCGTTATTTTCTTCCCATCGTGTTGCTGCTCGCATGGCGGCGCTCCCGCGGAGCTAGGGTTGGCTGCGCTTCACTTCTCCGGCCGGCCGACGGTAGCACGGCGCCTCTCCAACTGTGCTGTGCCTCCTCGTCTCCATCCCTTACCACTGCTCCCGTCCCCGCTCTTTCCCCTCACGAAGACCAGCTAGCTTCCAAGATTCGCTCAAGTCACCGATCAGGAACAGCGCGGCCAGATCTACCGCCGGCCGAAATCATCTTTCTCTCGTCGTATCAGGTAGCCTTCTCTCGCTCACGCCTTCTAATCTGACCGGTCTTTTATTTTTGGTATTCAATCTGTACGCCATGTGTAGAGATATCTGTATGTGTATGGTTGATGGGTGCTGATGCTACTGCGCGTGGTTCCATGATAAGATCAGGGTTAGAATAATATAAAGATCGCAGATTAATGATGATCTCTAGCTCGCTGTACACCGGTAGCCGTACATTATTCCTAATTAACTCGACTAGAGGAACAAGATGCGTGCGTACATGGCCTTCTATTCCTGCTAGCCAATGCCTTGCGGCGACTGAACCTGCATGTACAAACTAGCTAGCTTGACTGGATTGATGCCTTGTGGCGACTGAACCTGCATATTTTTTTGTCAGTATGAACATATGATTGTGAGTACGTATATTCAATTCTTTTTCATTTATTGAAGTATGAGTGAGAAGGCGGCTTGGGATGCTGTGAATGTCAAGCACTTCATTGACATTTGCAAGGAAGAGATTAATGCTGGAAATAGGCCTTTAGGTTGTTTTACTCCCCAAGGTTGGAAGAGCCTGATACTTAAGTTTGAAGCAAGATCCGGCAAGAAGCTAACCAAGTTACAATTGAAAAACAAATGGGACAGTATGAAAAAAGATTACACAATATTCATGGAGCTAAAAATTGCTGCTAGTGGGCTAGGCTGGGATGATGCCAAGCAAACTGTTGATTGCTCTGCCACATGGTGGGATGAACATCTTGAGGTGAGATTTATTAAAATTGTCATGAGCATTAATATAAATATTTCTGTTTTCCATGAATTTTCTGTTTGTGGTAACTAACTTGTAAATTCATGAATTACAGAGATGCAACAATGCCGAAAGAGGCATCAAGTGCAGCCATGTGAAGTTCAGAAAACGTGGGCCCAAGCACATTGAAGATATGGATGTACTCTTTGATAAGGCACATGTCAATGGGGCTACCGCATCATGTCCTGGAGATGTGTCCTCTGGTGAATCTAGTGACGATGATGTGGTCGAAGTAGCAAAGACTGCTGAAATTAAGTTGAATAAACCAAAAGCAAATAAGAAGCGGAAGGAAGAAATAGCAAATGAAGAGAAAGATGAGAAGAGTCCCTTCTTTCGGTTGTACAAGCAAACATGCCACAAAATAGAGACTGGAGTGGACAAGATAACCTCTACGGTTGAAGCATCATCAACTCCTAATCCAACAAATCATGTTCCTACCATTGCGCATGTCATGAAATTGTGAAAGAATGTGGTGTTGAAGAAAAAACCGCTCTCTTCCACACAGCCACCTTGCTGATTGTGAAGCCTGAATTTAGGGAGATTTTCAGCTTGCTCGAAACAAATGAAGGAAGGAAAGATTTGCTTGAGAGGGAGCATGAAAAGGAAAGATTTGGTTGAGAGGGAGCATGAAAAGGAGACGACAAAGAGCGCCTAGAATTGCCTATATTTTTTTAGCTCTAGAACAATTTATTGCTTGAGATGTGAACTATTTATTTGCTTCACTCGTGAACCATTCAGTTCCTTGTGTTCATGAAAAATATTTGCTTGAGTTGTCGAACAGTTTATTTGTTTGAGTTGTAAACAATTTATTTTCTTTACTTGTGAACAATTATTGCATGATATTTTAATATAGTACCCGTATGCTAAAATATTATTGATGCTACCATATGTTATTGTCTCGTGTAGATGGATGCAAACATGGAAGATGTTTCCAAAAAGGGACAAGAGGGACTACTACTTCTTGCTAAACTTGCGAAGCAGGCTGCCACCATGGGGAACATAGGTAATCTGTACACTGAGCGGTACTTGAACAAAGGTCCATATAGAGAAGCTCAACAAACAGGAATTCAATGGGTCATGGAGTGCTTTAATCGTCCAAGGTATTTTTATAAAATGTTTCGGATGAGTACTGAAGTTTTCATGTCACTCCATGATTTGCTTGTATCTACCTATGGCTTGAAGTCGACAAACAATGTTTCATCAATCGAGTCACTAGCCATGTTTTTATGGATTGTTGGAGGTCCTCAGGCTTTCTGTCAGGCTGAAAACCGTTTTGTACGGTCACTTTGGACAATTCATACCAAGTTTAAGGAAGTACTGGTATGTTTGCGCAAGTTAGCGAAAGATAACATCAAGCCTAGAGATCCTGCTTTTAGTACTGAACATGAAAGGGTTAAAGAAGCTCGTTTCTGGCCTCATTTCAAAGGCGCTATTGGTGCTATTGATGGATCGCATGTGCCAGTTTCAGTGCCGGCAGAGGAGGTAGTTAACCACACATGTCGGCATGGGTATACATCTCAAAACGTGCTTGCAATATGTGACTTCGACATGAGGTTTACGTTTGCAGTTGCTGGTTGGCCGGGCTCTGCACATGACACAAGGATCCTCAATCATGCATTAGCAAATTTTCCCTCATTTCTGTACCTCCCAAAGGTATTACATAATTACCTATGTCATCACTATTGTTGTTGTTATCATTGTATACTAACGTGGTGCTTACAGGAAAATACTACCTTGTGGATTCCGGTTATCCAAACCGAACTGGATACCTTGC
Source organism: Poa pratensis (assembly GCA_947311845.1). NCBI lineage: Eukaryota > Viridiplantae > Streptophyta > Magnoliopsida > Poales > Poaceae > Poa > Poa pratensis. The sequence continues at coordinate 52,035,137 of CAMZMU010000074.1, forward strand.
TCCATTCAAGGGGAGTACATACCATCTTCCAGAGTTTCGTCTTCGTCGTCACCGTGCACCTCAAGGGAAATATGAGTTGTTTAACTTTTTGCACTCATCCCTTCGCAATGTCATCGAGCGTGCATTTGGTGTCCTCAAGCAAAAGTGGCGGATATTGAAAGCTATGCCAAGTTTCCGACCTCGTACACAGAAGCATATCGTCATTGCTTGCCTAGCGCTGCACAATTTCATCCGTGATAGCAAGCTGTGTGATAGAGAGTTCGATAAATGTGATGCAAATGAGGACTATCTACCCCGAGCGGCACGTGGACCGGCGCAGGCACAACCAGATGACGTTACAGAAGGGGAGCACGAGGATACAATGAATAATATCCGTAATCGGATAGCTGATGCTCTTGTTGCTGCGAGAGAGACATAACTATGTTGATTGAGAGAGCGGAATATGATGTGTGTGCTGAGAGAGGATAATTCTATATGAGCGTTATTTTGTGTGATTCGTAAATCTTTTGTAATAAATGGACATATTACTTTCTATCCATATTATTTATAAGTGTTCCACATTATAGAAAAATACACAGTAAGTACCAAAATGTCATTCCGACGAAGTCCAGGCAGCACCGGCGAGGTGCCGAAAAGATCCGGGATGATTACGATGATTTCCGGCGAGGTTTTGGCTATCTCCGGCGAGGTCCGGCCAACTCTGGCGAAGGTTCGACGATATCAAGGTCACCGGAGGTAGTCCGATTTGGTGGACCTGCGAGGCGTAGCGACGGCTCTCCCACGGTCTTAGGAGTCTTAGACATGATTACATAAGAATTCACAGTTTCACAGTTGCTTGAGCCAAACGACTTTTAGCTTTGCCACAGTTATTATCTCACAGCAGGTTTTTCACAGCTCACAGTTCACAGCAGCTTTTTTGGAATCCACAGCAGAACCAAACACACCTTATTGTGTAAGCTATTCAAAGTAATATAGTAGGAAAGTATTTTGTAAGCTTGGTAGAAAAGTTAATATAAGGATAAGTAATCAGCTTTAGCAATGTATCAGTTGTGTTATTTATTTATTTGATTGGCCTCCTCACGTTTGTTGTATGATAGTATCTGATAAAAAAATGTTAGCTTATTTAGCCAAAAAGGATGGTCATATCATCTATTTAGGCTGATCTGTACGTGATATTATGCTATCATTTTTCATTTCATGATTATTATTATTATACAAATCTGTTTGAGATACTAATGTCCCGCATAGCTATACCCCACCGGTTTTACTTAGGGGTACCGCTCCGAGAAACCACAACAAGTTCCCGTAGCAACGCGCGGGGTATCCCTCTAGTTATATATAATATCGAAGCCTTCCTTGTGTGTTGATCATTTGCTCCCATCTCAACTGAATGTAGTCAAACCTAACATGCACACTTCTTTTGACACATCTGTGACATGAAGCTCTCTCGGGATTCTCTATCTGTGAAACATCATGACCAAAATTTAACAAAAACTTAATAGGATGGAGTATCTGTTTTGCACTAGTGACCAAACCACGTAATTTTAGTAAATATCACGGCCGGGGGAAATAAATCTTGTTTTTTCAAGGAAAGTCTGCCCCTATCCCTCCGTCTCCGCATTCAGTCTCAGCAATCAGCATTCATTCATTCGATTCATATTTTTGCCCGCTCGGTACGCTCACATAATGGCCTGAAACCGAGGCGTCATAATTTACTTTAGAGTCGTGTGGCATGCAATCCCATAAAGTAAGGAAGGATTCATCATACCTCTCTCCAAGTCATCAATCCATGGCACCAAAACATCTCAGCCGTAATCGTTATGTACATCTCTCCCATCAGTCATCAATCCATGTTGCAAAATAGGATGTGGTTTATCTTACATAAATAACAAAACCTAACATAACTATCGGGTTTACGGAATTCAAACTTCCATCCTTGTACTTAGCAAAAGTATCATTACAAATTTTTAATGAGTGTCACCAAACAAAGCAAGATCTTGCCATTTTCATGTGGCACCCCGATCCAGATGATCGAGTTACCCCATATACCAGTCCCAAAAACACTGGATATATGACAAATTGATAAACAAAGACATAACCAAAATATATATATATGGCTCCGAATTCGGATGGATACAAGATTACAACACGGGGTGAGGCTCCAGCGATCGCGCAACATGCGCACACAACAGTATGTATATTATTTTTCTAACATCGAGCCTCTATCAGAGATTGCAGCGGGTACGTAGGTAGTAGCGTGGCAGCGTCGGCCTTATTCCACGGGGTTCTGTCTGGGACACTGGTTCCTAATTCTCGTACAGCGGGTACTCGGCGACGGGTGCAGCGGGTTTTGGCCACATGAAAAACCAGGTGAGTACATTGAATGTACTCGCAAGACATTAGACTAAAATCAAACAAGGTCTATCTAGATGACATGGCATAAGTTCGGAAAGTAGCATGGCATAAGTTCGGGATGCAAGTGCGAGTCCAAGCTTAACGGTTGGACTTAACTTACATATTTACCTTAGTAGGGATGTTTCGTGTTACTAAGTGAGATCACGTTTCTCACTTAACAACTTTTAACCACAACTAGATTCTCAAACTCTTAGCCAACTCTGGCTTAAAACTAGGCTCTCAAACCTCTTAGCCAACTCTGGCTATGTTCTCAAATTTCCACGTGATCGTTGGGTTTCATATTAATTAATTCTCCATATTCGACCGGGCTCACTCATAGCGTGACTTGACCCAAACATCGTCCCATAACCTAGGGACAAGGCTAGATTCTAGATTGACACTCTCGAGAGGTTGCAACTTTTATCCACACGCTGAAATCTAGGCTTGTACCGCCGGTACCGAAGTACTAGAACCGATCACGGCGACAGTACAAACCCACACTTCCATAACCGTTTATTCTACCCAGACACTCCCTGTGTAGCCACCGACACGCCCGAGAGACCGAGTCTTTGACGAAGTGAATCCGGCACGCCCCCAACAGATGAGCGACGCCTAGCTCTGGAACCTTCGCAAGACTAGCCCCGACCACAAAGGTAACCGACTAGACTTGCCAAAAGGGTGGCGTCAAGGGAGGCTTGATAGAATACTCGGTCATGGTCCGCCCATATGAACGACGCATGGTTGTGCGGGTGGTGTTTGGTGAGTCGCAATATGTGACACAATCTAGTCGAGGGAGGTGATTATCTTCTTAGTCAAATTTTAATTCCCATCACCAACATGATCCAAACAACACATCCACATAATAATTTCAGCAGTAATTAAATCGTATCGACCGGGCGAATATGGCGCCACCACGTATCAATGTCCAATCGTAGCCAAAGAAAATGGCGTCAACCGGATAACTGTGGCGGAGCTACCTCCGACCAGCGCCTTCTCGTTTGACTAGAAAAGAAACGTCAACCGGATGACTGTGGCGGAGCTACCTCCGACCAGCGCCTTCTCGTTTGACTAGAAAATAAACGTCAACCGGATGACTGTGGCGGAGCTACCTCCGACCAGCGCCATCACGTTTGACTATAAAAGAAAGCGTCAACCGGATGACTGTGGCGGAGCTACCTCCGACCAGCGCCATCTCGTTTGACCATAAAAGAAAGCACAGTTGCATCGTTCCTCCATTCCTTCGACTGTGGCGGTTCCTCCAGTCCATTGTCTCGAGAATGGGGAGTGATGCGCAAGATATTGAAGATAAACCATTATATAGCAGGGCGACAATATTCAATGCAATATGGCATGTGAGATGCAACAGCAACCAATTTAAACAGTCAAAAAATTTTCTAAAGTTCGACCGAGCTTGAGATCGGGTTAACGGCTTGCCTTCAGCAGTGGGGTATGGTTCGGAATCGACTTCAACTTCGTTGGGGAAGTTCAAATCTATCAAAGGAATAAAACATGCATCAAAAATCCCTTCCTAAGCCATCGAATAAATGCCAAAAAAATAAATTCCAAATAAATCCATTTTGGTTCCAATGGAAAGACATTTTCAAAACAAAGCCACCAAAATTAGTTTCATATTTTTCTGATCATTTTTAGGGAGATATGGCCTTTCAAAGTTGGATTTAAAATATGTCTATTTCAAATAGAAAAATAAAACAGAAAAACATTTCGGGAAATGATTAAAAATCTGACAGCGGGACCCACTGTCAGTGACACACGGTTTAAACCGTTTTTCCGCGCGAAATTAGGGAGAGCACTGTGCTGCTCCGGCGAGCTCACCGGCGGCGTTTTCCCGCGGCTAGGGCGAGGGAGAGGGAGCAGGGCGGCTTGGGGAGGCGTGGCGCAGCTCGTCTGTGCACTCGCGGTTGCCGGAGAGGTCGGACGGAAGCAGAGCTTCCTCTCCCGCGGCGACGGCGACCTGTCGATGATGGATTCGACGGCTCCGGCCACCAATCACCCGGGCGAGGACGGCGGAAGGTTCATGGTGATCTGAGGTGGTGGTGTGGGCGAGGAATCGACGGGGAGGTGCTGGTGGCAAAGAAATCGAGCGGAGACAGTGCGGCTAGGGCTGGCTTGATTCCGGCGAGGTGTTGCTCCTCCGGCCTCGATACTACGTGGGAGGAAGATTGGGAGGGGAGAGTGGTGGTGCGAGGATTGGAGGGTGCTGGGGAGCTCCTTTTATAGCGAATCGAGATGGTGGCCGCCAAGGCTGGCATGGTGAGGTGGCGGGTGCTGTGCTTGTGCACTGCCTGGGCGGTGCGTCGTGGAGCTGACGGTGGCGGCGCGTGGCGGAGCACCTCACGAGCACACAGGGGAGGGGAGAGGCATGGGGTGGCGATGTAGAGGCTGACAATCGGGGTCCCCGGTGCACTGTGCTGTGCGGCGCGTCGGCTTGCGTCGGTGGCCGTGCGGAGGTGGCGTCTCCGGCGACGCGTGGGTGCTGGATGGTGGAGCGGGTGGAGGGGGACCCGTTGGGCACGGTCTGGGGAGAGGGGAAGCAGAACGGCGACGACCACAAGGTGGCGGCGCCGCCTGGCACGGCCACGTTGGCGGTGACCATGTTTTTGGGTATGCCAGAAGCGGCATCCACAAGTTTCTCTCAGCTCAGAGCTCCAATTGAGATGAGGTTTGAACCACTGTGCGCCAAATTTAAAAACCTACCACTTTCCTGACTAGAGTTTTTGCAAATTCGAAACTTGGTCTCTGTAGAAATATTGAAAAGATACTGGTCAAAAAGCAAAATTAGGTTTAGGGGTTCTAAAATAAATGGGCTTGAGCCAAAAAAAAAAAATCCCTGAGATAGGTACTGGTCATGAGCACCTATTTTGGGAGTTTTCATGAAAAGGGGAAATGCTTTTAGATGCTTCCAAAAATCATTGAAGTTTTAAGCAGAAATGAAAATAGGGAAAAGCTCAAATATTTTCTCAACAAGGTATGGGATATTTTTACACATTTGGGTTACACACTGGTTAGGGATCATCTCTGAATTTTTGGAGAATTTTTGAAATGACATTTAATATACTTCCTTTGTAAAGCTAAAATAAAGGGATTTTGGTTTATTGATAAATGGAAATATTTAGAAAATGATTTTGGGAAAAAGGGGCAAGCAACAAGTGTACCAAGTGGGAGAGAACCCAAAACACAAGATCCCAGGCTTGGACAAGATTTTGTGAAAGTTTGCAAATTGAAAAGGTGGTTAAACCCAGAAAATTAAATCCAGAGTCAATAAGAATATTTTCAAAAGAAATTTTTGAAGAGCCAAATTTCAGGATATTACATTTCAATTCATAAAAAAGGAGGTTTTCATTTGCTGAAATATGTGATTACTTAAATCATCACGAATGTTTTGTGTTCACCGACGCACCAGGACACAAACATTGCAAATCTGGTTAGTAATATTTAATTATACTAGGAAACGTGCCCGTGCGTTGCACCGGGGAGATAAAATTATGTGTCGTGAAGGCTTCATCAAGGTTTTCTTACCACACATGTAAACATAATTCTTGAGCATAGAAAGAAATAGACACATAATATCAAAAAAATAATTCTACTTCGTTTAATTAAAATTTAATTTGTTAAAAATATACTAATAAACTTACACGGGAAGAACAGAAATGTTCGTCGCTCAACTAAAAATATGTTGCACCCAGCAGGGCACACGGTGGCCTGCGCCGACACGAGCAAAAACTGAGACTATGTTTTTTGGCGAAAAAATAATACTCTCTACATTCCTGTATCAGTATGTAAGGCGTATAGTTTTTTGAGAAAAAAACCAAAAAATTTAATTTACGGACACTTCTACCCATCCAAAAACGAGTTTCAATCTCGAACGGAGGGATTTTACGGATTGTTTTCATTTGATTGCTATTAGGGACTTCTCTCTTTTCAAAAATTTTCATAAACAAATGAGTCCACTGTGTGCAATACCCTGTCTTAATATATTAAAAAATGGAGGGAATAACAGGAAGAACAGGAACGATAATAACTGCTCAAAAAATATACATCTTATATTAAAAAATGGAGTGAATAATTAGTAAACGCTCACATATCTTACATGCATGCAGCAAATTACTGCAGCGTCAGTGCAATACTCCAGTTTCTAGATATCATCTTCGTTTGAATCATTCTCCTATTATGAGAAGAAAAATCAAGCACCCCGTATAAATAATGTTAAATATTTTGAATTTCAAATACAGCGAAGTTAAAGTAAATTGACGTCGGATAATCAAGCAAGCAAAGAAAATGCGATCAGTCTCCCGTGTCTTCTCTGCTTTATATTCAACTTGTGAGAAAATCTTCTTCAGTTGCTAGGCACAGACTCGACCCAACGTCATACCTGCAACAAATAGGAAAATGTCATTGACTCAAGTAAGACCTACTATTTTTCTGTTTTATTTCCATGCTCCTGAAAATTATCAATGAACGTTTACTCGAGAAGTCAGTACCAATCTAGTCCTGCACTTGAAGAAGCACTTGACATGTTTAGCAACTGTTTTTGAGAGCCTAGGCTGGCAAGTCAACCGCTCAGCCAGAAGCCGCCGGCCGCCGGCCGCAGGTCTCCTTTGCACGGGCAGCGTTAGTAGCTGCAACGGTGGCGACATCAACGCTGTGCTCCTCTATGTAGCGCGAGCGGCGATCTCCAGCCCGAGGCAGCTTATACGTACATTGGCCAGCAGGGAGAGTTCCGCAGCGGCAGTGCTATGGACGCCGAACTTGACGCCTTCCGCACCTGTACCGCGACGATGTAGCGCGCCATGTCGCAGCGGTCGTCGGCGGCCGTGCAGGCGAGGTGCCGGAGCATGGCATTCGGGTCTTCGGGAGGACCGAAGGATTGATGAGAACACACCGTACGAGTTCGGCGCCGATGCCGGGATCGTCAGCTTCGTGTCCCTGGCCGTACGGAGGCGCCACGGTCGGTTGTCGGGAGCAGACTCCCGCCGCGCTAGCGCAAAGAGCCAGCGGCGGCGAGAAGCACCGCGTGACCACCGAGATCGAGAGGC